>CM022303.1:662834124-664034124 GCA_011799875.1 Thinopyrum elongatum
GCTACTATACATATAGAGAGAACTCGACACGCTAGCTAGTAAGCAAATGAAGGAACCATTAATTACACAAGATCGTCATGAACATATACAGAGAGAAGTGACCTCTCTTTCTCTAAGAGATTGGTCGAACAACAAGTTTTCGTATATCTATCCGACGCTACTACATATATACAACATAACATCTCTTACAATCCTTAACATCTAAATCCAAAAAAAATTTCCATTTTCAATGGTATTCTTCCTTCTCCCTATTTATACGTCGTCCCGAAGATCCCCTCAATTCCTCTTGAATTTGCTCGCTGCGATCATGTGTATGATTTTCATCCCCAACTGCCACACGTATTTAAAGAAGAGGGGGTCAACTACATTATCTGAATGCAACTTCACACAAATGAGGTAATTCAAATAAATGTTGAATATTCTTTTACGTACTTCAATTGTCCGGTCAGAATAGCCCCGCCAAGTGTCGAGTGGCGGATGAACTCTGCAAACGTAGTATCGCATCATAAATTATTCCCGCTTCCTTAATGCTGCCACAAGCATTTACGAGAATAGGATTCAATCAAACTGATATCACGCATGATAAATCGTTTGATGAACATAGAATCACGGGAGATGTGCGGACTAGGAGTAACTACTTACTTTCGGGTGTGTAAATCGCAGCTCCCTCTCGGTCGTCCCGGTAACCTTCGGTGTGGGAAAACTTCTTCCAAACCTGCCAGACAAAGAAAATAATTACTTGATATCAAAATGAACAAAGTTGTCGAATATTGTGCGATAAGAATCTGGATTGACACTTAATTGGGAGCACTGCCAGTAATAGGTCCGCATATGCCCTGGGATTTTCATCTTTCGAGCGATCTAAGACAGTTATACTACCGCCTTAAGCTAATCTCTAGTCAGCATAACCACTGGAGCTGCGCTCGCATGCATCACTCATATTACATAATATAACACTCGAGTAGCGAAACCGAATATGCACCCAACGACATAAACACCACCCTTGAAGTGTTGTAAGTGAAAAGTATATTGTCCCCTTGTTTGATTTTGACAGTAACGATTGTGAGCAAGCTGTGCTCATCTTTGACTCTGTTTTTGAACCGACCATCTTCATATAGTAATTTGGGTAATGAACCCAATGCATAGATTATAGCTTTTTGCCTTCGAGCGATCTTCAGTCTGCATAATATAGTGAGGATAATTATATATACATGCAATGAAAGAGCTGAGCTATAGAGACTTAATTACAGAAGTAATACTTATAGACAGTAGCAAGTCATGAGTTGTTTGTCGAGGGCGTCTTGATTGAATAACTGGAATAACTCCACAAATTCAACAAGCATCACCTCAGTTCCAATGAAGTCGTGCTCCTCTTTAATTCCCACCATCAAACTATCCTTCCCAGACTTCCTGCAGGTATCCATGTACCATTCATGCAATCTTCGCATCATCGTTGTTAGAGGAGGATGATCAGGTTTGATGAGAGGCTTCCCGTACTCGTATCTGAAGATATCTACTACCTCTAATATTTCAAACTGTACATCATCGCCTTGGTAATCAGCAGGATTAGTACCGGGCACTAGCTCCGGATGATTAGCGACGATATCGCTAGACACCTTGAGCGGGGGGCACGATTGCTTCGCCTGTTCGCCGAGCTGGGGAATTGTTTTCCCACTTCTTCGTTGTGCTAATCTTACATCACAGCAAGTACTTCCGGACCGCTGCGCTTCCTTATATGTCCTTTCAATAATGCGCTCATAGTTGGAATCCGGCGGAGGCGGTGGGTGTCGCTTAAGGGCATCCTGAGTGCGCTTCACTTTCACCGGATCCACCGTTTCCTTCGGAGGTGGAGGTTTCCGTTCAAAATGGGCCCTCAGTTCGACAGCAGAGATGTCCGCGTTTTCCTCGTCAGTCCTCTCATATGGTAGCTTTGGAAGAGGCTTCAGGTTTGGACCAAATTTGTATTTCTTCCCGCCTTTGCTTGTACTGCTAGCCGCCGGAGCGGCGGCGTCTCTCTTCCGCTGTTGCTGACACGGCGGAGTCGGCTGACACGCCGGAGGAGGCGGAGTGCTCCGACGCGCTGGAGGAACCGGAGGAGGAGGCGGAGTGCCCTCACACGCTGGAGGAGGCGGAGGAGGAGGCAGAGTGCCCTGATCACTCACCGGAGGAGGAGGAGGAGGAGGAGGCAGAGTGCCCTGACTCGCCGGAGAAGGAGGAGGAGGAGGCATCCAGTTTAGAAGCTTGATGTACTCCTTCCTCCATAGACAGGTACTCCTTAAAGCATAAACCAGATGATTCTCCCCTTCACCTGTAGGGTAGTCAAGCTCTAGCTCCTCAAATCCCTCCATTATTTCATCCACCATCACAATAGCATAGCCATGTGGAATCGGACGGCAATGAAAAGTTCCCTCAGCTTCAGGAGGTACAACAGAGCCGACCGCCGCCTTCAAAGTCAGGTTCTGCCATTTCGTCATTAGCTCGCAATGTTCAGCCTCCGTGATACTATCCACGGGGTAGCGAGGAGCCATGAAATCAGGCTGAACGAGCTCCGTGGAAGCCACGCTGCTTCTCCGCTAAGATGGTGGGATAGCTTCTGGGGCAGCGTCGAAGCAAGGATCTTCGTGCCACTGAGATGGTTGGCCGGTAGCTCGCTGGCTCTCAAGTTCCTCTAGCTTTGCTATTCTTGCATTGAGCTTCTCCATTTCGCTCGCTTCCACTTTCCTCTTTCTCTCTCGGCTTCTGTAACCACCGCTGTCGGGAAACCCATGCACACACGAAATGGAGCCTGGTGTGCCTCGTGTTCGTCCAGGGTGCTCAGGATTCCCGAGGGCCTCTGTCAGCTCGTCCTTCTCTCTGTCGGGAATGAATGTCCCTTCCTGCGCTGCCTTGATATATTCCTGAAGCTTCTTGATGGGTATTGCAAGTTGCTCGTCCGTCCAACGATACTCCCCTGTTTCTGGGTCCAAAGTTCCCTCAACCCCAAAGAACCAAGTCCTTGAACGATGTGGCCAGTTCAATGTCGCTGGTTGGACCCCTTTAGCAAGCAGGTCTTGCTCAGCTTTGTCCCACAACGGCCGGGCTTTGTAGTAGCCACCTGACCCCGTGTGATGGAGATACTTCTTCTTTGCAGCATTTTTCCTGTTTGTCACTGACCTTTTCATACCCTTCTCCGATTTCTTGTAGGCCACAAATGCGGGCCAGTGATCTCTTATCTTCTCATATCGACCGATGAATTCTAGAGTCTTCCCTTTGTCGACAAACTTTGTGTTCAACTCTTTCTTCCAGTTTCTGAATAGATCTGCCATCTTCTTAAGAGCAAACACCATGACCTTTGGCTCTATAACTGGGTTATTCGGATCCTCCTCTGGTGGGAGGCTGAAATTTGCCATCAGTGAGGTCCAAAGATCACCTTTCTGTCTATCCTGGACATAAGAAACTTCAGGGTCATCCTTACTCTTATTCCATTGCTGGACGCTGATCGGGACGCTGTCCCTAACAACAGCTCCGCACTGATGTACAAATGTGTCCTTGGTCCGCTTGGGAGCAATCGGTTGGCCATCATCCGCGATTTCTGTGATCGTGAACCTTTATCCTGGCGCAACCTTTTCTTTGGGCCTCGTCTCCTTACGGAAGTTTGGCTCGATCCGGAGGGCTATAAAAGAAGAAAGAAGCGTTAATATATGTACATACCAAAACAATTAAAGCATCAAGTCAGCACAGGCTTAATTAATATATATACCTTGCCAGACTTTGCAACAGCTCCTGATACGTCTCTGTTGTATCTATAATTTTTGATTGTTTCATGCCAATAGTATACAACTTTCACATATTTTTGGCAACTTTCTATATGATTTATTGGACTAACCTATTGATCCAGTGCCCAGTGCCAGTTCCTGTTTTTTGCATGTTTTTTGTATCGCGGAAAATCCATATCAAACAAAGTCCAAATGCAATAAAATTTTACGAAGAATTATTTTGGAATATATGTGATTTTTGGGACTTGGAATCAACGCAAACAGAGGCCCACACAACCCACAAGACACCAGGGCGTGCCCCAGGTGCCAGGCGCGTGGTGGTGGGTTGTGCTCACCTCGTACGTCGGTTTGAGCTCTACTTCTGGCGCAAGGAAGCTTATATCCGAAAAAAAATCATATTAAAATCTCAGCGCAATCGGAGTTACGGATCTCCCGGAATATAAGAAACGGTTGTTGGCCAGATCTGGGGAACGCGAAACAGAAGAGAACATAGAGGTAGATCCAATCTCGGAGGGGCACCCGCCCCTCCGCCGCCATGGAGACCATGGACCAGAGGGGGAACTCTCCTCCCATCTAGGGGGAGGCCAAGGAAGAAGAAGAAGGAGGGGGGCACTCTCCCCCTCTCTCCCGGTGGCGCCGGAACGCCGTCGGGGCAAGGATCGTGACGGCGATCTACATCAACAATCTTGCTACCGTCAACACCAACTTTCTCCCCCTCTATGCAGCTATGTAACACCTCTTTTCCCCGCTGTAATCTCTACTTAAACATGGTGCTCAACTCCATATATTATTTCCCAATGATATTTGGCTATCCTATGATGTTTGAGTAGATCCGTTTTGTCTTGTGGGTTAATCGTGATCTTGGTTGGTATGATTGTATATTTTATTTATGGTGCTGTCCTACGGTGCCCTCCGTCTCGCGCAAACGTGAGGGGTCCTCGCTGTAGGGTGTTGCAATATGTTCATGGTTTGCTTATTATCAGTGTTGCGGGGGATGACAGCAGCCCAAACGCGGATAAGTGGGTTATGGCGTATGGGAGTAAAGAGGACTTGATACTTAATGCTATGGTTGGGTTTCACGACCTTAATGATCTTTAGTAGTTGCGGATGCTTGCTAGAGTTCCAATCATAAGTGCATATGATCCAGGTAGAGAAAGTATGTTTGCTCATGCCTCTCCCTCATGTAAAATTGCAAGAATGACTACCGATACTTGTTATCGATTGCCTAGGGACAAATGACTTTCTTGTTGACAAAAGCTATCCACTTTTATTGCCTTGCATTTTATTCATAGTTTTATTCTCGCAAAGTACTCGTAGTTTTATTCTTGCAAACTAGTTTCATACTTGTTTCCGGCAAAGCAAACGTCAAGTGTGCGTAGAGTTCTAACGGTGGTCGATAGAACTTGAGCGAATATTTGTTCTGCCTTTAGCTCCTCATTGGATTCGACACTCTTATTTATCGAAGAAGGCTACAAACGATCCCCTATACTTGTGGGTTATCAAGACCTTTTTTCTGGCGCCGTTGCCGGGGAGCAATAGCGTGGGGTGAATATTCTCGTGTGTGGTTGTTTGCTTTATCACTAAGTAGTTTTTATTTCCTATTCTAAGTTGTTCTCTATCTTTAGTTATGGATATGGAACACGAAACACCAACAAAATTAGTTGTACTTGCTACTCATGGAGATGGGGAACCTCCTAAAACCCTCGATGCTCGTTATGTGAAAAATATTATGCACTACTTTGATAATCCTGAGAAAACCCCATTCAACTTGATAATGGGAGTAACGTTGGATCAACGTGAATACTTTAGGGATTATTGCTTGACACAAAAAGGGAAATTGTTATGGGATCAAATTTATATGTTGCATTGGTATGCTCGAGAGCTGTGCTTGAGATATGATTATACTTGTTGCTCTCAGATTGAGGTTCCACACCTTCCCTTTTCTTGTGAATTTAATGATAATGAAACCTTAGCTTCTTATGCTAATGGTATATATGATTACTATGATGTGGAACGAATAGAAGAATTTGTTGCTTTTAAGGGTGCATATGAAATTGAATCTTTGTTTTTAAAGTATGAAGCTTTTGATGATGATGTTTATAGACCTGAAAATTTTGCCATCCTTAAATATTGCTATGATAATTATAAATGTAATTCCTATATTGATGAATTTATTGAGAAAATCTCCGGTGTCCGAGAAGAGACTAATATTTTGCAGGAGTCTATGGAAGAAGGAATTGATGAAACTGTGAGCTCATTGGATGAAAAAGATGATGAGGAGAGCGAAGAACAAAAGGAGGAAGAGCGGATTAGCTACCCGTGCCCACCTTCTAATGAGAGTAACTCTTCAACTCATACATTGTTTAATGTCCCTTCGTTCTTACCGAAGGATGAATGCTATGATAATTGCTATGATCCCGTTGATTCTTTTGAAATATCCCTTTTTAATGAAATTGATGCTTGCTATGCTTGTGGCCAAGATGCCAATTTGAATTATGCTTATGGAGATGAACTTGCTATTGTCCCTTATGTTAAGAATGAAATTGTTGCTATTGCACCCACACATGATAGTCCTATTATCTTTTTGAATTCTCCAAATTACACTATATCGGAGAAGTTTGCTCTTATTAAGGATTATATTGATGGGTTGCCTTTTACCGTTGCACATGATGATTTTGATGAATGTAATATGCATGTGCTTGAAGCTCCTACTTGCAATTATTATGAGAGAGGAACTATATCTCGGCCTCTTTATGTTTCCAACACGATAAAATTGCAAGAAACTTCTTATGCTATGTATTGACCTTACTCGATGTGCATGAATTGTTCTTGTATGACATGCCGATGCATAAGAAGAGAGTTAGACTTCGTCATTGCATGATATATGTTGCTTTGTACTCACTACTAAATGCCAAATCATTGTTAATTAAAATTGGCTTTGATATACCTTGGGATCCGGGTGGATTCATTACTTGAGCACTTTATGCCTAGCTTAATGGCTTTAAAGAAAGCGCTGCCAGGGAGACAACCCGGAAGTTTTAGAGAGTCGTTTATTTCTGTTGAGTGCTTTTATAAAGTTTAAAAACAAAAAAATATAGAGGGGAACTTAAAACTTCACAAAAAGAAAAGTGAAAGTGAGAGGGACGAGCATTGTGAAAGTGGGAGCTAGCCTTGAACTTTGTTCATGCCCATGAAAACTTTGTGAATTTTAATTACAGAAACTTTTCAACAAAAATAATTATCCCCTTGCACAAATCCATTGTATCATAAAAATAATGTGGCAAGATTTGCCTTTAGGATGATTAGATTGCTTGTTGGTATGTGCGGTGCAAAAACAAAAACTTTGACTGTAGTGCATGATTTTACATTTTTTACTGGAACGTCAAAAGTTTCTGAAACTTGTTGCAAAGTCTTTCTATACAAAATGTTTATTTTGTCCTAATTTGTCAGAATTTTTGGAGTACCAGAAGTATGGTAGGTGTTCAGATTGCTACAGACTGTCCTGTTTAAGACAGATTCTATTTTTGATGCATTGTTTTGCTTGTTTTGATGAAACTATCGATTTTTATCGGTGGTATAAGCCATGGAAAAGTTATATTACATTAGCTACAATGCAAAAACAAAATATGAATTGGTTTGCAACAGTACTTAGAGTAGTGATTTGCTTTATTATACTAACGGATCTTACCGAGCTTTCTGTTGAGTTTTGTGTGGATGAAGTGATCAAAGATCGAGGAGGTCTTGATATGAGGAGAAGGAGGAGAGGCAAGAGCTCAAGCTTGGGGATGCCCAAGGCACCCCAAGTAAATATTCAAGGAGACTCAAGCGTCTAAGCTTGGGGATGCCCCGGAAGGCATCCCATCTTTCTTCAACAAGTATCGGTATGTTTTCGTCTTCGTTTCGTTCATGTGATATGTGCAAATCTTGGAGCGTCTTTTGTGTTTAGTTTTCACTTTTATTTTATGCACCATGCGGGTATGAGATAGTCCATGGCCTATTTATAGAATGCTCATTACACTTCACTTATATCTTTTGAGTGTGGCTTTATAGAATGCTTCATGTGCTTCACTTATATCATTTGAAGTTTGGATTGCCTATTTCTTTTCACATAGAAAACCATTGTTTCTAGAATGCTCTTTTGCTTCACTTATATTTATTAGAGCATGATCTTTTGTAGAAAGAATTAAACTCTCATGCTTCACTTATATCTATTTAGAAAGTCAACATGAATTGGTCAATTGCATGGTTAGTCATAAAATCCTACATAAAACTTATGGATCACTGAATATTATATGTTTGATTCCTTGCAATAGTTTTGCGATATAGAGCTGATAATATGTGGGAGGTACTATTAAATAGTTGTGGTTAGTAAGAATATTGGTGTTAAGGTTTGTGATTCCCTATGCAAGCATGAAAGTCAATAGTTATGCAATGAAATTACATCCTACTTGTGGTGCATTATTCGGTGTTAGTATGCTTGATGCTCGTTTATGAGAATTTTCGTTTCTTGGTTGGTTGCTTCTCAATCTTTTTGCTAGCCTCCACTTGTACTAAGTAGAAATACTACTTGTGCATCCAAAATCCTTAAACCCAGTTTTGCCATATGAGTCCACCATACCTACCTATATGCGGTATTTCTGTACCGTTCTAAGTAAATTTGTATGTGCCAACTCTAATTTTCAAAATAAACCTCTGTTTTGTGTGCTCGTACCGCTCACATGGCGGCAGGGGGTGGCCGATGTCTTCCATGTTTAGGCGGGTTATTCTCACGATGAGTGTTTATTCACTTGTCATTTCACGAGAGTATGGCGGTAATAGGGATGCCCAGTCCCACAATGAATAAAAAATAATAACAACAAAATTCCTTGGAAAGTGTTGGTATGGAAGGCACCCGTGGATACGGCTAGCCATGGATTGTGAAAGAATGGTGGAAAGGAAATGAACTTTATTTTCTGTTTGGGAACCGCCTATAATGTGTCTAGCATGGAGGATGTTGGGAACTCTTGGTCGTAGCATTGACAGGAAAAGCATGCCTCTCAAAATGTTTTTATCTCTCAATTTTTTGCTTTGAGCTCTGGCACCTCTACAAATCTCTGTTTCCCTCTGCGAAGGGCCTATCTATTTACTTTTATGCAATTTTTATTTTTATTTGGGTCTCCATCTTATCTTATAAAGCACCAACTAGGGAGCACTATGATCATACTTGTTCATTGATGCGGCTAATATTGAGTGTGTTTCATGAATGGATCAATGATTGAGCATGACGGGCTAGGGATAACTTTCTTTAGCGTTGATATTTTGAAAGACATGATTGTTTATTGGGATGCCTGAGTATTGATGTCTTTATGTCAAATTATAGACTATTGCTTTGAATCACTCGTGTCTTAATATTCATGCCATGACTAGACATATGATCAAGTTTATGCTAGGTAGCATTCCACATCAAAAATTATCTTTTTTATCATTTACCTACTCGAGGACGAGCAGGAATTAAGCTTGGGGATGCTGATACGTCTCCGTCGTATGTCTAATTTTTGATTGTTTCATGCCAATATTATACAACTTTCACATATTTTTGGCAACTTTCTATATGATTTATTGGACTAACCTATTGATCCAGTGCCCAGTGCCAGTTCCTGTTTTTTGCATGTTTTTTGTATCGCAGAAAATCCATATCAAACGAAGTCCAAATGCAATAAAATTGTACGGAGAATTATTTTGGAATATATGCGATTTTTGGGATTTGGAATCAACGCAAACGGAGGCCCACACAACCCACAAGACATCAGGGCGCGTCCCAGGTGCCAGGCGCGTGGTGGTGGGTTGTGCTCACCTCGTACGCCTATTGGAGCTCTACTTCGGGTGCAAGGAAGCTTATATCCGGAAAAAAATCATGTTAAAATCTCAGCGCAATCATAGTTACAGATCTCCCGGAATATAAGAAACGGTTTTTGGCCAGATCTGGGGAACGCAAAACAGAAGAGAACAGAGAGGGAGATCCAATCTCGGAGGGGCTCCCGCCCCTCCGCCGCCATGGAGGCCATGGACCAGAGCGGGAACTCTCCTCCCATCTAGAGGGAGGCCAAGGAATAAGAAGAAGGAGGGGGGCTCTCTCCCGGTGGCGCCAGAACGCCGCCGGGGCAAGGATCGTGACGGCGATCTACATCAACAATCTTGCTACCGTCAACACCAACTTTCTCCCCCTCTATGCAGCAGTGTAACACCTCTTTTCCCCGCTCTAATCTCTACTTAAACATGGTGCTCAACTCCATATATTATTTCGCAATGATATTTGGCTATCCTATGATGTTTGAGTAGATCCGTTTTGTCCTGTGGGTTAATCGTGATCTTGGTTGGTATGATTGTATATTTTATTTATGGTGCTGTTCTACGGTGCCCTCCGTCTCGCACAAATGTGAGGGGTCCTCGCTGTAGGGTGTTGCAATATGTTCATGGTTTGCTTATTGTCAGTGTCGCGGGGGATGACAGCAGCCCAAACGCGGATAAGTGGGTTATGGCTTATGGGAGTAAAGAGGACTTGAAACTTAATGCTATGGTTGGGTTTCACGACCTTAATGATCTTTAGTAGTTGCGGATGTTTGCTAGAGTTCCAATCATAAGTGCATATGATCCAAGTAGAGAAAGTATGTTCGCTCATGCCTCTCCCTCATGTAAAATTGCAAGAATGATTACCGGTACTTGTTATCGATTGCCTAGGGACAAATGACTTTCTTGTTGACAAAAGCTATCCACTTTTATTGACTTGCATTTTATTCGTAGTTTTATTCTGGCAAAGTACTCGTAGTTTTATTCTTGCAAACTAGTTTCATACTTGTTTCCAGCAAAGCAAACGTCAAGTGTGCGTAGAGTTGTATCGGTGGTCGATAGAACTTGAGGGAATATTTGTTCTGCCTTTAGCTCCTCGTTGGGTTCGACACTCTTATTTATCGAAGAAGGCTACAAACGATCCCCTATACTTGTGGGTTATCAGCTCCCTCCTCCGTTTGGTCACCGGAGCCGTCATCATGATCTCCTTCCTCCGCCATTGTTGGATTACTGGAGCCGTCATGATCTCCTTCCTCCTCCATTGTTGGATTACCGGAGCCGTCATCCTCTCCTTCCTGACCATCGGTGTCGTTGAGGATCCACAAGGGATCAGCACCGGCGAGGATTATATCCTCCAACAACTGTTCTTGTTCTAAGTCTCTTTCCATAGTTTCTGCAAATATTACAACATGGCAATATACAAACATGAGAGATGGATATATTAGTGGCAAACATAGACCTAGCTAATTAATCACAACAAGGAATCATATGCATATATGAGCGATGGATTAGTTGCGGACCGCCTCTCTCATGCATGTCCGACGTCCCCCCTCATGTCGAAGTTATCGGCGTTATACTTTCAGGAGATGACACTTTGCAAAAAATAATCGCTATGCCTCGGCAACGCTCTTTTAACTTGGTAAATTTGGGTGGCCTCGACAACGCTTTTAGGGCTTGGGGTGGCCTCGACAACGCTCTTTTAACTTGGTAAATTTGGATGGCCTCGACAACGCTTCTAGGGTTTGGGGTGGCCTCGACAATGCTCTTTTAACTTGGTAAATTTGGGTGTCCTCGACAACTCTTCTAGGGTTTGGGGTGGTCTCGACAACGCTCTTTTAACTTGGTAAATTTGGGTGGCCTCGACAACTCTTCTAGGGTTTGGGGTGGCCTCGACAATACTTTTTCAGTCCCGGTTTGGGTGGACTCGAGAGTTGGTCGGGCGAGAGGGGGTTGATTGACGTCCCCCCTCATGTCAAAATTACCGGAGTTTTCTATAAACAAAAAAATTGGTCGGGCAGGGACGGCGTCGGGGGCCAAGTTTTCACACATCATCATATCATCATCATCATCTACTACAGAAAAAATTGACCAAGTTTTCATATATATACTACAGAAAAAATTATCTAACAAAATTACAACAGAAAAAATCATCATCATCATATCATCTATATATCATCATCATCATATCATCATTTCATCGAAGAACTCATATCATCAAAGGAACTCATATCATCTATATATATATGAACAAAAAAAAAGCATACATCATATATATATAAGAAAAAAAAGCATACATCATCTATATATATATGAACAAAACAAAAGCATATTTACATCCATCCATCCATCCATATTCAAAATGTTCATATTCTACAATATCACCAAAAAAAATTCTATGAACATAAAAATTCTAACTTTTGCATATTCTTTGCATATGAACATACATACATTTTCTTTTTTTCTTAAAAGTAACTTTTGCATATGAACATACATACATAAAAAATAGAAATTTGAATAACTAATGAACGTATATATCTCCTAATAATACTCCCTCCATTCCTTTATATAAGGTGTATTTGTTTTTTGATAAAATTCCACAATGTAAGGTGCATTTGTTCTAATTCCTCATAATTCCGATCTTGGCCCTCCAGAAAAAGGAAAGTATCTCTCCCCTGATTGCATGTATCTCTCCTTGTAGAGAAAGAAAAGGAAAGTTTCTTTCTCACGATTGTGTGTATCTATTTCTTTCCTAGCCTAAATGATTTACTTGCCACTAATCTACAAATTAAAGAAGGGTAGTTTTGTCCTAACTAGTGCATAATTATGTGCCTTGGTCACCGTGCTGAAAATAATACACCTTAGATAAAGGAATGGAGGAGTACTTCATATGAATAGAAATTTGTAGAACAACAAATTTGTATGAACGAGGGGAGGGGAGAGCGTGCGGCAGCGGCGGCGCGCGGCAAGCAGAGCACGCAGCGGAGGAGCTCACTGGAGTGCCGGCGGCGACGAGGGGAGCCGAGGGGGAGGCATCGGGGCAGGGGCACGGCTCGGGGCGGCTCGGGGAGGCGACGGCGACGCCTGGGGCAGGGGCGCGGCGATGGCGTCGGGGCAGTGCGCGGCGAGGGGAGCGGGTGAGGAGGCGTGGGCAGGGGCGCGCCAACGACGACGTCGGGGCAGGGCTCGGGGAGGCGACGGCGACGAAGCTCGTGGCAGGGCGCGGCGAGGGGAGCGGGGGACAGCATCGGGGCAGCCTGGCTGGCGTCGTCGGTGGTGTGTCGTAGGAGGAGGAGAGGAGAAAGGGCAGAGAGAGCTTTGGAAAATTTCTAAGTGTTGCTTATATACACGATGCATTGGTCCGGTTCGTGGCACCAACGGGGACCAATGCCCACCTTTAGTCCCGGTTTGTGCCACCAACCGGGACTAAAGGTCTTTTTCTGCAGCCCAAAGGGGGGAAGGAGAGACCTTTAGTTCCCGGTGTGGAACCAAACCGGGATGAAAGGGTGGGGAAATGGTCCCGGTTGGTGGTCGAACCGGGACGAAAGGGTGGCATGGTCCCAGTTCGAGCCACCAACCGGGACCAAAGGCCTGTGCCTGGCACAGCCGCGGTGCGGTTGGATGTTTAGTCCCACCTCGCTAGCTGAGAGGCCTCGAGAGTGGTTTATAAGCGCTGCTACGGCCAACCCTCTCGAGCTCTCTCAACTGCAGGCCTACGGGCCTAATCACACTCCCTCTGCCTGTGGGCCTACTGGGTCTGCTGCGGGCCTGCATCCGGCCCAATAGCTATTTGGCTTCTAGTCGTAGCAGGCCGTGGTGGCCTGTAGGCGGCATTTTATTTTTTATTTTTTTCAGTATTTTTGTTTTGTTTTTTGCTTTATTTAATTTTTTAGAGTTTTGAGTGATTCTTTTGCTTTAGGTTACAAAAATTATAAAATTCTTTTAGTGCCATTAGTTTTCAAATTTGAATTCTATAAAATTTGTGTGAATCACTAGTTTGTGAATAACTTTACTTTAAATATTATAGTTTTTTTTAGTTGATCATAACAAAAAATTAATTGATTCTTTTTAGTTGCAAATTTTATATAATTTCAAGCTGCCATTAAGTTTTATTTTTTGTTGATTCTTTTTAGTTGATTCCTTTTGCTATTAGAGTTTTATAAAAGCTTTTTAGTTGATCCTTTTTTCTATTGAAGAATATTATAGTTTTGTTTTAGTTGATCGTAACATAATATTTTAATTGATTCTTTTTAGTTCATTCTTTTTGTTATTAGAGTTTTATAAAAGTTTTCTAGTTCATTCTTTTTGCTATTAGTTCATTCTTTGAGCTAAATGACCCTGAAATTGAAAAGCACTACAAATGAACTCTGAAAAGGTTGAAAGTTGGCATAGTATCATCATTTCACCCACATAGCATGTGCTAAAAAGTTGAGAGGGTTACGGCAAAAACTGGATGTACTTCGTGTACAAAATAGACAATCTCTTTTGAAGTATCAAGGTTTCAAACGAAAACTCATCTGTTACAAAGGGATTTCATTTTTTTGAATTTATTTGAACTTCAGACTTTTTGTGTGTTCAAAATGCACCATTAAAAGCCACATCATAAATTTCAACCCTTTATGACTTCATTTGGTATTTTTTTCATGCATTTACTGGTTTTTTAAAGCTAAATGACCCTGAAATTGAAAAGCACTACAAATGAAGTCTGAAAAGGTTGAAAGTTGGCATGGTATCATCATTTCACCCACATAGCATGTGCTAAAAAGTTAAGAGGGTTACGACAAAAACTGGATGCACTTCGTGTACAAAATGGACAATCTCTTTCGAAGTATCAGGGTTTCGGACGAAAACTCATATGTTACAAAAGGCATTTCATTTCTTCACATGTAACTGCAGTGATATTCTAGATCAAAGGCATCATCATAATAGTTGTGTAGAGAAAGTCTTCACTTTTTCACATGTAACTGCAGTGATATTCTAGATCAAAACCATCGCACTATATAATAACAAACAATAATAAAAGTAAGAAAATTATACAAGTATCTGTCTAAATCATACAAGTAAGAATTTTTTTCTTTTAGAGAGAAGACAAGAACAAGAGGCTCACCATGGTGGTGCCGGCGACGAGATCGGCGCGGGCGATCGACGGCGATGAGGACGGGGACGGGACAGGACGGACCGCCAAATCTAGACAAATCTTGAGGAAAATGGAGCTTGGACAAGGAGCTTCGAGAGGAGAAAGCTTAAGTGTGGCTCGGGCATTTCATCGAACACCTCATGTGCATAGGAGGTGAGCTAGAGCACCACAAACCTCTCCCACGGCCGGGCAAAAAAACAGAGCAATGGCTCTGCTCGCGGGCAGGGGCGGGGGTATATATAGGCCTCTCTTTAGTCCCGGTTTGTGGCTAAAACCGGGACTAAAGGATAACCTTTGGTTCCTGTTCCAGCCACCAACCGGGACTAAAGGTGCTGGGCAAGGAGCGAGGCCCATTGGTCCCGGTTCGTGTCTGGAACCGGGACCAAAGGGGTCAGACGAACCGGAACCAATGGCCCCCGAGGCCCGGCCGGCGCCCTGGCCTCATGGACCGGGACTGATGCACTCTTTGGTCCCGGTTCGTGAGTGAACCGGGATTAATGCTCTTACCCAGGCCTCAACCAAAGCCCTGTTTTCTACTAGTGCGTGTGGGCTAGATATACTTAGTTTGTTTACGGGTGATTGATGCAAAATGGCACTAAGAAAATGAGAGACCGATGTGATGATTCATGACAGATTGACATGCGCAGAGCAAGGAGGCATGCATGACCGGTGCCCAAATGTAAAGCATTCGGTTATTTCAGGTAAAGTGCATGCATATACATACCTTATCAATGCGAAATATCTGGCTAGGCAGGCTAACTATATGTATCGTTTGTTGTTCCACTGCTGCTATATTAAGGTATCACATGAGAGAACCAGCCTAGTTAGCCAGCCAGCCCTCGAAAACGGATCTGTCGCGAACAAGCTCGTGTGTCACCAACAAGTGTCCAAATTAACTAGTGTGGGAGATTGGAGCAAACCAAACCGCAATCACATCTAAAACTGGCGGAGTGTGGGAGTTGTAAATTACCAAAATGTAGTTATACTTGGATGGAATACTTGGCTCGCATAAAAAATGTTGTGGTGAACGTCTGAACTAAGTGGTTGAAGCTTATTCAGTCTAGGTGTAGGATGTGATTTGAAGATCTCCCCGCAAAACTTAAGGGTTATTTTGAAAATAAACCGATTAAATCTTCTGTTGAGTAGGGCAATATTTAATATTGCTCGGCAGTCTTTAAACCCATTGTCATTTGTCAAGTATTTATTAAATATATATTGTGCAATCTTAGATTCCATAGTCGATTATGTTGATCTGATTTGGCTGGAGGCTTTTGAAAGGGATGGACAACACCGCTGTTAGTCGCAAAAGAAAACGTTGCTGCTTTTTTTAATGACTTCTTGAAAAATTCCATGCTTCTGGAGATGACAAGCTCCTTATCTATGTTCAGCTGCATCTACGAGTAGTTGATTCATAAGGTCAGTGGGGATTATACTTGAGCTTCTTTTACAATACTTACGATGGTGCAATCGATGTCTAAGCAGGCAATCTACAGAATTGTCGGCCTGAGCAACAAGAATAAGAGAAAATTGCTTCTAAAATATATTAACTTCCCATTTCCCTGAAGGCCTACTAATTGAGAGAGAAAAGAAGACTCAGATTCTAAGGACAAAGGGACAGATGTAATGCTGCTTATTTTTTGTCCCTCTGCTTGGCTACACACCTACTGCTGCTTTCCCAACAAGGTGGTAAGCCACATACCAAAGATCGAGATCTGAATGGGAAACTGGGAATACCTAACTACTAGTGAAACAATAGACCTAACATGCAGTTTGATGTCCATGTCAGTGAACGCAATATAGTAATAAGGGCACTGCAGCAAAAGGAGAGATTATGGTACCTGATTTGGTTTGCTTGGAGCAGAGGAGATCCAACTCATCATTGTAATGGACAATCCCCAGGGGTCAACAAACTGAACTTCAGCAAGCATGCTACCTGCAATTGCATGGCAAGTAGACAGCTACCTCATGACAGATCTGCACATCGGGTGAAAAGCGGGCGATTGCACTTAACCCGAAGGTAAATGCATTTATGGTATTTTCACATAACAGGGTATGAGTTAATCAGGTCGGTTGAATATGCATTTTGGTGTATGATCGGCCAAACAATGGGCGAGCTTCTGTTGTCTCAGTCTCCCAGAATACCAAATGTCATATGAGTTCAGCATGTATGATACTGAATCTAAAAACTGAAAAGAGCAAAAGTAAGACATGTATGCAAGACAACTGTAGGTATCTCACAGACCAATGTTAAGATTTACTGAGGTATGAAAACAAATGTTTCATGTGATAATTGGGTCAATAATCTTCTCTTTCAAGTATGCCAAAATTATACAGGTATACATACCAGCCACTAAGTTAGAAGAGTAAGAAAAATAACATGACCTAAGCTCAAAAATATGAAAAAGAAAAACAGAGCACCTAATCTTCATCCTGTGGCGTGATAATACCTCTTTGCAGTCAAAGAGGAGTTTCTCCAACTCCTACAAACCAACAGCTTTCAGTAAAATCCTTCTACCTCAAGATGCATAGTATATCTCCACTTTGTTCTATCTATAAAGAATCTGAACTAAAATCCTTTATGTTGATATGTACTATTATAACAGTAAAAATATATCTTCATCCTTTCAGCGGCTCAAGCTGCACTTCCATATATCCAGGCAAACCAGAGTCCAGTTTACTGTTGAAGCTATCGGACTGCAGAAGATCAACTGGATCGTCTTCCTCAGTGTTGCCAAGCACAAACTTGTGCGTAAGGCCATCGGCGCCATATCTTCTTCGCCTAACCGTCATGTACTCGAGGTAAGCCACCACCAATACATTACTCACTACCCATACAACCAATCTTTTTTTTTGGCGGCGAATTCAGGAACTTTATTATCGTACTATCATGATGTTACAATCCGCCCGTAGGCAAGAAACAAGAAACTTAGGGCTTACATCAAGCCAACTCTCGGTGCCATCAAGTGTGCTAGCTAAACGGGAACACTGATGCGCCGGGACATTAGCATCCCTACTGACATGAGTAACAGAAAGAGAAGCAAAGCTAGCACCGATTTCCTCCAATTCGTTCAAGATAGGCGCTGCAACTGACCTAGTGTTGCTGCGCGATTTCCATAGATCGACTAGCTCCAGCAGTCAATCTCCATAATCACATGTGAGAATCCACGAAGTTGCGCAAAAATCATCCCGTCACGAAGAGCAAGGAGTTCCGCAATGAAGAGGTCCGTTATACCATGTAGTGGTTTACACCAGGCTCCAAGGAACGCAATATGTGACCGGGCCACACCTCCCGCTCCTCCCTTCATGTCCTCAACATTGAGCGCTCCATCAGTGTTTATTGTAACCCAGCCAGCTTCAGGTGGCCTCCAACACTGACCAGCCGTCGATCTCCTTCGCAAGGAAGGGATTTTCAAGATCGCCAAGGTCTCATGAACCCATCTCAAAGCTTGTACAGGATCGTAGCCATCGTGATCATGTGTCCAACAATTCCGTGACGACCAAATGCTATGCATTATTGTGATTATCTTGCATCTTTCCTCATCGGTGAACATGGGATCAAGCAAGATGTCACGTGCCCACGTATCTTGGTGCAGCCGTGGAAGGTGTAGCTGAAATCTGTCCCGTGCTGCAGCCCAGAACGTCTTTGCATGAGTGCAATATATCATCGCATGTAGCATGTCCTCATCCATCGCTTTGCAAATGTCACACAAGCCCAGCTGCTTTATGTGGCGATATCGCAAACTGACCGAGTCCGGGAGTATCCCTCGGAGTACTCTCCACCAGAAAACTCGGACCTTAAGCTCGTTGCAAGTCACAAGAGAACGATACGCTGATTTTACAGTGTAGATGCCCGACTTTTCCAAAGCCCAAGCCAAAGTATCTTCGCCACCGGAAGGGTTCAATGGTATGTTTAGAATGGCTACCGCATCCGGGTGCAAGAAATTCTGACGAACAATCTATTCATTCCTATTCCCAGTATAATCATCAATGAGTTATGAAACTCTAGTGAGCGGCGCTGTACCAATGCGGCCCATAGGTTTCAGAGTGGCCGTGTTCGGAATCCAATTGTCTGTCCACGTTGAGATGGTTGTGCCATCACCAACTCGGCGGATAAGGCCAACATTGAGGGCGTCTCGCCCTGCTATAATTGCCTTCCAAGTCGCCGATGCTCTAGCCGGGGCTGTAGCATTGAGAAAGTCTGTATGAGGGAAGTACTTGCCCTTCAACACCCTGGCACACAATGAGTCCGGTCTTGTTAGAAGGCGCCAGCCATGTTTTCCGAGCATCGCTAAGTTGAATAACTGCATATTGCGGAAACCTATGCCGCCCTTCACCTTTGGCGTCTCAAGTTTGTCCCATGAGAGCCAATGGAGGGAACGCTTATCAATCGAGCTCCCCCACCAATACTTCGCCATGCAAGAAGTGATCGACTTGCACACCTTTTTTGTCAGAAGGAAACAACTCATACTGAAGGTTGGGATCGACTAGACAACTGTCTTGAGAAGAACCTCCCTCGCCGCACAAGCCATGTTTCGCTCTGACCAACCACGCATTTTATCACGACATCTGTCCACCATATGATCAAAGGTCCCACTAGTAATTTTACCAATAGCAGTCGGGAGTCCCAAGTAGCACTCTGAAAATGCTTCTACAAAGATACCAAGAGATTGTTTCAAACTCTGTCGTAGGGGCTGTCCCGTATTGCCACTGAAATAGATGGAGCTCTTCTCCCAGTTTACTGCCTGTCCAGAACAGTCAGCATATATCCGGAGAATCTCATTAAGCCTCTCTGTACTCTGGGTTTTTGCACTGAGAAAAATAAAAATGTCGTCAGCAAATAGTAGGTGATTAACCAAAGGTGCATGTATGCTCACCCTGATACCTCTGTCAACTTATGCACCGCCAAAATTATTCAGAAGTGAATTAAGGCCTTGAGCACACAGCAAGAACAAATATGGCGACATGGGTCATCCTTGACGAAGCCCCCTCGAAGGGGTGAAGTAAGGGAGAAGTTCTCCGTTTACCTTAATTGTGAACCGCACCGACGTCACACACTTCATGATCAGACGAATAAAATTATCACTGAAGCCCAACCTGGAGAGCATCGCTTCGAGATAGTGCCATTCCACTCTATCGTAGGCCTTAAGCATATCAAGCTTCACCGCCCAGCAAGCATTTTTGCCTTTCTTACGTCTCTTGATAGCATGAATACTTTCATACGCTACAAGTACATTATCCGTAATTAACCGCCCTGGGACAAATGCACTTTGTTCTTCTCCAATCACCTCATTCAAGATCCCTCGAACTCTGTTCACAATTGCTTTGACTGCAATCTTGTATAGGACAGGGCATAGAGCGATTGGCCGAAATTGAGATATTTTTTGTGGATGTCATACCTTTGGGATCAATGTTATGGATGTGTCATTCAGTCCCAATGGTAATTCTCCTCCGTTCAGGAACTCTAAGACGGCCACTGTGATGTCCTCTCCAAGGACCTCCCAATGCCGTTGATAAAACCCTGCTGTGAACCCGTCGACCCCTGGGGCCTTTGACGGTGCCATATCAAATAGGGCCTTTTTTACTTCTGCCGCCACATACGGTTTGTTGATATGATCGTTCATTTGATCGGTGATGCTGGGTTGCACGCAGTTTAGTAATTCGTCCATTGGTCTGAAGCCTTGTGTCTGATACAAGGCATGATAGAAGTCACTGATTTCTTTCTTCACCTCCTCTGGGTTTTGCAGAATCTGACCATGCGTGTTCTCCAGAGAGGTAATACGATTGATTCTCTTACGGTGAGTAGCTTGAGCTTGAAAATAACCGGTATTGCGATCTCCCTCCCGTAACCAAAGCACTCGCGATCTTTGCTTGAGCCAAATCTCCTCTTGTCTCATGGCTTCTTGCAATTGCGATGCTACAACGAGCTCCTCCTCCGTAGGCCCCCGGCCCATCGAGACGCTCCTTAGCCGTTCTAGGTGATTCTGAAGTTTGCGAACTTTCTTTGATAGGTTCCCGAATTCTCGCTCACCCCAGGCACCCAAATCCTTTTGGACTTCCCCCAGCGCATCCACAACCCCCTGCAAACCTCCTCGGCCAGCACCGGCTTGCCACAGATCACGCACGAGCTGGTCATACTGGCTGTGAGATTGTCACACATTTTCATCTGAAGCTCCGCTGGGCTCGAGTCCAATTATTATCCATGTTTGTTCTGAACTCAGCTGAAACGAAGCAGTGGTCTGACTCGACGCTGCTCAAATGCTTGACAGCAGTAAACTGAAACAGGGTCAGAAACCCCTCATTAGCAAGGGCCCGATCCAGACAGGATTTCATGTTCGCAGACCCAGGTTGCCTATTATCCCATGTATAGGGAATGCCTCTCCATCCCAAATCCTGTAGGGAAAAATCGTCGACCGCATCCCGGAACGCCCTCATCTGGGATTCCGGCCGCGCATTGACACTGAAGTGCTCATCCGCCTGCATAGTCTCATTGAAATCTCCCATGCAAATCCATGCATCGTGTGGAACAGCACCTAATGTGCGGAGAAACCGCCAACTATGATGTCTATTTTCCACCCGTGGCACTCCGTAGAAACCCCTGAAACGCCAAGCTTTATTATCTTGTTTAACTGATACATCAATGTGAGGACGACTATAATTTTCCAAACTGACTTCAACATCTTTGGACCAAAATAGTCCAATACCACCACAAAGCCCGTCACTATCGACGGCAAAGCAACCAGAAAAGCCTAAAGAAAATTTCAGATCTTCCACTCTTTTGCCCTTTATCTTAGTCTCCATTACAAACAGAAGGGCGGGACCTTCTTGCTTCACGATCTTGCGAAGCTCTCGAACTGTCTGTGGGTTCCCAAGCCCCCGACAGTTCCAACTGATAGTACTCATTGTGATGGGCAGCGCTGACTAGCAGCCGCGGCCAAGGATTCCGACGTTGGAGGTGTCGGTTTCTTCTTTTTTGGATCTCTCTCAACAAAGATATCTCCCAGATTCTCAGTCTCTGCCTCTAGAGCCAATCCCCGCACACCATCTGCGGTCTAAGGCCCTTCTCCTTTCTCTGTGATAGCCAGGGGGAGGCACCACTTTCCGGTAGACTTGGGTTTGTGGCCCTCCTTTTCTCTTGTTTAGGGCTGAGTTCTTGGCTGGAGAGGTCACCTCAGCCCCCTCCTTCTGCTTGGAACTTGACGAATGTGATTCTCGTGTGCTGCGCTGTGTATCTGGCTTCTCCTTCGTCGAATTCTCACCAGAAAAACCTTTCTTCCGCTCCTCGGGTGCCCGAAGGCTTGCCTTGAAGGAAAGATCACCATTGGCATCCCGTGTCCCTGGGGTGGGACAAAAGAGATCGGAATGACCCAATCGGCCACAAGAGAAACAGAAGTGGGGGATCTGTTCATACTCGATGTCATAGCAGTCCACTTGTCTCTCTTGGTTGATTCGATAACATTCCATCTACGGAGGGGTTTGAGCACGTAGATAGTGACTCTTGCTCTCAGGAAGCCCCCCACCGGATCAATCTGGACGATGGATGCGTGCTTGTTGATCTGTCGTGCTATCGCCAAGCCCCTTGTGTTGTTCCTCAAGTTGCACGGTAGATTAACTACCCTTACCCAGACTGGCAGCCTGTCGAACTTGAGCTCGGAAGGCTGCATGTGCTCTTCGAAGTTCTCCAAGATCACCGTGTTCTTACTGATATGCTACGGTGCTCCCTCCCAGACACGGTCTCGATCTCACTTAGAATCGAACTCAGCAGCAAGCAGGTTCCCTCCTAGCGGCCGAAAAGCCAGCCCCCTAGGGTTTCCCCATGCAGGACGGAGGGCGTTGCAGATCGTCTGGATATGAAGAAGATTGCGGTGCAAGACCTTCCCTGCTAGTAACCACTTTGTCGGAGCACCGTCGTTGTCGTCGTCGATCACCAGGGGTGTCGCCTCCTCCTCGGAGATGTCCAACTTGTCGAGCGCCTCCTCCATCTACGCTCGTGCTGAGCGAGGGGAGAGGGCACCGCTGCGCTTCCAGCCCTTGCCGGCGGCCGATGTTGCCATCATCCCCGTGCTTGCAATGCGTCCCGCCGATGGAATATGCGGCCGCCGTCACGTCCACCCAAACCCTAGTCGCCGCTAGGGGGTCTAGGGTTTAGGGGAAAAGTCGTTTTGTGGCCGCGCGAGAGCGTCCATACAACCAATCCACATGTAAGTCCCTTGATCGTCTTGCTTCCGTACCTGTGCCCAAGATCAATAATCCTAGACGTATGGGCCTTTACAGGCATTTACGAATCCTTCCCTTAAATCTCTTCCCCAAAAAAAAAAAATAAAAAAAAAAAAAAAAAAAACAAACAAAAAACAAAAAAAAAAAAAAAATAAAAAAAAAATAAAAAACAAAAAAAAAAAAAAACAAAAAAAAAAAAACAAAACAACAAACAAAAGAAAAAAAAAAAAAAACAAAAAAAACAAAAAAAAAAAAAAAAAAAAAACAAACAAAAACAAACCCCACAAAACAACAAAACAAACACAAAAAACCAAAAAAAACACACAACACCAAAACAAACACAAAAAAAAAACCAAACACCACACACCCGCCCCCACCAAAACCCACACAACCCACCAAAACCCCACAACACACCACCACACCCCCCTCCCCCCCCCCCACCCCCCCCCCCCCCCCACCCCCCCCCCCCCCACCCCCCCCCCCCCCCCCCCCCCCCCCCCCCCCCCCCCCCCCCTAATTTCTACCCGGGGTGGCCCCGCCTCACTCTCCTTCTATCCAATTCTGTTAAGCCAACTCAACCCGTAATTAATCTTTGCCCGTAATTACCCATACGTGTAGCATTGCTCGCCAAAGATGCTGCAAACCGGTGAAGAGTGCCGTGACAGCGGCTACCAGAGCACTCCTCCCGGTGTAGGTATGCAGATATCCTCAGATGATCCTATTTCTTGATATAATTTCACCATTCTCTGCTCTATGTGGTCGAAGATAAGCATTTACCGGCTGCAAACGACCTCCGAAAAGTCTGGAGGACCCCGCGTCACTCTTCACGAGCGAGTTGGGTGGCGATGAGCCCAGCATCCGTCGGCCTTTCCTTCCTCCGCTCTACTCCTCACTGCCGCTAGCCAGAGGGCAAGCCCTCCAGGCTGCCAAAGACGACAGCGATGAGGCCTTTGTTTGGCATGGCTCTGCTCAGTACCGCGGCACCAGATCTGGTTGTCTTCTCTCCTCCCCTACTTGGTAGGCTCCTTCGTACGGATCGGGGTCGCGAGACTTGTCGGTCCTCATGCGGATGGAGCTGGAGGTGGGGATTCAGATCGGGAGAAAATCCCTAGCCAGCACTGATCGGCCATGACGGCGGCGACGCCTGAGGGCACCCTTTTTTCTCCATGGAGATGTTCATCAGATTTGCCTCTACTCCGCCACCTCATGTGTCTCCCGGGTGGAAGCCCTAAATGCAGTGGGCAGCGATGGCACCTATGACGTTGTTCACTTCTTGAAGGCGCCGTCTTGGAAGATAGTTGACTGGTGGACACCTTTGAGTTGGCATTGGCGGCGATCTGAATTGGGAGGTGGTGCGGCGTGGCATCTACCACGTCGACGACGGCGGGTCTCGGCGGCATGGCGCAGCGGGGTCTTGGCGTTGGATGTGTGTTGATGGACGCGCGCAAGGTCAATGTGTTGGTCTCCCCTGAAGTTGGGACGACGGATTCTGGAGCGTGCGCATGCGATATGCGCTGAGGGCCTGCTAGACCAGATGGTGTTGTCGGCTCGCTATGGGGCTGCTTACTGAGGCCACCGGATTAGATGGCGTGTATTGGTGTGCGGTCAACGCACACCTAGTAGGCAAGGTGACATAGATCATGAGGAAGGTAGCTTTGGGTTGATCCATACATTTAGTTTGTCAGACACTGTTGAATTATATAATAAAGATGGTTGATGGTGGTTGTGTCCATCGCTCAATCCAGAGGTCGGGGTTATCCTCCTTTTCGAAAAAAAAATACCGGCTGCATACAAGTGAATGTAAATGTTTCCACGCCAATTTTAGCGTTTGTGGATTTAAAAGAGAAAACCCGGAGCTCGGCGACGTCGAAGAGAACCCCCATGAACATGACAGCCAGGCCTGAGTACCGAAGATATGTGTTAGCCTGGAACCAGAGATCCCCTTTGACATGCTTCAGGTACCATGCAGCCACGATTTCTCCTCAAAGCAACAATCCCAATGCCACAAACACCATAAACCCGTGAACAACGAGCACCGGCCACAGATCCTCTACCACCTCCGCCAAGCTGCTGAGAACAGGACTGTTGTTGGTGATAGAGTGACCGCTCCGATGTTAGGTTTAATCTTGATATTTGTATCAGCATGTTTGTTTTCTTTAGGCATGTAGTATAGGATCAGGAGTTGCAGTCGACGAAGGTGCAGCGGAGATGTGGGAAGAAGGCGAGATGCCAAGCCGCCGTGCGAGACGGCGAGCACGGTGAGATGCGCATGGCGGCGAGAGGCTGCAAACACGTGAGGCTGGAGCCAGACCGGCTAGACGAGGTTGTTAGAGCTGAGAGAATCAGCAAGTTTGTTAGCCCGCCTCGTCGGGTCGTGTGGCTGTTGGAGCTGCCCAAGTGGTGGACGTGCATGCATGTAGGGATTACTTAGTGCATGGAGTTAGTTGGTTAGTGGGCTGAGCCGTGCATGTTGGTTGAGCAGCCGAGTCAGGTTAGAGGCCGGTGTGTGCCAGTAAGTAGTGGCCGGTTGGCCGGGCCATCCGCATCATGGAGTGACTCCAGGATGTGGCCGTTGTGGCGTGAGTGCATGGGTCCATGTGTATATATGTACTGCTTTGAGTGAATGAGAAACGAGGCCGAGAGGACTGGAGAAAACAATGTAGCGTGCGTGTTCTCACCGGGAGCAACATAGCAAAGCTGGCTTTCTCCACGGTGAAGTGTGTGTGTGTGTGTGTTCTTGTGTTCTTGAGAGAAGAAGATAGAGAGAAACCACAAGAGTTGTGTGAGGCAGCTCGAGGGAGAGAAGAAACGGCGCTGCGACGAGGAGGCGGCGCCAACAATTGGCATCAGAGCCTTGTCGATCCGCGGCAGCGATGGCGGCGGTGACGACGACGCGGCGGACTTCATGTGACGTGGAGGACGTCGGCGCGAGGTGGAGGCCGTTGGCGGCGCGATGCCGCTGGTGTCCGGTTGCAGTGCGATGGCGCAAGTTGATGATGGTGTGGTGGTCGGCGTCGCGAGGACGTCATCCACGACAAGATGATCCATGGTGACCGGAGCTGCGACGGCGTCGGATGTGGCGCGACGGACTCCATGCGAGATGGAGGCCGATGGCGCAAGAAGGAGGATGGTGGCCATGCGGTGCCGCTATGTGAAGATGGCGGTGCGAAGCTGCCACAAGAAGAGTCGGTGCGATGCCGACGACGGTGGTGTGATGCCATCGTCATCATGGAAAGTTGGTGTGAAGCCAACAAAAGTTGCGGTACGATGCCACTTGGCGAAGACGGCGTGGTGATCGGCGTTGCGACAGCGTCGTCCACGTCAAGGGGTGGCCGCCGCGTGCGGCATGAGGACATGGTGATGGACGCCGGCGCTGCGATGGCGTCGGTCCACAGCAAGGTGTGCAGCGCCGCGATGGCGTCGTCAAGTGGCAGCGGGTGAAGCCGCGTGAAGATTGAAGAATCAAGATTAGGAGGGAAAATGTTAGGTTTAATCTTGATATTTGTATCAGCATGCTTGTTTATTTTAGGCATGTAGTATAGGATCAGGAGTTGTAGTCGACGAAGGTGCAGTGGAGACGTGGGAAGAAGGAGAGATGCCAAGCCGCCGTGCGAGACGGCGAGCACGGTGAGATGCCCATGACGGCGAGAGGCTGCAAACACGTGAGGCTGGAGCCTGACCGGCTAGACGAGGTTGTTAGAGCTGAGAGAATCAACAAGTTTGTTAGCCCGCCTCGTCTGGTCGTGTGGCTGTTGGAGCTGCGCAAGTGGTGGACGTGCATGCATGTAGGGATTACTTAGTGCATGGAGTTAGTTGGTTAGTGGGCTGAGCCGTGCATGTTGGTTGAGCAGCCGAGTCAGGTTAGAGGCCGGTGTGTGCCAGTAAGTAGTGGCCGGTTGGCCGGACCATCCGCATCATGGAGTGACTCCAGGACGTGGCCGTTGTGGCGTGAGTGCATGGGTCCATGTGTATATATGTACTGCTTTGAGTGAATGAGAAACGAGGCCGAGAGGGCTGGAGAAAACAATGTAGCGTGCGTGTTCTCACCGGGAGCAACATAGCAAAGCTGGCTTTCTCCATGGTGAAGTGGGTGTGTGTGTGTTCTTGTGTTCTTGAGAGAAGAAGATAGAGAGAAACCACAAGAGTTGTGTGAGGCAGCTCGAGGGAGAGAAGAAACGGCGCTGCGACGAGGAGGCGGCGCCAACATCGGAGACCATGGCCCAGATAACCTTCAAAGGAGTCACGGGATTAGTGATTTTGGATTAGTGATTTTCTTGCACTCTACCTGCCGTTGCACAAAGCCGACACTGGACGGATGAACTCGAATATGATCGCGCCGATCTCCGACCGACACCTCATGTAGGTGGGCTTCTCGTGCGTCTCATGCACCCTCATGCCGCCCTTCCCGTCGATCCAGTACAAAGCCACATGTCCTGTGGCTGTCGAGGGGGAAGTTGATCTTCGCTCGGCTCGCCGTAGAGGCTCACTGCCTTCACGTTGCATGCCTGGAAGGAGCCAATCCAGTAAAGCTGGCCGGTGTCCCGGTCCTCAATTTACAACACCCACATCCCACATGGCCTCTGCCGCACGCCGTGGTACTTCCTCCTCGGCGGCAGCGGGAGGTCGGTGAAGGAGCGGACGGGAGGCTTGCCACGCTGTGCTCCTTTGGGCTGCATGGCGCAGTGAGGATCCGCGCTTCGAATGCTGGATCCCGCCATTTTGGAGGTGGCGCCGGAGCACCGACAGAGGTGTGGGTTGCATTTGGATGGCGCCAGCATCGATGCAGCTTAAGCGAGGGACAGAGGCAGCGATGGGAGGTGGGGGAGGGGAAGATTTATTCTGAGATTGTGCCGCGGCCGGCGTGCGGAGTATAATATTTGAGGGGTTAAACCAGATAAGGGATCGGCTAAATCTGGTTTAACTTCTTAAAATGAAACTTTTACTTCTTGAACCGGTTTTGAGGGATCAGCTAGAGATGCTCTTATAAGCTCGATGGATTCCTTGATTTGAAAGAAGATTTTCACTTCCTCCTCTTCCGTTTGAGCCACCTTGATGGTGGAGAATGAGAAGGGGAGACGTGGAGCTCGAGATTCTAAGGACCGGGAAGAGGATCCTCCACATTGATGACCGTGAAGAAGCTATGATGCCCATGGAGTCCTCCGTCCTCTTTCAGAGGAACAGGTAGAAGCGGTCGATTGTAAGTCCTGGACACCACATCGATGTATCTTCTCACCAAAGGGTGGCCTCGTGGAGCCATTGGATCCGTTTCATCCAAGTGAGCTCCTTTTACTCCTCTAGGCTTGAGGCCTATAAGTAGGTAGTGCAGCTTTGGCTTGGAGTGCACCATTCTTCCTTCCCTGCCCTTCTCCCGTCCAAAAAAAAAATATAGCTTGTGTGGAGTCTCTTTGGCTGAGGATGCCAGAGGCAATTGTTGACGTATCAGCACATGTGTGTTTCCTTTTTGCAGGCCAATCGTGAACAGGAGCTGGATCAGAGATTGATGATCGGATTACATTGTTTCATTTGTTTTATGGGATCCACACATTCATGCATATTGTATGCACACGTACATGGGGGCCAGCCAAAGGCTTTGTTCGTTTACATGAGACCGGTGCAAATTGCAAAAAGTGCAATGAAAATGAAAAATCGATGTGATGCATGATAGGCGAAACAAGCATGCACATCACATGACCGGTCCCCAAATGTACTGCATTCGGTGCATGCATACCATACCTTACCTATATGCAAACATCTGGCTATGCATGATCTTCCTCCTGCAATATATATGTATGGTTTGTCGTTCTACTGCTGCTATATAATGTGTTATATTGATTCACCATTCACACCAGAGAAAAACAACCTAGTTAGAGTTGGACAGCCTTTAAAGATGAAGCTGTCAGGAACAAGGTTCGTTGTCATGGCCCATGGCCAACAAGTGTTTAAATTAACTTGAGCGTGGGAGATTGGAGCAAACCAAACCATAATCATATCAACAAGAGGAGTGGGACTAAGCTTTTTGCATTGAGGAAAGAGTAGCGTTCTGCGCCTCTGTCCCTCTGTGCACTGCGCCTCCGTCCCTCGCCGGTAGCAACTCCGTCTCCGGCGACTGTCGTGGTTATAAGTCTGACAGTAGAATAGGGGGTAGGTATGAGGAGGCAAGATCCTAGCTACGGTGAGGTTGTGCACGTAAGATTTACGAGTTCAGGCCCTTCTCGGAGGAAGTAACAGCCCTACGTCTCGGTGCCCGGGGGCTCGGTCGATTGGATTATGCGTGAAGTTACAAGGGGTGCGAACCCTTGTGCCTGAGGAGGGGGGTGGCTTATATAGAGTTCGCCAAACCCCTCCAGCCCTCAGTTACACAGGATTCAATGTACATAAAGATAGAACGTTACTGGTAACGCCAGCAATAAAGGCATATAAATGATCATTAAGACTACGGAGTGAACGCCTGACCGTTGCCGTTCTGAGTGACTTTAGATCTTCTGTCTTCCGAGTGATTTCTGATATGGTCGAGTGAGTACACTCCGGTCGAATGGAATTGGGTTTTTCGAGTGGAATGCTTCTGATCGAGTGAATGGTATTGTCCTTTGAATATCCCTGACTTTAAGGTAATGTCCTTGGGAAGGGTGTCTAGGTCAGGCCTATTACCCTACCCCATGTACATGTCATCGTCATTAGCCCCCGAATGGTTCAGGGTTCGAGTGAAAAAAGGAGTTGAAGATGGTTCCGACCCAGTTTTCACGCTTCGGGAGCGTTTTGCTTAGATTAATGAACCACGTAACGACTTCGACTTCATTTTCAGTCGCCTTGATCCATTCCTAAATTGTCGAGTGAATTTTGTTGATAAGCTTCAATTGTGGACATGGTATGAGATCTTTGGCGCGATTGACTGCACTGTCGTTCCCGGATCTCACGGGATTCGAAATTTGGAGAAGCGCGCAGGACGGAGAGGCCCGCAGTAAACGGAATAGATTTGGCAGGGACGCCTCGATCCTCGCGCCACCTTTCTCGCCACGTACCGAGCGCACGACTATTGCGGGATTCGATGGGATTGCTTGGGCCCACAAGTCAGTCACTCGGTAACAAGTCCATATAAGGCGTCCGGGCCGGTGAGTTTGGCACTGTGCTCTTTATCCCCTTCTTCTTCCCCTGTTTCTCCACCGCATTCGCCATCACCTTCGACGCCGCCGCCCCGTCCAAGCGTAGCCTGCTGCGATGGGAAAGGAGAAAACGGCAGCCCTGGAGCGTGCGAAGAAGGCGACGGCGGCAGCGAAGGGCAAGAAGACGAGTCGGGGCGGGTCGCCATCTAGGTCCGGCCTGTCGCCTGGCTGGTTCCAGGGCGATTGGATCAGATCCATGATCCGGAAGGAAGACATGGAGGATCTGGTCGAAGGGGGCTTGATTGCCCACCAGTCCTGGCGATTGCCAGGGAACGAGACCGAGCCGCAGCCGCAAGAGGGTGAGTGCGTCCTCCTCGCGACTCATGTCGACCGCGGTTTCTCCTTGCCTCCACATCCCTTTTCCGGGCTTTCTTGAATTTCTTTGGAGCTCAACTTCATCACTTTTCCCCCAACACCATCACCTATCTTGCTGCATATGTTTCCCTGTGTGAGAATTTCTTGGGCTGTCGACCACACTGGGGTCTTTTCAAACATATATTCACATGTCGCTCTCAAGCCGTAAAAAAGTCCAATCCGAGTGATGAGAGAACACATGTGATCCAGATGTGCGGGGGTCTGGGAATTCAGATGAGGGGTAGGAGCACTTTTCCGGCTATGACGCTCCCCGATTCAGTTAGAGGGTGGCAGTCGACCTGGTTCTATTGCAAAGACCAGCCGACTCCTAGTCAGTCGACTGGGCTTCCTCCCTTTTCCATGGATCGAGTCCACCCGCCCTCTACTTTGAAAGTGAACCCAGAGGAGAAAGCAGAAGTGAATATGCTAGTTGACCGAGTAGTCTAGTTAGTCCGCGATGGGGTGACTGGTATGGACTTGCTTGAAATATTTCTCAGTCGACGCATCCAGCCACTCCAGGCTCGTGATCATCCTATGTGGATGTACTCGGGTATTGATGACACCACTCGGATCCACCCGGAGGAGGTAACCGGGGAGGTAGTAGAGCAGTGGCTGCAAGGCATCACTGGTAACAAAGATAACCCCAGGGGGTCCAAGAGGGTCCCACCATTCGACAAGACCAACAAATCGGATAAGGTACAATCTTCAGTGCCGAATGTCCTTTGCTCTGATTTCCTATTTAGGCTTCAATCCGATTGATATTTGTATGATTCTTTGCTCTGCAGATATATACTGAGATGTACTCGATGCCCAACGGGGAGTAGATCCAGGAAGGAGAGGAGAGCGGAGGCGACAGCGGCGATTGGAACTCTGATGGCGAGAGTGATGAAGAGCGCGAAGACTCGAGAAGTGGTGAGGAGGTCGATTCTCCACCTCGCGTGGAAAAGCGTTCCAAGCAGAAGCACGACCCAGCAAGTATCCGGGGTAAAGTGGCAGCACCGACTGGACAAACTTCGAAGCGCACTCGGACATCTTCTCCGGTGCCGACTGAGAAGGCTCCGAAGCAGCTCAAGACTGCGCCGTTAAAGCCACGGAAGGCCTTGCCCAAGATCAAGGTTGATGTTCCCGTCGCCTCTGCGTAAGTGTTTCGTTTTCACCCTTTGCTCCAAGAATCTTATATCAGTTATCGACCCATTCTCTTGCTTGACCGAGTGAACCTTGAAATTTGCAGTGCTGCTACCTCTGGGACTTCTGCTTACAAAGATGATGATGACGAGGAGATGGAGGACGCGGTCACATCCAAAGCGGGTATGACTCCTGTTATCTTGTCTTTTCTTTGCTAACCACTTCTACAGTCGACTGAACTCTTGTGGTCGATTCTTTTGCAGCTCCGCAAAATGATATTGAACTTCGAGATGACGATGAAGATGTGCCACAGAAGCTCGTGGGAAGGAGGAGCAGGACCTCGGGCAAAAAGGCACCAGCTAGCAAGACGCTTCAGTCGACGCCGGCGGCAGAACCAGCTATCCAGCAGCCCCGGGACCTCAACCGTGCTTCTGTTACTTTTGCGATTCCCTTGTCGAGTGGTCGTCCTTCAGCGTCGACTGCACAGGCCCCTGCTTCATCTGTGCAACTTCATGCCTCAAGCTCTCAAGCTGCTGCAGCTGATCCACCGTCTCCACTTTTCACCGCCCATCACGTCCCAGAGGACCAAGTGAGTGCTTCCAAGGAAGCCATACGCCAGGCAGGCATTATGATGGAGCAGATGAAAGTGGTGCGCGAGGCCAGTCAAGCTGCCTATGATCCCAGCTCAGCACTCCAGGCCAATGTCCAGGTTAGCTTACTTCCGACTGAACTCCATCTTGACGCTTGTTCTGTTAGGATATGATATTTAGAAACTGCTGCTTTATTATCTGCAAGACGTCCGTGGATGAGCGTTTTGGAACCTTAATTGCACACCCATTGTCAGTCTGTACACCCACTGGGTGTTTTAATTTCTGTTGAGTAGTTTTTCCACTTGAGTCGACTAGGTTGTGTCGATTGAATCTCTGAACCAGTGGGGGCACGCTGAGTGCACCCACTGGGTGTAGTCCCCGAGACCGCCGTCGAATGTTTGATTCGGCGGGGGTCTTTGAATAGAACTTTTCCACTCGGTCTGAGAAGATCATGTCGAGTAGAACCTGGACCAGTGGGGGCACGCTGAGTGCACCCACTGGGTGTAGTCCCGGAGACCGTAGTCGACTGCGGGCAGTCGGCTATGGTCTGAGTTTTTTTTTCTGACTAGACGGACCAAGTCAATTGAAAAGTCGAACCAGTGGGGGCACGCTGAGTGCACCCACTGGGTGTAGTCCCCGAGACTATTGTTGAATGTTTGATTTGTCAGTAGTCTTAGAACTCTTTGAACTTGTTACTTTATTGCTCGGAAGCAACCAATCTTTGTGTCTGCCGACTGACTATCTTCTGAACACAGAAATCTTGTGAACTTGGAGCCCGGTTCGCTGACTTAGAGCAGAAGCAGATCCAGCTCAATCTTGATATGGGATTGGCTCAGAATAACTTGCAGAAGGCTAAGGATGGCGCTGCTGGTAAGGAAAGCTTGTCGACTGGTTCTCTTGCCATCTTTTCTCCTCCTTTTTCTGATTCGAATGTTATTCTTTCTAGAAACAATGAGACAGGCTTTGGAGAAGAAGGACCTTGACCTTGCGGCTGCGAAGAAAATAGCAGAAGAAAAAACGGCACTCGCTGACCAAAAGCTAGCCTCAGTCGGAAAGTTGGAGGAAGAGAATACCAAGCTGAAGGCTGCTCTCGATGAAGCCAACAAAGAGGTAACTCGACTGAAGAAGGATAAAGGGACCCTGACTGACAAAGTGGAAGACATCACCCGCAAGAGGGACGAGCTAGAGAATTATCTGGGAGGACTCGCTAAGAAGTTATTCCTCATGCTTGAAGGTACTTTTCCCTGTCCGATTGATTTGCTTTCGTTGACTCATCATATAACTGTCGACTCATTATTTCTCTGTGAGTGCAGAATTCTGTCAAAACTTCACGGAAGAGACTAGACGGGTCGAGACAAGCTTGGACCCCATCAACTCCCCTGTTAAAGATGATGCTGCCATGAACGTGCTCCGACTGGAGTCTCGCCTTGCCAGCGCCATGAATTACCTTGCTCGACTGAAGGTTGCGGTGTCGTGGATCAACACGGCACTCTGGCCAAGGGAAACGCTCCAAAATGACCTCGAGTCTTTGATGACTCGACTCAATGAGATTCCTGGTCGAGTGCAGGAATGGAAGAAGTCCTCTGCTCGATGCGGTGCCGACGTAGCTCTGTCCCTGGTTCGTGTTCATTGCAAGGAAGCCAAAGAAGAGAAGCTAGCAGCAATCAAGGTTGCCAATACCAAGAAACTTGACTTCCAGTCCTTCATGGAGACTTTTATTGCTGCTGCTACTCGAATTGCAGATGCAATCGACCTGGATGAGTTCGTCGAGCCTGCCACCTGCGGAGTGAACAAAATTTTTATGATCCGATTAAATTTGCCTCGGTATGCCGAGTGGTTTTGTAACCGTTAAACTCCTTCGGGCCTGATGCCCGAGTACTTTAATCTGCGGTCCGGAACCTCATGGGATTTGTCCGAACTTAGTTTTTCCTTAAATATGCTTGTTTTTATTTCCGAGTGGAACTTGTATCTTCACTCGGAACAGACTTTTGTTCTTGTGATGCAATTCTGAGGAGAGGATCGCAGACGACCTGCACCTCGTCATCCTTGCAGATCAGGATGGAGCACACATTGTACTTTTGGCGTAGCTCTAAAGAGAAGGTCGCAGTCGACCTGCATTTCATTATCCTGACGGATCAGGATGGAGCGTGTTTTAACTTAGGCGAGTACAGATCTGCAGCTAAGCCCCCGAGTGAGAGGGTTGCTCTTCACTCGGTGGGATTTTTCAAACTTAGGCGAGTACGGAACTGCAGCTAAGCCCCCGAGTGAGAGGGTTGCTCATCACTCGGTAGGATTTTACAAACTTAGGCGAGTACAGAACTATAGCTAAGCCCCCGAGTGAGAGGGTTGCTCATCACTCGGTAGGATTTTTTAAACTTAGGCGAGTACAAGACTGCAGCTAAGCCCCCGAGTGAGAGGGTTGCTCTTCACTCGGTGGGATTTTTCAAACTTAGGCGAGTATGGAACTGCAGCTAAGCCCCCGAGTGAGAGGGTTGCTCATCACTTGGTGGATTTTTTTTAAACTTAGGCGAATCAGGTTCGCAGCTAAGCCCCCGAGTGAGAGGGTTGCCCATCACTTGGTAGGATTTTTTGAACTTAGGCGAGTACAGGACTGCAGCTAAGCCCCCGAGTGAGAGGGTTGCTCATCACTCGGTAGGAGTTTTTAAACTTATGCGAGTACAGGACTGCAGCTAAGCCTCCGAGTGAGAGGGTTGCTCATCACTCGGTAGGATTTTACAAACTTAGGCGAGTACAGGACTGCAGCTAAGCCCCCGAGTGAGAGGGTTGCCCATCACTTGGTAGGATTTTTTGAACTTAGGCGAATCGGATTTGCGGCTAAGCCACCCACTGGGGGATTTTGGACACATGTATTAGTAACAACAATCATTTAGGAGACTGTAAAACCATGTCTTTGATAAACGAACTGAAAGGTACTCCTTATTACATCTCATCAGTCTGAACACTTAAGTATAAAAACGGCGGAGTAGCTCCGCATTCCAAGTGCGTGGCTCGTCTTTATTCTGCTCCACATTGTAGAGGTGATACGCTCCGTTGTGGAGCACCTTGGTGACGATGAAGGGACCTTCCCAAGCGGGTGCAAGTTTGTGAGGCCGTTGCTAGTCCACTCGGAGCACAAGGTCCCCTTCCTAAAATGCTCGACCCTTCACATTTCTGGCATATAATCGACGAAGGTCTTGCTGATAAATGGTCGATCGGATCAAGGCCATCTCTCTTTCTTCTTCCAGAAGATCAACAGCGTCTTCTTGAGCCCGTTCTGCTTTGGCTTCTGAAAAAAGTTCTACTCGGGGTGCATTGTGAAGCAAGTCACTCGGCAGCACAGCCTCAGCCCCATAGACCATGAAGAAGGGGGTTCGACCAGTCGACCGATTTGGTGTTGTTCTTAATCCCTAAAGGACTGACGGTAGCTCATCTACCCAAGCGCCAACTGCATGCTTGAGGTCGTGCATCAACCGAGGTTTCAGCCCTTTGAGAATCAAACCGTTCGCTCTTTCTGCTTGTCCATTCGACTGAGGGTGGGCGACTGAAGCATAGTCGACCCGAGTACCTTGGGAAGCGCAGAAAGCTCGGAACTCATCTGAATCAAAGTTTGACCCATTATCCGTGATGATGCTGTGCGGAACTCCATATCTAAATGTTAACCCTCTGATGAAGCTGACAGCATTACTTGCTTCCAGGTTTTTGATAGGTTTAGCTTCAATCCATTTAGTGAACTTGTCGACTACTACAAGCACATGGGTGAAGCCACTCCTGCCAGTCCTCAGAGGTCCGACCATATCTAATCCCCAAACATCAAATGGCCAGGCGAGTGGAATAGTCTTCAAGGCTGAAGCAGGTTTGTGGGACATGTTGGAGTAGAACTGACAGCCCTCGCACTTGTCAACTATTTCCTTTGCCATCTCATTTGCCCATGGCTAGTAAAACCCTGCTCGGTATACTTTGGCCACGATGGTCCGAGAGGATGCATGGTGACCACAGGTCCCTGAGTGGATATCATTGAGGATCATTCGGCCTTCTTCTGGAGTGATGCATTACTGAACGACCCCAGTAACACTCTCTCTGTAGAGCTGTCCATCCATTACCGTGAAGGCTTTGGATCGACGGGCAATCTGACGAGCCTCTTCTTCATCCTCTGGAAGCTCTTTCCTGAGAATATATGCAATATATGGCACTGTCCAATCGGGAATGACGACCAAAACCTCCATGATCAAGTCGACCACAGCAGGGATTTCAACTTTAGTCAGATCAGTGGAGCTCTTAGGCTGTGGGGGCTCTTCAGTGAAGGGATCTTCTTGAACTGATGGTGCGTGAATATGCTCCAAAAACACATTGCTGGGAATAGACTCCCGCTTGGAACCTATTTTTGCCAAGTCATCAGCTGCTTGATTCTTCAGTCGGGGTATATGGTGGAGCTCTAGCCCTTCAAACTTCTTTTCTAACTTTCTCACTGCATTGCAATAACCAGTCATAGCTGGGCTCCTGATGTCCCACTTCTTCATCACTTGATTAACCACTAAATCTGAGTCGCCGTAAACCATTAGGGGACGGACGCCGAGTGAAATGGCCATACGCAACCCGTACAGAAGTGCCTCATATTCAGCTTCATTGTTGGAGGAATCAAAGTGAATCTGGAGAACATATCTGAGGTTGTCGCCTCGTGGCGATACCAGGACTACCCTAGTGCCTGAACCATTCAACATCTTGGACCCATCGAAGAACATAGTCCAATGTTCCGACTGTATCTGGGTCGGTAGCTGCTATTCAACCCACTTGACGAGGAAATCTGCTATTGCTTGAGATTTGATCGCTTTCTTTGCCTCAAACTTGATATCCAACGGAAGGAGTTCAATCGCCCACTTTGCCACTCGACCAGTTGCATCTCTGTTGTTCAAAATTTCTGACAACGGAGTGTCGCTGACGATTGTAATCGAATGATCTGAGAAGTAATGTGCAACCTTCTTTGTGGTCAAGTAAATTCCATAGACAAGCTTCTGATAATGTGGATATCTCTGCTTGGATGGGGTTAAGACTTCAGAAATATAGTACACTGGGCGTTGAACCTTGTAGGTTTTACCTTCTTCTTCCCGCTCGACCGTGAGTACTATACTGACAACCTGTCCAGTGGCTGCTATATAAAGCAGTAAAGGCTCTTTGCAGATTGGAGCAGCAAGCACTGGCTGGATGGAAAGCAGGGCATTGAGCTCTGCAAACGCTGCGTCAGCTTCAGGAGTCCACTCGAACTTATCAGATTTCTTCATCAGTCGGTAAAGAGGCAATGCCTTTTCACCGAGACGAGAGATGAATCGACTCAAAGTGGCCAAACAACCAGTAAGCTTCTGAACGTCGTGTACACGCATAGGGCGTTACATTCGGAGGATTGCACCAACTTTCTCTGGGTTTGCATCGATCCCTCGTTCGGAAATGAGGAAACCGAGTAACTTTCCACCTGGAACTCCAAATGTACACTTCGACGAATTAAGCTTGATATCATATCTTCTCAAATTGGCAAAGGTTTCAGCAAGGTCAGTCAGCAGGTCGGAACCTTTACGCGCCTTAACCACGATGTCATCCATGTATGCTTCCACATTCCGACTGATTTGAGTTAGCAGGGACTTCTATATCATGCGCATGAATGTGGCACCAGCATTCTTGAGACCTGATGCATTTCTGAACGACCCCAGTAACACTCTCTCTGTAGAGCTGTCCATCCATTACCGTGATGGCTTTGGATCGACGGGCAATCTGACGAGCCTCTTCTTCATCCTCTGGAAGCTCTTTCTTGAGAATATATGCTATATATGGCACTATCCAATCGGGAATGACGACCAAAACCTCCATGATCAAGTCGACCACAGCCGGGATTTCAACTTCAGTCAGATCAGTGGAGCTCTTAGGCTGTGGGTGCTCTTCAGTGAAGGGATCTTCTTGAACTGATGGTGCGTGAATATGCTCCAAAAACACATTGCTGGGAATAGGCTCCCGCTTGGAACCTATTTTCGCCAAGTCATCAGCTGCTTGATTCTTCAGTCGGGGTATATGGTGGAGCTCTAGCCCTTCAAACTTCTTTTCTAACTTTCTCACTGCATTGCAATAACCAGTCATAGCTGGGCTCCTGATATCCCACTCCTTCATCACTTGATTAACCACTAAATCTGAGTCGCCGTAAACCATTAGGCGACGGACGCCGAGTGAAATGGCCATACGCAACCCGTACAGAAGTGCCTCATATTCAGCTTCATTGTTGGAGGAATCAAAGTGAATCTGGAGAACATATCTGAGGTTGTCGCCTCGTGGAGATACCAGGACTACCCTAGCGCCTGAACCATTCAACATCTTGGACCCGTCAAAGAACATAGTCCAATGTTCCGACTGTATCTGGGTCGGTAGCTGCTATTCAACCCACTTGACGAGGAAATCTGCTATTGCTTGAGATTTGATCGCTTTCTTTGCCTCAAACTTGATATCCAGCGGAAGGAGTTCAATCGCCCACTTTGCCACTCGACCAGTTGCATCTCTGTTGTTCAAAATTTCTGACAACGGAGCGTCGCTGACGACTGTAATCGAATGATCTGAGAAGTAATGTGCAACCTTCTTTGTGGTCAAGTAAATTCCATAGACAAGCTTCTGATAATGTGGATATCTCTGCTTGGATGGGGTTAAGACTTCAGAAATATAGTACACTGGGCGTTGAACCTTGTAGGTTTTACCTTCTTCTTCCCGCTCGACCGTGAGTACTGTACTGACAACCTGTCCAGTGGCTGCTATATAAAGCAGTAAAGGCTCTTTGCAGATTGGAGCAGCAAGCACTGGCTAGATGGAAAGCAGGGCTTTGAGCTCTGCAAACGCTGCGTCAGCTTCAGGAGTCCACTCGAACTAATCAGATTTCTTCATCAGTCGGTAAAGAGGCAATGCCTTTTCACCGAGACGAGAGATGAATCGACTCAAAGTGGCCAAACAACCAGTAAGCTTCTGAACGTCGTGTACATGCATAGGGCGTTATATTCGGAGGATAGCACCAACTTTCTCTGGGTTTGCATCGATCCCTCGTTCGGAAACGAGGAAACCGAGTAACTTTCCACCTGGAACTCCAAATGTACACTTCGACGAATTAAGCTTGATATCATATCTTCTCAAATTGGCAAAGGTTTCAGCAAGGTCAGTCAGCAGGTCGGAACCTTTACGCGACTTAACCACGATGTCATCCATGTATGCTTCCACATTCCGACTGATTTGAGTTAGCAGGCACTTCTATATCATGCGCATGAATGTGGCACCAGCATTCTTGAGACCAAAGGGCATGGTGACATAGCAAAAAGCACCCGAATGGGGTGATAAAAGCTGTTTTTATTTCATCTGGTCCATACAGTCGGATCTGATGGTACCCGGAATATGCATCCAGGAAGGACAATCGCTCACATCCCGGAGTCGAGTCGACTATCTGATCGATGCGGGGGAGAGGAAAATGAGCTTTCGGGCAGGCCCGATTGATATGCTTGAAATCAATGCACATACGAAGTGAATCGTCCTTCTTGGGAACCATGATAACATTGGCGAGCCACTCGGAGTGGTAAATTTCGCGGATGAACTCAGCCGCCAGAAGCCGAGCCACCTCTTCGCCGATTGCCTTTCTCTTCTCCACAGCGGACCAACGGAGATGCTCTTTAACGGGTTTTGCCTTTGGATCGACTCGCAAACGGTGCTCAGCCAGTCCCCTGGGTACACCCGGCATGTCAGACGGCTTCCATGCGAAGATGTCCCAGTTCTCACGAAGGAACTGGATGAGCGCTTCTTCCTATTTGCTGTCGAGTGTTGTTGAGATATGAGTCGGAGCAGCATTGGGATCGGTCGGGTGAATGTGAACAGGCTTTGTTTCACCGGACGACTGAAATGCAGACTCTGAAGCAGGCTTCTTAGCACGCAACAAATCACTCGGATCTGCAGTCTTCTTATATTCTTCCATTTCTACTGCTGCCATCTGTTCATCGGCTATCTTAGAGCCCTTCTGGAGGCACTCTTCTGCTCGTTGCCGATTACCAATGACTGTGATCACGCCCCTGGGGCCAGGCATCTTCAGCTTGAGGTACACGTAACACGGTCGAGCCATGAAACGGGCATATGCAGTTCTGCCCAGAATAGCATGATAGGCACTGTGAAAATCCACAACTTCAAATGTCAACTTCTCCATACGGTAATTCTTTGAATCACCGAAAACCACGTCAAGAGTGATCTGGCCGAGTGAATCAGCTTTCTTTCCTAGAATGAAACCGTGGAATCGCATGTTGCTCTCACTGAGCTTGGACATCGGAATGCCCATCCCACGGAGGGTCTCAGCATACAAAATGTTCAAGCCGCTGCCACCATCCATCAGGACTTTGGTCAGTCGGGTGCCCCCAACGACTGGGTCGACCACCAACGCTTGCCTCCTGGGGGTGGCAACGTGCGGTGGGTGGTCAGATTGGTCGAATGTAATGGGAGTCTTTGACCATTTCAAATATTTCGTCATTGCCGGAGCAACCATGTTTACTTCTCTGTTGATGACTTTCAGTCGACTTTTGCTTTCAATGTCAGCAAAAATCACCAAAGTGGAATTGACGTTAGGAAAACCGTCATCATCTTCTTCCTTGTCCTCATCCTTGTCAGACTCTTTTTCCTTCTCATTGGGTTGTTTCTCTCGGAACTGCTGGATTAGGAGCCGACATTGTCGAGTGGTATGTTTGGGATAAATCAGATTACCCTCTTCATCCTTCTTGGTGTGAATGTGACATGGCAAATCCAACACATCATTCCCTGCTTGATCTTTCACCTTCTTGGGGATCCAGGGCCCTTTGGGCTTCCCCTTGAATTTTCCTTGAGTTACAACTGCAGCTTCACCAGGACCTGCTGGCTCGGCTTTGCGTTTCTGCTTCCGACCTCCTCCGGTGTCTTGGGCGACTGGCTTGCCCTTTCCACTGCGGAGTCGATCCTCTTCTTCACCATTAGCGTACCGAGTGGCTATTTCCATCATTCGGGTCAGAGACATATCTCCTGTCCGACCGAATTTCAGGTTAAGCTCTCGATACCGAACGCCCTCCTTGAAGGCGCAAACTGCTTGGTGTTGGGATACATTTTCTACTATGTGATGTAAAGTGGTCCATCTTTGGATGTAATCCCTCAGAGTTTCACTCGGCTTCTGTACACAATGTTGCAATTCTGTCAACCCTGCAGGTCGTTTGCATGTGCCCTCGAATGTCTTGACAAACACTCGGGCTAACTCTTCCCAGCTGAATATACTGCCTGGAGCCAACTGATTCAGCCATGCTCTGGCCGATCCTTCCAACATGAGAGGAAGATGTTTCATAGCTACCTCATCATTTCCACCACCGATCTGAACAGCTACTCGGTAATCTTCCAGCCAAGTGTCAGGCTTCAACTCACCGGTGAACTTACTAACCCCAGTCACCAACCTGAAGTTGGGAGGGATCTCAGCATCTCTGATGGCTATGCTAAAACACTCGGGACCTGAAACATGTACTCTGCTTCCACTCGGGCGATCTCTGTCTTGCCATTCTCTGTGTGCTCGGTTCCTGTCGACCAAACCTTGCACCAAAATTGACCTCGCATCAAACCCTGGCTCTCTTGGGTCGACTGGCACCCTCCGCTCTTTGCTGTACGGGCGCCTGTCATCATAATGCCGGGGCACATATGATCCGCCTCTCGGAGGGGGCGTAGGCACTCGACGGCGGTCACCACGGCCGAGCCAATGATCGTACTGCTCGTGGTTCCGACCCAAGTACTGCTCTTGGCGATGCCCACGTCCCTCACGCCGCGGAGGCGATCTTGGGCTGTGAGCCGATTGGACTGTGTCAGCCACCACAGATCTGCTATGGATTCTGTTACGCGACTGAGATACTGCAGTGTTTTGCTCTCCTGCTGCCCGGAGCAGAGCCCGGATCTGCATCAAACCTCGTCCAGCCTCTGACTGGGATGGCTGGATGGACTCTGCTATACGAGCTGCAGCCGTAAGATTCTGAATAGGAGTGCGGTATACCTGAGGTTGAGGCGGGAACAATTGCCGCCGTCGACTGGACTCAGGAATCTGCTGCCGAGCACGTTCGTCGAGTGCATGCTGAAGGTTCTCCAGTCGAGTGCTTTCAGCCAAAGTGGCCAAGCGCGCTGCCTCCAAGGCCCGAGCCTCAGAGGTCTCTCCGACGATGGGCGTGTGGAGTGCCTCCTCGTTGCGGCGGTGGAGTTCCTCCCTCCGCTGCGAAGAGAGGGTTTCGGGGTGGTATTCCTCGTGAACATGCGACGGATCGCCACCGCCATCGCCGCCACCGTTGCGACGCATGGCAGGTGGGCTGCGTGGTGTGTCGACCATCAGGACCTCTGCTGCAGGGTCGCTGCTGTCGCACTCGGACAGGGTCTCGACGGATCCGGTCGACAGATCGAACAGGCCGTAGAGAGATTCATCGGGCTCGATTGCCGCGACTTGAGGGGTGGCCGACTGATGTGCCACCCCATGCTTCACCCACCGCTGAAGCCGCGATCGACCGGATCGCTTGCGACGGCGAACAGCGGGGAACGAAGACACTGCGGGAGCCGACCCATACTGGGTCGACGGCGGCCGCAGAAGGACGCCGCGAACACACGCGCGAAAGTGCGTCGCCCCGCGAACGGGGAGTGTCTCGACGTCGAGGGGGACCTCCTGGAGCCAGGCGGAGACGTCGGCGATGAAGACGAGCGCGCCGAGACGGATCTTGCAGTGCTCAGCCGAACCTCCACCAGAAACCATGATGATGGGAATCGGAAAAAATCGCAACCTCACCGGAAAGTCGCTAAGACACCGGCCCCAAGGTGGGCGCCAACTGTCGTGGTTCTAAGTCTGACAGTAGAATAGGGGGTAGGTATGAGGAGGCAAGATCCTAGCTACGGTGAGGTTGGACACGCAAGATTTACGAGTTCAGGCCCTTCTCGGAGGAAGTAACAGCCCTACGTCTCGGTGTCCGGGGGCTCGGTCGATTGGATTATGCGTGAAGTTACAGGGGGTGCGAACCCTTGTGCCTGAGGAGGGGGGTGGCTTATATAGAGTTCGCCAAACCCCTCCAGCCCTCAGTTACACAGGATTCAATGTACATAAAGATAGGACATTACTGGTAACGCCAGCAATAAAGGCATATAAATGATCATTAAGACTATGGAGTGAACACCTGACCGTTGCCGTTCTGAGTGACTTTAGATCTTTTGTCTTCCGAGTGATTTCTGATGTGGTCGAGTGAGTACACTCCGGTCGAATGGAATTGGGTTTTCCGAGTGGAATGCTTCTAATCGAGTGAATGGTATTGTCCTTTGAATATCCCTGACTTTAAGGTAATGTCCTTTGGAAGGGTGTCTAGGTCAGGCCTATTACCCTACCCCAGGTACATGTCATCGTCAGCGACCACCCTCCCCTTGCCGCCCACCACTCCGGTGGCGGCGCCCACCTCGACGCGCTGATGGCCTCCCACGTCTCCCTCTCCGCTTCGACGGCGACGCCCTCCCCGCCGCCACCGCCTCCACGCTCCAGGCTGCGCTCCATCATCGGAACGCCGTTCGGCCCGCTGGTCCTGGGCGGCGACGACGAGCGGCGCCAGCCACCTGCGGCACCGGCGCGGGCTCCGGCCTGGCAGACGGTACAGGGACGGCGCGCTAGCTCCTCTCCTCCGCGCCGCCAGATGCGCGACCCGTCCCCTCCGCAGCGCCGGGGTCGGCATCTCGACGTCCTCCCCACCTCGCGGCCCTCGGCTTCATGTGTCCCGGTGGCTCTCTACGGCTGCTGCTACAACTGCGGGAGCGACGAGCACATCTCCAAGGCCTGCAAGAAGGACACGCTCTGTGTCCGCTATGGTGGCTTCGGCCATATCTCGAGAGGCTGTACTTGCCGGCGCAGTAACTCGCCGCCCTCTGGCCATCCCAGCCGGGCGCCGGCGCTTCGCACCTCTTGCCCCGCCGCGTCTGCCGCAGCCTGCTCTGCTCCCCCTGCCCCCTCGGTGCTCCCTCCTCCACTGCCTGGTCCGCCGCCGGCGGGTGCGTTGCACCTGATCCGTCCTTGGGAGGAGGTGGTGCGGGCGCCTTCCGTGGGCAGTGTCACGGGCCCGGCATTCTCGGTCCCCTTCGCTGATCATCGCGCCGCGCCGGGCTGGAGGACGAGCTGTCTGGGGCCTGCTTCCTCGAATCGTCTGAGGCCCTCTGCCGCATGGAGGACGAGCTGTCATTGGCTGTGCTGGTCACTGTCTCCGGTTCGCGGCCAAGGGTTGATCTTGCGTCTGCGGGCGGCGGCTATTCACGTGGATTTTGGCGTTGGCCCAATGGACATGTCCATACGGCCGTTCGAGCCAGAGGATTTCATGGTGCTCTGCCGGCGGCAGGCTGTTCGTGACCAGATGGTGGCAGCCGGGAGTGCGCCGGGGCCGGGTTACTCTCTCAAGCTCAGGCCGTGGCTCCGGCAGGCGCGCGCGACTGCAGTTTCCTTCCCCTACTTGGTCCCGCTCTCGCTCCGTGGTGTGCCGGCAAACGCTTGGTCTCTCCAGATGTGGCTGGCGCTCAGCCGCGTGGCTGTCGTCATGGGCCTGGGCCGTCAGCACGACCAGGAGGATCGGCCAGTCTTGGCTGTCCGCCAGACCCCTGTGCCGTGTAGACACGTGGAATGTGGAGCCAGCGGCTGTTTGGAGTTGTCGGTGGCTTTGGAGTCGCGCAGAGAGGCTGGGGCTTCGCCTGTGTCGTCTTGCGCGTCTGCGCGTTCTGTGATCCTGGCAGCGCCAATCCCCGAGGCGGTTCCTGCTGTGCTGTCGCCGCCCTCAGTCTACCTGCCGCGCTGCGGTGATAGCGACCGGCCTTCGAGCAGGGAGGCGGGTGCGGGCCCTAGAGATAAAGCCCCCTCCCCCTCCCCTTCCATGACGTTGGTTGAGAAATCTACGAGAGTGATTCCCATTGGCTCCTTTCAGCTACTGCTGCCGAACGGACATGCTGCAGCATCCGGAGAGCCGCGGATTCCTAGCGAGGCTTTATTGCATGACTCTGATCCCGAGGCTAGGGTGGATATGATGTGGGACGCGCGGTCCCTTTCACTGGACTCCTCGCTAAGAGATGATGTGGAGCCCTCCTCGCCTCTGCGTGTGCTTGAAGGAGCACCCTGGGACACTTTCCAGGTCAGCCTGTCTGCGTCCACTGATCGCAGCGCCATGCCAGCAGGCGAGGATGGGACATACCCATGCACTCCATGCAGCCAACATCCATGGATGTCTGCCCATTCTGCTCCTACGACACCGAGTGGTACGCCTGGGCTCTTGTACGGCTGGACAGACCTGCATGTGCTGCTGTGAGGAAGGAGCTGACCCCATTGCTACCGCTTCCCCCCAATGCCACAAAAGACCCAGCAACCAGCCGCCCAAGGACACTAGTAGAAAATAGAGCTTTGGTCCAGGCCTGAAAAGACTATTAATCCCGGTTCACTCACGAACCGGGACTAATGGGTGCATCGGTCCCGGTTCGTGAGGCCAGGGCGCCAGCCGGGCCTCGGGGGCCATTGGTCCCGGTTCGTGTCTGGAACCAATGGGCCCACAACCATTGGTCCCGGTTCATGGTTGGAACTGGGACCAAAGGTGTGGCTTTAGTCCCGGTTCCACCCACGAACCGGGACCAATGAGGTGCCTATATATACCGCCTCGCCAGCGAACAGAGCACTCCACTGCTCTGTTTTTTCTGGCCGGCGAGGGGAGGGCTTTGTGGTGCTCTACCTCACCTCCTATGCACATGAGGTGTTCGATGAAATGCCTGAGCCACACTACTTAAGCTTTCTCCTCTCCAAGCTCGACCTCCAACCTCCATTTTCCTCCAGATTTGTCTAGGTTTAGCGGTCCGTCACGTCCCGTCCCCGTCTTCACCGCTGTCGATCGCCCGCTCCGATCTCGTCGCCGGCACCACCGTGGCGAGCCTCTTGTTCTTATCTTCTTTCTAAAAGAAAAAAATTCTTACTTGTATGATTTAGATAGATACTTGTATAATTTTCTTACTTTTATTATTGTTTGTTATTATATAGTGCGATGGTTTTGGTATCCGCCCCCGTCGGCCCTCGTCCTGTCTATGATTCGGATGTGGTATATATTATGTTTTATAACTATTTGGTTCATTTATTGTTTATGACAATTATGCCGACCAACGTGACATAGATATTTTTATCTAGGAGGTATGTGAACCGGAAATTTCAACCGACCCTATTGTCGAGAGGTTAAATTTAGTTGAAGAAGAAAACAATTACTTGAAGGAAAAATTAAAAAAAAATTGAGGAGGAGAAGATGATATTGGAGTTGCATGTTGCGGATGTCGTCGATGGTCACAAGATCAAGATGGATGAAATGCGCTTGCAGATTAGAAAGATTGCAAAATAAGCCATTCATACCGAGGCTTGGTATCATTATGCCGTTGGATCAATTGTTACCTTGGTTGCGATTATGATCGCATTTGTTGTTGCATTGAAATGTTTTACATAATTTCAATGTATGGTTTAATTAGATGCTCTGGAGAACTATGTATGCACTTTGGTTTAATGTGATGATGAACTTCTATTAATTTGGTCAGTTATCTATTCATGATGTTCTGTAATGGTTTTTGACACACTTAATTATATATAATGCACGCAGACGGCAATGGATGTACGGTAACAGACGCACCTCCGAGTACATTGAGGGCCTGCATAATTTTCTCGCAGTGGCTGAGGCAAACAAGCAGAATGGTTTTATGTGTTGTCCATGCCCTAGCTTTGGGAATACGAGGTCTTACTCTGACTCGAAAACCCTTCACACCCACCTGCTTTATAAGGGTTTCATGCCACACTATAATGTTTGGACCAAGCACGGAGAAATAGGGGTTATGATGGAAGACAACGAAGAAGAAGAGGATGATGACAACTATGTGCCCCCTGAATATGGTGATGCTTCAACGAGGGAAGCTGAACATCAAGAGGAACCAGACGATGTGCCCGATGATGATCTCCGCAGGGTCATTGTTGATGCAAAGAGACAGTGCGAAAGTGAAAAGGAGATGCTGAAGTTCGATCGCATGTTAGAGGATCACAAAAAAGGGTTGTACCCCAATTGCGAAGATGGCAACACAAAGCTCGGTACCGTACTGGAATTGCTGCAGTGGAAGGCAGAGAATGCTGTGCCTGACAAAGGATTTGAGAAGCTACTGAAAATATTGAAGAAGATGCTTCCAAAGGATAACGAATTGCCCGATAGTACGTACGCAGCAAAGAAGGTCGTATGCCCTCTAGGATTGAAGGTGCAGAAGATACATGCATGCCCTAATGACTGCATCCTCTACCGCGGTGCGTACGAGGATTTGAACACATGCCCGGTATGCGGTGCATTGCGGTATAAGATCAGACGAGATGACCCTGGTGATGTTGACGACGAGCCCCCCAGGAAGAGGGTTCCTGCGAAGGTGATGTGGTATGCTCCTATAATACCATGGTTGAAACGTCTGTTCAGAAACAAAGAGCATGCCAAGTTGATGCGATGGCACAGAGAGGACCGTAAGAAAGACGGGAAGTTGAGAGCACCCGCTGACGGGTCACAGTGGAGAAAAATCGAGAGAAAGTACTGGGAGGAGTTTGCAGGTGACGCAAGAAACGTATGGTTTGGTTTAAGCGCGGATGGCATTAATCCTTTTGGGGAGCAGAGCAATAATCCCAGCACCTGGCCCGTGACTATGTATCTATAACCTTCCTCCTTGGCTGTGCATGAATCGGAAGTTCATTATGATGCCAGTACTCATCCAAGGCCCTAAGCAACCCAGCAACGACATTGATGTGTACCTAAGGCCATTAGTTGAAGAACTTTTACAGCTGTGGAATGGAAACGGTGTACGTGTGTGGGATGAGCACAGACAGGAGGAATTTGACCTGCATGCGTTGCTGTTTGTAACCATCAATGATTGGCCTGCTCTCAGTAACCTTTCAGGACAGACAAACAAGTGATACCACGCATGCACGCACTGTTTAGCTGACACCAAAAGTATATACCTGGACAAATGCAGGAAGAATGTGTACCTAGGGCATCGTCGATTTCTTCCGACCAACCATCAATGTCGAAAGAAAGGCAAGCATTTCAGAGGCGAGGCAGATCACCGGAAGAAGCCCGCCATGCGTACCGGTGATCACGTACTTGCTATGGTCAATGATTTACACGTAATCTTTGGTAAGGGTCCCGGCGGACTATCTGTTCCGAATGACACTGAGGGACGCTCACTCATGTGGAAGAAGAAATCTATATTTTGGGACCTACCCTACTGGAAAGACCTAGAGGTCCGCACTTCAATCGATGTGATGCACGTGACAAAGAACCTTTGCGTGAACATGCCAGGCTTCTTGGGCGTGTATGGGAAGACAAAAGATACACCGGAGGCACGGGAGGACCTGCAACGTTTGCACGAAAAAGACGGCATGCCTCCAAAGCAGTATGAAAGTCCTGCCAGCTACGCTCTTACCAAAGAAGAGAAGGAAATCTTCTTTGAATGCCTGCTCAGTATGAAGGTCCCGTCTGGCTTCTCGTCGAATATAAAGGGAATAATAAATATGGCAGAGAAAAAGTTCCAGAACCTAAAGTCTCATGACTGCCACGTGATTATGACGCAACTGCTTCCGATTGCATTGAGTGGGCTTCTACCGGAAAACGTTCGATTAGCCATTGTGAAGCTATGTGCATTCCTCAATGCAATCTCTCAGAAGGTGATCGATCCACAAATCCTACCAAGGCTAAGGAGTGATGTGACACAATGTCTTGTCAGTTTCGAGCTGGTGTTCCCACCATCCTTCTTCAATATCATGACGCACATCGTAGTTCATCTAGTCGACGAGATTGTCATTCTGGGCCCTGTATTTCTACACAATATGTTCCCCTTTGAGAGGTTCATGGGAGTCCTAAAGAAATATGTCCGTAACCGCGCTAGGCCAGAAGGAAGCATCTCCATGGGCCATCAAACAGAGGATGTCATTGGGTTTTGTGTTGACTTCATTCCAGGCCTTAAGAATATTGGTCTCCCTCAATCGCGGTATGAGGGGAGACTGACTGAAAAAGGCACGCTAGGAGGGGACTCAATAATATGTAGGGACGAGCATTCTTGGTCTCAAGCACACTACGCAGTTCTACAAAACTCTACCTTGGTGACCCCGTATCTCGATGAACACAAGAACATTCTGCGCTCCAAACACCCGGAGCAGTGTGACGACTGGATTACATGTGAACACATCAGGACTTTCGGCAGTTTGTTGTAAACACGTCTCAGAGATGACAACACTGTTTCTGATGAGCTGTACTCGTTGTCCACGGGACCATCTTCGACTGTATTGACTTACAAAGGATACGAGATAAATGGGAATACATTTTACACGATCGCCCAAGATCAAAAGTGTACCAACCAAAACAGCGGTGTCTGCTTTAATGCAGCAACCAAGAGGGGAAAGGACACATATTATGGTTACATAGTGGACATATGGGAACTTGACTACAGACATGATTTTAAGGTCCCTTTGTTTAAGTGCAAATGGGTCAATATGTCAGGAGGCGGGGTACAGGTAGACCCACAGTACGGAATGACAACAGTGGATCTGAACAATCTTGGGTACACAGACGAACCATTCGTCCTAGCCAACGATGTGGCGTAGGTTTTCTATGTGAAGGACATGTCTACCAAACCGAGAAAAAGAAAAGATAAGGAAGCGAATACATCATACGATGAGCCAAAGTGCCACATAGTTCTTTCAGGAAAAAGAGACATCGTGGGATTGGAGGGCAAGACAGACATGTCTGAAGATTATGAAAAGTTTCATGAAATTCCTCCCTTCAAAGTCAAGGCTGACCCAAGCACCATGTTAAGCGATGAAGAATATCCATGGTTACGACGCAATAAGCAAAGGACACAAGCGAAGAAAAAGTGAAGACTTTCTCTCCACAACTATTATGATGATGCCTTTGATCTAGAATATCACTGCAGTTACATGTGAAGAAATGAAATGCCTTTTGTAACAGACGAGTTTCCGAAAACCCTGATACTTCAAACAGATTGTCCGTTTTGTACACGAAGTGCATCCAGTTTTTGCCGTAAGCCTCTCAACTTTTTAGCACATGCTCTGTGGGTGAAATGATGATACCATGCCAACTTTTAACCTTTTCAGAGTTCATTTGAAGAGCTTTTCAATTTCAGGGTCATATAGCTCAAAAAAATCAGTAAATGCATGAAAAATAACAAATGAAGTCAGAAAGGGTTGAAAATTGATGATGTGGCTTTGAATGGTGCATTTTGAACACACAAAAAGTCTGGAGTTCAAATAAGTTCAAAAAAAATGAAATCCCTTTGTAACTGACGAGTTTCCGTATGAAACTATGATACTTCGAAACAGATTGTCCGTTTTGTACACGAAGTGCATCCAGTTTTTGCCGTAACCATCTCAACTTTTTAGCACATGCTATGTGGGTGAAATGATGATACCATGCCAACTTTCAACCTTTTCAGAGTTCATTTGAAGTGCTTTTCAATTTCAGGGTCATATAGCTCAAAAAATTAGTAAATGCATGAAAAAACAAATGAAGTCAGAAAAGGTTGAAAATTGATGAAGTGGCTTTGAATGGTGCATTTTGAACACACAAAAAGTCTGAATTTCAAATAAGTTCAAAAAAATGAAATCCCTTTGTACAGACGCGGTTTGTATGAAAACCTAAAACTTCGAAACAGATTGTCGTTTTGTACACTAAGTGCATCCAGTTTTTGCCGTAACCCTCTCAACTTTTTAGCACATGCTATGTGGGTGAAATGATGATACATGCCAACTTTCAACCTTTTCAGAGTTCATCTGAAGTGATTTTCAATTTCAGGGTCATATAGCTCAAAAAATCAGTAAATGCATGAAAAATAAAAAATGAAGTCAGAAAGGGTTGAAAATTGATGATGTGGCTTTGAATGAGGCATTTTGAACACCAAAAAGTCTGGAGTTCAAATAAGTTCAAAAAATGAATCCCTTTGTAACAGACGAGTTCCGTATGAAACCTTGATACTTGAAAGAGATTGTCCATTTGTACACAAAGTGCATCCAGTTTTGCCGTAACCCTCTCAACTTTTAGCACATGCTATGTGGGTGAAATGATGATACCATGCCAACATTTCAACCTTTTCAGAGTTCATTTGAAGTGCTTTTCAATTTAGGGCATATAGCTCAAAAAAATCAGTAAATGAATGAAAAATAAAATGAAGTCAGAAAGGGTTGAAAATTGATGATGTGGCTTGAATGGTGCATTTTACACACAAAAAGTCTGGAGTTCAAATAAGTTCAAAAAAATGAAATCCCTTTGTAACAGACGAGTTTTCCGTATGAAACCCTGATACTTCGAAAGAGATGTCCGTTTTGTACACGAAGTGCATCCCGTTTTTGCCGTAACCCTCTCAACTTTTTAGCACATGCTATGTGGGTGAAATGATGATACCATGCCAACTTCAACCTTTTCAGAGTTCCTTGAAGTGCTTTTCAATTTCAGGGTCATATAGCTCAAAAAAATCAGTAAATGCATGAAAAATAACAAATGAAGTCAGAAATGGTTGAAAATTGATGATGTGGCTTTGAATGGTGCATTTTGAACACACAAAAAGTCTGGAGTTCAAATAAGTTCAAAAAAATGAAATCCCTTTGTAACAGACGAGTTTTCGTTCGAAACCCTGATACTTCGAAAGAGATTGTCCGTCTTGTACACGAAGTGCATCCAGTTTTTGCTGTAACCCTCTCAACTTTTTAGCACATGCTATGTGGGTGAAATGACGATACCATGTCAACTTTCAACCTTTTCAGAGTTCATTTGTAGTGCTTTTCAATTTCAGGGTCATTTAGCGCAAAAAGAATAAACTAATAGCAAAAAGAATGAACATAAAATAATCAATTAAAATATTCTGTTATGATCAACTAAAACAAAACTATAAAATTCTTCAATAGCAAAAAGAATCAACTAAAAAGCTTTTATAAAACTCTAATAGCAAAAGGAATCAAGTAAAAAGCTTTTATAAACCTCTAGTATTTTTAAACTAAAATTATATAAAATTTATGCAACTAACAGCAAAAAGAATCACTGGAAAACTGCAAAAAAAAATAAAGCAAAAAAAAAATATGCCACCTAATGGGCCACCACGGCCTGAATACGACTAGAAACCCAGCTAGTTGGGCCAGAATTCAGGCCCGCAGAAGGTCCAGCAGGCCCACAGGCATAGCAGTGTAAGATTAGGCCCGTAGGCCTGCAGTTCAGAGGAGTTCAATAGGGATGAGGCAGTCGAGCTTATAAACCGGTGCGGGGCGCTCGAAACTAGCGAGGTGGGACTAAACTCCCACCACCACGCCGCTGTGCAAGCCCATAGGTCCCGGTTGGTGCCACGAACCGGGACCAATGCCATTGGTCCCGGTTCGTGGCACCAACCGGGACCAATGCGCCCCTTTAGTCCCGGTTGGTGCCACCAACCGGGACCAAAGATCCCTGTTTCCCGCCCTTTGGGCTGCTGAAAACAGACCTTTGGTCCCGGTTGGTGGCACCAACCGGGACTACAAAGATACACCGGAGGCACGAGGACCTGCAACGTTTGCACGAAAAAGACGGCATGCCTCCAAAGCAGTATGAAAGTCCTGCCAGCTACGCTCTTACCAAAGAAGAGAAGGAAATCTTCTTTGAATGCCTGCTCAGTATGAAGGTCCCGTCTGGCTTCTCGTCAATATAAAGGGAATAATAAATATGGCGAGAAAAAGTTCCAGAACCTAAAGTCTCATGACTGCCACGTGATTATGACCAACTGCTTCCGATTGCATTGAGTGGCTTCTACCGAAAACGTTCGATTAGCCATTGTGAAGCTATGTGCATTCCTCAATGCAATCTCTCAGAAGGTGATCGATCCACAAATCCTACCAAGGCTAAGGAGTGATGTGACACAATGTCTTGTCAGTTTCGAGCTGGTGTTCCCACCATCCTTCTTCATATCATGACGCACATCGTAGTTCATCTAGTCGACGAGATTGTCATTCTGGGCCCTGTATTTCTACACAATATGTTCCCCTTTGAGAGGTTCATGGGAGTCCTAAAGAAATATGTCCGTAACCGCGCTAGGCCAGAAGGAAGCATCTCCATGGGCCATCAAACAGAGGATGTCATTGGTTTTTGTGTTGACTTCATTCCAGGCCTTAAGAATATTGGTCTCCCTCAATCGCGGTATGAGGGGAACTGACTGAAAAAGGCACGCTAGGAGGGGACTCAATAATATGTAGGGACGAGCATTCTTGGTCTCAAGCACACTACGCAGTTCTACAAAACTCTACCTTGGTGACCCCGTATCTCGATGAACACAAGAACATTCTGCGCTCCAAACACCCGAGCAGTGTGACGACTGGATTACATTTGAACACATCGGACTTTCGGCAGTTTGTTGTAAACACTCTCAGAGATGACAACACTGTTTCTGATGAGCTGTACTCGTTGTCCACGGGACCATCTTCGACTGTATTGACTTACAAAGGATACGAGATAAATGGGAATACATTTACACGATCGCCCAAGATCAAAGTGTACCAACCAAAACAGCGGTGTCTGCTTTAATGCAGCAACCAAGAGGGGAAGGACACATATTATGTTACATAGTGGACATATGGGAACTTGACTACAACATGATTTTAAGGTCCCTTTGTTTAAGTGCAAATGGGTCAATATGTCAGAGGCGGGGTACAGGTAGACCCACAGTACGGAATGACAACAGTGGATCTGAACAATCTTGGGTACACAGACGAACCATTCGTCCTAGCCAACGATGTGGCGTAGGTTTTCTATGTGAAGGACATGTCTACCAAACCGAGAAAAGAAAAGATAAGGAAGCGAATACATCATACGATGAGCCAAAGTGCCACATAGTTCTTTCAGGAAAAGAGAACATCGGGGATTGGAGGGCAAGACAGACATGTCTGAAGATTATGAAAAGTTTCATGAAATTCCTCCCTTCAAAGTCAAGGCTGACCCAAGCACCATGTTAAGCGATGAAGAATATCCATGGTTACGACGCAATAAGCAAAGGACACAGCGAAGAAAAAGTGAAGACTTTCTCTCCACAACTATTATGATGATGCCTTTGATCTAGAATATCACTGCAGTTACATGTGAAGAAATGAAATGCCTTTTGTAACAGACGAGTTTCCGAAAACCCTGATACTTCAAACAGATTGTCCGTTTTGTACACGAAGTGCATCCAGTTTTTGCCGTAAGCCTCTCAACTTTTTAGCACATGCTTCTGTGGGTGAAATGATGATACCATGCCAACTTTTAACCTTTTCAGAGTTCATTTGAAGAGCTTTTCAATTTCAGGGTCATATAGCTCAAAAAAATCAGTAAATGCATGAAAAATAACAATGAAGTCAGAAAGGGTTTAAAATTGATATGTGCTTTGAATGGTGCATTTTGAAACACACAAAAGTCTGGAGTTCAAATAAGTTCAAAAAATGAAATCCCTTTGTAACTGACCGAGTTTCCGTATGAAACTATGATACTTCGAAACAGATTGTCCGTTTTGTACACGAAGTGCATCCAGTTTTTGCCGTAACCATCTCAACTTTTTAGCACATGCTATGTGGGTGAAATGATGATACCATGCCAACTTTCAACCTTTTCAGAGTTCATTTGAAGTGCTTTTCAATTTCAGGGTCATATAGCTCAAAAAATTAGTAAATGCATGAAAAATAACAAATGAAGTCAGAAAAGGTTGAAAATTGATGAAGTGGCTTTGAATGGTGCATTTTGAACACACAAAAAGTCTGAATTTCAAATAAGTTCAAAAAAATGAAATCCCTTTGTAACAGACGAGTTTCTGTATGAAACCCTAATACTTCGAAACAGATTGTCCGTTTTGTACACTAAGTGCATCCAGTTTTTGCCGTAACCCTCTCAACTTTTTAGCACATGCTATGTGGGTGAAATGATGATACATGCCAACTTTCAACCTTTTCAGAGTTCATCTGAAGTGATTTTCAATTTCAGGGTCATATAGCTCAAAAAAATCAGTAAATGCATGAAAAATAACAAATGAAGTCAGAAAGGGTTGAAAATTGATGATGTGGCTTTGAATGAGGCATTTTGAACACACAAAAAGTCTGGAGTTCAAATAAGTTCAAAAAATGAATTCCCTTTGTAACAGACGAGTTTCCGTATGAAACCTTGATACTTCGAAAGAGATTGTCCATTTTGTACACAAAGTGCATCCAGTTTTTGCCGTAACCCTCTCAACTTTTTAGCACATGCTATGTGGGTGAAATGATGATACCATGCCAACATTCAACCTTTTCAGAGTTCATTTGAAGTGCTTTTCAATTTTAGGGACATATAGCTCAAAAAAATCAGTAAATGAATGAAAAATAACAAATGAAGTCAGAAAGGGTTGAAAATTGATGATGTGGCTTTGAATGGTGCATTTTGAACACACAAAAAGTCTGGAGTTCAAATAAGTTCAAAAAAATGAAATCCCTTTGTAACAGACGAGTTTCCGTATGAAACCCTGATACTTCGAAAGATTGTCCGTTTTGTACAGAAGTGCATCCAGTTTTTGCCGTAACCCTCTCACTTTTTAGCACATGCTATGTGGGTGAAATGATGATACCATGCCAACTTTCAACCTTTTCAAGTTCATTTGAAGTGCTTTTCAATTTCAGGGTCATATAGCTCAAAAAAATCAGTAAATGCATGAAAAATAACAAATGAAGTCAGAAATGGTTGAAAATTGATGATGTGGCTTTGAATGGTGCATTTTGAACACACAAAAAGTCGGGAGTTCAAATAAGTTCAAAAAAATGAAATCCCTTGTAACAGACGAGTTTTCGTTCGAAACCCTGATACTTCGAAAGAGATTGTCCGTCTTGTACACGAAGTGCATCCAGTTTGGCTGTAACCCTCTCAACTTTTTAGCACATGCTATTTGGGTGAAATGACGATACCATGTCAACTTTCAACCTTTTCAGAGTTCATTTGTAGTGCTTTTCAATTTCAGGGTCATTTAGCGCAAAAAGAATAAACTAATGCAAAAAGAATGAACATAAAATAATCAATTAAAATTTTCTGTTATGATCAACTAAAACAAAACTTAAAATTCTTCAATAGCAAAAAGAATCAACTAAAAAGCTTTTATAAAACTCTAATAGCAAAAGGAATCAAGTAAAAAGCTTTTATAAACCTCTAGTATTTTTAAACTAAAATTATATAAAATTTATGCAACTAACACAAAAAGAATCACTGGAAACTGCAAAAAAAAATAAGCAAAAAAAAAATTGCCACCTAATGGGCCACCACGGCCTGAATACGACTAGAAACCCAGCTAGTTGGGCCAGAATTCAGGCCCGCAGAAGGTCCAGCAGGCCCACAGGCATATAGTGTAAGATTAGGCCCGTAGGCCTGCAGTCAGAGGATTCAATAGGGATGAGGCAGTCGAGCTTATAAACCGGTGCGGGGCGTCGAAACTAGCGGAGGGGACTAAACTCCACCACCACGCCGCTGTTGCAAGCCCATAGGTCCCGTTGGTGCCACGAACCGGGACCAATGCCATTGGTCCCGGTTCGTGGCACCAACCGGGACAATGCGCCCCTTTAGTCCCGGTTGGTGCCACCAACCGGGACCAAAGATCCCTGTTTCCCGCCCTTTGGGCTGCTGAAAACAGACCTTTGGTCCCGGTTGGTGGCACCAACCGGGACTAAAGGGGGGAATTGGTCCCGGTTGGTGCCATGAACCGGGACCAATGCTCTGGGTAAATAAGTAGCACTTAGGAATCTTCAGAACCGCCCATCCCCACTTCGATCTCTCCTCCTCCTCTCCCCCCGACAGCGGCGAATCCATCCACGATGCCGGCAGGCTGCCCGAGCTAGCCGTCGCCGACGCCCTTGCCGCGCCCTGCCCCCGACGCCGCCGCTCCTCGCACCCCTCTGCCCTGACCCGACGCGCTGACGCGCCACCGCGCCCCCTGCCCCGTACGCCTCCTCATCGCCATCGCCGCGCCCCTGCCCCGCCGTCGCCGTCGCCGTGCCCTGCCTCCTCGTCGCCGCCCCCAGTGAGCTCGCCGCCCCCTGCTCCGCCGTCGCAGCCCCCAGTGAGCTCGCCGCCCCCAGTGTATATGTATATGTATATGTATGTGGCTATGTATGTCTGGATGTTCATAAAATTGTTTTGTTCATATATGTATTAATTGTTTTGTTGATAGCATTTTTTTTATATGATGAATTTTTTTATAGCATTTTTCATAGCCATATATATGTATGTATATATGGATGTTCATATAATTTTTTTATATGTATGTGGCTATATGTATATGTCATTGTCGATATAGCCCCTCCCCGATAACTTCGACGTGAGGGAGGGGGGGTCGATATACCCCCTCCCCGATAACATTTTTTTATATGATGATTTTTTTTCATAGCCATATATATGTATGTGGCTATATGTATGTATGGATGTTTATAGAATTTTTTTATATCTATGTGGCTATATGTATGTCGTTGTCGATATAGCCCCTCCCCAATAACTTCGACATGGGGGGGGGGTCGATATACCCCCTCCCCGATAACATTTTTTTTTCTAAGTTACTAAGGTAAAATGTTCACCCCCTACCGGGCGACCAACTCTCGAGGCCACCCAAACCCTAGAAAAAAAGCGTTGTCGATCTCCTACCCCCTCCCGCCCCTACCGGACAAACTCTCGAGGCCACCCAAACCACTAGAAGATAACTCCGGTAATTTTGACATGAGGGGGGACGTAGATCAACCCCCTCTCGCCCGAACAAGTCTATGTATCATTTTATATCGCGGTGGACATATATCAAAGTTTGATCATATGTCAAAGTTTGAATTTTGACATATGCAACATTTGATCATATATCAAAGTTTGATCATATGTCAAAGTTTGAATTTTGACATATGCAACATTTGATCATATGTCAAAGTTTGATCATATGTCAAAGTTTGAATTTTGACATATATAGATTTTTCAAGAATGCCCCATTATGGATGTGCACAAGTTGATCCAATTTTTTTTCTGATCTCATCTATATATATATTCTTCTATATGTCACGTTGTCTGTCAAAGTATTGAAGAAATCCATGGCTTCATCATTAGCCGGAAGTAACAGGCGTATGATGCTACGAAGCTCTTCAAAGTTGTTTTGGAACGGAGTTCCGGATAGAATAATTCGCTTTTTTGGTACGAATTTCGGCAAAGGCCTTCCAAATAGCGATATAAGGGGGGACGTCGATCAACCCCCTCTCGCCCGACCAAACCCTAGAAGCGTCGAGGCCACCCCAAACCCTAGAAGCGTTGCCGAGGCCACCCCAAACCGTAGAAGCGTAGAGGCCACCCAAATTTACCAAGTTAAAAGTGCGTTGTCGAGGCCACCTCAAACCCTAGAAGCGTTGTCGAGGCCACCCAAAACCGTAGAAGCGTCGAGGCCACTAATTAATATTCCTTGTTGTGATTAGCTAGCTAGGTCTATGTTTGCCACTAATATATCCATCTCTCATGTTTGTATATTAATTGCCATGCTGTAATATTTGCAGAAACTATGGATCAACAAAGAGACTTGGAAACAGAAGAGTTGTTGGGGGACATCATCCTCGGCGGAGGTGATGTCTTGTCGTATCTCAAAGACACCGATTGTCTGGAAGAAGAGGGTGAAGGCTCCGGTGATCGAACAATAGAGGAGGAAGGCACTACTAGAAAAAGGCCTGTTAGTGGCGCACCTATTTTTGCCATTAATGGCGCACTATAGGTGCGCCACTATTATCACACCATTAGTAACAAATACTAATGGCGCACATTTGGTGCGCCATTACTATAGTGCGCCATTAGTATGCCTAGAAGTGCGCCATTACTATCTGACTTAGTAAAGGCGCACCACATAAGAAGTGCGTCATTACTAACAAATTTTTTTCAAAATTGTTTTCAGAAAAAAAAAATTCAAATTTTTTTTCAAATTTTTTCTTAATCTCGGGTCACTATTGCTTAATCTCGGGTCAATATGCTTAATCTCATGTCAAATCGCACTCCGTGGTCAAACTTCCCGGAAGATCACCCATCCTCACACTACTCCAGCCCGAGCACGCTTAACTTCGCAGTTCTATCCAACCCCAGCACCACCTCACTTAACAGGCACTTGTTGATATATCTATCATATCAATCCTATTAAACCTTGTTGATGTCTAGGACTTTGTTCATGTTCATGGGTGTGATGAAATTTTGAAAAAAATATTTCAAACTTCCCGGTCATATTACGTATCATATTTTGAAAAAAAATTCCAAAAAAAAAATTCGAAACCAATTTTTTTTTCTATTACTAGTGGCGCACCTAGCAAATGGTGCGCCACTAGTAAGTTTGAAAATTTTTTCATTTTTCCCCCTCTAGATCTTAAAAGCCCTGTATCTTTTATTCTGTTAGGTTTTTGGGGATTCTGAAAATCTTCAACGGGGTTCCCCCCGGTTGAATTCGGATGTAACTTTTTGAGTAGATGATTTTTCATATAAAAAACTTTTTAATCCGAGTTCGCATGCAAAAGTTATGCCCATTTTACTAAATTCCAGAGAGATTTTGCAAATAAAGTCGAAATTCATATTTGTAAATTTTCCCAACAACTAGACCACATATCACGTGGGAAACTTATTTTCTTTTATTTTTTTGATATTTCCATCATTTTCTTTTATTTTTTTTAAACTGAAAAGGCGATCCACGGGGGGGGGGGGGTGCATTTGTTCAAGACATACACATAGTAATGGCGCACCTGTACAAAGTACGCGATTACTATGTGTATGACTGGGTCAAACCTCGGTCAAACTTAGTAATGGCGCACTTTGCATAGGTGCGCCATTACTATGTCAAACTTAGTAATGGCGCACCTATGCAAAGTGCGCAATTACTAAGTTTGACCGAGGTTTGACCCAGTCATACACATAGTAATGGCGCACTTTGTACAGGTGCGTCATTACTATGTCAACTAGTAATGGCACACTATACCCTGGTGCGCCACTACTAACAAATTTTTTTTTTATCTTTTTTTTCAAAACTATTAATGGCGCACCACACACCAGGTGCGCCATTAGTAATATGCCATTAATGGCGCACCTGTATATGGTGCGCCACTGCTATATAGCAGTGGCGCACCACATACATGGTGCGTCATTAATGTCCATATTAGCTATAGCCGTTTTCCTAGTAGTGAGGGCATGATCATGATGGCTCCGGTGACCGAATGCCGGAGGAAGAAGGAGACCATGATGATGGCTCCGGTGATCGAACGGAGGAGGGAGCTGTTGCAAAGTCCGGCGAAGTATATATATTAATTAAGCCTGTGCTGACTAGCTAATTGATGCATTAATTGTTTTGGTATGTACATATATTAACTCTTCTTTCTTCTTTTAAAGCCCTCTGGATCGAGCCAAACTTCGGTAACGAGACAAGGCCCGAAGAAAAGGTTGCGTCAGGATGAAAGGTTCACGATCACAGCAATCGCGAACGATGGCCAGCCGATTGAACCGAGGCGGACCAAGGATGCATTTTCTGCTCAGTGCGGAGCTATTGTTAGGGACAGCATCCCGATCAGCATCCAACTATGGAATGAGCCTAAGAAGAACGAAGACCCTCAAGTTTCTTATGTCACCGATAGCCAGAAAGATGATCTTTGGACCTCGCTGAAGGCAAATTTCACCCTACCGCTAGAGGAGGATCCGGATAAGCCAGTTATAGAGCCATTGGTCAAGGCGTGTGCTCTTAAGAAGATGACAGATCTATTCAGGAGGTGGAAGAATGAGTTGAAATTAACGTTTGTCGACAAAGGGAAGACTCCAGAATTCACCGGCTGATTTGAGAAGATAAGAGATGACTGGCCCACATTTGTGGCCTACAAGACATCGGATAAGAGTAAGAAGATGTCAGAGAAAAATAAGATAAATGCTGCAAAGAAGAAGTTTCACCATCGCACGGGGTCAGGTGGCTACCTCAAGGCCCGACCGCTATGGGACAAAGCTGAGAATGACCTGCTTGCTAAAGGGGTCGAACCAGAGACATTGAACTGGCCAGACCGTTCAAGGACTTGGTTCTTCGGGGTTGGGGGAACCTTGGACCCTAAAACAGGGAAGTGCGTTTGGACGGACGAGCAACTTGCAATACCCGTCAAGAAGCTTCAGAAGTGTATCGCCGCAGCGCAGCAAGGGACGTTCATTCCCGACAAAGAGAATGACGAGCTGACCGAGGCCCTCGGGAATCCTGAGCACCCTGGACGAACACGAGGCACACCAGGCTCCGTTGCGTGGAAGGTTGGGTTTCCCAGCGCAGGCGGTTACAAAACCCGGGAGAGGAAGAGGAAACTGGAGCTCACCGAAATGCAGAAGATGAATGCAAGAGTACAAAAGCTAGAGGAACAAGTTGAGAGCCAGCGAGCTGCCGGAGCTACCCCAGAAGCTACCCCGCCATCTCAGCGGAGAAGCAGCGTGGCTTCCACCGAGCTCGTTCAGCAGCCTGACTTCACGGCTCCTAGCTACCCCGTGGATGCTATCACGGAGGCTCAGCATTGCCAGCTTATGACGCAATGGCAGCACCTCAAATTCAAGGCGGCTGTCGGCTCTGTTGCACCTCCTGAACCCGACACAACTTTTCACTGCCCTCCGATTCCAGAAGGCTATGCTGTTGTGATGGTGGATGAAGTAACGGAGGGATTTGAGGAGGTCCAGCTTCACCACACTAGAGGTGAAGGGGCGACTCAGCTGGGTCTTGCTCTGAAGACTCCATGTCTATGGCGGAAGGAGCACATCAAGTTTCCGAACTGGACGCCTCGGCCTCCTCCTCCTCCTCCTCCTCCGGCGAGTGATCAGGGCACTCTGCCTCCTTCTCCGGCTGCTCCGGCGCGTGAGGCCACTCCGCCTCATCCTTCGCCTCCTCCGGCGCGTCCGAGCAGTCCGCCTCCTCCTCCGCCTTGTCAGCAACGGCGGAAGACAGACGTCGCCGCTCCGGCGCATCGGAGCACTCCGCCTCCTTCTCCGCCTCGTAAGCAACGGCGAAAGTGAGACGACGCCGCTCCGGCGGCTAGCAGTACAAGCAGAGGCGGGAGGCAATTCAGATACGGTCCATCTCTCAAGCCTCTGAAAAAGTTACCATATGAGAGGACCAACAAGGAAAACGAGGACATCTCTCGTGCCCAAGTGAGGGACTTTTTTGCAAAGAAACCTCCACCTCCGGAGGAGAAGATAGATCCGGTGAAAGCGAAGCGCACTCTCGATGCCCTGAAGCGACCACCACCGCCACCGCCGCAAACCAAATATGAGCGCATTATTGAAAGGACATATCAGGAAGCGGAGCGGTCGGGAAGTACTTGAAGTGATCGAAGGTTAGCAGAATGAAGAAGTGGGAAAAAAATCCCCAGCTCGGCGAACAAGCGAACCAATCGTGCCCCCCGCTCAAGGTGTCTAGCGATATCATCGCTAATCATCCGGGGATGGTGCCTGGTACCAATCCTGCAGATTACCTGCCCGACGATGCACATTTTGATACAATGGAGGTGGACGAACACAAATACCGGTACGGGAAGCCTCTCGTCAAACCTGGTCATCCTCCTCTAACAACGATGATGCGAAGATTCCATGAGTGGTACATGGACACCTGCAGCGAGTCTGGGAAGGATACTTTGACGCTGAGAGTTAAAGAGGAGCACGACCTTGTTGGAATTGATCTGTTGTCTGTTCCATTTGAGGAGTTCTTCTAGTTTTTCAATCAAAAGGCCCTCGATAAAATAATCGTCACTTGCTACTGTCTGTAAGTACTACTTCTGTAATTAAGTCTCTATATATAACTCAGCTCTTTCATTGCATGTATATATAATTATCCTCACTATATTATGCAGATTGAAGATCGTCGAATGCAGAAAAGCACAAATCTATGATATTGGGTTCATTAACACAAATCTCATAGATGAATGGACGGTTAAATATAATGCCAAAGAAACCGAGGCCAACTTGCTACAATCGTTGCTTCGAAATCAAAACAAAGATAAAATACTCTTCCCTTACAATTTGAAGTGAGTGTTACTGTGTTGTGCATATTCAGTTTCCCTTATTACTCGAGGTTATAGTAATGTAATTGATGAGTTATGCATGCGTGCACAGCTTCCACTTTATTATCCTAGAGATTAAGCTTGAGCAGGGACTAGTAACCGTCTTAGACTCAAGACGAAAAGATCCCAAGGAGTATGCGACCATGACTAAAATGCTCGAGAAGTAAGTTCAATCGATCGTTATTGCACCATATCGGCAACTTTGTTCATTTCCTGATATCAAGTAATTATTTTCTTTGTCTGGCATGGTTCGGAAAGAGTTCACCGCTAAAGCTTCGGGACAGCCGGGGAGCTCCGATTTACACACCCGAAAGTAAGTACTACTAGTTAGTTCCGCGCATCTCCCATTGATTCTAGCTAGTTTCATCAATACCATTTAGCATGCTTACTTATCAGTTTGATTGACCTCTATTTCTTGTAAAGTGGTTGTGGCAGGAAGGCGGGACTCATTTTTGTGGATACTACATTTGCGAGTTCATCTGCCACACGACCTATGAGCGGGGCTACTCTGAAAAACAATATGAAGTGTGTAAGCAATAATATTCACAATTTTATTTTATTACCATCATTTGTGTTGAGTTTCATTCATATATATGTATTGACCCCCTTCTTCAAATTAGATGTGGCAGATGCGGGATGAACTCCTACCACAAGATCGCATAAAAGCAATTCAAGAGGAATTGGCGGGATTCTTTCTTGACCACGTCATCAATAAAGCCGGAGAATACCATGTGGAACTTGACATCAGATGTTAGGGATTGTATAGATCTTATATTGTATATATGTAGCTAGTAGCGTCGGAAAGATATACGAAAACTTGTTGTTCGACCAATCTCTCAGAGAAGAAGGAGGTCGATCACTTTTCTCTGTGTATATATGTTCATGACGATCTTGTATACTTAATGGTTTCCTTCATTTCCTTACTAGCTAGCGTGACGCGAGTTCTCTCTATACGTATAGTACGTAGCGTCGACCAAGCACGGAGATAAGAGAATTCACTTCTCTCTATTACCTAGCTAACACAATATATGAAACCCCTAAACTAACCCTACAAAAACCCCAACCCCCCTCCCCCCCTTTTAAAAAAAAAACAAAAACCCCAGCCCCTGAACTGCTGACGCGTGGATGCTTTTTGGTCCCGGTTGATGCTACCAACCGGGACAAAAGGCCCTCTTGCCTGGGCAAGCCGCATCGGCCACGTGGAGCCCCATCTGTCCCGGTTCGTAGGCGAACCGGGACTAAAGGTATTGGGCTTTAGTCCCGGTTCCAGAACCAGAACAAATGGGCCTCTGAAATCGGGACAAATGGGCCTTTTTCTACTAGTGGGAAGCGATATCAGATGGCCAGCTCGCCTAGACGGAGTGTTAGGATTGCGAAGTCTAAGGGAAGTGTGGCCTCCAAACAGCAAGGGGTTATCATCAGGAAGCTCTGCTTGGCCAAAGAGGCTGAGAGGATAGACGACGCGACTCTACAGGCATATGCTCAGCTCTTTGCTAAACCTCTTTCGGAGGCGCATATCGCGGCGATACTCACCCTGTTTGGGTGGGAACCATCTGTGCTTCCGATCATGGATGTCACGGATGGGTTGTGTGGCGCAATGTGATGCCACATGCGTGGTGGATAACCTGGTGGGCAATCTAGATGGCTGCACAACCTATCAAAACTTTGGTGTGGAAAGTCCGTGGATTAAATGTGCCGGCAAGACGTAATGCTACCTTCCAGGTGGTAGTGGCTGCAAACCCAGCCATTGTTTGCCTGCAGGAAACAAAAGTGGAGATAATCACTGATGCTTTTGTAAAACAGTGCCTTGGTAATAAATTTGAGAAGTACTTTTCCTTGCCGGCGTTGGGGACGCGTGGTGGCATCATCTTGGCCTGGGACGCGACCGTGGTTACACTATCAAACCCTCGTTACACCACGAATACGGTAACTGCTCCCGTGCAAACGGAAGGGGCCCCGCATTGGTGGATTACTGGCGTTTATGGCCCACAAGCGGACGTGGAAAAGCTCGGATTCATGCATGAACTTAATGAAATACGTGACCTACATGCTGGACCGTGGGTGGTGCTAGGAGATTGCAACCTCCTGGCGAACCCCGGAGACAAGAGCAACAATGCTATCAACCCCCGGATGATTACTAAATTCCGGGCACAACTTAACAGACTCGAGCTAAAGGAATTATACCTCAACGGGCGGAGATATACTTGGTCCAATGAAAGAGAAAATGCCACTCTAGAAAAAATGATCATGTCTTTGCAACGGTGTCTTGGGAGGAGAGCTACCCATCCTGCTTCCTCTCGGCTTTGGGCACGGCGGTGTCCGATCACTCCACTCTGCTACTTGATCTCAACGCGGAGTTTCGCATGGGGAAAAGATTTAAGTTTGAGGCCTTCTGGACAAAGAAAGAGGACTTCAAGGAGGTGGTCGCGGCTGCATGGGCCACTGTTCCGGCCATAGGAAATCCCTACTTCGTCCTCGATGCCAAATTACGCGCCACGGCCAAGAGCTTGCAGCAATGGAGTGATAAGTGGATAGGTAACATCAAGTTGTAGATTGGCATTGCCCTTGAAATCATCCAACGCTTGGATGTGGCGGCGGAGTCAAGAGACCTCTCTACCAGCGAGATTGCCCTTCGACGTTTGCTCAAGTAGAAGCTGCTGGGCCTCTCGTCTCTTGAGAGATCGATTCCTAGGCAAAGATCGAGGTTGTTGTGGCTGCGGGATGGTGATGCTAGCACACAATTTTTCCATCTTCACGCCACCCATCAAAGACAAAGGAACATGATCACCACTTTAAAGTGTGGAGATAAATTTCTTTTAGGCCATGATGAAATCAAGGAGGTGGCGGATGCTTACTATATGGAAGTCCTTGGGAATGCACCGGTACAGGATTACAGCTTAAATCTCGCAGAATTGGGTCTACCGGTGAGGGACCTGACTCACTTAGACGTACCCTTCTCAGCGGAAGAGATACTGAAGGTGATCAAAACCATGCCACTCGATAAAGCTCCCGGTCCAGATGGATTCACCGGACGATTCTACTACGTATGCTGGGACATCATCCAAGCGAATTTCATGCGCGCATTGCATGCGTTCCATCGCGGTGACATGAGGGGTATGCACAAGATAAACAACGCACTTATTACTCTTATACCCAAGGTGGATGGGGCAGTTGACATTCAAGACTTCCAGCCTTTGAGCCTTGTTCATGGCGCGATCAAGATTTTTGCTAAAACACTGTCGGTCCGCCTTGCGGATGAGCTACCGGAGCTTGTTGGGATTCACCAGAGCGCATTTGTGTGTGGATATCTCCAAGGCTTTCGACTCGGTTCAATGGCCATTTTTTATTGAAGTGCTATCGGCGATGGGTTTTACCACAAAGTGGATTGGTTGGATATGCGGACTGCTAGCTACTGCCTCCACCAGAGTCCTAATCAACGGATTACCGGAAGCGCCGATCTTTCCGAGAATTGGACTGTGGCAAGGTGACCCCATATCGCCTATGATTTTCATCCTTGCTATGGAGGTGCTACACAGGATGTTCCTGCAGGCAGCAAACATTGGGGTACTGGAACCCCTTGCACCACGAGGTATGCACCAGCGAATTTCAATCTATGCGGACGACGTAATGATCTTCTTAAAACCGGAAGAAGGGGAGCTGCACTGCTGTGCTGAGATTCTTGACTGCTTCGGGATGGCCTCCGGTCTACGAGTGAACTTCCAGAAGAGCGCAGCGATGCCAATACAGTGTTCAGTTGAGTAAAAAATGTTGACAAACGAGATACTTGGCTGCACAATTGGCTCATTCCCGTGCAAATATCTTGGGCTGCCACTAAGCATCAGGAAACTGACAGCATCCCAGTTTCAGTATCTGGTGGATCAATTGGCGAACAAATTGCCAACATGGAGAGGGACCTCACTACCTAAAAGCGGGAGGCTACTGTTCGTCCAGTCGGTTTTATGTGCCATCCCCATCTATGCTCTCATGGCTCTCGAACTACCACCGAAGATAATTGTGGCCTTGGAGAAAATCTGTCGTGGATTCCTGTGGTGTGCGGAACAAAATGCGCACGGCGGTAAATGCTCACTGGCATGGAAGCATGTTTGCATCCCACGATGGGCTGGCGGACTTGGCATTCCCAACCTTCGATGGTTGAATGCTGCTCTCCAGGCGAGGTGGCTATGGCTACAACGTACGGATGGTCAGAGACCGTGGGCAGAATTTGAGTTCATCGTCACAACCGAGGCAAGAGCATTATACCAGGCAGCGGTGCACACAACTATTGGCAGTGGTGACAAGGCCCTCTTCTGGGAAGATAGATGGCTCCATGGCAACAGGATTCAAGATTTAGCACCAAACATCTATGGTGTGGTGGCCCCTAGAACAAGGGCCACACGAACAGTACGTCAAGCTCTTCACGCCAACACGTGGGCGACGGATGTTGGACCCAATCTTGGGCTAGAAAACATTGACGAATACATGCTGCTATGGGATAGTGTGGCTGAGGTAGACCTGCAGGAAGGAACGGAAGACGCCATCGGCTGGGCCTGGGAAGCAAACAGATACTACTCGATACGCTCTGCATACGCGACACGGTTCATAGGACATGAACTGGCACCATATGCAGATTTCGTTTGGAAGCACAAGGTGCCCCTGCAATGCCGCTTCTTCACGTGGCTGGTGATGCGGAACCGCTGCTGGACATCTGACCGTTTGGCTCGACGAGGTCTCCCACATCAAGCTACGTGCCCCTTCTGCAACCAGCAAGGTGAAACAATCAACCACATTCTACTAACCTGCGTTTTCGCGAGAACACTATGGCGTTGGATCTGGGATTCCCTGGGCGAGCCGGCCAAGGCTCCCGGGACGGAGGACAAACTGGTGGAATGGTGCTCCACACGCATGGTTACACAATGTGCACCCAGAGACTTAAAGGCTATCCTCACGCTATGCTTATGGGAACTGTGGAAGCACCGCAACGCCATTGTTTTCGACGGTGAAACACCATCACTTCAAATGGCACTTCGGAACATTGATCGTGAAGGGCGCACATGGAGATCGATGGCACATCTAAAAAATGGTCTAACCTCTCCATTAAGGTTGACCACGGTTTGTCCCCCTCTAACAAGTTGGTGCATCCAACTTACCCAAAGTGGGTCAAAATCCTTCTTATGAAGCACCTCCTCTAAGAAGTCCCAACGAACCCTATCGTAGGCTTTCTCAAAGTCGATTTTCAGGATAAACACCTCCTCTTTGGATAACCTAACCTCATGAAGCCCTTCATCGAGCACCGCAATCCCATCTAGCATACTACAGACCATAATGAACATCGTTTGGTTTTGGTCAATAACTTGGTTAGCCACCGGAGCTAGGCGAGATGCAAACCCTTTCGCGATTAGCCGGAAGCTTACGTTTATTAAAGTGATTGGAAGGAATTTCCGGATACAGTCCGCACCCTGGGAAGGTGATAGAATGCACATTCATGCGTGTTGCATGTATGTGTGGGCTAGACATACTTAGTTTGTTTAAGGGTGATCGATGCAAAAGGGCACTAAGCAAATGAGACACTGATGCGATGAAGCATGACAGTTTGACAGGCGGAGAGCAAGCAGGTATGCATGACCAGTGCCCAAATGTGCTACTTTCGGTTAATTCATGTAAAATGCATGCACATACATACCTTATTAATGTGAATATCTGCCTAGGCAGGCTAGCTATATGTATGGCTTGTTGTTCCATTGCCGCTATATATAAGGTATCACAAGAGAGAACCAATCTAGTCGGCCAGCCAGCCCTTGAAAATGAATCTGTCACAAATAAGCTCGTGTGTCACCAACAAGTGTCCAAATTAACTATAGCGTGGGAGATTGGAGCAAACCAAACCTCAATCACATCTACAAGCGGTGGAATTTGGCAGTTGTACATGTAACAAACTGTAGATATATTAGGATGGAAAACCTGGTTCTCGAATAAATGTAGATATATTTGGATGGAACACCTAACTAGTAAGACAATAGGCCTAATATGCAGTTTGATGTCCATGTCACTGAAAGCAATATACTAAGGCACAGCAGGAGAAGGAGAGATTTTGGTACTTGATTTGGTTTGCTTGGAGCAGAGGAGGTCCAGCGCATCGTCGTAATGGGCAATCCCCAGGGGGTAAGAAAAACTGAACTTCAGCAAGCATGTTACCTGTAATTGCAAGGCAAGTAGACAGCTACCTTCTGAAATATCTGCACGTCATGGCTGCAAAAAGCGGCGAGTGCGCTTAACCTAAAGGCAAATACATTTATGGTGATTTGGCATACCGGTTTATAGCTTAATCACATCGGTTGAGTAGGCATTTCAGGGTGATCAACCAAACATTGGGCCTGTTTTTGTTGGTGCCAAAGTGCCAAATGCAAATAGGTTGGGCACATATAATTCTGACTCTAAAAAGTGAAAAGCGTCAAAAGTAGTAGTAGCACATATAAGAACACAAATGTAATCTAAAAATATTGCTCGGTTACTTTATTATCTATATCCGCAACTTCACATTATTATATATCATAGTCTCACAGACCAATGTTAAGATTTAATGGATATGATCAAGGATTAATATTCTCACCAAGTTAAATGAACTCCCCATATGACGACGCTTATTGCGTGAAATTGCCAGGGAAACACACATGGAGATGCTGATGGGCCAGCCCAACCACACGCAATCTCTTGGGGCTATTTTCTGTCTGCTGTAGTGATTTTTCTATGTTCTATTCTCTGACTTCCATTCTTCTGCTTATTCTCTTTTTGTTAACCTTTTTATATTTATTTTATTTATGAGAAATTTTCTAAGTAGTTTATTTTTTAAATTCATGAACATTTTCTAAACCACACGAGTTTTTTTAAACGCAACCATTTTCTTTAAATAACCATGAACATTTTTTAGAACAAACATTTTTTAGAAAAAAGATTTTAGATTCATCATAATTTATTAAAACTAACGGTGTTTCCCACGCATTTGCGCGGCTAGATTATGAACGAAAATGTTTCTTTACATTTTTAAATGTACATTGTGAAAACATTCTTAGTTACACATGAAAAATTAATTTGCAAGGCGTGCCCTGAAATAGTAATGTTATTTCTTGGTAACACATTATTCTGAAATATATTTGAAATATGTTATACAAAAAGTCTCCAAGTTGAACTTATGTTTGAAAAATGCTTAAATTGCTCCTTCATATGCATTAGGAACTTTTTGTGTGTTAATATTTAATTATATCACTTAAGTATTAACACACATGAAAATTTTATATAAAAATAAACGGTAGAGAATTATTGTAGAAGTACGTAGTATCGTCGTCCTGCAGTAATATGACTGAGATTATATGATTTTATTTGCCAAATTTTGCCTTCTTAACTCCAAGCATTTGAGTACTGATCCGAGAAAGAGTTCGTTACTATACGTGTTGTTTTCTCTTACTCCTCTAAACCTGAAATTCTATCATTTCGATTTAAATTATTATAAGTTCAAGTGGGTCACTCTTATCCTTGCTAAGCAGGAGTTGCAAACGCGCCCTTGGGAGGTCTCACCAAAGTTGAAATACATTAGGATATAGTGATTTATTGTCCCTTTTGTATTTTGATTGTATGTTAGCAGCGGCACCTTTTGGTACTTTTGCATTATGTATGTTGAATGGCATGTCTACTTTTCCATCTATAATTGTTTTTAATGTTTTCTCTCCCATAAGAGATATTTTTATAATTCCTAAAATGATAAAAAAAAAGTTATGAGTTCACGATATCTTAGTTGATAGAGAAAAACATATTGTAGGTAGACATTATCAATCAGTCAATTAGTACATGGAGAGTCATGGAAATATAGTAGAGGGTGAAGATCTTAAAACAAATCTTGACTGAGTGTCAACTTTTTCTTATTCGACTCTGAAATAACTACTCCTATAAATTGATGGGGAATTAAAACTTATTTGGTGGTACACAAACATGATCAATTGTTGATATCTGAAACTTAAGTCACCTGGCCGTTTTCAATACCATGTATTTTGTTATATGTTCTTTTGTGCAAAACTCATTTGATAACCTAAGATATAATATGGGAATGTGATTTCCAGGCTTTAATGTCAGAGTTTATTTCAGGTAGTGCTTCGTTGTACAAAAGTTCACATTGTGGGCTTTTTCGGATACATGAAGAGCATATGCTTTTCCAGTGTGTGCATGACAGGAATCGTCCCCCACAGGCAGTAAAACTATCATATACCTTGGAAGTGACATAGCTCCTTTTCGAGAAAAATAGTGACATCATTTAATTATGAAAGCTGGCTAAGTGGTTGACTTTGGTAGTCTGTTCTTTTGATCTTTTTTTCGTGAATCACTCATGCCTCAACCCTAATTCTTCATCCCAACGTGGCTTGCAAATTTAGTCCAGGTCAAGGTTGTAGCAATAGAGTATTTAGCAAAGATTTCATTACACAACTGATACGGTACAGACAGTCAAGTATGGCAATAGTTGCAGTGCAATTCTTATAGGCAATTAAGTAAAAAATGACGTAGCTAATTAACCAAAATTTTCAGCATCGATAGTACTGCATACATATTTGGTTAGTTAGACCTATATATAATCCAGATAAATGGCTTCCATACATGTGACCTATCATGTGGGCTTTCTTGATTTTCTTTCTTCACGACGAATCTTCTAGCTATGCTTTCTTTTATTGAAAACTTCTAACTATTTTGAGTTAATAGATATTGCTCCTAAGGAGAACTCATTCATCAGTAATTTATAGTAGCAGGAATCGACTCGGTTAGGAATGATGAATACGCGTATAAGTGAACATATATCATGTATGTTCAGGTTTAAAAAAATGATGGATGTAAGAAGATGCAAGGTATGCTTCATTCATGTACATGATTAAGAAACATGGGAGTTGGGAGATATCATGCATGGAAGCTTAGTACAATTAATGTGTAGAGAAAGCAGACCGTCCACCTGCCAAAAGTGATCTGCATGAAGCCGTGATTTCTCTTGCTTGCTCATTTTTTGTGCGTACAATTGGGTCAAGCGCAGGATGGTGACGTTGTCTGGAGTCGTGGTGGCGTCGACGGCAGCTAGACCGGGCAAGGTAGATGCAGCAGTACAGCACTGAAGATGGATTGGTGGCAGGTGGCTGCGGCGGCCTCGTACCCGGCAGGCGTCCTGGTTCAGGATTGCGTCGGACTGGTGGGTGCCCCATACCCGGCAGGTGTCCTGGTTGGGACCTCAGGTCTTATATGTTAGGTTTGGCTGCGAGGTCTGTTTGGTATTAGGCCCAGACTATCAGCATCCCTTCATCAACTGGATAGGAGTAGCGACAGATGTTGCCTAGACGGTGGCTTTAGTCTTACTGTTGTATGACTTTGTAAGGTCTTGTGTGTATAATTAATAAAGTGGCTGCATGCATCATCCAGATGCAGAGGCCGGGGGTCCTCCTCCTTTTCTAAAAAAAAAAAAATGCGGCATGCCTTGCATGTTCTTGTTCTGATTAACGTTGTTGGAAGTCAACTCATGCACATGGTACCTGTCAACTATCGATTCATTGCCACTCCGCACTGCAAAGAGATTCCCTTGCAATGCAGACTTCACGGTGTCGTAGAAATCCATGCTTTATTCCCCGTGTGTGCGTCATAATCTTTACATACATCTAAAGGAATATTAGAGCAATCCCTGATCTTTTCCTTCTGAGACGCTACAAATGAAGCCGACATGATGAATTCAGAGTGATGTATAAGAGAGCAGGGAAGATGGGATAAAGACTTACATGCTGGCAGGCATGTGGTGGACGGTCGAATACTGTGATGAAGACGAACTGACGACGGACATCGTAAGCTTGTTTCTCCAGAAAATAGAAACATGGATTACTGAGAAGGAAAACAAAAGATGAGGAAACCTCACGTGGTAGGGGATGATCTCTTTACTTCGCTATTGTTATATCTGGGGAATTTCATTTGTTTGTTTGGACAGCAGATAGAAGATAGAAGGAACAGAAGTACAAAAGTAGTAAGCAACATCATCTGTGATGTCATTGTGTCTTGCTGCCGAGAATCCTTGTTGGCTGCGGTTGTTTGCAACACGGACCCTGTCTATTATTAGTTGACAATACGGACTCCTGTCCAACTCTGTTTTTGGCGATTCACCTTTGGATACTTGACTTGTTTTGCTGTATATTATATACGCCATATATCTATTCACACGCGACATCCTTGACTATTTGTACCAGCCATGTCCTAATTTAATTCAACATTTGACAAACTCAGCCGTCCAATATCTGAAACTTATAGTGACGAATCTTAGCCTTTCATTCTACATGCATGGTCATAATTGACATTCATTGTCTGATCTACTTTTCTATTCTCCCTGCAGTATTTAGAAGTGTGAAAGGAAAAGAAAGCTTATAGTGCAACCATATACATAATAACCAAGCTTGTGGAGAAGTAGAAAAAATGAGCATACCAATTTCGAAGGAAAATCACATTATGATGCAACAAAATAAGATCATTCTTATATATCCCTAGAAAAAGTCACAGATCTGCCAACTAATTAACGCCATGGGTGTGAATGTTTCTTTCACCAACATCTTCTAGATGACATTGTATCTTCTCCCTGCGTGCTGCTTACACATCTAAGCGATGGTCACTTAATTTACAGATGTTGCTGCCGTCATATCCAGATATAAGAGTTCATATTGATGCTATTTCCTTCATACTATTCAGAGATTTAAATTGTACTTGTACAGAGGGTGCATACCTTGCTCCGCAGTAAAATTGGTCGGGGGCCTTCAGTTTCTCCTCATCTAGCATGGACACGGCATATGCTTACAAACAAATACATCGGCACCGAACAGTTTGTTGGATGCCGCCGTGAGGAGCAGCCAAGGGCGATATGATTGAGATGGCACATCGGCGAGATCGTTCCGCAGCTCCATAGAGGGGTGGGGTTCATGCCGGTAGATGGCACAACGGCGAGATCGTTCCGTAGCTCCATAGAGGGCTGGGGTTCATGCCGGTGGTCACGACCAGCTTGGAGGGCCTGGCAATGGTGGAAATCTGAGAGCTGCTTGAGGAAGAGGCGCCGGACGTCACGCTTGCTGCAGAGGGCCTAAGATTCCGAGTTCGTCTCGTGTCCGGCCATTCATCATCCTTCATGTGCATGTATCTAACGCGAGCTGCCGTTGTTACTTTGGATTGGCCTTGTCGAGACCGGCCGTTTCATCAAGGTACCTATGTCTAGATGTTTTAAGATGGTAGGACTTTGTGTATGATCGGGGGAAGCAATCAAGCATGTCAAGCTACGTGATTGACCTAGTTGACTACAACTCCAAGTCTCCTCATAGTTACGTGACATATGTGCCAGAAACAACAGGTCCTTGACGCAAGGTGTCCTGACCCGGTACAACACCTAAACTATATCTCCGATATGGTAATATACGAAGCCTACTCCTCCTGGATTGAAGTGTACGTGAGATCTATGTTAATAGAATCTCAGCCATTGAAATCTCATAACTTAACATTGCTAAATCTCCACCGTTCCTTTTCTATCGTCTTAATAATATAATAGATTTTCAAGATTTTTAAAAAGTTCGAAGATTTTAACCAGGAGCAGGTTTTTTTGTGGTAACACCGGGTGGAATGGAAGAGAAAAAACAAAGGAAAGAAAATTGAGAGAGCGAGCACATCACATATCGTCGAAGTGGGCTGGTCCATAACGCGAGACTTGTGTGATTGCCGAGTAAATGGTGCACTCAGTGATAGATAGGAGGACTCCATTTAAAGTACATACGCAACATGCGATATGCGGTATTAGGTTGTGTCTCTCAAATACCCAAGAACTCATGGCTAGCGGGGTGATGTTGATGCTGCAGTCAGAGACGTACCGGTACCAATCATATGATGCATGGCCAGGCACTGATGAAGCCAGTCTGGCCTGCGCTCGACTAGCGATGTTGTCACCATGTCCGGCTATGAGACACACAATCATTGCAAGGTCGGTGCAGGTGTTGCAAGCCTAGGCACCAATTGGTTGTGGCACTGCTACATTTTGGACATTATTGCTTCAAGGGCCTCTGATAGTGCTGCAGGAACATCGGTGTCGCTAGTGTGAGAATGGTGTAGCTGCACATGTAGCATCGATGATGCTGCCACTGGGTGATGTTGCAAGCTCGTCGCCTGGGGTGTTATGCCCCCATGAACATGGCAACCAGTGAAGCTGCAACGAAGCCGACTCCTAGGGTGCTACACCCCCGACAACATGGCAACCGGTGATGTTGCAACCATGCCGACCGGCTTCAGCCATACCACGAGGGGCACTAGTGGTTTCTGATTGGGTGTTGAGGCCATTGTTATGGGAGTCACCGATCTTGTGGGAGGTCACCGGTGCAGTGGGGATGTCGGCGCGACGGGAGCAGTTGCTAATGCCGTGAACGTTGTTGTGGGAGTGTCGCGCGTGGTTTGAAAATGCTGGTTGTTCAGCAGTCGTGTTGCGACGGGAGAGCAAAGAGAAGTGTATGTTGTGTGAGTTGTGTTGCTGCCACAGGGAGTAACGAAGCAAAGTATGTCTCTAGCATGTCTGTTGTGCTAGCCCACCCAATGGCTAGGCATGCTCAGATCGGGACGATTCGACTATTGTCCAGTCGACTGATTAAACTAACTGATTACGCATCCGCGTAGCGTCAGTCCCATCCTAACCATCAAACCATTAGTTGGTTCTCTTTTTGAGGTTTTTCTTAACAGGAATTTTGTTAGGGTTTTTTTTGCGTGTAAAGGAATTCTTTTTTAGGTTGCTGATCACATTAGTTTGTTTTGTTTGATGGTATACACACATTCATGCGTGTTGTATGTCTATTTTACATGCTGGCCGGCCACATGCTTAGTTTATTTATTGGAGACTAATTAAAAAGTGCACCGAGGGAAAAGTGAGAGACCAGTGAGATGCATGACAGGCAAAACAAGCAGGAGACATGCATGACCCATCCTCATATGTACTGCATTCGCTCAATTGGGTAAAGCATGCCGGGCTAGCTGGCCAGCTGACCAGCCCTTCCACCCGCAATATATATAAGTATGGCTTGTTGTTCTGTTAACTCATCATCCACATGAGAGAAACGATCTACTGTAGTTAGCCATCCCTTGAAGACGAAACTGTCACGAACAAGCTCGTGTGGTAATGTGGTATGGCCCATGGCCAACAGGTGCTCATATTATATTGAGCGTAGGAGATTGGAACAAACCAAATCATAATAACATCTCGCGATGGAGGGACAAGGCGCTTGTACCTATGCCTCAGTGTATTCATACTTAGATCAACGATCATTATCAGCCTAGCTACGTTTGATTGTCAAATCATATCAAGATTGAGGACACCGGCAAGAGAAACCAACTGTGTCAAATCCTATCAAGGAAAGGAAAGATTATTCTGTTTGGGTGATTTTGTTTTGCTATAACTGCTACTGCCTGTTACGTGTCCATGTGCTTGATGGCCGTCTCCAGGCTCCAACCAATATGATTTTCCTCTGCTAACCTACAATGGTGTCGGCTATGACTGCATATTCAGAAGAGAGTGGTTTTTCTACACCCTAGCTCGGTGCACCCACGGTGCATCAAACGTTACGGGTGCTTGCAAAGTTTGGTGATCAAATAACATTCGAGAAGCTCTGCACAAAAAAAGACAAAATCACTGAGAATTAGTCAAAATGTAAGTGCACTGTTTGAGCAGATTTTGTAATTTTGTCTTTTTGTACAGAGTTCCTCGAATGTGGACTTCTAGCTTGTACAATGGTGTCTGCCATGGCTTTGTATTCAGCAGCTGCAGATGGACAGCGCCCATGGCTGAGCATAGATAAGGAGGGACTGTGTGTACATATTGATGCATGTTTCTTTGCCCTAGAAAAGGATATACGAAGGGCTGACTCTTGTTTTACATAGCCCTGTTTTATTTTTCTTCCTTTGGGCCACGTGGGAATATGAAGGGCTGATTCTTATTTTACATTGCCCTGAGTTGTTTTTTCCTGTGGGCCACATGAGGTTATCCAATTCCACCAAACGAAACTTAAAAGAGGTGTGCATGTGGGACGATGGGCATGGTGCGTTGCAATGGGCGAAAAATATCATAAAATTTGCTCTGTGCGATAGTACGCGCCATTTCTTATATACAGTTCTAATAAACATCAGTAATACGGTTATATTTTTACCGCTTTTTGAAGTATGAAGTGTGGACGTAAATAAGTCACCCTAACTTGTTCCATGTGTGGATCTCGTCCACCCTATGGACTCCTTGCGGCTACGTCCGCGCGTGATACGTCAGGGCCCCATGACTGGCTTGGACTCCAAGTCCAGGAGATGATGGAAATTGCATCTGATCCCAACTCTAATTCTTCCAGCAAGTTGTGCGATATAGATGATTTAATTAAGATGCGCTAGGAGGCTCAGGTTGCATCAATCCTGCCTGATGCTGCCAAGGCGAAACCTGACGGTGGTGGGGGCGAACAAGGGGCTCCCCTGGTGGACGCTACCCGCCCGAAGCCACCTGAAGGCAGATCGGAGGCGATGGTGGCAGAAAGCTCAGATGCACGCGACGTGTTGACGGTACCAGAGGGACCCCAACAGCCGGGGCAGAGACAGGGTATGCAGGCAAGGAAGGAAAAGTCGATTGTTACAGGCCGGGAGAGGTTCATGGAAGGTGAGGATGCTGAGGAGGATGAGGATTTGGCCATGATTGTGCTCGTGGAAGAAGGTGTTCTAGAGGAGCATGAAAATATATTGACTGTCATTCTCCTTGTGCACTTTGTAATCCTGGAGGTGACGCCCAAGAAGCTAAGAGTCAATGACGCATGTGATAGAGAGGTGGGCTCTGCGGCTACAGAGGAGGAGGAACCGAAGATCATTGAGGCAACCGGACTAGGGGCCGTCGGTGACAAGACGAGGCCGCATGTGCCGCCCCATCAGGAGAAATGAATTGTATAAGTTGGAACTGTCGGGGTGCGGCCAACAAACCGACAGTTCGTGACTTCGTTGGCATGGTGAAATCAACAAAAGCAAAATTAGTCTTTTTGTGTGAGACTAGGCAGAGCTCGGAAAAGATTAAGCGGTTGCGTGGTAGATTAGGTTTGAGGGGGTTTTCTGGAGTTAGTAGTGATGGTTTGAGTGGTGGGCTTGCCCTGTTTTTGTGTGATAGTCAGCATGTGGAAGTTCAGTCAGCTAATGAAAGATTTATAAATGCGTATGTGCGACTCTCTAGCATGACCCTTTGTGGCGGCTGACTTGTGTTTATGGGGAACCACGTACGGAGAACAGACATCGTATGTGGACAATTATGAGAGATCTGAAACAGTCCTCTGATCTGCCGTGGTGTGTCATGGATGACTTCAACGAAGCTATGTGGTCCTTTGAACATTTCTCTGCAACACCACACAGTGATAGCCAGATGTTGGAATTTCGGGATACTTTGGAGGTATGTGAACTTGTTGATCTAGGTTTTTCGGGCTTACCATTTACTTGATAACAAGCAGCGTGGAAGACGGAATGTGCGGGTGCGGCTGGATAGGGACGTGGCGGACAACCGGTGGCGGGACATTTTCTCATAAGCTCGTGTGGTGCACACCGTGTCGCCATGGTCTGACCATATGCCCCTCGTACTGGAGTGTATTAGGGAGGATGCTCTTAACACCCGTTGCAGCCAGCACCGATATGAGGCATTTTGGCAGTGTCACGCATGTTTACCTGAGAAGGTCGTAGTGGTCTGGGCACAAGCTGGCCATAAGTTTAGTCTGGGTGATGTACAGGCTGTTGTATCAAAACTGATGCTAGAATTACATGCATGGAGTAAGAAAAAGTTTGGTAATATAACACAAGAAATTGAGGAGTCTAGAAGTCGGCTGGAGGAATTGTTGCACATGAACGCCGACAGAAATGAAATCCGGGCAGTCGATCTTCGACCATATGCAAGAGCTTTGTACCGGGAAGAAATGTTGTGGATGCAACAGAGCAGAATTGATTGGCTTAGGGAGGGCGACAGAAACACAAAAATTTTCCAAAGCCGTGCTGTTTTGGCGTGCTAGGAAGAACAAGGTAAAGAGATTGATGAGTCGGGCTGCAGTCATGGGATGGTGCGGTTATGGGAGGTATGGCCACCACATATTTCCAAAACCTGTTCGCATGTGCTGACACACTGGACCAGCAGCCTTTGCTCTCATTGTTTGAAGAAAAGGGTATCATCTGAGATGAATAGGCGTTTGTGTGCTGAATTTAGTGAGAAGGAGATTTCCGACAGTTTATTCCAGATGAGTCCGATGAAAGCTCCTGGTAAGGATGGATTCCCTGCAAGCTTTTTCCAAAAAAATTGGGCTGTAATGAAAGAAGAAATTATCAGGGCGGTCAGGGAGTTTTTCAGAACGGGGCACATGCTGGAACGGGTAAATGAAATGGTAATTGTCCTCATTCCATAAGTTGATAAGCCTATGTAATGTCATCTATAAAATTGTTGCTAAATGTCTGGTGAATAGACTGCGCTCACTTCTAAATGACATCATTTGGCCATACCAGGGTGCTTTTGTTCCAGGACGACTGATCACAGATAATGCACTGATAGCTTTTGAGTGTCTTCATTTCCTTCAGCATGAGAAAAATCCAGAGAATAGTTTTTGTGCATATAAACTGGATCTCTCTAAGGCTTACGAAAGAGTGGACTGGGGCTTCTTGGAGCAAGCGATGATCAAGTTGGGCTTCTCTCATCAGTGGGTATAGTGGATAATGTCATGTATTACCTCGGTGAGATATTCAGTCAAATTTAATGGAGCCATCTTGGATTCGTTTGCCCCACGTGAGGACTTCGGCAAGGTGACCCGCTGTCCCCGTTTTTATTTCTATTTGTGGCTGACGGTTTATCTGCATTGCTGAGACAAGGAGTGGAGACACAGGCAATCCAACCTGCTAAGATTTTTAGTAGAGCACCCGGAATATCGCACTTGCTATTTGCAGACGACACCCACTTGTTCTTTAAATCCAATGTTGTGTAGGTCACTGATAACCCACAAGTATAGGGGATCGTTTGTAGCCTTTTTCGATAAATAAGAGTGTCGAACTCAACGAGAAGCTAAAGGTAGAACGAATATTCCCTCAAGTTCTATCGACCACCGATACAACTCTACGCACACTTAACGTTTGCTTTACCTAGAACAAGAATAAAACTAGAAGTACTTTTCGAGAATAAAACTATGAATAAATTGCGAGATAATAAAAGTAGATAGATTTTATCAACAAGAAAGTCATATGACCCTATATGATCGATAACTAAACCGGTGATCATTGTTGCAATTTTATATGAGGAAGAGGCATGAGCTAACATACTTTCTCTACTTGGATCGTATGTACCTATGATTGAAACTCTAGCAAGCATCCGCAACTACTCAAGATCATTAAGGTCGTGAAACCCAACCATAGCATTAAGTATCAAGTCCTCTTTATCCCATACGCAATGACCACCAAACTCGGGTCTGTGCTTCTGTCACTCACGCCACCCATCATAAGCGAACCATGAATGTATTGCAACACCCTACAACGGGGATCCCTCCGTTTGCGCGACACGGAGGGCACCGTAGAACAGCACCAAAATAAAAAATACAACTCAAACCAATCATGATCATCTGTCAACCCATAGGACAAAACGGATCTACCCAATGATCTATATCATAGATCATTGGGAAATAATATATAGCGTTGAGCACCATGTTTAACTAGAGATTACAATGGGGAGAAGAGGTGTTACACCGCTGCATAGAGGGGGAGAGAGTTGGTGTTGGCGGCGGCAAAGTTGTTTGTGTAGATCGTCGTCACGATGCTTGCCCCAGCGGCGCTCCGGCGCCACCGAGAGAGAGGGGGAGAGGGCCCCCTTCCTTCTTCTTCCCTGCCCCCCCAGCCCCTAGATTGGATCTATCCCTCTGTTCTCTTCTGTTTCGCGTTCCCATTTTCTGGCCCTTCATCGTTTCTTAAATTCCCGGAGATCCGTAATTCCGATTGCGCTGAAATTTTTACACGATCTTTTCCATAAGTTATCTTTCTTGCACCCGAAGAAGCGCCCCAACTGACTTACTGGGAGGGCACAAGACACCTGGGCGCGCCAGGGGGTGCTCGGCGCGCCCTGGTGGGTTGTGGAGGCCGTGGGCCTCCGTTAGCGTTGATTTCACCTCCCAAAAATCACATATATTCCAAAATAATTCTTCGTAAATTGTTATGACGTTTGGACTTCATTTGATATGGATATTCTGCGAAACAAAAAACATAGAACAAACAGGAACTGGCACTGGGCACTGCATCAATAGGTTAGTCCAATAAATCATATAAAATGTTGGCAAAAATATGTGAAAGTTGTATAATATTTGCATGAAACAATCAAAAATTATAGATACGACAGAGACGTATCAGCATCTCCAAGCTTAATTTCTGCTCGTCCTCGAGTAGGTAAATGATAAAAAAGATAATTTTTTATGTGGAATGCTATCTAGCATAATTTTGATCATATATCTAATCATGGCATGAATATTAAGACACGGATGATTCAAAGCAATAGTCTATAATTTGAGATAAAGACATCAATACTCAGGCATCCCAGCAAATAGTCGTGTCTTTCAAAATATCAACGCTAAAGAAAGCTATTTCTACAAAATCATATAGTCTTGTCATGCTCTGTCTTCTTAACACAAAGTATTTATCATGCACAACCCCGATGACAAGCCGAGCAATACAAGAGCGCAAGCCATGGATATTGCACTATGAGTGGAATAGAGTATGATGATAGGGGTAAATATAGAGAAGACAAAAAAGTAAGAAAGTCTCACATCGACGCGGCTAACCAACGGCTATGGAGATGCTCATCGATTGATATCAATGCGAGGAGTAGGGATTGCCATGCAACGAATGCACTAAGAGCTATAAGTGTATGAAAGCTCAATATGAAAACTAAGTGGGTGTGCATGATAAATATCGCACTGCTGAGACAAGGAGTGGAGACACAGGCAATCCAACCGGCTAAGATTTGTAGTAGAGCACCCGGAATATCGCACTTGCTATATGCAGACGACACCCACTTGTTCTTTAAATCCAATGTTGTGTAGGTCACTCATAACCCACAAGTATAGGGGATCGTTTGTAGTCTTTTTGATAAATAAAAGTGTCGAACCTAACGAGGAGCTAAAGGTAAAACGAATATTCACCCAAGTTCTATTGACCACCGATACAACTCTACGCACACTTAACGTTTGCTTTACCTAGAACAAGAATAAAAGTAGAAGTACTTTGCGAGAATAAAACTACGAATAAATTGCGAGATAATAAAAGTAGATAATTTTTGTCAAAAAGAAAGTCATTTGTCCCTAGGTGATCGATAACTAAACTGGTGATCATTGTTGCAATTTTATATGAGGGAGAGGCATGAGCTAACGTACTTTCTCTACTCGAATCATATGCACTGATGATTGGAACTCTAGCAAGCATCCGCAACTACTAAAGATCATTAAGGTCATGAAACCCAACCATAGCATTAAGTATCAAGTCCTCTTTATCCCATACGCAATGGTCCCCAAACTCGGGTCTATGCTTCTGCCACTCACGCCACCCACCATAAGCGAACCATGAACGTATTGAAAAACCCTACAACAGGGATCCCTTCATTTGCGCGACACGAAGGGCAACGTAGGACAGCACCAAAATAAAATATACAACTCAAACCAATCATGATCATCTATCAACCCATAGGACAAAACGGATCTACTGAAACATCATAAGATAGGCATAGATCATTGAGAAATAATATATAGCGTTGAGCACCATATTTAAATAGAGATTACAGCGGAGAGAAGAGGTGTTACACCTCTGAATAGAGGGGGGAAAGTTGGTGTTGACGGCGGCGAAGTTGTTGGTGTAGATTACGATGCTTGCCCCAGTGGCGCTCCGGCGCCACCGGGAGAGAGGGGGAGAGAGCCCCCCCTCCTTCGTCTTCTTCTTCTTCCTTGACCTCCCCCCTAGATGAGAGAAAAGTTCCCCCTCTGGTCCATGGCCTCCATAGCGGCGGAGGGGCAGGAGCCCCTCCGAGATTGGATCTAACCCTCTGTTCTCTTCTGTTTCGCGTTCCTGTTTTCTGGCCCTTCACCGTTTCTTAAATTTCCGGAGATCCGTAACTCCGATTGCGCTGAAATTTTTACACGATTTTTTCCATAAATTATCTTTATTGCGCCCGAAGAAGGGCCCCTACCGACTTACGGGGAGGGCACAAGACAGCTGGGCACGCCAGGGGGTGCCCGACGCGCACTGGTAGGTTGTGGAGGCCGTGGGCCTCCGTTATCGCTGATTCCCCCTCCCAAAAATCACATATATTTCAAAATAATTCTCCATAAATTGTTATCGCGTTTGGACATCGTTTGATATGGATATTCTGCAAAACAAAAAACATGCAACAAACAGGAACTGGCACTGGGCACTGCATCAATAGGTTAGTCCAATAAATCATATAAAATATTGCCAAAAATATGTGAAAGTTGTATAATATTGGCATGAAACAGTCAAAAATTATAGATACGACGGAGACGTATCAACCACCTATGTGAAGGGTATTATTTGGAGATATGCATGCGTCATTGGCCAACTAATTAACCCCCAGAAATGCTCTATACAATTTGGTGATAATTGCCCCTTGGTGATACAAACTGGTGTTAGAAAGGTTCTGCAAGTGCAACACTTGGAATTTGAAGGGAAATATCTTGGCTTACCCACTCCTGATGGGCGTATGCATAAGGGAAAATTTCAGATGCTACAGGCAAGCCTGACCAAAAGAATAATGGCGTGGGGGGACACCCTCTCAAAGGCTGGGAAGGAAACTTTAATTAAGTCTGTCTTGCAAGCTATCCCGACCTATATAATGCGGGTGTTTAAGTTGCCATATTCTATTTGTGATGATCTCACGAGGCTAGTACGGAACTTCTGGTGAGGTTGGAAGCAAGGGAAAAGGAAAACCCATTGGCGTGCTTGGGATAAGCTCCTTGAGCCAAAATCTAAAGGAGGCATGGGCTTCGTGACTTCTAGATGTTTAATCAAGCTCTACTTGCGAGACAAGCGTGGCGTCTATTGATCAACCCGGATTCGCTATGATCTCAGGTATTAAAAGCAAAATACTATCCTAATGGTTCCCTCGAGGATGCTGTTTTTTCAGGCAATGCATCACCAACGTGGCATGTCATTCAGCATGGGCTTGAGCACCTGAAAAAAGGATTCATCTGGCCGGTGGGGAATGGCGAGCACATCCGTATATGGCCCGATCCTTGGATCCCGCGACCAACATCCTATCGGCCAATTATACCCTGTGCCACTTGCCGGCTTTGGCGGGTGTCGGAGCTACTCGACGCCAATGGTCGATGGAGGACAGACCTTCTCCAACAACATTTTTTGGCTCCGGACGTGCAGTACTTTTGGCGATCAAGGCCAGCCCAGGCCGGCTGGAGGATGTCCAGTCATGGGCGCCTAATACACGAGGTATCTTTACTGTTTGCAGTGCCAGTGTGTACTAGGTCGCACTAGAGGACCATACTCGCACCACCGCGTGCGCCACGAGCAGGGCACCGGACGGCATGCGTGCCGTCTGGAAGGCAATGTGGGGGAGCCCTGCTCCCCCAAAGGTACGAGTCTTCGCATGGGGGGTTGCCACAAATTCTTTGGCCACACTTAAAAATAAAAAGAAAAGAAATTTAGAGATTTCTGATACATGTGTTCTATGTGGCATGGAATGCGAGGGCACGTTCCACGCCCTTTGTAGGTGGCCCGCTGGCTCAGCGGCTGTGGAATGCCATGGCGAACATATGGAGGATGCCCAAGCTGGAGGCTGTTGTCAATACTGGCCCGGAGTGGATTATGCACCTGCTTGATGGCTGCTCAGCAGACGCACAGCTACCGGTAATCATGACTTTGTGGCGAAACTGGCACGTCCATAACGAGGTTTATCATAACAAGCCGGCGCCCCCAGTGGAAGCTTCCTTCCGGTTCCTGTGCAGGTATGTCAACTCACTATTGAGTATACAACAGCATCCCCATGCTGATGTGGCCAAGGGAAAATCTGTGATAACCTACAACAATCAGGAGGGGAGGCACATGACGCAACTGAAGCAACCGGCAAGACCACCAGAGCACTGGACGAAACCCCCGCCGGGGTGGGTGAAATTAAATGTTGATGGCTCATGGCGGGAGGAGGGCACATCAGGCGGTGCCGGCATGCTGCTACGCGACCATACAAGCGCTATTATCTTTGTGTCCTGCCGTTTTATCAAGCGCTGTGCAAGTGCTTTAGAAGCGGAGATCGAGGGCGTGACACTAGCAATGGAGAGAAGTAGTGAACATCTCCTGTGGAGACGGACTGCTTGGTGGCTGTGCGAATGATTAAAGGCCAGGAACCCGATAGATCATTACTAGCACCATGGTGGATGTCCGTGCTCGGCTTGAGGTTGTGGTGGCTGCATGCAGTGCGGCTGCCCGTGGAGCGCAAGGATATGATGGGGCAGCTTGGATGGTGGTGGCGTGCCGTGCATGCAGCCCCGCCGGCCACTGGTGTCAGCGAAGCCTTCAGGCTATCTTTTTGCTGCAACCTTTTTGCTCAATTTTTCTGAATCTTCAGCTCGGCTCTCTCTGGACAGATTTTGCTCGTCTCTCTCTCTCAGTAGGCTGGGCACCCAGTGCTGCTTTTCTTGCTGCAACCTTTCTATTAGGCTGGACAGAACAGATTTTTGCTCAATTTTTCACCTCCTTTCTCTCTCAGTAGGCTGGGAACCCAGTGCTGCTTTTTTTGGATGCAAGCATGACCTTCCTCTCGGGCTCGCTTCAACATTTTCGATTGCCTTTTTGTTGGCTTGTTGAATATCGCAAGTCTTAACGTATATAAGTTACTAGGATTTGCTGTAAAGGGGCTGGGTGGGACTAATTAGAATCTGCAAAGTTTTAGCAGAGGCGTAAGGGAGGGGAGGTCAGGTGGTGAGTTCAAACTTTTTTAGCGGCCTATGACTAAAATTCTGGCCGGTTGACTTATGATGTTGCAAACAGAGAACCAGACGAACGGACGAGCGACGACGTACGAAAACGGACGAAATTACAGAAGCAAGAAGCAATCAATGCTTTATTATTAGGTAAAGAAAGAATATAGAGATCTGATGGTCAAAAAACGCTTTTTCAACGATTAACGTGGAGTCTGTATTGGTGCTTCCAATTAGTGTGTGTGTGTCTATATATATATATATATATATATATATATATATATATATATATATATATGACAGTGGCTTGCCGGCGAGGAAAATGGGCACCCCGGCCTCCAAAATTGGTGGAGAAGGTTCGGCAGGGGCGGCAGAGCTACTCGACGGCGCGGGGCAGCCTAGGACAGCAAGTGACGGCGGCGAGATGTGGCGGCGGCGGCAGTGGCCAAGCGGGCGTGAGCTGAAAGTTCCTTCGTGCCAAGGAGTGGGAGGGATTGGGGAACCGGCAAAAAAATGGGGGGGGGGGGGGGGGGGGGGGGGGGGGGGGGGGGGGGGGGGGGGGGGGGGGGGGCGGGGGTGGGGGGGGGGGAGGCGTAGATATGGTAGACTCGGACGGAATTTGTAGGATCCCGCCAAAAATATTAGCGAACGGCTGAATATACCGGATTTGTTCCGGGCAGAAAACTCGATCCCATCCGCTATATCGGCGGGTATTATAGCGGACGGTCTGTTTCACAAGATCTGCTAGAGTTGCTCCTATTCATCTATGTGAAAAACTTGAAGTCTAAAAAATACTTAGATTTGAGAACAAGATGTAGCTTCTGTAATAGATTTGCCTTGTGAATTGTGACGTCCCACCATATTAGCTTCGTGTATCAGGGCTAACCCTAGGCATCGGTGTTGTACTCAATGCTTCGGCCGATGGGTTCTACAGTGGTTACCATTTGTGAGCCTTTTTGGGAAACAGCTGAGGATTGATTTGAGAACAAATGATTTTTTTTATTATTATTTTTGAGTAAAGAGAACAAACCGATTAGATCTTCTGCTCGGGTACGTAATGTCCATTTATCAAATATTGTGCAATGTTTTGGATCTATCCTTGAGTATTACTAGCACAAATGCCCGTGCGTTGCAACGGGAGAAAACACTGGTTCTTACGACTCAAAATTGGCCAGGTCGAACAAAGTCTAGCTGCGTGCTAGTGCTCCAAATCTTCTAGTGGAAACTTTCATTTCCACTGGCGTTGATGCTCACACAACCACAGTTGTCTGACTTCATCGCTAGGGCTGCTTTGTTATGGGCAAATTGTTAGACATGTACTTGTTTTAACTACGAAATTTAAGTAAAAGAAGCACAATCCATAATAGCACATTCTCTAGAAAAAACTAATTATGCATAAGAGCACAAGCTTGCTGCCGAATAATGCAATCTCCAAGAAAAATAGCCATTTCTTTTAGGGCTATATACACAGAAAATAGCGAGGTAAAAATTCTTCACAGAGAATGCACATTGGTACTTTTGGATTTTTGGATAAAGAAATGCTTATGATGGCACAACCGATATTTGCACATAAGATGATTCTAGGCAGCTAATTGTCTATTTTTAATGAACTAAGAGGGCCTGATGTACTATTTTCTAATTAAGAACTTTTAGGCAAAATAAGTAAAGGAACGCTTTGGATGGATGAGAAAATTAATTGGAGAAGCAGATGATTAGAAGTTGTATCTAGGCCATTGTTGTACGTACGTGTTTAGGCAGCCAACCAAAGTTTGTACGGCCGACTACGACTCCGGCGTGCAGTACTTCATTTTCGCCGTCCTGTCCGAGGAAGCCCGTCGTCTCATCCTTGACGAGTCCGCCTATAACCTCAGGTATGCAGCATCAACTTGTATCTGAGCAGCCCGGCGTCTCATCCTTGCCGTGTCCGCCTACACAACTTCGGCCGGCGTCGTGTCCGAGCGTGCAGGATGTCTGAGCAGCCCGGCGTCTTGTCCGGGCGCGCAGGATGTCTGAGCAGCCCGGCGTCCCGCCCTCTCCGGCGTGCAGGATTGCATCAACATGTTGTCTTCGCCGCTGTGTCCGAGCAGCCCAACGTCTCGTCCTTGCCGTGTCTGGCTACAACTCCGGCGTGCAGGATTACATCAACATGTTGTCTTCGCCGCTGTGTCCGAGCAGCCTCACGTCTTGTCCTTGCCGTGTCCGGCTACAACTCCGGCACGCAGTACCGACCATGCTTCTTTTCTCTCGTTTTCCTGTGCTTCCTTTCTCTTTCTCAGCTCATTGTTTGTTTCATGGGACGGCTGGTTGATGTTACAAAGAACTTCAAAACGTATATAAACTGATGAGAATCGATTTAACAGGGCGAGGTGGGACTATTGAGAAAATAATAAGCAGGCAACGGACTATTTTTTGCGGCCTTTGTAAGTCGAGGCGTGGCTGCCGGCCATAAGGCCCAGCAGCGTAGTGAGCTGGCAAGTCTCTGGTGATAGTTGGGCTACGGTGCGGTTTTGGGGGATAGATGGGCTACCGCCCAGGTGGGAACGACCAGCCTATGCGAATCATAGATGGGCTGAGGCGTGGGCGGGGGCGACCAGCCTAACCGGGACGGACTGCTGGGGATGAACAAAGGTTTGAGGAATCGAATCGTTTTTTTCTTACGTTTTAGTACCACCTCGCGTATATGTTTTAAATTCAAACTAAAAGCGTAAATTCACAGGAAGAAAACGTATTGTGACGGTGAATCCACGGAGTCAATCCGTGCTTTATTATTAGGGATAGATTCAAGTACTATCAAGGAATATATCCCCGCAAAAAAAAAAAAGAACATATGGTACTACAACCCGATCCTTGCTGTGACACAACGTCGCGACCAAGCTGATATGGAGTCACGAAGCTGTAGGCCAATTGTGCATCCGAGCTAGGACCAATATTGATCATCACATGACTCTCTTTGTGTGATGGAATCCACATTCATGCGTGTTGCATGTACGTGTGGCCTATACATACTTGGTTTGTTTACTGGACAATGATGCAAAAGGGGACTAAGAAAATGAGAGACCGATGCGATGATGCAAGACAGATTTTTTATTTTTTATTTTTGCTGGAATGATGCAAGACAGATTGACCGGCAAAGCTAGCAAACATGCAAGACCGGTGCCCAAATGCGATGATGCAAGACAGATTGACCGGCAAAGCAAGCAGACATGCAAGACCGGTGCCCAAATATACTGTATTGGGTTAATTCAGGTAAAATGCATGCATATACATACCTAAAGAGTGCAAACATTTGGCTAGGCAGGCTTACTATATGTATAGTTTCTTGTTCCAGGGCTGCTATATAAGGTATCACACGAGAGTACCAACCTAGTTAGCCAGCCAGTCCATGGAAATGGATCTGTCACAAACAAGCGCGTGTGTCACCAACAAGTGTCGAAATTAACTAGTGTCAGAGATTGGAGCAAACCAAACCTCAATCACATCTACAGGTTGCCGAGTCGGGCAGTTGTAGATGTACATAATACCTCCATGGAACCTGAGGATCGAATAGAAAATGTTATGGTGAATGTCTGAATTAAGTTGAGGAAGCTTATTCAGTCTAGGTGTAGGATGTGGTTTAAAGATCTCTGTGGGAAACCAAAAGGATTATTTGGAAACAAACCGATTAGAACTTCCGTTGAGTAGTGCAATATTTGTTTACCCACTTCCGCTTCGGTACACCCCCCCTTCAACACGTCAACGGCTGAGATTTGCCGATACCTCTTAGCCATTAGGGGCACGATTGTCTTAATAAAAAAAGCCGCGGCACGCCAGGCCAATGCCCGCGCCACCGCGTGTGTATGGATACGTGCCGAGCCGACGCGCCGAGCCGTTGGGACGGCTGAGCCGCGGGGGCGACGCGGCTGACGTGCGAGCTGGCCTCACGCCATGGGCCCACTATGTCAGCTCGAGGGTTTTTTTTAAAGGTTGTGTTGACCGGTGTGGACGTGCGTGTGGACGTGGCGCGGACGCCCGTTTGGTCGTGCATTAACCGCCCTGCCATGCATGGCCGTAGTAAATGCGGCGTGCATGCAGGCGCCGCCTCCTCGTGCCGAGCGCCACCGACGTATCGGCTGCCGCGGTTGAAACGACCGCTCGCCGGCCGCCGCCTCCCCTCGGGGCGCCCGCCTGCCGCCCTCGTAAGCCGCGCCCTCCGCTGTCGCGCGTGCGGCGACTGGCCGCCTGCCGCCCGCCTTCCGCCTCGGGCCGGCCGTGTTCCTCCTCGCGCTGCGCTCTCCCGACGCATCGGCTGCCGCATTGACGCGACCGCTCACCTGCCGCCCTCGTCTACCGCGACCGGCTGCCTGCCGCCCGCCGCCCGCGTCAGGCCGCCCGCCCTCCCTCGTGGCGCGCGCCACCGACGCCTCGCCAGAACCTTGCCCACCCCCCCCCCCGGAGCTATATAAGCCCGCCCCTCGCCGGCCTTCTCCACTCCACACCACCCACCCTCCTCTTCTCCACGCCACCGACAAGGCCCTTTGCCAGCCCACACCACCGATGTCTTCGAGCGACTCCGACGACGCCGCGGCGCCGGGCGGAGTTTGGCCGTCCAGCCTAACCATTGGCGACACCAAGTACCTGGCGCGGTTAGGCCTGATGGTGCCGCCGGCGTCCAAGGTGTTGGGGCCATGGAGGATCGGCGTGGACAGCATCCCCACCCGCGGCCCGCTGGCGACGAGGGAGCAGCTCCGCGCCTACCCTGGTGGCCGCTACAACAGAAAGGCCCGCCGAAACTTCTGGCGGGGCAACATAGTTCTCGACGCGTTCAGGGACGCCGCGGCCGGTCTCCCCGTCGGAAATATCACCGGCGAGCCTGATTCTTCTCGTCGTCGCCACCGCCATGCCGCACCTGCCCCCGCCCCACCTGCCCCAGCACCGCTGGCGCCCCCTGCCCCGGCGCTGGCCCCAATCCCGCCGGAGCAGGCGGCCCTCATGCAAGACGGTGACCACGGCGACACGCCGGGGCTGCTTGCGGCCTGGCCCGGTCAGCAGACGAGGCGGTCGCGGCGGCGGCGCACGAGGCCGCGGACCGGGCGGCGGCCTTGGCGGCGGTGCAGGCGCAGTAAGCGCAGGAGGACGACGACCTCTGGGCCTCTGACGATGACGACTTCGGCGGCGACGGCAGCGATGGCGGCGACGGCAGTATGGCGCTGGTTGTCGACCTCATCGGTGGCAGCGACGAGGGGTAGTTTAGGTTTAGGGTTACATTTAAATTCCGTTCTAAGTTATGTAAAATATCTTCAAATATGAATGAACTCGGAATGGTTTATCCGAAAAAAATACCCTTATGTTTGATTTGATGATGTAATGAATTGTCGTGCGATGAACCTTGGAAAAATAAACGAAAATACGCGCATTTCAACATTATGAAATGATAAGTGATAAAATAAAACTGACCACTCGCATTTATGCATCCGTTTAGAGGAACTGGTCGTTTCCCCCAATTTGGGTTAACTTGAAGGAGGTTGAAAAAAAGGTCCCCAATTTGGGTTAACTTGAAGGAGGTTGAAAAAAAGGTCCCTCAAGACGGGCGCTTCGCTCCTACCCGAACGGTCTCTGGTAAATGAGGTCAAATTTTTGTCATCTTCGGAATGGCCTCAATTTTTGGGTTCATTTAAAAGATGTCGAAAAAAAAGTGATTTTTGTTATCGATTAAAAAATGTACCATAATTATTAAAAAACACTATTTAATCTAGAATTTATTAAGTATTTTAATTTATATTTAAAAAACATTATTCATAATTATTAAAAAAATAATAATGTCGTATTATGATTCGACTTTACACAACTGTCCGGACAGACGCTCTGCCCGGCCAGTTGTGTAAAGTCAATTCATAACAGGACAATACTACTTTTTTTTCGGCATTTGATGTGATTATGACTGTGCGTACAAACACGGCTATTTAAGCCGGGCGGGGCGTCCTTCGGCGGGCGAGGTGTGACTAAACTTGTGTCCTCATCCCCGCGCCCCTCTTCCCCTACCCCACTAGCAGCGTCTATGGACCGGCCCACGCGCGCCGTCCAGCGCAAGGCGCTCCGTCACTGGGCCGGCCCACGTGCGCCGTCCAGTGCAGGCTTGTACATATATGAGTTTTTAGTTGTAATTTATAACTAAAAATTCATATATTTTTGTTTTTTAGTTATAATTTATAATCCCTTGAAAAAAAGTTATAATTATTAAAAAATATGTAAAGTTTACTTTTTTATGTTCTTTTTGTTATCGTTTAAAAAATGTTTCATAATTATTAAAAATACATTACTTAATCTAGAATATATTAAGTATATTAATTTATATTTATAATTGTGTTTTCATTATTTATGTAATTTTCATTATTTAATTTTTTATGTGCTTTTCGTTATCGCTTTAAAAATGTTCCATAATTTATTATGTATTTTAATTTATATTTATAATTGTGTTATCATTATTTATGTAATTTTCATTATTTACTTTTTTATGTGCTTTTTGTTATCGGAAAATAACGCACTTCGGAATGAATTTGGAATGGCCTCAATTTTTACAAGTGAGTTGGTATGCCCACCCCCACACTCAATCCAAGAATTGAACATATTCGGACACCAAACGCACGTTGCGTCACGTCCGAGGAGTGCTTTACGGTGTTTTTACCGGGAAAATCGTACAAAATGCATGGAGTGGCAAAAAGTCACGAAACTTGGCATCCATGCTTTTCATGATTGTACAAGACTATGAAAAAAAATTGGGTTCACTTGAAGGATGTAGAGAAAAAAGTGCTTTCAGACGGGCCCTTCGCTCCTACCCGAACGGCCTCCGCAGAAAGAGGTCATTTTTTTGTCATCTTCAGATAGCCCGTCCTCATGGGGGTTTGCACGTGAGTGGATATGCGTGCCCCCCCCCCAGCACCCCAGAGCCACACCCCACCCCCCCGCCCCCCCCACCCCCACACTCAATACAGATTGAACGTATTGGGACACCACACGCACGTTGCGTCATGTCCGAGGAGTGCTTTACGGTGTTTTCACCGGGAAAATCATTCAAAATGCATGGAGTGGCAAAAAGGCACAAAACTTGGCATCCATGCTTTTCATGATTGTACAAGACTGTGGAAAAAATTTGGGTTCACTTGAAGGATGTTGAAAAAAAGTGCTTTCAGACGAGCCCTTCGCTCCTACCCAAACGGCCTCCGCAGAAGGAGGTCATTTTTTCTCATCTTCATAATAGCCTCAATTTTTGCAAGTGAGTTGGTATGCCAACCCCCACACTCAATCCAAGAATTGAACGTATTCGGACACCAAACGCACGTTGCGTCACGTCCGAGGAGTGCTTTACGGTGTTTTCACCGGAAAAATCATACAAAATGCATGGAATGGCAAAAAGGCACGAAACTTGGCATCCATGCTTTTCTTGATTGTACAAGACTATGGAAAAAATTTGGGTTCACTTGAAGGATGTCGAAAAAAAATGCATAGAGTGGCAAAATAAAAAAGATAGCTAGTAATGATGTGATTTGACTTTACACTGCCCGGGCAACGGAATTAACACTGCATTCCGCTGCTGCCCGAGCAGTGTAAAGTCAAATCACATTATTACTAACTATCTTATCTACTTTTTATATAAATAAATATATTTCACATTTCAAATCTGCGCCGCTCTGCCTGGGATCTGATATGGCCATGCTTGGGTGCACCAACGCGACTATTTAAGCCGGTCGGGGCGTCCTTCGGCGGGCGAGGTGGGACTAAAAGTGCCCCTCCCCCGTCCCCCGGCGTCGTGACCGTCCCACCGCCCCACGTCATCTGGGGCCGGCCTACGCGGGTCGTTACTGTGGGCTACATAAGGCGTGCGCGCCCTCCACCGCTCGCACACGCGCCCTCCACGTGGCCCACGCGACTATTTATATTGTTTTTTGTTTTTTAATTAATATTCACAAAATATCTTTTACTAATGTGTTTGTTTATACTTTATAAAATGTTTATGAAATATAACAAAACCTCAGAATTGTTTATACTTATGTACTTTTATTTATACTTTATAAATTGTATATATATGTACTGTATTTTATATTTATGTGATTTACTCTGTCATTTATTAAATGTTCCATAATTATTTAAAATACCCTTTAAAGTCGACTATGTTTATTATAGTTAATTTATATTTATAAAGTGGACTATGTTTATTATTTAAAACAGCCTAGGAAATTCGTACGTTGTCGAAAAAAACCGCACTTCGGACTTGTCCTCCTTCACATCCGATCAGTGCTGGTGGCATTGGTGCTACAATGTGGCATGCATGAAATAACACCCAATTTTGTCAGCCAGCTGGCATGCCCAACGTAGGCCCTCAGGCAAGATTGGAACGAATTCGGACAGCAAACGCACGTTGCGTCATGGCCGGTCACTGTTTTAGAGGTTTTTCGCCGAGAAAACCCTATGAAATTTGTACAGTGTCGAAAAATGATAAAAACATGCACGCATGATGCCCCCGATGATGCGGGTGTGTGCAAAAAGTTTGGGCTCATGTGGCGGAGTCAAAAAAAAATGCACTTCAGACTTGCCCTCCTTCACATCCGAGCAGTGCTGGTTGCACAGGTGCTACAATGTGGCATGCATGAAATCACACCCAATTTTATCAGCCAGCTGTCATGCCCAACGTAGGCCCCCAGGCAAGATTGGAACGAATTCGGACACCAAACACACATTGCGTCATGACCGGTCACTGTTTTAGGGGTTTTTCGCCGAGAAAACCCTAGGAAATTAGTACGGTGTCGAAAAATGATAAAAACTTGCACACATGATGCCCCCGATGATGCGGGTGCGTGCAAAAAGTTTGGGCTCATGTGGCGGAGTCGAAAAAAAACGCACTTCGGACTTGCCCTCCTTCACATCCGAGCAGTGCTGCTTGCACAGGTGCTACAAGGTGGCATGCATGAAATGACACTCAATTTTGTCAGCCAGTTGGCATGCCCAACGTAGGCCCTCAGGCAAGATTGGAACGAATTCGGACACCAAACGCACGTTGCGTCACGACCGGTCACTGTTTTAGGGGTTTTTCGCCGAGAAAACCCTAAGAAATTCATACGGTGTCAAAAAATGATAAAAACTTGCACGCGTGATGCCCCCGGTGATGCGGGTGTGTGCAAAAAGTTTGGGCTCATGTGGCGGAGTCGGAAAAAAAATACACGAATAAATGGATGGATTTTTTCCGTCGTTAAAAAAACATCAGAGATTATTGCTCTCTTTTTGAAGAATATGCAAGATCCTTATGAACCTTCGCAAGCTCTGAGTAGGCGAAGACTCATATCGATCCTACATATCCTCCAAATAGAGTCCAATAAACACAGATGTTTGATAATGGTCAAAGTGAAAACTATCTAAAGGAGTCAACGGCGCGCCGGCGGAGCGATGTACGTGGTACTAAACTAGATTCGACGGGATTTAAAACAAGCGTCGTGGGCCGGCCGGCAGATGTTTTACGGGACGGGCCCCACGGGGCCCACGGTGACGTGACCACGTGTATAACGACATACGTGCCTGCATGGGCATGGGTAATTACGCTGCCAGTACAGCCTCTACGCACGACCACCTAACCCTGCCGCCTCTACGCATGACCTCCCCCAGATCCCACGGTCGTACCGCAGTTGCCGTCACAACTACCTTCGGTGGCGCCCTCACCACGGCCATCGACTCCGCCATCAACGCGCGCGGCCTGGATCTCGTTCCGCACGTGGCCGCTTACTCAAACTCGCCCGCACCCAGAACCCTAGGGTGGGCCGTAGGCCACCGCGGTGGTGTCGCCAGAGGGCGGCTGCCAGGACATCGACGGCGGCCGCCTACGCAAACTCACCCGCACCCAGAACCCTAGGGCATAGCCACAGGAGGCTGCCGGTCACGTCGTGTCACCAGAAGGTATACTCGTTTTTCACTTGTAATATTTTTTCAAATCTCGAAACTAGTCAAAAATGTTTCTCTTATTTAGAATGGAAGAGTACGGAGATGTCTACTGTTCATTTGAGAAGTCAGTACTGCAGGATGCTGCTAACGCGACACTACGATCAGAGACCCTTTGACGAAACTGTGTGTGATGCATTAATCGCAAACAGTGATGTAAAAAAACCGTCAAAAAATATGCAAAACATTTGCGATGAAGTATACATCAAAAACGGTTCAGATTTTAATTGCGTGTGCGATGAGGGGCATACGGTTGATCCATACGAACTGTTTGCGATGAGACACAACAATAGAAACGGGCAGCCAGATCAAGGTGTGTGCGATATACGGCATACAGTTCGCTCGGATGAACCGTTTGCGATGATCAAATTGAACACAAACGATTCGGCGTAACAAGATGTGTGTGATACCCAGCAAACAGGTCGGTAATCAGAATTGTCTGCGATCATTATATACAGCCCATACGGTCTTTTTGGTGAATTGTGTGCTCATCAAGGCACACAGTTCAAGAAACCAACCTGTGGGCGATAAGGTAGAAGATCTCTGTCGAATACGTATTACTAACCGTCTGCGATGAGATTGACAGGATAAACAGAGATAACGAATTAATATGAGCGAACGGCAACAGAGATATATACAGTCTGCTTAATTTAGTCCTTCTTCTTCTTGTTGTTGTTGTTGGATGGCCCCGCGACATCGTCTTGGCGAGGACGCTTCTTGCCGCTGACCGTTGGCTTTTCATCGCCGCCATCGTCGTCATCATCGTTGCTGTCGTCATCGTTCTCCTCCTCATTCGACCATTCCTCCTCATCATCATCGTCGTCCTCCGACGGCTCCTCGTCCGTCTGGTCGTCGTCGGACGACTCCGGAGGAGGCGTCCCTTCCATGATCCGGATATAATCGAGGTCTGGGCTCGACGCCGGACTCATGGAAGATGAGCGGGATGATTCCGATGTTGACCTATCATCGGGCGCCAGACTGCTGACCGAACGGTCGTCCTCGCTGTCGCTCGACATGGCTGCGGTCTTATGCAAGTGTGCAGCACGGCCTGCCGGGGACGATGAAGATGGTGGACACTTAAGCAGGGTATGCAGAGAAGAGGAATGCCAATTGAAGCGGGGGTTGACGTATTATCTAACCGCTGATATAATCAACCGTAATTATTTATACCCAGTCGCTCCAAATTCCCGGGGTCGCGCAGTTCTTAATGTGATAACTAATTACGCACACGCGTTGGACGGTGTATTATTTTCGGCACGATGACCAAGGCAAATAATTATAGACAAGTTAGGATGAAATTACCCTTAGCAAATTTGTTTATTAGTGGCAAGTAAATCAATTAGTCATGAAAAGTAAGAGATACATGGAATCGACAGAGAGATACTTTCCTTCTTCTTCTTCTACAAGTAAAGATATAGACAATCAGGAGAAAGATAATTTCCTTTTTTTGGAGGGCTAACAAAGGAATTATAAAGAATTAGAAGAAATGCACCTTACATTCTGTATTTTATCAAAAAACAAATACACCTTATAAAGGAACAGAGGGAGTATGAAACAAGCATTTTTCGTAGTACTTCTACTCCCTCCGTACCGGCGACCTAGGTGGGGGGAAAACGACAGAACTTGATGATTATTTGGTAATCAATACCATTGCGTGCATAGATTTTTTTTAAAAACAGAGTTGCATGCAGAGGATTGACCATTGCATGCATGTTATGCTAAGTAGTCTGAAGTCATTGAATGCATACTAGCCGCAGGACTCCTATTGGCTGATTTCTTTTTTCAGGACAAAAACAATGAACGAGTTTTGGGATTATGCACCGGTACCGGTACGAACGGAGTAGGACAGTTGGCAAGCAATACATTAAGCTCTTATTATTGATGAAGCCAGTAATAATCAAACTAGAAAGGAAAAGAAAGAATGACAAAGGAAAATATCTGCACGAATCTTCACGTAACATTAATGGCATAGGACCTAGATGTGCATTATTTAGAGCACATCTAGATGTGCTTTAGCTATACTGTCAAACAAAACCCCCTAATCATCATTGCAAACAGCGCATAGAACATGGCTAATGCGACAACCACAACTACACATGCTAGTTCCTTCTTGTCTCTTGATTTTATCTATTGACTGTGATTGATTCTTTCTTACTTCATCATACTGATTGTACATTCCAGATCAGCCAATTTCTTCTTCAGCTTTACGTTATCTTCTGCGAGCTTGGTGATAACACTCCGAGCCCTGCCATGCCATTCTTCATCCAGCCAGTTGACAAAGGCACAAGCCTCATATCCCTGTCAATGTTAAATAGAGTTCAGGATGAGCGGTGGCATTAACTCAAGTAAAATTATGAACTTAGCACTAACCTCTAAGTGGCAACTGAGAAACCGCCTGCCAATGTCGAATCCCTCCGTGCATACACGTCGAGCGGGAGTGTGCCCGTGCACACAACTCAGCTTTTGGTACTTCTCGGTGGCGCAAAACTCAGAGTCGAACTCGTGTTGCGGGATTCTGGAGTCATGCTCCTGATCCGGCGGCAGATCGCTTTCCTGGTGGGGGGGTCATTCAGGACGTATTCAGCAATGAGCTACTTTGGACATGCTAAAAAAGATTGGGATAGATTGAAACCTGACAGGACGATTCGGATCCATAGTACACATGCCTTCTGATGACCTTAGGCAAGTTCTCGACGGCGACCGCCGTCGTGGCGGCGATACGAGCAGGAGCAGCCGCACTGAAACCATCAGCACCACTCGTCCGCATTCCCCCAATGTCAGCGCCACACGAGGGAATTTGGAGGCTATCTAGGGATTTGGGGGAAATGGGGAAACTGTGGGGATAAGCTAACGGTCGGGAACTACTTATGGCACTATATGTTGTATACGGCACACTGTTTATACATGTTGTTTATGTTAGGTATTACAACTTCACACACAATTTCCGCACCAAACCGTGTGAGAAGACAACGTAGGTGAGACACGGTTGCCGTTACATAACCGTATGTGATGTACTACCCTGTACATATAATTGAGTTACAGTGATACCGTATAAACAGCCGCTCTGCGGATATCCATCAAAAAATAAAACAGCCGCTCTGCATATAGAGATGGCGGCGGCGGCCTAGGCAGCGGCTACCGGAGAAGAGGTCAATCCTCGGTCGGTGGGCGGTGGCGGCGTCATAGGAGGTCAATCCTCGGTCTGCGGCAGGAGATAAGAGGATCTCAACCATCGAGGTCGGCTGCGGCGTGATTCGAGCACATCCATCGCAGTCGATGGCGGGATAGTGGAGGTCGAACTTCAGGCGGCAGCCACACTAAGCTGTGCTCCTCGACCCTGCTGTCTCGGCGTGCCGCCGCATCTCGCTTCTCTGTCTGCTGGGTGGAGGTCGCCGCGCGGCTAATTAATTAAGGTATTCTTTTTGTTAGTGGCTTAATTAAGGTATTCAATTCCTAAGGGTAGTGCTGTACTTGTACTCTGCGTGTAAATTGACTGACCATTAATTTTTGTCATTGCACGTCTGGATAACAATATGGAGCACCCTCAGTAATTATGAAAATAAAACCTTGTGATTTATGCACGCATCTGTGGGCAGCAGTTAATACGTGTATTAATGTTGTTGTTTTGTTTTTAATTACCATTCGTGTGGTGCAGATGGAACGATCTCAATGGATGAAGAATCGGAGAACCGTAGATTTTATCAGTGGGGTGATAGAGTTCATGAATTTGGCTGAAAGTACAAAGAGGAGAATTGGTGATGCGGATTATATCCTGTGTCCATGTACTGATTGTGCCAATACAGAGTCACGTGAAGTTGCAGATGTCCAGTGGCACTTAATCTCTCGGGGATTCATGGATGGATATGCACGTTGGACCAGACACGGTGAAGAGCAGGTCATGGATGAATATACCCAGGGCTGCGAGATGCCAAACCCCGATCAGTGTCACATGGATGTTGAATCTAACATCGGGGTAGAGGCGTCAAGCTACCAATGGAACACCGGAAAGCCGGAACGCCCACTGAAAAACCAAGACGTCGACGCAGATGACGACGATCTTGATATGCCAGATTTTGCTGCTATGATTGCAGATTTCAAGGGCCCAAAAAAGGATATGATTGGGTACAAGGATCTGCCAACCATTGATGCGGACTCCAAGAAAGAATTGTATCCAGGTTGCAAAAAGAAATATTCCAAGTTGAGAGCCACCCTGGCGCTTCTCGGATTTAAAGCAGCAAACGGTCTATCAAACAAGGGCTTCAAAGATATGTTAGGTCTTTTCAAAGAAATTCTTCTAGAAGATAATGTGCTCCCCAGAAGCACGAACGAAGCGCAAAAAATTGTTTGCCCATTGGAACTTGAAGTATAGAAGATACACGCTTGTGTGAATGATTGTATATTGTACCGTGGTGAGTACAAAGATTTGCGTGCATGTCCCACATGCAAGCATGCACGATACAAGCGCAGAAGAGCAAAGGAAAAGTACAAATTGGACGACGAGATCAAGACAGGAATCCCATTCAAGGTTGTTTGGTACTTGCCTTTAATTCCAAGGTTGAGGCGTTTGTTTGCAAACCCTAGAGAGGCAAAGAGGTTGCGGTGGCATCATGATGAGCGAACTGCAGATAAATATATGAGGCACCCGAAAGATGGGGCTTAGTGGGAATTAATCGACAACAAGTTTGAAGACTTTGCCAAGGATCCTAGAAGTATAAGGCTCGGGGAGTGTACTGACGGGATGAATCCTTTTGGCGATATGAGCACCAATCACACCACATGGTCGGTGCTTCTGTGCATATATAACCTAGCTCCTTGGTTGTGTATGAAGAAAAAATAAATTATGATGTCAATGATTATCCAAGGCCCTAAGCAACCTGAAAATGACATCGACATTTACTTTCAGCTACTGGTAGAAGAACTGCTGATGGTGTGGATAGATGCGCCTGCTGTAAAATGTTACGATGCTTACAGAAAGGAGATTTTCGATCTACAGGTGATGCTGGTGCACACCATTCAAGATATGCCGGCATTAGGCAACACATCGGGGCAGAAAACAAAGGGAGATGTAGGGTGTGTCACATGCATGGATAGGATAGCTAGCAGATCTCTTCCCAACTCGCGCAAAACCGTGTATTTGCGTCATCATAGGTTCTTACGGAGAAATCACCCATACCGAAAGATGAAAGCTGAATTTGATGGTACGGCAGAGGTAGATTTGGGTCCAAGACCCTATGATGGGGAGGTGGTCCACAACATGGCTAAACAACGTAATGTTGTGCTTGGCAAGAAGCACATGTTGACGGTGAAACAAACACCCAAGGGTCAAGTGTTTAAGAAGAAATCCGTGTTTTGGAAATTACCTTACTGGGAGATTCTACGTGTACGCATCCTTGGTACTCTGCTCAAGATTAAAGGTAAAACAAAGGATGGTGACGGTGGCACGGCTCGATATGCTTGCTGATCAATCAAAACGCAAGAGTGAAGCAGAAGATGATGACAAATTCATCAAAGCTCGCCAGAGTTACAATTTCAATACAAAAGAAGCAACACAGTTCTTCACCTATTTGTTGTCAGTTAAGACACCCTCTTCCTACTCCGCAAACATCAGAAGTCTCGTGGATGTGAGCTCAGGTAAAATGATGTTGGGACACATGACGTCACATGATTGCCACGTAATGTTGACACAAATCCTCCCGGTGGCCATCAGGAATCTGATGGACAAAGATATAAGAAACACACTCATTGAGCTCTGTGATTTCTTCAACCAACTATGGCAGAAAGTTGTAGATCCTGAAGAGTTGGATCATATGCAAGATGATATTGCAAGAATATTATCCAACCTAGAGATGTTTTTCCCACCGTCATTCTTTGATGTCATGGTCCATCTCACTGTGCACCTTGTCGACGAGATAAAGTATTGTGGTCCTATGTTTCTTCGCAACATGTATCCCTTCGAGCGGTTCATGGGAATACTGAAGCACTATTGTCGAAACCGAAACCATCTAGAGGCAAGCATCCTACAAGGTTATACCGCGGAGGAGGTGGTTGAGTTTTGCACCGAATACATGAAACAAACGCCTATAGGTTTGCCCCTCTCCCGCCACGAGGGAAGGCTGAAAGGTAAGTCGGTCCTTGCTGGCACGCATATGGCTGCACCCGGAGAATTGGCAGAGAAAGCCCATTTGACGGTACTGCTTAACAGCCCAGTTCTTAGTGCTTATGCCGAAGAACACTTGGCGGAGATACACCAAAGCTTCTTACCAATGGTGCCTTCATCAGATGTGGAGATGAAGGAGCACACTAAGAACTACGCCGAATGGCTGAAGAACCGTTTGGCACAAGGATCCATCGATGACATTGCTACGTGGTTGGCACAAAAGCCATCACCTATATACGGTGTTGACGTACCAAGCATATGACATAAATGGATACTAGTTTTTATGTCTACCCTGCAACTTAATTCGTTCAATTTAGAACTGTCGCGTGTATTGAATTTGTGAGTTATGCCCGGTATCTGTTGATGCAAGAACCGTTAATATGTTGACCTTGATATGCTGTCAGCTCAGGCAATGAATATGAACTGTTTATTATTATTATTATATCATTGAGTTAGCACACTATATTGATCTCACTCTAGCATGTGTAAACAAAAGATATGCAATCTGGTTTGCGAATAGCACACGGTTCGTTCATGAAAGATGTGTGCCGACCAAACCCCGTGCGCGATCTGAGTCATGCTTTCTGATTGGCCCGAACCCAAACCCCACGGATCGTACGTCTGCACCGTTGGATGCTCCCAGATCAAACGGCAATCCGCATCCCTTTCGACAGCAAATGCAGTTCCGGTTGTAATTTTATTTTTATGACCAAAATGCACGTTAAACTCAAAAAATGTCTTAAATATAGCTAACAATACCTGAAATGCGCCAGAAAAGCAAACCCGTTGTATAATGGTGATTGATTACCGTGGAAATTTTTATGAGGCCAAACGATGAAGTCATCGGCCACTGGAGTTTGAATTGACACGTATCCTTTTGGAAACCATGATCCTTCATGTGAGATGCTCCGGTTTGGAATGAGCGATCATCAAAACTTGTGCCAAACTTTACCAAAAAATTTCCACGGGGTCGTGAGAGCACACGCCACGGGCACACATCGATTTTGATGATGTCCAAACTCCATCCGAATTTTCTGTAATTAAAATACCAACTAGGCCTATGCCAGTGGCCGCACCTCGTGGACGAAATTTTTGAAACTTCTCCCCGCTTCTCGGACAAACGGATGAAAACTCGCAAAGCGACACACAAATGATTTGTACACCTTCTTTGCTAAGGGTGGCCATAGTGGGGGTATCCTAGCCGGTATCATGCACTCGGGAATAGCAAATATGATGATGTGGCAAGGAATTAAAGAAGGGAGAGTGGGTTAGAGTAACATAGATAGATACCGTAACATAATAAATGCTATACTACTTTGTGTCATGCATGGCCATAAATAGGGTCATCATATCTATGATACTACTCTATGATACTATGCACTATGAGGGTACATAGTATCATATGCATGATACTAGTATATGATACTCCCCACTATAAGGCTGGCCATAGTGGTGGTATCATAGCCGGTATCATGCACTCGGAAATAGCAAGTATGCTGATGTGGCAAAGAATTAAAGAAGATAGAGAGGGTTAGAGTAACATACAGGTACATACCGTATCATGTTAAATGCGATGCTAATTTGTGTCATGCATGGCAATAAATATGATCATCTATGATACTACTCTATTATACTATGTATTATAATTAAAGGTAGTATCATACACTAGTATCATATATATGCATGATACTAGTATATGATACTCTCCACTATGAGTAGCCTAAGTATAGGCTAACTAAAACACCCACATGTAGTTGTAGTAGGGTTTTGACTTTATATGCACTAAATGCAAGGTAAGTGCAAAAAATGACTTAAACATAGCAGACGAGACCTGAAATGGGATCAAGGGTATATCCATTGTTTACCATGATTTTTTCGAGGCAGAACGATCTAGTAACTGACGATTTGGAGTCCGAAGTGCCGCGTCTCCTTTTGGAAACTACGATCCTTCTTGTGAGATGCTCCGGTATGGAAGGTGCGAGCACCAAAACTTGTGCCACACTTTACCAAAAAAATTCCGTGCGATCGTGAGAGCACGCCACAGTGACACAATGATTTTCGTTATTTCCGGACTCTATATGCATTTCCTGAAATTAAAATACCAACAAGGCCTACGCCTCTGGCCGCACCCTGTGGCCGAACTGTTTGAAGTTTTTTCCCGTTTCTCGGACAATGAATGAAAACTCGCAAAGCGACACACAAATGATCTTGCTAACATCCACGTGTAGTTGCAACTATATATATAATATATCTATTAATATATATATAGTGTGTGTGGTGGTGGTGTGTGTGTGTGTGTGTGTGTGTGTGTGTGTGTGTGTGTGTGTGTGTGGTGTGTGTGCAAAAAATACTCAAATATGCAAACAAGATCTTTTTTTTTGCATATTCAAAGTTTGAGATTGCTAGCCAGGTGCCGCATGGTAAAATGCACCAGAAAATCGAACCATAGGGTACATCATGATTTCTTACCGTGGAAAAATTTGGAGGCGAAACGATAACTCATGTTTTCATTCAAACGAAAATGTCAGTTAGTTATGTAAATGTTTTCAATAGTACACGTTCACTCACGAAAGCCGTGTGCCTACTAAACCATGGTCGATACCCCCCCGCCACGCGCGCGCTCTGGTCTGCGTTCTGATTGGCTAAACCCAAACCCCACGGATCGTACGTCTTCACCGTTGGATTCTCCTTGATCGGCCGGCGATACTCATCCCTTTCAACAGCACATGCAGTTCCGGTTGTGATTTCATTTATATCCACAAACTGCACGTTAAATTCAAAAAATGTCTTAAATATGCAAACGATACCTGAAATGCTTAGAAAATCAATCCCGTGGTATAATAGGTGATTGCGTACTGTGGAAATTTTTATGAGGCCAAACGATGAAGTCACCGGCCACTGGAGTTTGAATTTACACGTCTCCTTTTGGAAACCATGGTCCTACATGGGAGATGCTCCGGTTTGGAAGGAGCGATCATCAAAACTTGTGCCAAACTTACCAATTTTTTCCCCGGGGTCATGAGAGCACGCCACGGGAACACACCGAGTTTGATCATGTCTGGAGTCCATCTGAATTCCCGGTAATTAAAATACCAACTAGGCCTACGCCGGTGGCCGCACCTCGTGGCCGAAATTTTTGAAACTTCTCCCCATTTCTCGACAATGGATAAAAACTCGCAAAGCGACACACAAATGATTTGTACACCTTCTTTGCTAACTAACACCCAGATGTAGTTGTAGAACTTTTTGATTTATATGCACTAAATGCAAGGTAAGTGCAACAAAATGAGTTAAATATAGCAGACAGGCCTGAAATGGGCCAGAAAATCAAACCTAGGGTATATACGTGATTGTTTACCGTGATAAAAATTTAGGCGGGACGATGTGTCACTGACGATTGGAGTCCGATGTGCCGCGTCTCCTTTTGGAACTATCACTACAACAAATTGTTAATACGTGACGGTTTCAGTCTGTCATGGACCTGCGCAAAACCGTCATCGAAGTGCACCCGTGACGAATTTGAATTCTTCATGTATATCACGTCATAATTTGACCACTGCGTGCTCCATGACGGATCATCCAAACCGTCACCGACCATGACGGTTTTTAACCGTCATCGATGGCAGTTACTGGCATGCTCATAACGGCGTTAACTTGTCTACCACATCATCATCGACATGGATCTAACATGGCAGCCCATGTTGTAATCAGGCCATCTAAATTTTGGCCCACTAAATTTCAGCTCACTCCAAAGTGGTGGCCCATATAGTAATCAACCCAATTAGAATTTAGGTCCATTAATTTCAAGTAAGGCCCACTAATGTCAGTCCAGGACATTACCCCTCAAGCATTTCTCTTAGTCCATGGAAATTTTAAGCCAAATAATTAACAGAAAATATATGTTCATGTCATTAAAAACAGAAAATTACTAAACACACCCAAAATACACCTGTACAGGAGCAAAAAAAAGGAGCCAAAAAGATTAATTTTACAAGCATGTCTCGGAGAACACTATGCTAATCTACAGCCAGCATCGCACCATCAGCAACACACAGCGCTCGTCGGACGTCAACCAGGTGGTCATCATGCGTTCCTGCTGTTGATCCGCTCGCCACACCAAAGTCATGCGAACACATGTCTTTGTTGTTGAAAATGCTCCCATAAACCAATATCTGCCCACATGATGAAAATATGTCACACTATAAAATATTAGTCAGTAGGTTAAACTAGAAGTAGCTTACTACACGTTATTAAGTTCTATATTTTTTTCACTGCCATGATGCAAAGTAGTGAAACAAAATCAATCGGTGTGAAAAGAAACAGGTGGCAACAAAAAGCAATGATGAGCATACATAGATCAATAGTTGGTAGTAAACTCCACTGTGCTTATTTGACATGAAGTCCCAGGCTATCACTACCCTAACTCGAATCATGCTATGAAAACCTCCTGAATTTCCTACGATGCAAGAAAAGTATGAAAAGTAAGTCAGGGAGGCACTTTCTACACACTGTCGGAAAAATAACATAAGCAATCACTTTATTCTGGTAACAAAGGCAAACATCGAAACAAAAAGGGAACAAAACCTTTATTAACTGAACATGTCATATTCAAAGCTCATTAGTAAACATCAGATACGTAGGCTAAGTAGGCATATTCTTCTGAAATTATGGGAGACCGAAGCAACATAATACGAAGGAGCTTTACTTCGGGAATAACAAGACATGTTAGAGAATTGCATGATAACACCCTAATATCATCAGAACTGGTTTCGAAGTCTTCACCAGAGCACCAATTCAGTATCATAACATCAGTATAAAACATGTCACTTGTGCATATTATTGATAAGAGGACAAAAGCAAATCACATTTATGCAGCCAAGAATATGCAGTGCAGTAATGCATATAGATGACCAAACTCATCCCAGCAATCTGATACAGCACTATGATAGTTACCTAGTAGGCTTCATTGTTAGAAACTATCCTCCTTGTGATAGTGCTAGTAGTTATATCCAATGGCTCTCCAATCAGCTGTAAATGCCTGTATCCATTGGGACACATATGTACTAGATCATTCATTGTACTGTACATTGTAAGGAACTGCCTACAATACATAAAAGTTATAGAAGTTTACTACAAAAATGGTGTGCCCATTAACCCTTAATAAATACTGGCTACGAAGGTTAGCGGAGAATCCCAAATCACAGCAACATATGGGATAAAAATAAGCCATGGTGGTTACTTATCTATTCTTTTTTACAGGTAACTAGAGACAAACATATCATTCTGAAACCAACTGAAGGTAAGAATAGGGATGCAAAATCAAATACTAACCTCAAGATTGGGCTATAGAATCTAAAATATCATCGAAATTAAAATGTGTTGTAACTGCATAATTAAACTAAATGGTAGAAATTAACACTAACACTACCGTGGCCGGGTCATCTATACATAAACAGCAGAGCAGGCACGGCCAAGTGCATGGAGCAGCCATCAGGTAGACGAGAATCCTAACGGCCGGCATGATGTTCGAAACCGAGCCATGCATCAGGATATGCAAGCCGTCTAACTAGTGGATGTCGTCAGGCTATGTAAAACAACATTCTGTTGTATATATGGGTTATGTGCCTTTTTTTTCTTTTTTGTTGTGTGATTGATGTGCAGACGTGTTCTGAGAAATTCAAGTCATGTTCTTGTCATGATTCAGTTCAGAATAATGCCAAGATGTGGCTAAAAATGCAGAAGTTTATGCAATGTTCAGCTTCTCTAATGAGAAATGCATGCTTTGTGATGCCAAATGAACTAGAAATGTAAGAAATTGTTTTTGTTTCTAGCACTATCATTTACTAAGCCTGAAGAGGAGGATGTTGTATGAAGAAGCAAGGTGCCTAATCGGGTTAAGCATTTAAAGCTTGCCTCTTGATAGATGGTGTCACACATGATGATATGATCTATCGATTTTGAGTTCTCAAATTATGGAAGACACGTGTGGGAATAGACGTCGAGTGTGGTTAAGCAAAGCAGGTGAGGGCGAGTACTGCCCCTGTGCATGACCTTGTCGTGAGATATTCAGTTCGTACAACAGAATTGTGTAGAGGAAATGGCTCTCGTGGATAGCTTCAGCAATACCTAAATTATGAGAGATGGTTAAGAACCTGCAGTTTAATTCCCATTACTGGATTTCTTGCACTGTTGTACTAACAACCATCAGTATTTCCTCTAGTCAAGATTGGAACTGCATCATTGGTGCCTATTCATAGGTATTATCATGCAAGTGATATCAGGTTTAATCAGATTTCAACCATATGCACAAGCAAATTGAACATCCAAAGCTGTGTATTGAACCAAACTGACCCAAAGTAGTGCACACTAATAAAAACTGAACATCCAGTTTCAGTCAAAGCTGTACAATTTCAAGTGTCAGCCAGATTTACATGAAGCAAATTATCTCTCTTACAAAAAAATTGGTTGTAGATGAGTGGCGTTGCTGGATGGATGCACACTACTTGATGTGTTAACCATCTAGTGATGAAGATGCATGCATATATGGTCATAAATGTTGTAAAGAAATGAGCCCTTTTAGAGGAACATTCCGTGCTTGGTTACTAACTGAACATGCAGCTTCATACTTCACTACTGCTCATCTCTGAAACTGTGTATCTCTAAAACTGTGCTGTGTCTATCTTTGAAACATTTTGTGCTTTGTTTTCTCCTACGTTCCAGAAAGTACAGATTGTGCTGGTGCTTGAACCAGGGATACAGAGATGCTCCAGTATCAATTGTATCAGCAATTTATTTGAACCAACAAGTACTGCATACTAATGAAAATTGAACATCCAAACGTGATGCTTCAGTTTCAGTCAAGGTTCAACCAATCGACCCATACAAACTGAACCAAGACCTGATTTTCATCCAGATTTGGGGTAAAGGGGGGGGGGAGGGGAAGCTCACAATGCTAGGAGGGCAAGAGGACACACCGTCGGTCCACCCGCTGGAGGATAGAAGTTGCTCTCACCACTCCTCCGGCCAAGAGAGCTCGTTGGGACGGCCGCGTCGAGGAGGACGACGTCCAGCACGCTGCTGGATGGGTGGAGAATGGGGTTTGGGGCGGGGGCGGGCTTGTGCTGTACCGGCGTACCTCCTTGGATGTCGAGGACGCGGAGGAGCACCGGTGTTCGCCGCCACCGTCGTCGGCAGGACAAGGCAGCCGTGCCCGCCCTCAACTCGGACGCGGCTGCGGGTGTGCCGTGTCTGTGTTCTTGCGGCAGGAGTCCTCCGCGCCGCCCTGCTCATAGTGACCATCAGAAGCGAGCGCGCGTGGTGGCTCTATAGACGACGGATAAGGCCGCCAGAGGCCGCCGAACGCGCCAACGATGAAGGTGATGCCGAAGGCTGAAACCCTAGCATGGGGTGTGGGTTTTGGACGAGCGGTAGAGGCTGGAGGGGAAAAATCTTGCCGAGGGGGGGGGGAGGACCGACGCGGAGCGAGCTCTGGTGTGCTCCGCCCGGTGATAGCTGCCGGAATCGCCGGAATTGGGAGCGGGCATTGTGTGGCGGCTGAGGCAACCGAGGAGAATGGGGATTAGGGTTAGATGGATGGGGACTGTGGGTGTGGGGTTAAATAGGCTGGCTCAAAAAATTTGCCACCCGGCCGCGGTGACTTGAAATTTTAATTGTCCGCGCGCGCGTTCTAAAATTCCAGCGCGCATGCTTTTATTTTGATTTCTATATATATAATGTGGACTGCATCCAACTGACACATGGACCACACAAGAGACACGCACGACACACTCAGCACGAGCCATCGTACGGTCCGGATGGGGTATAAAGAAAGAAAGGCTAGCCCAACAGGTCATCCACGACGGTTACTGTGACGGTCCCTCGTATCCGTCATAAAGGGGCTACCGTTTTGGGGGGCCATCACATCTTGCTGATCCATGACAGTTTCCATGACGGATCTGAAAACCGTCATTGTCTGTGATAGTTTTCGAGAATGTCATCATCCTTCTTGTGAGATGCTTCGATTTGAAGGGGTGAGCATCAAAACTTGACAACTTTACCAATTTTTTCCATGGGATCCTGAGAGCACGCCACGGTGACACACCGATTTCGTTATTCCAAACTATATATGCATTTCTTGTAATTAGAATACCACAAGGCCTACGCCTATGGCCGCACCTGCGGCCAAACTGTTTGAATTTTTTTCCCGTTTCTCGAACAATGAATGAAAACTCCCAAAGCGACACACAATGATCTTGCTAGCTAGCACCCACCTGTAGTTGTGATTATAGCAAACGAATCAAATATAGCAAACGATACCTCAAATGCACGAGAAAATCGAACCTAGGGTACAATGGTGTATCTAACCGTGGAAAACAATTTGGAGGCGAACGATGAACTCTTGTTTTCATTCAAACAAATATGCGTTTGTCATGTAAATGTTTTCAAAGCACACGGTTCACTCACAAACCGTGTGCCTACTAAACCGTGGCCGATGCCCCCTACCCCGCGCGCGATCTGAGTTGTGCGTTCTGATTGGCCAACCCAAACCCCACGGATCGTACGTCTGCACCGTTGGATTTCCCTTGGTCGAACGGCATCCTCATCCCTTTCGACAGCACATGCAGTTCCGGTTGTGATTTTTTATATCCACAAATTGCACGTTAAATTCAAAAATGTCTTAAATATAGCAAACGATACCCGAAATGCGTTAGAAAATCAACCCGTGGTATAATGGTGATTGCTTAACGTGGAAAAAATTTAGAGGTGAAACGATGAACTATTCTTCATTTCAAAATTAGCACGTCTTCATTTCAAACGAAATTATTCTCTTGTGTCACACGAGCGCTTAGAGGCAGCCGTTTGCATAGGCTCTTTCCGCGCAGCGACCGTGATTTTTTTTCACCCTTTTCACACTAGGCCGCAACACCCCTACCACCCACCCCCGCTTTCACTCAACTAGTCCACCCAATCCCATCGCCAGCTCCCCCCTCCCCCAAATCCACAGCAGAACCTCTCCGGCGCTGGCGTGCTTACCCCGGCCGTGTGCCCGCTCTTCGCGTCAAGCCTACCTCCACTGCCGTTCCCAACCGCGGCTGCCCGCGCCTCGCCCTCTTCGTTTGCTCGCTAGCCACCCTCGAGCATATCGATCTTGTACACTCGTCTCTCCTATGGTCCGGCCGGGTTTGCATTAAGAAACCTGTTAGTTACTGCTCTCCATCGCGTTGAGGCTATTTCCTCGCAATCTCTCTTCCTATTTCGTTCCGTATGTTTCCCAAATTGGCTATAAAAACGAAGAGCATATATATGTTCATTATCTACCTTCCTAACTAGTACATATAAGGTATTTTTTCAATAAGTAACTGCCGATTTACAATCGCGGGCGCCCTATTCAGACAAACTTAACAAATAAGCCGTACTTTTCTAAATTATGCATGCAATGTTTAGACAGCTTGATACCAAGTTGTTAGTTTTTGCTAATCCTCCTCTCCTGAGTTTCGCATGTGTTCTCTGTAGATGCCGAGTAGCGGTGACATCACTCATGCTTCAGGCGATGTATCTTCATCTGATTCCGACAACCCTAGGTCTTCAGCAATGATGAGGATCAAGTAATCTTGAACGGAATAGAGCTGCAGCAATTACCCTTCTGGTCAAGACACGGAGAACGCTCCAAGGAAGCCCACACACCAGCCTAAAGGTGTATATGAAGAACCAAAATCGATTTAAAGTCTTGGGCTCCAACTAAACCAGATAAAGCACGCACGAGTTCAGGATGTTTTGTGGATTTGTTGCAGGGCAAGGCTCAACATTAATCTGCCGGGGTTTCGGAAGGCTGACACGAAACACGGCAAAGGACAGTCCGGGATCATGGATCACTTCAACGTTCCAGAGCAGTGGAGAATGCAGGTGGAACACGCTGCACTAGAAGGCTAGGGATGCTTGGAGAAACTGGAAGCATGTGTTTACAAGAGTACTTGAGTGAAGGCAAGGACCCAATCCCCGCATACCCCCAAATTACAAAGGCAACTGGGCAGAATTCAAAAGGTCAGGGCAACTACAGGTTTGCTGAGAAGAGTGCCAACTTCAGAAGAGGAACACAACCCCCCACCGTATGGGTGTGGCAGGATACGACGGCATGAACCGATATGGGACCAGAGGACAAAGAAGCATTATGTGGCTGGTGGGAAACCGGCCTTTAGTGAAATCAGGGGCGAACGCGCTAGAGACGACTTGCGGGCACGTGCAAGAGGCGTGATGACAGAACTTATTACTTTGAAAACTCACGTGACGAAGAACTGCATCGCGTGATGTTAAGGCTTCCAAGATCCCTGAAAGTTCAACAGGAACTCAGGCCATGTGACATTCTGTCCATTGCTCTAGAAACAAGAGAGCCCCTGGCCGTGCAAGGGTATAGGTGTTAATGTCCTGCACAAGAGGGCTTTCACACTCAGCAAAGAAGAGAGGCTAGCATGAAAAAAGCAAGGAGGAAATAGCAGAATGAATTGTATCAAAGGTTGAGGAAGACATGTATCGGCTGTTCGAAAAAGATATTGAGGAGTCAATGATGATGCAGAGACTCTAAAACTGACAGATAGCCAGCATATGGAGGGGAGGCGAGCATGGAGGATGCTGCTTATTGCGCGACAACACCGCAAGAGTAGTTGTGCATCAGCTGACCCCAGCGACACTGAACTGCAGCGCTCTCATGATGATGTTATATCTGATCTATCTGGAATGAAGACAGACTGAAGGGCATGCTTACACATTATGAAGGTACATTAAAATGTGCAACAACCAGGGTTTGCCGACCCTTCTTGGAAGAGGCCTCTTGTTGGACAATGTGCCATTGAAGCCGGGTTGTGTGAAGCTACGTGACTGAAGTAAGCCTGGATTCAATGAATTTGCCCTAAAGAATGTCCTAGGAGACTTTGATGAGCAAAGGACCTTGGGAGAACACACTGTTACATCACATCTAGTGGCACGAAAGGAATAGAGTTCATCGATGAGATCCGGAAGCCCCACCAAGAGCAACCAATGTCGCCCCTCAACCAGTGACGCTCTCCTTGCCACAGCAGCTCTCACGTGCTTCCCCCAAAGAACGTAATACTCGTAATCCGACGGCTGATGCATCAACCATGATCAGCCGGCCCGACTTTGTGCCGTACAGCCATGTCATCGTCCGCCCCAGAGCAGCCTGTGGCAAGGCCTACAACTGCTGAAGACGCACCATCGGTTTAGATGCCGACCCTGAAGCAGCGGGGGGAGACCCAGCTGCAGCACATGCTCAGCAGACCAACCTGGTGGACGGACTGCTAAGCAGTCTGATGCTTCGGAACCATCTGCTAAGGAGTCTGTAGGTCCAGAACCGACTGCTCATCAGTCCGTGTGTCCGCAGCCCGCGTGATCAGCATACCAATGCTTCAGCACTTCCTGCTCAGCAAACCAACGCGTTGGCACGGCCTCCTCAGCACACCGACAGTTTGCACCACCTGCGCAGACACCCGACTGCTTCAACGCATGGTCAGCAGTCCAATGCCTCTGCTCCTACAACCCAGCAGTCCGTCACAGTAGCACCGCCAGCTCAGCGGTCCGGCATAGCTAAACCGTCTGCTACGCAGTCCGTCGAAGCTTCAACCGTCTGCTCGGCAGTCTATCTTTCAGCCAACCAAATGTTCTACCAGAAATACTTCAAGTACCAGAAGGAAGCGGCCAAAAGGCTGCCCCCCCCGTGGAAGCGCGCTTGGAGAGCGAAGAGGAAGAGAAACGATTGCCTCTTACTTAAAGCACTCATCGTCCAGAACCAAATTAACAGCAAGTTGTTTGAATCGGAGAGTATATTATTTCTAACAGCATGAATGATGCAGAAATAATTTGGTGCTTGCTAAAATAAAGCAGACGTACTTGAAGCACGCAATTACGTCCATGGCCAGCCATTTCTTGTTGGCCAATACTTTGATAGTGCACTCCAGTTGCCGCGAGTTACATGAATATTGCATGGATCAAATGTCAGCAGGTCATCAGGGTCTGCTAGTCCACTACAACAGAGATCATTCTGACACGATCGCTGGTTCCATCAATGTGAGTTTCGAGGACTTATATCTCTTCTTCAACTTCAACGAGCTCGATGCCACACTCTTGTTAGATGCCTGATTTTGTAAGTACTTAACAATTCTGATCAACTTCTCCATACAAGGCTGTAAATATAACAACTAACTGCATTTTATTCCTCTCAGGGGTTGAACACGCAGAGAAGAAAAGGGAAGTGTGTATTTCATATATCCTGCATTAGCAATGCCACAACATTAGATGGTAAGGACCTACTTTTGGGGAACGTAGTATTTCAAAAATTTCCTACGATCACGCAAGGTCTATCTAGGAGATGCATAGCAATAGAAGACGGGAGGTGTGTCCACGTACCTCTATAGACCAAAAGCGGAAGCGTTTAGTAACGCGGTTGATGTTCGAATGTCTTCACATCGACCGATCCAAGCAACCGAACACGTACGGTACCTCCGTGTTCAGCACACGTTCACTCGATGATGTCCCACGAACTCTTGATCCAGTTGAGGTCGAGGGAGAGTTCCGTCAGCACGACGGTGTTGGTGACAGTGATGATGAAGTTACCGACGCAGGGCTTCGCCCAAGCACTACGACGATATACCGAGGTGTGTAACTGTGGGGGGCACCACCACGCGGCTAAAAATTAACTTGTGTGTTTCTAGGTGCCCACCTCCCCACGTATATAAAGGGGAGCGGGAGGCCGGCCGGCCCTAGAGGGCGCGCCCAAGAGGGGGAGTCCTACTAGGACTCCAAGTCTTAGGATTCCACCAAGAGGAGAGAGGGGGAAGGAAGCGCACTAGATAGTTACCTAGTAGGCTTCATTGTTAGAAACTATCCTCCTTGTGATAGTGCTAGTAGTTATATCCAAATGGCTCTCCAATCAGCTGTAAATGCCTGTATCCATTGGGACACCATATGTACTAGATCATTCTTGTACTGTACATTGTAGGAACTGCCTACAATACATAAAGTTATAGAAGTTTACTACAAAAATGGTGTGCCCATTAACCCTTAATAATATCACTGGCTACGAAGGTTAGCGGAGAATCCCAAATCACAGCAACATATGGGATAAAATAAGCCATGGTGGTTACTTATCTATTCTTTTTTACAGAGTAACTAGAGACAAACATATCATTCTGGAAACCAACTGAAGGTAGAATAGGGATGCAAAATCAAATACTAAACCTCAAGGATTGGGCTATAGAATCTAAAATAGTCATCGAAATTAAAAATGTGTTTGTAACTGCATAAACTTTAAACTAATGGTAGAAATTAACACTAACACTACCGTGGCCGGGTCATCTATACATAACGCAGGAGCAGGCACGGCCAAGTGCATGGCAGGCAGCCATCAGGTAGACGAGAATCCTAGACGGCCGGCATGATGTTCGAAACCGAGCCATGCATCAGGATATGCCAAGCCGTCTACTAGTGGATGTCGTCAGGCTATGTAAAAACAACATTCTGTTGTATATATGGGTTATGTGCCTTTTTTTTCTTTTTTGTTGTGTTGTGATTGATGTGCAGACGTGTTCTGAGAATTCAAGTCATGGTTCTTGTCATGATTCAGTTCAGATAATGCCAAGATGTGGCTAAAAAATGCAGAAGTTTATGCAATGTTCAGCTTCTCTAATGAGAAATGCATGCTTTGTGATGCCAAATGAACTAGAAATGTAAGAAATTGTTTTTAGATTTCTAGCACTATCTTTACTAAGCCTGAAAGGGAGGATGTTGTATGAAGAAGCAAGGTGCCTAATCGGGTTAAGCATTTAAAGCTTGCCTCTTGATAGATGGTGTCACACATGATGATATGATCTATCGATTTAGTTCTCAAATTATGGAAGACACGTGTGGGAATAGACAGGTCGAGTGTGGTTAAGCAAAGCAGGTGAGGGCGAGTACTGCCCCCTGTGCATGACCTTGTCGTGAGATATTCGTTCGTACAACAGAATTGTGTAGAGGAAATGGCTCTCGTGGATAGCTTCAGCAATACCTAAATTAATGAGAGATGGTTAAGAACCTGCAGGTTTAATTCCCATTACTGGATTTCTTGCACTGTTGTACTAACAACCATCAGTATTTCCATCTAGTCAAGATTGAAGCTGCATCATTGGTGCCTATTCATAGGTATTTCATGCAAGTGATATCAGGTTTAATCAGATTTCAACCATATGCACAAGCAAATTGAACATCCAAGCTGTGTATTGAACCAAACTGACCCAAAGTAGTGCACACTAATAAAAACTGAACATCCAGTTTCAGTCAAAGCTGTACAATTTCAAGTGTCAGCCAGATTTACATGAAGCAAATTATCTCTCTTACAAAAAAATTGGTTGTAGATGAGTGGCGTTGCATGGATGGATGCACACTACTTGATGTGTTAACCATCTAGTGATGAAGATGCATGCATATATGGTCATAAATGTTGTAAAGAAATGAGCCCTTTTAAGGAACATTCCGTGCTTGGTTACTAACTGAACATGCAGCTTCATACTTCACTACTGCTCATCTCTGAAACTGTGTATCTCTAAACTGTGCGTGTCTATCTTTGAAACATTTTGTGCTTTGTTTTCTCCTACGTTCCGAAAGTACAGATTTGTGCTGGTGCTTGAACCAGGGATACAGAGATGCTCCAGTTCAATTGTATCAGCAATTTATTTGAACCAACAAGTACTGCATACTAATGAAAATTGAACATCCAAACGTGATGCTTCAGTTTCAGTCAAGGTTCAACCAATCGACCCATACAAACTGAACCAGACCTGATTTTCATCCAGATTTGGGGTAAAGGGGGGGGGGGAGGGGAAGCTCACAATGCTAGAGGGCAAGAGGACCACACCGTCGGTCCACCCGCTGGAGGATAGAAGTGTGCTCTCCACCTCCTCCGGCCAAGAGAGCTCGTTGGGACGGCCGCGTCGAGGAGGACGACGTCCAGCACGCTGCTGGATGGGTGGAGAATGGGGTTTTGGGGCGGGGGGCGGGCTTGTGCTGTACCGGCGTACCTCCTTGGATGTCGAGGACGCGGAGGAGCACCGGTGTTCGCCGCCACCGTCGTCGAGCAGGACAAGGCAGCCGTGCCCGCCCTCAACTCGGACGCGGCTGCGGGTGTGCCGTGTCTGTGGTTCTTGCGGCAGGAGTCCTCCGCGGCCGCCCTGCTCATAGTGACCATCAGAAGCGAGCGCGCGTGTGGCGCTATAGACGACGGATAAGCGCCGCCAGAGGCCGCCGATACGCGCCAACGATGAAGGTGATGCCGAAGGCTGAAACCCTAGCATGGGGTGTGGGTTTTGGACGAGCGGTAGAGGCTGGAGGGGAAAATCTTGCCGGAGGGGGGGGGGAAGGACCGACGCGAGCGAGCTCTTGGTGTGCTCCGCTCCGGTGATAGCTGCCGGAATCGCCGGAATTGGGAGCGGGCATTGTGTGGCGGCTGAGGCAACCGAGGAGAATGGGGATTGGGTTAGATGGATGGGGACTGTGGGTGTGGGGTTAATAGGCTGGCTCAAAAAATTTGCCACCCGGCCGCGGTGGACTTGAAATTTTAATTGTCCGCGCGCGGCGTTCTAAAATTCCAGCGCGCGCATGCTTTTATTTTTGATTTCTATATATATAATGTGGACTGCATCCAACTGACACATGGACCAACAAGAGACACGCACGCCACCTCAGCACGAGCCATCGGTGACGGTCCGGATGGGGTTAAAGAAAGAAAGGCTAGGCCCAACAGGTCCATCCACGACGGTTACTGTGACGGTCCCTCGTATCCGTCATAAGGGGCTACCGTTTTGGGGGGCCATTCACATCTTGCTGATCCATGACAGTTTCCATGACGGATCTGAAAACCGTCATTGTCTGTGATAGTTTTCGAGAATGTCATCATCCTTCTTGTGAGATGCTTCGATTTGAAGGGTGTGAGCATCAAAACTTGTACAACTTTACCAATTTTTTCCATGGGATCCTGAGAGCACGCCACGGTGACACACCGATTTTCGTTATTCCAAACTATATATGCATTTCTTGTAATTAGAATACCACAAGGCCTACGCCTATGGCCGCACCTGCGGCCAAACTGTTTGAATTTTTTTCCCGTTTCTCGAACAATGAATGAAAACTCCCAAAGCGACACACAATGATCTTGCTAGCTAGCACCCACCTGTAGTTGTGATTATAGCAAACGAATCAAATATAGCAAACGATACCTCAAATGCACGAGAAAATCGAACCTAGGGTACAATGGTGATATCTAACCGTGGAAAACAATTTGGAGGCGAACGATGAACTCTTGTTTTCATTCAAACGAAATATGCGTTTAGTTCATGTAAATGTTTTCAAAGCACACGGTTCACTCACAAAACCGTGTGCCTACTAAACCGTGGCCGATCCCCCTACCCCGCGCGCGAATCTGAGTTGTTGCGTTCTGATTGGCCAGACCCCAAACCCCACGGATCGTACGTCTGCACCGTTGGATTCTCCTTGGTCGAACGGCGATCCTCATCCCTTTCGACAGCACATGCAGTCCGGTTGTGATTTTATTATATCCACAAATTGCACGTAAATTCAAAAATGTCTTAAATATAGCAAACGATACCCGAAATGCGTTAGAAAATCAACCCGTGGTATAATGGTGATTGCTTAACGTGGAAAAAATTTAGAGGTGAAACGATGAACTCATGTCTTCATTTCAAAATTAGCACGTCTTCATTTCAAACGAAATTATTCTCTTTGTGCACACGAGCGCTTAGGGCAGCCGTTTGCAAGGCCTTTCCCGCGCAGCGACCGTGTTTTTTTTCACACCTTTCATTTCCACCTAGGCCGCAACACCCCTACCACCCACCCCGCTTTCACTCAACTAGTCCACCCAATCCTCCATCGCCAGCTCCCCCCTCCCCAAATCCACAGCAGAACCCTCTCCGGCGCTGGCGTGCTTACCCCGGCCGTGTGCCCGCTCTTCTCGTCAAGCCTACCTCCACTGCCGTTCCCAACCGCGGCTGCGCCGCGCCTCGCCCTCTTCGTTTGCCTCGCTAGCCACCCTCGAGCATATCGATCTTGTACACTCGTCTCTCCTATGGTCCGGCCGGGTTTGCATTAAGAAACCTGTTAGTTACTGCTCTCCATCGCGTTGAGGCTATTTCCCTCGCAATCTCTCTTCCTATTTCGTTCCGTATTTTCCCAATTGGCTATAAATAACGAAGAGCATATATATGTTCATTATCTACCTTCCTAACTAGTACATATAACGGTATTTGTTCAATAAGTAACTGCCGTTTACAATCGCGGGCGCCCTATTCAGACAAACTTAACAAATAAGCCGTACTTTTCTAAATTATTGCATGACATGTTTAGACAGCTTGATACCAAGTTGTTAGTTTTATGCTATCCTCCTCTCCTGAGTTTCGCATGTGTTCTCTGTAGATGCCGAGTAGCGGTGACATCACTCATGCTTCAGGCGATGTATCTTCATCTGATTCCGACAACCCTAGGTCTTCAGCAGATGATGAGGATCAAGTAATCTTGAACGGATAGAGCTGCAGCAATTACCCTTCTGGGTCAAGACACGGAGAACGCTCCAAGGAAGCCCACACACCAGCCTAAAGGTGTATATGAAGAACCAAAGATCGATTTAAAGTCTTGGGCTCCAACTAAACCAGATAAGCACGCACGAGGTTCAGGAGTTTTGTGGATTTGTTGCAGGGCAAGGCTCAACATTAATCTGCCGGGGTTTCGGAAGGCTGACACGAAAACACGGCAAAGGACAGTCCGGGATCATGGATCACTTCAACGTTCCAGAGCAGTGGAGAATGCAGGTGGAACACGCTGCACTAGAAGGCTAGGGATGCTTGAGAAACTGGAAGCATGTTTTACAAGAAGTACTTGAGTGAAGGCAAGGACCCAATCCCCGCATACCCCCAAATTACAAAGGCAACTGGGCGAATTCAAAAGGTTCAGGGCAACTACAGGTTTGCTGAGAAGAGTGCCAACTTCAGAAGAGGAACACAACCCCCCACCGTATGGGTGTGGCAGGATACGACGGCATGGAAACCGATATGGGACCAGAAGGACAAAGAAGCATTAGTGGCTGGTGGGAAACCGGCCTTTAGTGAAATCAGGGGCGAACGCGCTAGAGACGACTTGCGGGCACGTGCAAGAGGCGTGATGACAGAACTTATTACTTTGAAAACTCACGTGACGAAGAACTGCATCGCGTGATGTTAAGGCTTCCAAGATCCCTGAAAGGTTCAACAGGAACTCATGGGGAGGCGAAACGATGAACTCATGTTTTCATTCAAACGAAAATATGCAGTTAGTTAATGTAAATGTTTTCAAATAGTACACGGTTCACTCACGAAAGCCGTGTGCCTACTAAACCATGGTCGATACCCCCCCGCCACGCGCGCGATCTGAGTCGTGCGTTCTGATTGGCTAGAACACAAACCCCACGGATCGTACGTCTTCACCGTTGGATTCTCCTTGATCGGCCGGCGATACTCATCCCTTTCAACAGCACATGCAGTTCCGGTTGTGATTTCATTTATATCCACAAACTGCACGTTAAATTCAAAAAATGTCTTAAATATAGCAAACGATACCTGAAATGCATTAGAAAATCAATCCCGTGGTATAATGGTGATTGCGTACTGTGGAAATTTTTATGAGGCCAAACGATGAAGTCACCGGCCACTGGAGTTTGAATTTACACGTCTCCTTTTGGAAACCATGGTCCTACATGGGAGATGCTCCGGTTTGGAAGGAGCGATCATCAAAACTTGTGCCAAACTTTACCAAATTTTTTCCCCGGGGTCATGAGAGCACGCCACGGGAACACACCGAGTTTGATCATGTCTGGAGTCCATCTGAATTCCCGGTAATTAAAATACCAACTAGGCCTACGCCGGTGGCCGCACCTCGTGGCCGAAATGTTTGAAACTTCTCCCCATTTCTCGGACAATGGATAAAAACTCGCAAAGCGACACACAAATGATTTGTACACCTTCTTTGCTAACTAACACCCAGATGTAGTTGTAGAACGGTTTTGAATTTATATGCACTAAATGCAAGGTAAGTGCAACAAAATGAGTTAAATATAGCAGACAAGGCCTGAAATGGGCCAGAAAATCAAACCTAGGGTATATACGTGATTGTTTACCGTGATAAAAATTTGAGGCGGGACGATGTAGTCACTGACGATTGGAGTCCGATGTGCCGCGTCTCCTTTTGGAAACTATCACTACAACAAATTTGTTAATACGTGACGGTTTCAGTCTGTCATGGACCTGCGCAAAACCGTCATCGAAGTGCACACGTGACGAATTTGAATTCCGTCATGTATATCACGTCATAATTTGACCACTGCGTGCTCCATGACGGATCATCCAAAACCGTCACCGACCATGACGGTTTTTAACCGTCATCGATGGCAGTTAACTGGCATGCTCATAACGGCGTTAACTTGTCTACCACATCATCATCTGACATGGATCTAACATGGCAGCCCATGTTGTAATCAGGCCATCTAAAATTTTGGCCCACTAAATTTCAGCTCACTCCAAGAGTGGTGGCCCATATAGTAATCAACCCAATTAGAATTTAGGTCCATTAATTTCAAGTAAGGCCCACTAATGTCAGTCCAGGACATTACCCCATCAAGCATTTCTCTTAGTCCATGGAAATTTTAAGCCAATAATAAATTAACAGAAAATATATGTTCATGTCATTAAAAACAGAAAATTACATAAACACACCCAAAAATACACCTGTACAGGAGCAAAAAAAAAGGAGCCAAAAAAGATTAATTTTACAAGCATGTCTCGGAGAACACTATGCTAATCTACAGCCAGCATCGCACCCATCAAGCAACACACAGCGCTCGTCGGACGTCAACCAGGTGTCATCATGCGTTCCTGCTGTTGATCCGCTCGCTCACACCAAAGTCATGCGAACACATGTCTTTGTTGTTGAAAATGCTCCCATAAACCAATATCTGCCACATGATGAAAAATATGTCACACTATAAAATATTAGTCAGTAGGTTAAACTAGAAGTAGCTTACTACACGTTATTAAGTTCTATATTTTTTTCACTGCCATGATGCAAAGTAGTGAAACAAAATCAATCGTGTGAAAAGAAACAGGTGGCAACAAAAAGCAATGATGAGCATACATAGATCAATAGTTGGTAGTAAACTCCACTGTGCTTATTTGACATGAAGTCCCAGGCTATCACTACACTAAACTCGAATCATGCTATGAAAACCTTCTGAATTTCCTACGATGCAAGAAAAGTATGAAAAGTAAGTCAAGGGGAGGCACTTTCGTACACACTGTCGGAAATAAATAACATAAGCAATACTTTTATTCTGGTAACAAAGGCAAACATCGAAACAAAAAGGGAACAAAACCTTTATTAACTGAACATGTCATATTCAAAGCATCATTAGTAAACATCAGATACAAGTAGGCTAAGTAGGCAATATGCTTCTGAAATTATGGGAGACCGAAGCAACATAAATACGAAGGAGCTTTAACTTCGGGAATAACAAGACATGTTAGAGAATTGCATGATAACACCCTAATATACATCAGAACTGGTTTCGAAGTCTTCACCAGAGCACCAATTCAGTATCATAACATCAGTATAAAACATGTCACTTGTGCATATTATTGATAAGAGGACAAAAGCAAATCACATTTATGCAGCCAAGAATATGCAGTGCAGTAATGCATATAGATGACCAAACTCATCCCAGCAATCTGATACAGCACTATGATAGTTACCTAGTAGGCTTCATTGTTAGAAACTATCCTCCTTGTGATAGTGCTAGTAGTTATATCCAAATGGCTCTCCAATCAGCTGTAAATGCCTGTATCCATTGGGACAACATATGTACTAGATCATTCATTGTACTGTACATTGTAAGGAACTGCCTACAATACATAAAAGTTATAGAAGTTTACATACAAAAATGGTGTGCTCCATTAACCCTTAATAAATACTGGCTACGAAGGTTAGCGGAGAATCCCAAATCACAGCAACATATGGGATAAAAATAAGCCATGGTGGTTACTTATCTATTCTTTTTTACAGAGTAACTAGAGACAAACATATCATTCTGGAAACCAACTGAAGGTAAGAATAGGGATGCAAAATCAAATACTAAAACCTCAAGGATTGGGCTATAGAATCTAAAATAGTCATCGAAATTAAAAATGTGTTTGTAACTGCATAACTTTAAACTAAATGGTAGAAATTAACACTAACAACTACCGTGGCGCGGGTCATCTATACATAAACAGCAGGAGCAAGGCACGGGCCAAGTGCATTGCAGGCAGCCATCAGGTAGACGAGAATCCTAGACGGCCGGCATGATGTTCGGAACCGAGCCATGCATCAGGATATGCAAAAGCCGTCTAACTAGTGGATGTCGTCAGGCTATGTAAAACAACATTCTGTTGTATATATGGGTTATGTGCCTTTTTTTTCTTTTTTGTTGTGATTGATGGTGCAGACGTGTTCTGAGAAATTCAAGTCATGTGTTCTTGTCATGATTCAGTTCAGAATAATGCCAAGATGTGGCTAAAAAATGCAGAAGTTTATGCAATGTTCAGCTTCTCTAATGAGAAATGCATGCTTTGTGATGCCAAATGAACTAGAAATGTAAGAAATTGTTTTTAGATTTCTAGCACTACTCATTTACTAAGCCTGAGAAGGGAGGATGTTGTATGAAGAAGCAAGGTGCCTAATCGGGTTAAGCATTTAAAGCTTGCCTCTTGATAGATGGTGTCACACATGATGATATGATCTATCGAGTTTGAGTTCTCAAATTATGGAAGACACGTGTGGGAATAGACAGGTCGAGTGTGGTTAAGCAAAGCAGGGTGAGGGCGAGTACTGCCCCCTGTGCATGACCTTGTCGTGAGATATTCAGTTCGTACAACAAGAATTGTGTAGGAGGAAATGGCTCTCGTGGATAGCTTCAGCAATACCTGAAATTAATGAGAGATGGTTAAGAACCTGCAGGTTTAATTCCCATTACTGGATTTCTTGCACTGTTGTACTAACAACCATCAGTATTTCCATCTAGTCAAGATTGAAGCTGCATCATTGGTGCCTATTCATAGGTATGTACAGATGCAAGTGATATCAGGTTTAATCAGATTTCAACCATATGCACAAGCAAATTGAACATCCAAAGCTGTGTATTGAACCAAACTGAACCAATAAGTAGTGCACACTAATAAAAACTGAACATCCAGTTTCAGTCAAAGCTGTACAATTTCAAGTGTCAGCCAGATTTACATGAAGCAAATTATCTCTCTTACAAAAAAATTGGTTGTAGAATGAGTGGCGTTGCATGGATGGATGCACACTACTTGATGTGTTAACCATCTAGTGATGAAGATGCATGCATATATGGTCATAAATGTATGTAAAAGAAATGAAGCCCTTTTAGAGGAACATTCCGTGCTTGGTTACTAACTGAACATGCAGCTTCATACTTCACTACTGCTCATCTCTGAAACTGTGTGTATCTCTGAAACTGTGCGTGTGTCTATCTTTGAAACATTTTGTGCTTTGTTTTCTCCTACGTTCCAGAAAGTACAGAGATTGTGCTGGTGCTTGAACCAGGGATACAGAGATGCTCCAGTTACAATTGTATCAAGCAATTTATTTGAACCAACAAGTACTGCATACTAATGAAAATTGAACATCCAAACGTGATGCTTCAGTTTCAGTCAAGGTTCAACCAAATCGACACATACAAACTGAACCAAGACCTGATTTTCATCCAGATTTGGGGTAAAGGGGGGGGGGGAGAGGGGAAGCTCACAATGCTAGGAGGGCAAGAGGACACAGCCGTCGGTCCACCCGCTGGAGGATAGAAGGTGCTGCTCCACCTCCTCCGGCCAAGAGAGCTCGTTGGGACGGCCGCGTCGAGGAGGACGACGTCCAGCACGCTGCTGGATGGGTGGAGAATGGGGTTTAGGGGCGGGGCGGGCTTGTGCTGTACCGGCGTACCTCCTTGGATGTCGAGGACGCGGAGGAGCACCGGTGTTCGCCGCCACCGTCGTCGAGCAGGACAAGGCAGCCGTGCCCGCCCTCAACTCGGACCGGCGGCTGCAGGGTGTGCCGTGTCTGTGGTTCTTGCGGCAGGAGTCCTCCGCGCCGCCCTGCTCATAGTGGACCATCAGGAAGCGAGGGCGCGCGTGGTGGCGCTATAGACGACGGATAAGAGCCGCCAGAGGCCGCCGGAGACGCGCCAACGATGAAGGTGATGCCGAAGGCTGAAACCCTAGCATGGGTGTGGGTTTTGGACGAGCGGTAGAGGCTGGGAGGGGAAAAATCTTGCCGGAGGGGGGGGGGAGGACCCGAGCGAGGCGAGCTCGGTGGTGTGCTCCGCGCCGGTGATAGCTGCCGGAATCGCCGGAATTGGGAGCGGGCAGTTGTGGCGGCTGAGGCAACCGAGGAGAATGGGGATTAGGGTTAGATGGATGGGGACTGTGGGTGTGGGGTTAAATAGGCTGGCTCAAAAAATTTGCCACCCGGCCGCGGTGACTTGAAATTTTAATTGTCCGCGCGCGCGTTCTAGAAATTCCAGGCGCGCATGCTTTTATTTTTGATTTCTATATATATAATGTGGACTGCATCCAACTGACACATGGACCAAACAAAGAGACACGCACGACACATCAGCACGAGCCATCGGTGACGGTCCGGATGGGGTATAAAGAAAGAAAAGGCTAGGCCCAACAGGTCGATCCACGACGGTTACTGTGACGGTCCCTCGATGTCCGTCATAAAGGGGCTACCGTTTTGGGGGGCCATTCACATCTTGCTGATCCATGACAGTTTCCATGACGGATCTGAGAAACCGTCATTGTCTGTGATAGTTTTCGAGAATGTCATCATCCTTCTTGTGAGATGCTTCGATTTGGAAGGTGTGAGCATCAAAACTTGTGACAACTTTACCAATTTTTTTCCATGGGATCCTGAGAGCACGCCACGGTGACACACCGATTTTCGTTATTTCCAAACTATATATGCATTTCTTGTAATTAGAATACCAACAAGGCCTACGCCTATGGCCGCACCTGCGGCCAAACTGTTTGAATTTTTTTCCCGTTTCTCGAACAATGAATGAAAACTCCCAAAGCGACACACAAATGATCTTGCTAGCTAGCACCCACCTGTAGTTGTGATTATAGCAAACGAATCAAATATAGCAAACGATACCTCAAATGCACGAGAAAATCGAACCATAGGGTACAATGGTGATATCTAACCGTGGAAAACAATTTGGAGGCGAAACGATGAACTCTTGTTTTCATTCAAACGAAAATATGCTGTTAGTTCATGTAAATGTTTTCAAATAGCACACGGTTCACTCACAAAAGCCGTGTGCCTACTAAACCGTGGCCGATGCCCCCTACCCCGCGCGCGATCTGAGTTGTGCGTTCTGATTGGCCAGAACCCAAACCCCACGGATCGTACGTCTGCACCGTTGGATTCTCCTTGGTCGAACGGCGATCCTCATCCCTTTCGACAGCACATGCAGTTCCGGTTGTGATTTTATTTATATCCACAAATTGCACGTTAAATTCAAAAAATGTCTTAAATATAGCAAACGATACCCGAAATGCGTTAGAAAATCAAACCCGTGGTATAATGGTGATTGCTTAACGTGGAAAAAATTTAGAGGTGAAACGATGAACTCATGTCTTCATTTCAAAATTAGCACGTCTTCATTTCAAACGAAATTATTCTCTTTGTGCACACGAGCGCTTAGAGGCAGCCGTTTGCATAGGCCTTTCCGCGCAGCGACCGGTGATATTTTTTCACCCTTTTCACCTAGGCCGCCAACACCCCCTACCACCCACCCGCGTTTCACTCAACTAGTCCACCCAATCTCCATCGCCAGCTCCCCCCTCCCCCAAATCCACAGCAGAACCCTCTCCGGCGCTGGCGTGCTTACCCCGGCCGTGTGCCCGCTCTTCGGCGTCAAGCCTACCTCCACTGCCGTTCCCAACACGCGGCTGCCCGCGCCTCGCCCTCTTCGTTTGCTCGCTAGCCACCCTCGAGCATATCGATCTTGTAACCCTCGTCTCTCCTATGGTCCGGCCGGGTTTGCATTAAGAAACCTGTTAGTTACTGCTCTCCATCGCGGTGAGGCATATTTCCTCGCAATCTCTCTTCCTATTTCGTTCCGTATGTTCCCAAATTGGCTATAAAATAACGAAGAGCATATATATGTTCATTATCTACCTTCCTAACTAGTACATATAAGCTGTATTTGTTCCAATAAGTAACTGCCGATTTACAGATCGCGGGCGCCCTATTCAGACAAACTTAACAAATAAGCCGTACATTTTCTAAATTATTGCATGACATGTTTAGACAGCTTGATACCAAGTTGTTAGTTTTATGCTTATCCTCCTCTCCTGAGTTTCGCATGTGTTCTCTGTAGATGCCGAGTAGCGGTGACATCACTCATGCTTCAGGCGATGTATCTTCATCTGATTCCGACAACCCTAGGTCTTCAGCAGATGATGAGGGATCAAGTAATCTTGAACGGGATAGAGCTGCAGCAATTACCCTTCTGGTCAAGACACGGAGGAACGCTCCAAGGAAGCCCACACACCAGCCTAAAGGTGTATATGAAGTAACCAAGATCGATTTAAAGTCTTGGGCTCCAACTAAACCAGATAAAGCACGCACGAGGTTCAGGAGTGTTTGTGGATTTGTTGGCAGGGCAAGGCTCAACATTAATCTGCCGGGGTTTCGGAAGGCTGACACAGAAACACGGCAAAGGACAGTCCGGGAGATCATGGATCACTTCAACGTTCCAGAGCAGTGGAGAATGCAGGTGGAACACGCTGCACTGAAGAAGGCTAGGGATGCTTGGAGAAACTGGAAGCATGTGTTGTACAAGAAGTACTTGAGTGAAGGCAAGGACCCAATCCCCGCATACCCCCAAATTACAAAGGCAGACTGGGCAGAATTCAAAAGGGTCAGGGCAACTACAGAGTTTGCTGAGAAGAGTGCCAACTTCAGAAGAGGAACACACACCCCCACCGTATGGGTGTGGCAGGATACGACGGCATGAAACCGATATGGGACCAGGAGGACAAAGAAGCAGTAGTGGCTGGTGGGAAACCGGCCTTTAGTGAAATCAGGGGCGAACGCGCTAGAGACGACTTGCGGGCACGTGCAAGGAGGCGTGATGACAGAACTTATTACTTTGAAAACTCACGTGACGAAGAACTGCATCGCGTGATGTTAAAGGCTTCCAAGATCCCTGAAAGGTTCTACAGGAACTCAGGGCCATGTGACATTCTGTCCATTGCTCTAGAAACAAGAGAGCCCCTGGCCGTGCAAGGGGTATAGGTGTTAATGTCCTGCACAAGAGGGCTTTCACACTCAGCAAAGAAGAGAGGCTTAGCATGAAAAAAGCAAGGAGGGAAATGAAGCAGAATGAATTGTATCAAAGGTTGAGGAAGGACATGTATCAGGCTGTTCGAAAAGATATTGAGGAGTCAATGATGATGCAGAAGACTCTAACACTGACAGATAGCCAGCATATGGGAGGGGAGGCGAGCATGGAGGATGCTGCTTATTGCGCGACAACACCGCACAAGAGTAGTTGTGCATCAGCTGACCCCAGCGACACTGAGACTGCAGCTGCTCATGATGATGTTATATCTGATCTATCTGGAATGAAAGACAGACTGAAGGGCATGCTTACACATTATGAAGGTACATTAAAATGTGCAACAACCAGGGTTTGCCGACCCTTCTTGGAAGAGGGCCTCTTGTTGGACAATGTGCCATTGAAGCCGGGTTGTGTGAAGTGCTACGTGACTGAAGTAAAGCCTGGATTCAATGAATTTGCCCTAAAGAATGTCCTAGGAGACTTTGATGAGCAAAGGACCTTGGGAGAAACACTGTTACATCACATCTAGTGGCACGAAAGGAAATAGAGTTCATCGATGAGATCCGTGAAGCCCCACCAAGAGCAACCAATGTCGCCCCTCAACCAGTGACGCTCTCCTTGCCACAGCAGCTCTCACGTGCTTCCCCCAAAGAACGTAATACTCGTAATCCGACGGCTGATGCATCAACCTATGATCAGCCGGCCCGACTTTGTGCCGTACAGGCCATGTCATCGTCCGCCCCAGAGCAGCCTGTGGCAAGGCCTACAACTGCTGAAGACGCACCATCGGTTTAGATGCCGACCGCTGAAGCAGCGGGGGGAGACCCAGCTGCAGCACATGCTCAGCAGACCAACCTGGTGGAACGGACTGCTAAGCAGTCTGATGCTTCGGAACCATCTGCTAAGGAGTCTGTAGGTCCAGAACCGACTGCTCATCAGTCCGTGTGTCCGCAGCCGCGTGATCAGCATACCAATGCTTCAGCACTTCCTGCTCAGCAAACCAACGCGTTGGCACGGCCTCCTCAGCACACCGACAAGTTGGCACCACCTGCGCAGAAACCCGACATAGCTTCAACGCATGGTCAGCAGTCCAATGCCTCTGCTCCTACAGCCCAGCAGTCCGTCACAGTAGCACCGCCAGCTCAGCGGTCCGGCATAGCTAAACCGTCTGCTACGCAGTCCGTCGAAGCTTCACCGTCTGCTCGGCAGTCTATCTTTCAGCCAACCAAATGTTCTACCAGAAATACTTCAAGTACCAAGAAGGAAGCGGCCAAAAAGGCTGCACCCCCGTGGAAGCGCGCTTGGAGAGCGAAGAGGAAAGAGAACGATTGCCTCTTACTTAAAGCACTCATCGTCCAGAACCAAATTAACAGCAAGTTGTTTGAATCGGAGAGTAATATTATTTCTAACAGCATGAATGATGCAGAAATAGATTTGGTGCTTGCTAAAAATAAAGCAGACGTACTTGAAGCACGCAATTACGTCCATGGCCAGCCATTTCTTGTTGGCCAATACTTTGATGAGTGCAGCTCCAGTTGCCGCGAGTTACATGAATATTGCATGGATCAAATGTCAGCAGGTCATCATGGTCTGCTAGTCCACTACAACAGAGATCATTTCTGACACGATGCTGGTTCCATCAATGTGAGTTTCGAGGACTTATATCTCTTCTTCAACTTCAACGAGCTCGATGCCACTCTTGTTAGATGCCTGATTTTGTAAGTACTTAACAAATTCTGATCAACTTCTCCATACAAGGCTGTAAATGATAAACAACTAACTGCATTTTATTCCTCTCAGGGGATTGAACACGCAGAGAAGAAAAAGGGAGAGTGTGTATTTCATATATCCTGCATTAGCAAATGGCACAACATTAGATGGTAAGGACCTACTGTTGGGGAACGTAGTATTTCAAAAATTTCCTACGATCACGCAAGGTCTATCTAGGAGATGCATAGCAATGAGACGGGAGAGTGTGTCCACGTACCCTCGTAGACCAAAAGCGGAAGCGTTTAGTAACGCGGTTGATGTAGTCGAATGTCTTCACGATCTGACCGATCCAAGCACCGAACGTACGGTACCTCCGTGTTCAGCACACGTTCAGCTCGATGATGTCCCACGAACTCTTGATCCAGTTGAGGTCGAGGGAGAGTTCCGTCAGCACGACGGTGTGGTGACAGTGATGATGAAGTTACCGACGCAGGGCTTCGCCCAAGCACTACGACGATATGACCGAGGTGTGTAACTGTGGAGGGGGGCACCACACACGGCTAAAAGATTAACTTGTGTGTTCTAGGGTGCCCACCTCCCCACGTATATAAAGGAGGGAGCGGGAGGCCGGCCGGCCCTAGAGGGCGCGCCCAAGGAGGGGAGTCCTACTAGGACTCCAAGTCCTAGTAGGATTCCACCAAGAGGGAGAGAGGGGGAAGGAAGGAGAGGGAGAGGGAGTAGGAAAGGGGGGCGCCGCCCCCCTATCCCTTGTCCAATTCGGACTGCAAGGGGGGGCACGCGGCCTGCCCTGGCTGCCCTCCTCTCTCTCCAACAAGGCCCATGGTGGCCCATTAGTTCCCCCGGGGGGTTCCGGTAACCCCTCCGGCACTCTGTTTTTTCTCGAAACCTTCCGGAACACTTCCGGTGTCCGAATAACATGGTCCAATATATCAATCTTTATGTCTCGGCCATTTTGAGACTCCTCGTCATGTCTGTGATCTCATCTGGGATCCGAACAACCTTCGGTCATCAAATCACATAAACTCATAATACAAATCGTCATCGAACGTTAAGCGTGCGGACCCTACGGGTTCGAGAATTATGTAGACATGATCGAGACACATCTTCGATCAATAACCAATAGCAGAACCTGGATGCTCATATTGGTCCTACATATTCTATGAAGATCTTTATCGGTCAAACCGCATAACAACATACGTCATTCCCTTTGTCATCGGTATGTTACTTGCCCGAGATTCGATCGTTGGTATCATCATACCTAGCTCAATCTCATTACCGGCAAGTCTCTTTACTCGTTCCGTAGTGCATCATCCTGTAACTAACTCATTAGTCACATAGCTTGCAAGGCTTCATATGATGTGCATTACCGAGACGGCCCAGAGATACCTCTCCGATACTCGGAGTGACAAATCCTAATCTCGATCTATGCCAACCCAACAAACACCTTCGAAGACACCTATAGAGCATCTTTATAATCACCCAGTTATGTTGTGACGTTTGATAGCACACAAGGTGTTCCTCCGGTATTCGGGAGTTGCATAATCTCATAGTCAAAGGAATATGTATAAGTCATGAAGAAAGTTTTAGCAATAAAACTTAACGATCATTATGCTAAGCTAACGGGTGGGTCTTGTCCATCACATCATTCTACTAATGATGTGATCCCGTTCATCAAATGACAACACATGTCTATGGTTAGGAAACTTAACCATCTTTGATTAATGAGCTAGTCAAGTAGAGGCATACTAGGGACACTTTGTTTTGTCTATGTATTCTCACATGTATCAAGTTTCTGGTTAATACAATTCTAACATGAATAATAAACATTTATCATGATATAAGGAAATATAAATAACAACTTTATTATTGCCTCTAGGCCATATTTCCTTCAGTCTCCCACTTGCACTAGAGTCAATAATCTAGTTCACATCACCATGTGATTAACACCAATCGCCATGTGACCAACACCCAAAGGGTTTACTAGAGTCAATAATCTAGTTCACATCGCCATGTGATTAACACCAATAGTTCACATCGCCATGTGACCAACACCCAAAGGGTTTACTAGAGTCAATAATCTAGTTCACATCGCCATGTGATTAACACCCAAAGAGTACTAAGGTGTGATCATGTTTTGCTTGTGAGAGAGGTTTAGTCAACGGGTCTGCCATATTCAGATCCGTATGTATTTTTGCAAATTTCTATGTCTACAATGCTCTGCATGGAGCTACTCTAGCTAATTGCTCCTACTTTCAATATGTATCCAGATTGAGACTCAGAGTCATCCAGATCGGTGTTAAAGCTTGCATCGACGTAACTCTTTATGATGAACTCTTTATCACCTCCATAACCGAGAAATATTTCCTTAAACTAAGGATAACTTTGACCGCTATCTAGTGATCCACTCCTGGATCACTATAGTACCTCCTTGCTAAACTCATAGCAAGGCACACAACTGGTCTGGTACATAGCATGGCATACTTTATAGAACCTATGACTGAGGCATAGGGAATGACTTTCATTCTCTTTCTATCTTCTGCCGTGGTCGGGCTTTGAGTCTTACTCAACTTCACACCTTGCAATACAGGCAAGAACCCTTTCTTTGACTGATCCATTTTGAACTTCTTCAAAATCTTGTCAAGGTATGTGCTTTGTGGAAGTTCTATTAAGCGTCTCGATCTATCCCTATAGATCTTGATGCCCAATATATAAGTAGCTTTACCGAGGTCTTTCTTTGAAAAACTCCTTTCAAACACTCCTTTATGCTTTCCAGAAAATTCTACATCATTTCTGATTAACAATATGTCATTCACATACACTTATCAGAAAGGCTGTAGTGCTCCCACTCACTTTCTTGTAAATACAGGCTTCACCGCAAGTCTGTATAAAACTATATGCTTTGATCAACTCATCAAAGTGTATATTCCAACTCCGAGATGCTTGCACCAGTCCACAAATGGATCGCTGGAGCTTGTACACTTTGTTAGCACCTTTAGGATTGACAAAACCTTCTGGTTGCGTCATATACAACTCTTCTTTAAGAAATCCATTAAGGAATGCAGTTTTGACATCCATTTGCCAGATTTCATAAAATGTGGCAATTGCTAACATGATTCGGACAGACTTAAGCATCGCTACGAGTGAGAAAATCTCATCGTAGTCAACACCTTGAACTTGTCGAAAACCTTTTGCGACAAGTCGAGCTTTGTAGACAGTAACATTACCGTCAGCGTTAGTCTTCTTCTTGAAGATCCATTTATTCTCTATGGCTTGCCGATCATCGGGCAAGTCAACCAAAGTCCACACTTTGTTCTAATACATGGATTCCATCTCAGATTTCATGGCCTCAAGCCATTTCGCGGAATCTGGGCTCATCATCGCTTCCTCATAGTTCGTAGGTTCATCATGGTCTAGTAGCATCACCTTCAGAACAGGATTACCGTACCACTCTGGTGCGGATCGTGCTCTGCCAGACCTACGAGGTTCTATAGTAACTTGATCTGAAGTTTCATGATCATCATCATTAGCTTCCTCACTAATTGGTGTAGGCATCACTGGAACTGATTTCTGTGATGAACTACTTTCCAATTCAAGAGAAGGTACCACTACCTTATCAAGTTCTACTTTCCTCCCACTCACTTCCTTCGAGAGAAACTCCTTCTCTAGAAAGGATCCATTCTTAGCAACAAATATCTTGCCTTCGGATCTGTGATAGAAGGTGTACCCAACAGTTTCTTTTTGGGTATCCTATGAAGACGCACTTTTCCGATTTGGGTTCGAGCTCATCAGGCTGAAGTTTTTCACATAAGCATCGCAACCCAAAACTTTAAGAAACGACAGCTTAGGTTTCTTGCCAAACCACAGTTCATACGGTGTCGTCTCAACGGATTTAGACGGTGCCCTATTTAACGTGAATGCAGCTGTCTCTAATGCATAGCCCCAAAACGATAGTGGTAAATCGGTAAGAGACATCATAGATCGCACCATATCTAATAAAGTACGGTCACGATGTTCGGACACACCATTACGCTGTGGTGTTCCAGGTGGCGTGAGTTGCGAAACTATTCCGCATTGTTTTAAATGAAGACCAAACTCGTAACTCAAATATTCGCCTCTGCGATCAGATCGTAGAAACTTTATTTTCTTGTTACGATGATTTTCCACTTCACTCTGAAATTCTTTGAACTTTTCAAATGTTTCAGACTTATTTTTCATTAAGTAGATATACCCATATCTGCTCAAATCATCTGTGAAGGTCAGAAAATAACGATACCCGCCGCGAGCCTCAACACTCATCGGACCGCAAACATCGGTATGTATTATTTCCAATAAGTCTGTTGCTCGCTCCATTGTTCCGGAGAATGGAGTCTTAGTCATCTTGCCCATGAGGCATGGTCGCAAGCATCAAATGATTCATAATCAAGTGATTCCAAAAGTCCATCAGCATGGAGTTTCTTCATGCACTTTATACCAATATGACCTAAACGGCAGTGCCACAAATATGTTGCACTATCATTATCAACTTTGCATCTTTTGGCATCAATATTATGAATATGTGTATCACAACGATCGAGATTCAATAAACCATTAACATTGGGTATATGACCACAGAAGGTTTTATTCATTTAACAGAATAACAATTATTCTGTGTCTTAAATGAATAACCATATTGCAATAAACATGATCTAATCATATTCATGCTCCACGCAAACGCCAAATAACATTTATTCAGGTTCAAAACTAATCCCGAAAATGTCGGTGTACTAAGTATTGGGCCACTAGTACCCCGTACTTGTGCACGGGCAGTTGTAGCCATCCTCGCGGCAAGGCTTGCCGCGGAACAGTTCGAGGTTGATTCAAGCCATCAAAGAAATCATCAAGTCAGAGATCTGAGGATCAGCAGATAAGAAGAGCTGGAATCCGAAGGCCATCTTCCCCGGCAAGATCTTGCCGGGGTGGCCTGCGGAGGCCGGCAAGGATTGGCGCCCGGCAAGGCTTGGCGCCCGGCAAGGCTTGATGCCCGGCAAGCTTCGGCGCCCGGCAAGGTTTTGTTGCTGTGCCGCTGCTCTAGCACAGCGACAAACCCGACATTCTGGGTCCTTCTTTGGACGCGTGGTGACACGCCAATGGAAGAGTGCTTAAGCGGTGCTGATGGGATGGCCCCTTTTTCCATCCCCAAGAAAGTGAGGACACCTAAACGGACACCTCACGGTGCATTAAATGCGTTTGTCCTAATCCGTCAGGGGTTAGGTATGATGACCCTGTAGCTACTTTACACCTCAATGTATGTACATTTTTGCCACTGTGGTGACCCCTTGGAGCGTATAAAAGGAGGCCCAAGGCAACTGCTACAGGGGAGGAGAACTTCTGGCCCATTGTGCATGCGTAGCTGCTCTTTAAACGTACTGTTCACAACGAGCGCTCCTGAAGGCTGGGCTCAAGAACATTAATAAGAACACAAAGCAGGAGTAGGGTTTTACGCTGATCAGCGGCCCGAACCTGGGTAAAATCTTCCCGCGTCGATCGTTGGTTCTGCTCTTTGTGTATACCTCTCCCCCCGCCGAATCGTAAAGGGGTCCCTTGGGATCCCATAGGTGTCGTACTCCGACATCTTTGGCGCGCCAGGTAGGGGGATTGAAGGTTGCGTGAACCTGATCTAGCGATCGGCGCCTCAGTTTCTTCATCATCATGCCGCCCAAGAAGAAGAGCGCCGCGACGGCACAACCGTCCACGTCCGTCTTGCCTACGCCTTCATGTACGGGCGACGGCGTGGGTGCAGAAGGGAGAGGACTAGAACCCCCACTGCGTTCTGGTGATCCGAGCCAGGCGAGCGGCATCGTTCACAGTGGCAGTGCTAACCTGCACGCCGCTGGATCTAGAGACGGCGATGTGTTGCCTACGGGTGGCACAACGAACTCCAGAGATCGGAGGGCGCCTGCTGGAGCTCCCGCGCCGGCGCAAGCCTCACGACCTACCCAGGTCGTGCACGATGAGCGACGTCATGGCGCTGGTGGTTCAGGGCGTCCCCATGAAAAGATTTCTGCGCATCAATCCCAAGATGCGCGGGACCAGCATGCACACCGACCTGCTCGCGGGGGTGGCGCGCGGTCGCGTGACCGTGGTGGTGCTCCTTCTAATATGGTTAGGAGTCAGAGCACCTCACGTACCTCGCACCTGTCGCCGCCGCCTACGCCAGCGGAAGCCTTGGCACGTGCGCAGCTGCTCCTCGATTTCCCTCCCCCCCGGAGAAGATGGAGGAGTGGCGAGCTACTATCCAGAGCCTTATCGGTTTCGCCAACAAAGATGAACCGCAAGAGGCAGGGCCCTCACAGCGAAGGCCCATCGATCCGGCGCGAGCTGATGTGGAGAAAACCGGAGGTGGTGCAACCACAGTGCACTCCCCTCCGTGACACCAGCGGCGGCCGACAACCCAGCAGGTCGACCGCCGCGAAGAAGTTTCCACGGCGTCATCCGATCCACGGATGCGCCGCGATCAGCGTCAAGTCCTCCAGGAACGAGGCAAGGAGGACGCTCGAACTACCATCGAGCGGCGACGGGAAGCGTGCAGGGCCGGCTGTCGACGAGCCTGCGCCAGGGAACGTAGGAGACTTGCCTTATGAGGTAGGGACTCCAGCGTTTACCCGTGAGCTGCGGCAAGTCCAGTGGCCCAATTCCCGAACCTTCAAGCCGGAGGTCCCGGAGAAATATGACGGTAAGACCCATCCCTCGGAGTTCCTGAGCATCTACACCATTGCGGTGCAGGCTGCCGGGGGCCGAGATGACAAGATACTTGCCAACTACTTCCCGTTGGTGCTCAAACCCAACGTTAGGTCGTGGTTGATGCATCTACCGGAGAATTCTATTTCTTCCTGGTCAGATCTGTGCCATCAGTTTGTTGGCGCCTTTGTTGGAGGCCACCAAGCTCCTGGCCAAGAGAGTGATTTGCATATCATCCCTCAGAAGGAGGGCGAGTCCCTGCGCAAGTTTATGCAGAGGTTCAGCCGGGTGCAGTACAATATTCCTGACGTTCACCCTGCCGCTGTCATTAGCGCGTTTCACCAGAACGTGCGTAACCGCAGAATGCGGGAAGAGCTGGCAATGAACAAAGTCAGGAGTATTGCCGAGCTTTACGCTCTAGCCGATAAATGCGCTCGAGCTGAAGAGGGGAGGAAACTCCCTGGCAAGGCTGTTGGTGCGGCGGGCGAATCCGAAGAAGAAGATGCCGCGGCCCCGCCAAGGAAAGGCTGGCGGCGGAACAGGAAACGCGGAGGCAAGGCCGTGCTTGCTGTCGAGGAATCCGACAACCCCGGCGCCGCCAAGAAGGCCAAGGTTGGTGACCCCGGCAAGGATCTTGCCGGGTGCCCTTCCTGTCAGGCCTTGGCGGCTGCCGACAAGTCGGAAAACTCCGGCAAGCAGTATTGCAAGATCCATCGCACCAAGGGCCACGATCTCCAGAACTGCCGGCAAGTTGAACAGCTTGCCGGGAAACAGAGGGCCGAATATGAAAGGCGATATAAGGAGAAGGCCCAAGATGGTGCTGATGGATCCGGCAAGAAGCGCGGTGGCCGAGGGGGGCGACGCGGCAAGGCCAAGCAACAAAAGGATAGGCCCGCTCGGAGCCGAGACAAAGAAGAAGATGATGATGAGGAAGATGATGAGTCCAGTGAGCAAGAATTCCAGAAGGCTACGGAGGCCATGTGTATCGATGGAGGTGCTTCGCTGCATTTTTCCCACCGTCAACTCAAACAGTGGGTGCGGGAAGTCAATGCGGCAGAGCCATCCCTAGATGCATGTAGGCCCCTGAAGTGGTCCAGCACGCCTATCATTTTCGACGCCGAGGATCACCCTGATCGCACAACTACGGTCGGGTGCTTGCCATTGTTGGTCTCGCCAACGATTCGCAACCTCAAGGTGACGAAAATGCTAGTTGACAGTGGGGCCGGCCTAAACTTAATCTCACCGGATGTGCTCAAAAAGCTCCAAATTCCCGATGAGGACCTCGAAGAAATGGGTACGTTTCAAGGGGTCAATCCGGGAAGAACCCAGCCTAAGGGCAAGATTACGCTGCCGGTGACATTTGGTAGTGAGCTCAACTACAGGACCGAGAAGGTGGTGTTTGATGTCGCCAAGATCCCCATGTCATACAATGGGATCCTTGGTCGGCCAGCGCTAGCTAAGTTCATGGCGGCATCACACTACGCGTACAACGTTTTGAAGATGCCTGGGCCGTTGGGCGTCATCACTATCCATTCCGATAAGAAGGATGCGCTCATCTGTGCCGACCAACTTTACCGGGAAGCAGTTGCAGCACCTGCCATCAAGGCACCTGCTCCTGCCGCTAGAACTCCCGGGGGGAAGCAGAAGACCGGCAAGAATCTTGGCGCGAACTCCGGCAAGCGCACCTCCTCGGAGTGCTGCGCTTCCGTCGAGGATGCACCAGAGAGTTCCACCGGCAAGAACAAGAAATCCAAGGCTGCTCCGCTGGAGACCAAGAAGGTGCCCGTCAGGGAGGACGGAACGGGGGGAACCTTCACCATAAGTTTCACCCTAGATGGCAAATAGGAAAGCGCGCTCATTGCTTTCCTGCGGGCGAATGTCGACGTGTTTGCATGGCAACCGTCTGACATCCCCGGTGTTCCCAGGAAGGTAATTGAGCACCACCTTGCTGTCTGTCCTCATGCGTGGCCCATCAAGCAAAGGGTCAGGAAGCAAGCCTTGGAGCGGCAAGAATTCATTGCCGAAGAAATCAGAAAGCTGGAGGCGGCAGGATTGGTCAAAGGAGTACTTCATCCAACCTGGTTGGCCAATCCGGTTGTAGTGCGGAAAGCGAATGGGAAATGGAGGCTTTGTATCGATTATACAGATATCAATAAAGCCTATCCAAAAGATCCCTTTCCCTTGCCGCGCATCGACCAAATTGTGGATGCCACCGCTGGTTGTGATCTCCTGTCCTTCCTTGATGCCTATTCAGGGTATCATCAGATTTTTATGGCAAAAGAAGATGAAGAGAAGACCGCATTTACCACCCCATGTGGTACGTATTGTTTTATACGAATGCCTTTCGGGTTGAAAAGTGCTGGTTCAACATTTGCGAGAGCTATCCAAATTGGTTTTGAGCCTCAACTCCATAGAAATATGGAAGCGTATATGGATGATATAGTGGTCAAAACCAAAGACAAAGCGACGCTCATTCAAGATTTAGAAGAAACATTTGTAAATCTGCGCAAGATCAACTTGAAGCTCAATCCTGAGAAGTGCGTGTTCGGTGTTCCTTCGGCAAGCTCCTCGGATTCTTTGTATCTTGCCGGGGAATCGAAGTGAACCCCGACAAGATCAAAGCTATTGAGCGAATTGAAGCGCCGAGACGCGTCAAAGATGTGCGTCGTCTTGCCGGCTGTGTTGCTGCTTTAAGCAGGTTTATTTCCAAATCTGCAGAGCGCGCCCTGCCCTTCTTCAAAATTTTGAAGAAGGCAGGTCTAATGAAATGGACTCTGGAGGCGGAGGCTGCGCTGCAAGATTTGAAGAAATACCTTTCCTCTCCGCCGACGCTAGTCGCGCCTAAACCACAAGAGCCGTTGTTGCTGTATCTGGCAGCAACAAATCAAGTGGTTAGTGCTGCGCTAGTGGCGCAGAGAGAGGCTGATGAGGAAGCAACACCAGCGGCAGGGCCGCCAGGTGACGCGGCAAGATCTTCCCCGGGAAGGGTTGATCCCGGCAAGACAGGATCTGCGCAAACAGAAGAACCAGTGCAGAAGAAGAAGGTGGTGCAGCGCCCAGTTTATTTTGTTAGCTCTCTTTTACAAGGAGCTAGGTCAAGATATTCTGGGGTGCAGAAGTTGCTTTTCGGCCTTCTTATGGCCTCGAGGAAGCTGCGCCATTATTTTCAAGCACATGAAATCACCGTTGTCACTCCCTTTCCGTTGCAACGGATTTTGCAAAATCCAGAAGCAACCGGCAGGATCATGGAGTGGGCGTTGGAGTTGTCGAGCTTTGGCCTCAAGTTTGAAAGCACTTCGACGATCCAGAGCAGGGCCTTGGCGGAGTTCATTGCAGAATGGACCCCAACGCCGGACGAAGAGGCTCAGGAAACAACTCTCCCCGGCAAGGAAATCGATCAACAATGGGTTATGTACTTTGATGGGGCTTTCTCGCTGCAAGGCGCCGGTGCTGGCGTGCTGCTTGTCGCACCCACCGGAGAGCACCTCAAGTACGTAGTCCAAATGCATTTTCCCCGGGAGAGTTCGACCAATACGAGGGTTTGCTTGCCGGTCTCAGGATCGCGGCAGACCTTGGTATCAAAAAGCTCGTCATCAAAGGCGATTCACAACTTGTCGTCAGGCAAGTTAACAAGAGTTATCAAAGTCCATTGATGCAAGCCTACGTGGATGAAGTGAGGAAAATGGAAGAACGCTTTGACGGTCTGCAAATGGAGCACATTCCTCGTGCCGAGAACAGTGTTGCTGACGACCTGTCAAAGCGTGCCGCCCTCAAGTTGCCTGTGGAACCAGGAACTTTTGCGCTCCAATTGACTCAACCATCCGTGGCGCCATCGATGCGGCGAGAAAAGAGAAGGAAGTTGAACTCTGGTCAGTACTTCCCGGCAGAGCTCCCCGGAGCCGCCGGCAAGGAAGTTGCCGGGATCGACATACCTGCCGGGGAACAACAGGCTCCGGCAGGGCCTCAGGCCCTTGCTGTCGAGACAAACGTTCCCCCGGCGGAGGAGATGCCTTTAGTCCTAGCCGTCGAGCCTCAGGCTCCAGCATGGGCGCAGCACATTGTCCATTTCCTTCAGACAGGGGAACTCCCGGAGGAACAGGAAGAAGCAGAAAGAGTAGCCCGTCGGTCTGTTATGTACAAGTTCGTCGATGACGTCCTGTACAGAAAGAGACCAAACGGTGTGAAATTGAAGTGCATTCCTCGGGAGGATGGGCTAGAGCTGTTGGCAGGGATACATGGAGGCATACGTGGTTCTCACATAGGATCAAGAGCGCTTGTCGGAAAGGCATTCTGACAAGGTTTCTTTTGGCCCACCGCTCTCCAGGATGCAACTGCACTAGTAACCAAGTGTGAAGCGTGCCAGTTTCATTCGAAGAAGTCACATCAACCAGCTCAAGCTCTTCAGACAATCCCTCTCTCCTGGCCATTTTCGGTCTGGGGGCTCGACATACTGGGCCCTTTCCCCCGTGCTACCGGGGGCTTTGAGTACTTATACGTTGCTATCGACAAGTTCACAAAGTGGCCGGAGGTGGAAGCAGTGAGGAAGGTGACAGCACAATCAGCCGTCAAGTTCTTTAAAGGGATAGTTTGCTGTTTCGGTGTACCCAACATGATCATCACCGACAACGACACGCAGTTCACAAGTCCCATCTTCATGCAGTACGTCCAAGACCTTGGCGGCAAGATTTGTTTTGCCTCTGTTGCTCACCCGAGAAGCAACGGCCAAGCAGAAAGGGCTAATGCTGAAGTGCTGCGTGGTCTCAGGACCAGGACTTTTGACAGGCTAAGAAAGTGCGGAAGGCGCTGCATTGATGAGTTGCCGGCGGTTCTTTGGTCAATCAGAACAACACCAAATCGAGCCACCGGCCAGACGCCCTTCGCTCTGGTCTACGGAGCGGAAGCAATTCTCCCCACGGAACTCACGTACGGATCACCTCGAGTGCTTGCTTATGATGAGCTTAAGCAAGAGCAACTGCGGCAAGATGACGCTGTGCTCCTTGAGGAGAATCGTCTTCAGGCTGCTGTGCGAGCTGCACGCTACCAGCAAGCTTTGCGCCGCTACCATAGCCGCAAAGTTCATGCCCGAAGCCTTGAGGAAGGCGACCTTGTTCTTCGGCGGATTCAGTCCGCCAAGAATTCAAACAAGTTGACGCCAAAGTGGGAAGGCCCTTATCGGGTAGTACGAGTCACCAGGCCCGGCGATGTCCGCTTGGAGACCGAAGATGGCGTTCCAGTGAGCAATTCCTGGAATATCGAACATCTTCGCAAGTTCTACCCATAAGGCGTGGTTGCCGGGGGCTCCCGGCAACCACCCTTTTGTACAAGTCTTGCCGGCAAAGCATGTGATCCTTTGTACAAAGCCAGGCGCAGACCTTGAGCGCAGATGAATAAATTTAAGTGTTGTACATTCCCTTATTGATTCCCATGTTCATATTTATATATGCATGTTTGTCTAAGATGTTGTATAACACCTACTCCCGGTAAGTTCTAACGAACCGCCAAGGTTTCATGTCTTTATTTTCTCTTCTTTCTTTTTAAAGACAGAAGGATTCCTTGCGTGCACATTTGCCGGGGGGGGGGGGGGGGGGGGAAGGGAGATATGAGTACCAGTTGGCGATGTTCGGAATCGACGCTTGCCGGAGGAAGGACAGTGACAGAAAGCTAAGTCCTAAAAACTTAGAGCAAGTTTCCTTTATGGCAAGTTATTTCCTTGGATGATTCCGACTCTTGTATGGAAAATCTGCACGCGAAAGAACCCTTGTTGTAATCAGTTGCACCCTTATTTTGTTTCGAGCCCGCTCAACGATTTAAGTGGCTGCACTGAGAACGCCAAGGAGTCTTGCCGGCCGCTGCGCCTCCAGTAGGCTGCTGAAGTCCCGCACCCAGCGCTCGCGGCAGGTTGCGCACCGGCAAGTTTTTCAGTAAGCGTAGGGTGAACCCCATACATAAAGGAATCAGACAAGGAAAATAGCAAGCATGAACCTAAACATAGGCGAGTAATATTACATTCATGAGCTGCCGCAATTCTAACTTGAGACTTAATTGTCTTTTACATGGAATGATGACGGCAAGAAAAGGCGGAGCACTTAATCCCTGCGCTGGCCTTCGATCCTTTTGATGGAATCCACCTTCTCAAGGATAGGCGCGATGCATTCTTCAAGCGCCTCAACATTTGCGTCCCTTGGCAGATGGCCGAGCGCGTTGGAGAGGTCGATGCCGGGATTGCTGTGCACCACCTTGATAAGCACCTTGCGAAGGACGGCCTGGCAAAGCCGGCGAGTCTCGTTGGCCAATTGGGTCGCCCGGCTAGACTGGAGCACCCTCAAGGCGTCGATGATGCTTTCAAAGAACATCGTCAACCTGGCACTTGAAGATATCCTTTCCTCGGAAGAATAACTAAAGTTCGATAGGCCCATGGTTGACAGTTCTGCCGTAAGTTTCTCCGCGGTGGCGATGAGACGTACAGTCTAGATCTCCACCCCCTTCTCGTAATCGATTTGGGCGGCGGCAGCGCTCTTGAGCAGGTTCCTCTCTCCTTGGAGATCCTTGAGTAGAGCCTTCTCACGGGCCCTACCGGCCTCGAGAGACTTCTGCAACGTGGTCAGCTTCAATTCCAGAACTGCAATATCATCAGCCGCAGAGGAGAGCTGCTTGGTTTTGTTGGATAGGGCAACTTGCATCTCCACCAAGGAGTGGAGGGTTTTTTCCCTATCACCTTTGAGTGTCGAGAGCTCCTTGCCGTACTCTTCGAGATCTATTTCCAGTCTCTTTACCTTGTCGCTCAACTCGTTCTTGGCGGCCTCTGCAGCTTCGGCAGCATCGACGGCCTCCTTGAGCTTACCGGCGTGACTTGCAGTCAGAGCTTCGAGCGCCTCTTTATGTTTTTGCTCCAGCTCCTGGGTCCGCCGCGCGACAAGCTTCTTGATATCTTCATCTTTGCTGCGAAGCTTGGCGGCGAGCACCTGCTCACGTGCGGTGAGATCTTCCTCATGAGCATCAAGAGCAACGCGGCGCCCCTTCAGGAGGGCATCTTCAGCAGCAATCCTGTGAGTAGCTTCATCCTGCGCCTTCTCCATATCAGATTGCTTCAGGAGGATCTCTGTCCACTGTTGGCTCACCTGTTCCCGGCCAGCAGTCAGCTCTTGGAGGGCCTCGGCGTACCAGGTTTGCATTTGTTCGACGCGCCTCTGGAAATCTGCCTCGGCCGCCTCGACGACTGCCATTCTGGAGTCCGCCTTATCTTTCCGGGTGCGGTGGAGAGCCTGGAGCTTGCGGAAATTCTCGCCCATGGCCTGAAGGAGCTGGTCCTCTTCAGATTTGCCGCTGCTAGCGCTGGGATCGTCAAAAACGTTGAGCCCGGCAGCAGCGATGATTTCTTCATCAAAAACTTCTCCTTCGGCTGGTGCCCCAATGCTTGCCGTCCCTGACAAGTTGACAAACAGGTTCTCGCCAACCTTGAGGTATTTGCTGGATGACGGGCCTTCAGATGTTAACGGTTGGTCTTCAGCGACCGCCTCACCAGTGGCAGGGGGCTCCGTGGCCGGTGCAGCGCCTGGCGCTCCTGCGGCAGGAACGCCGTTAGTATGGTCATCAGCCTCCATGTCGCCCCCTTCAGTAGGTTCCTTGGCAGGTTCCTCTTGTGCAGTCTTGGCGGCCTCCCCGTCAAGAGCACCACCAGCCTCGATAGCGTCATCCTTGGTGGCCTCGCTGGCAGCGATCCTGTCTGCTTCGGCAGCAGCGTCCCTGGCGGTCTCCTCGATGACAACGTCGACATCCATGTGTTCCATCACAGGGAACTCTGAAGGACGAAGGAGGGGAACAGAATAAGATCGAGATTGAAGTTTGAAGCGACTAAAGACAGAGAGATAAGGGAAAGAGTAACAAACATTCTGAGGCAATCGATTACCTGCGTCGAGCTGTTGAGAGGTGGCCTCGCCCTTCCCGACAACTTCGGTTGCCGGGGGAGGGTTGCCGGTGTCCATGCTTGCCGGCTCCTCCTCAGTTAGGATGGGCTCGTCGGTAGGATCTCTTGCCGGGGACGTGCTTGTGGGCGGCGTGGTCGATGAAGGTGGCACGACGGGGATGTCTTCCGACAACTCTCCCTGTTGCCGTTCTTCTCCTGCGAGCCCGAGGATATCAGTGGCAAGAATGCAAGCCTCAGCACCCGCCAGCGGAAAAAGAACAGTGAACTTACGCTGGGGCCTATGCTGGGGGCTGCATTGAGGACTGGGCTCCGGGCTGACGATGACGGTTTCCGGCACACTCGTGGAGCCTGCATGGGGCTCGTCGCCCGTAGAAGTCTTTGACCTCTTCGCCATTCTCTCCAGCAAGGTTTCTGTATCACTGCAGAGACAATATGAGCAAGTTAGTAAGATTGATCCAAGATTGAAATATAAACGCTGTGGCAAAGTACTCACTCTTCTTCTTCTCGCTCCGGACTAAAGCCGGAGATGTCGCAATCGGCCTCCGCTGCAATGTCTGAGCGGGGAGGCGGAGGAGGGGTCCTAGGCCGCTTGGTTGTGGCAGGCGCTGGGGCAGCTTCCGGTGCGGTAGTACGAGACACCCCTGCCGCCCCAGCAGTGGCCGCTGGTGTGGGTCTCGCGCGCCGCGCAGGTTGTTGATGAACCCCTTGCCATGGGGCAGTCTTGCCGGCCACTTTCTTGCCGGGAGCCTCGCCGCTCGATGAAGGCTGGCTTGCCGGGATGCCAGATGCAGCCTTCCGAAAAACGCGCTTCATTTTCTTCGGGGCTGGGAGCTCTTCTTGCGGTTCTTCTTCGGCCGTGTCCTCGCCGGACGAGCCCTCAGCGGCTGTGCTGCTCTGTTCCCCGGCAGCTTTGTCCTTCCCGGCAGGTTTTACCTCCACTACTACCCCTGCGTCGCTGGTTTCCCATTCTGTAAAGCCAACGCTGCCGGCCTCCGCGGCAAGATTTGCCTCCTCCACCCTAGTAGCAATGTAAGCTACTTCTTGGTCGGTGGTGGCTCAGATGAAATCAGTCTCTTGCCGGACGGGTCTCTCCGTCAAGTTGTCAAAAAACTTCTGTGCTTCCTCCTCGGTTGGCTCGGCCCAAGTCGCGTCAAGACCGTGGGCGTTGAACATCGGCATGAAGGCGATGATTGACGCCAAGGCGGAGTTGTTGCACAAAGGGACGATTCTTGCCGGCAGCCGATGCTTGTCTTCGCGCTGGAATAGTTTTTGACGGAAAGCGCCAAGCTGCATAGTGGTTAGATTATTATTCAACCCGAGGCGCAATCTCATGATATCTGCCGCATTTCTGTATTCCCAAGCTGGCCTTCCCCTGTTCTGCAAGGGGGCGATGCGGCGGCGGAGAAAGTCGAAGCCGATCATCTCCATTGTCAGCCCGACAGCTTTCAGGCGAAGAATCCTGGTGGTGGCGATTGCGAGCTTTTCATCATCAGCGGCAAGACTGCTCCAACCGCTGCTGCGGACCACCTTCTGTTGCCGGGGAAGACAAACTGGATGGGGATCTGCTTCCTGGATCCAGCACCATTCAGCCCGCCATTCGTCCCACTTTTCGCGGTAAACTCCTTCTGGGTATATTTCCTTATTCCAAGCCCTTGGAATCCAGGCGATAGAACCAGAGAGGGCTTCTACTTTTTGGATGCGGGGGAAGAAATAATGGCGAAAAAGAGTAGAGTTGGGAATCACGCCGGCAAAGTTTTCACAAAGATGGGCAAAGATGGATATGCATAGTACCGCATTCGGCGTGAAATCGAGAAGATGAAAGCCGTATGTGTACATGATATCATTGAAGAAGTCGGAAAATTGGGGGCAGAGCCCGCAATAGAAATACGCAGCGAAGAAAGGGTATCTGTCCGATCCGCTTTTGGAACAAGAACCTGGAATCACGCGTGTGGCGGGGTGAGCTTGCGTCTCCTTCGCCCACATGCATTGGTACCGCCTCTTCAGAGCTTCTACATCGAGCGATAGGGGGAAGATGACATACTTCTTTCGCATCTTCGCCAGTTCGCTCTCCGGGACGTCGGCTTTCGCTTCCTTGCCCTTGCCTTTGCTGGCCTTGGGCGGCATGGGGGCTGTGAGGACGGAAGCCGGGGGTGAAGCGAGCATGGAAGCGGCGGGCGGAAGAGGAAAAGCTTCGCTCTGAGCTTGAGAAGAAGAGGGGGGTAAATAGGTTTGTGCCTCTGCGGCTTCTCCTTTTTATGGGGAAGGAGCGGGGCCACCTCTTTTATTCCTCAATGCGAATGTGCCTCTATAGGCGCGTCGCAGTTGCAGCCTTTGAGGCACGCTTCCCACGTCGCGCGTTCGGCGCGCGTAGTGGGGGGCATAGTAAACGAGATATTTACGAGCAGTTGATACCCTGCCACGCGTGCCCGTGCACTGTTTGGGCCTAGCCCAACAACGCCTCGCACTCGTGTATGGCCTAGGCCCGGGGGCTCCTGTCGGTGTACTAAGTATTGGGCCACTAGTACCCCGTACTTGTGCACGGGCAGTTATAGCCATCCTCGCGGCAAGGCTTGTCGGGGAACAGTTCGAGGTTGATTCAAGCCATCAAAGAAATCATCAAGTCAGAGATCTGAGGATCAGCAGATAAGAAGAGCTGGAATCCGAAGGCCAGCTTCCCCGGCAAGATCTTGCCGGGGTGGCCTGCGGAGCCCGGCAAGGATTGGCGCCCGGCAAGGCTTGATGCCCGGCAAGCTTCGGTGCCCGGCAAGGTTTTGTTGTTGTGCCGCTGCTCTAGCACAGCGACAAACCCAACATTCTGGGTCCTTCTTTGGACGCATGGCGACGCGCCAATGGAAGAGAGCTTAAGCGGTGCTGATGGGATGGCCCCTTTTTCCATCCCCAAGAAAGTGAGGACACCTAAACGGACACCTCACGGTGCATTAAATGCGTTTGTCCTAATCCGTCAGGGTTTAGGTATGATGACCCTGTAGCTACTTTACACCTCAATGTATGTACATTTTTGCCACTGTGGTGACCCCTTTGAGCGTATAAAAGGAGGCCCAAGGCAACTGCTACAGGGGAGGAGAACTTCTGGCCCATTGTGCATGCATAGCTGCTCTTTAAACGTACTGTTCACAACGAGCGCTCCTGAAGGATGGGCTCAAGAACATTAATAAGAACACAAAGTAGGAGTAGGGTTTTACGCTGATCAGCGGCCCGAACCTGGGTAAAATCTTCCCGCGTCGATCGTTGGTTCTGCTCTTTGCGTATACCTCTCCCCCCGCCGAATCGTAAAGGGGTCCCTTGGGATCCCATAGGTGTCGTACTCCGACAGAAAAGTATAGGGAGTGTGCGATGATGATCATATCAATGTTGGAACGACTTCCAACACACATCGTCACTACACCCTTAACTAGTCTCTATTTATTCTGCAACTCCTGTTTTGAGTGACTAATCTTAGCAACCGAACAGGTATCAAATATACCTTTGTTCACTTTGCCATCCCTCTTATCCGCCAAATATTTGGGGCAGTTCCGCTTCCTGTGACCATTTCCTTTGCAGTAGAAGCACTCAGTTCCAGGCTTAGGTCCATCTTTGGGCTTCTTCACAGGAGTGACAACTTGCTTGCCATTCTTCTTGAAGTTCCCTTTCTTTCCCTTGCCCTTTTTCTTGAAACTAGTGGTCTTGTCAACCATAAACACTTCATGTTATTTCTTGATTTCTACCTTCGCCGATTTCAGCATCGCGAAGAGCTTGGGAATCGTTTTCGTCATCCCTTGCATATTATAGTTCATCACGAAGTTCTAGTAACTTGGTGATAGTGACTAGGGAACTCTGTCAATCACTATCTTATCTGGAAGATTAACTCCCACTTGATTCAAGCGATTGTAATACCCAGACATTCTGAGCACATGCTCACTAGCTGAGCTATTCACCTCCATCTTGTAGGCAAAGTATTTGTCAGAGGTCTCATACCTCTCGACATGGGCATGAGTCTGAAATATCAATTTCAGCTGTTGGAACATCTCATATGCTCTGTGGCGTTCAAAACGTCTTTGCAGCCCCAATTCTAAGCCATAAAGCATGGTGCACTAAACTATCAAGTAGTCATCACATCGAGCTTGCCAAACGTTCATAACGTCTGCATCTGCTCCTGCAATAGGTCTGTCACCTAGCGGTGCATCAAGGACATAATTCTTCTGTGCAGCAATGAGGATAATCCTCAGATCACGGATCCAGTCCGCATCATTGCTACTATCATCTGTCAACTTAGTTTTCTCTAGGAACATATCAAAAATGTAGGGAGCTACAATGCGAGCTATTGATCTACAACATAGATATGGAAAAAACTATCAGGACTAAGTTCATGATAAATTAAGTTCAATTAATCATATTACTTAAGAACTCCCACTTAAATAGACATCCCTCGAGTCATCTAAATGATCCCGTGATCCAAATCAACTAAACCATGTCCGATCATCACGTGAGATGGAGTAGTTTTCAATGGTGAACATCTCTATGTTGATCATACCTACTATATGATTCACATTCGACCTTTCGGTCTCCAGTATTGCGAGGCCATATCTGCATATACTAGGCTCGTCAATTTTAACCCAAGTATTCCGCATGTGCAAAACTGTCTTGCACCCGTTGTATGTGAACGTAGAGCTTATTACACCCGATCATCACGTGGTGTCTCGGCACGACGACCTGTCACAACGGTGCATAGTCAGGGCGAACACTTATTCCTTGAAATTTTTAGTGAGGGATCATCTTATAATGCTACCGTCGTACTAAGCAAAATAAGATGCATAAAAGATAAACATCACATGCAATCAAAATATGTGACATGATATGGCCATCATCATCTTGTGCTCATGATCTCCGTCACCGAAGCAGCGTCATGATCTCCATCGTCACCGGCTTGACACCTTGATCTCCATCGTAGCGTCGTTGACGTCTCGCCAACTATTGCTTCTACAACTATCGCTAACGCATAGTGATAAAGTAAAGCAATTACATGGCGATTGTATTTCATACAATAAAGCGACAACCATAAGGCTCCTGCCAGTTGCTGATAACTTTTACAAAACATGATCATCTCATACAATAACGTGTATCACATCATGTCTTGAACATATCACATCACAACATGCCCTGCAAAAACAAGTTAGACGTCCTCTACTTTGTTGTTGCAAGTTTTACGTGGCTGCTACGGGCTTCTAGTAAGAACCGTTCTTCCCTACGCATAAAAACCACAATGATTTTTCGTCAAGTGTGTTGTTTTAACCTTCAACAAGGACCGGGCGTAGTCAAACTCGATTCAACTAAAGTTGGAGAAACAGACACCCGCCAGCCACCTGTGTGCAAAGCACGTCGGTAGAACCAGTCTCATGAACGCGGTCATGTAATGTCGGTCCGGACCGCTTCATCCAACAATACCGTCGAATCAAAGTAAGACGTTGGTGGTAAGCAGTATGACTATTATCGCCCACAAATCTTTGTGTTCTACTCGTGCATATAACATCTACGCATAGACCTGGCTCGGATGCCACTGTTGGGGAACGTAGTATTTCAAAAATTTCCTACGATCACGCAAGATCTATCTAGGAGATGCATAGCAACGAGACAGGAGAGTGTGTCCACGTACCCTCGTAGACCGAAAGTGGAAGCGTTTAGTAACGCGGTTGATGTAGTCGAACGTCTTCACGATCCGACCGATCCAAGCACCGAACGTACGGTACCTCCGTGTTCAGCACACGTTCAGCTCGATGACGTCCCACGAACTCTTGATCCAGTTGAGGTCGAGGGAGAGTTCAGTCAGCACGACGGCGTGGTGACGGTGATGATGAAGTTGCCGACGCAGGGCTTCGCCCAAGCACTACGACGATATGACCGAGGTGTGTAACTGTGGAGGGGGGCACCGCACACGGCTAAAAGATCAACTTGTGTGTTCTAGGGTGCCCCCCTCCCCACGTATATAAAGGAGGGAGGGGGAGGACGGTCGGCCCTAGAGGGCGCGCCCAAGGAGGGCAGTCCTACTAGGACTCCAAGTCCTAGTAGGATTCCACCAAGAGGGAGAGAGGGGGAAGGAAGGAGAGGGAGAGGGAGTAGGAAAGGGGGGCGCCACCCCCCCCCCCCCCTTTCCCTTGTCCAATTCAGACTGCAAGGGGGGGGCGCGGCCTGCCCTGGCTGCCCTCCTCTCTCTCCAACAAGGCCCATGGTGGCCCATTAGTTCCCCCGGGGGGTTCCGGTAACCCCTCCGGCACTCCGTTTTTACCCGAAACCATCCGGAACACTTCCGGTGTCCGAATAACATGGTCCAATATATCAATATTTATCTCTCGACCATTTCGAGACTCCTCGTCATGTCCGTGATCTCATCCGGGACTTCGAACAACCTTTGGTCATCAAATCACATAAACTCATAATACAAATCGTCATCGAACGTTAAGCGTGCGGACCCTACGGGTTCGAGAATTATGTAGACATGATCGAGATACATCTTCGATCAATAACCAATAGCGGAATCTGGATGCTCATATTGGCTCCTACATATTCTACGAAGATCTTTATCAGTCAAACCGCATAACAACATACGTCATTCCCTTTGTCATCGGTATGTTACTTGCCCGAGATTCGATCGTCGGTATCATCATACCTAGTTCAATCTCTTTACCGGCAAGTCTCTTTACTCGTTCCATAGTGCATCATCCCGTAACTAACTCATTAGTCACATTGCTTGCAAGGCTTCATATGATGTGCATTACCGAGAGGGCCCAGAGATACTCTTCGATACTTGGAGTGACAAATCCTAATCTCGATCTATGCCAACCGAACAAACACCTTCGGAGACACCTGTAGAGCATCTTTATAATCACCCAGTTACGTTGTGACGTTTGATAGCACACAAGGTGTTCCTCCGGTATTCGGGTGTTGCATAATCTCATAGTCAGAGGAATATGTATAAGTCATGAAGAAAGCTTTAGCAATAAAACTTAACGATCATTATGCTAAGCTAACGGGTGGGTCTTGTCCATCACATCATTCTTCTAATGATGTGATCTCGTTCATCAAATGACAACACATGTCTATGATTAGGAAACTTAACCATCTTTAATTAACGAGCTAGTCAAATAGAGGCATACTAGGGACACTTTGTTTTGTCTATGTATTCACACATGTATCAAGTTTCTGGTTAATACAATTCTAGCATGAATAATAAACATTTATCATGATATAAGGAAATATAAATAAAAACTTTATTATTGCCTCTAGGGCATATTTCCTTCACTACGGGACTGGGCCATTAACACGGTCGTCCGTATCTTCGAAAACACGTCCCATGCAGAATCACTTCTCTGGCCATATCATGAACGGTAAGTCAAGTAAACAACCACGCATACACTAATTGTCTTTCAGATTTCGACATAATTCGTAAGTTCATGGCTTTCTTAATATGTAGCAATCACTTGATATTGGTATTCATTGTTCCAAACAAGAACACAGTTTACTACATGGATTCTCTCAGAGAGTCAACAAACGCTCAGGATCTAACGCATCTTCAGCAATTCATGGATAGGTATTGAATTCCATGGTGTTGAAATTAATTTGCATTCATATCTGGTTCAATAATTGATGATGTCAAAATTCATTTTCATTTGCAGTGTGCTCGCATTGTGGAAAACTAAACCAGGCAACCTGTTCAAGAGGGAACTACCTCTGCAGCACGAGATCGTTTCTCCGATAACACACAGAAATCCGTTATTTTCGGAAAATTTATCCAATAGTCTGCAAATACCTTTTCTTACACTAGTCAAATGTTCAAGCTTCTAAATAAACCTCTTTCTATTTCTGTCCAAAGAAAAAAAATTACATCTAACACTGGTTAGGTTGTTCCTAACAGGACAAGTACATGACTAATTCTGTACAAAAAAATTTAGTGTCCTCAGCAACAAGCAGGGACCAATCTTTGTAGATACTATGTTTGCAGACACATGATTTTCATCTGCAAATCTGCTGATAGTTGTGAAGATCCTCGCGAATTAGTACCAGTAAGTCTATCTTAATTAATATTTTCTACTCCACTCATATGGTATTCTGATCTTAAAAATACTGCAGCTCATCTTAGAACCGAGGACCCCTAAACCGCTCCCTCTGGTGAACTGCTGATGGTTCGGAGATTTATCAGCGACTTCTTCCTGAATCACTACATCAATCCCACTAGTGATAATGAAGATTTCAGCATGCGTTCTCCTGAAACATTGAGTAAGAGTTAGCCGCTAAACATATACGCATGGATCCATTGTTTTTCATCTGATGAGGTCTTCGTATTTCGTACACTATGATTAATTATGTAATGCATATATGTGTCGACAAATCATTGTAATTTAGCTACCATATATTCAATTGCAATTGTTGCGAAATCTGATGAATATTCTTTCTGTGGGCACTATTTGTTCAATTGAATATTGTGGCGAATTTGCTTTTTGCATGCCGATTCAAAAATGGGATATTTTTGTTTTAACCTGTTAATTGCTCCGCACACGGTTCAACTAAATAAGTGTGTGCGATCTACATCGGAAAGCATACGTCAATCGTAGCGGAACCGTCGGTGATACACAGCAGATCGTAAATGATTTGCAGCGCTACTACGTGTGCGTAGGGTCTCCGGAACAGTTTGTGATATCACATTATCGCACACGAGAGCTCGGAGTAAACCGTGCCCAATGTAAAATACAATCCCAGTCGTAAAATTTTCAGGAAACGTGTGGGATCCCAAACAAAAAGCACACGTCACTCTTGCCGCAACCGTCGGTGATACACAACAAATCACAAACGGTCTGTAGCACTTGTATGTGTGTGAAGGGGCTTCCGAACCGTTTGTGATAGAACATTATCGCACACCGTAATTATTGGGAAACGTGTGCGATGGAGTCTTGCATGGCAGACGGGTTCCGCAGAAAACTCGTGTGCGATGGGGCACATATCGCACATTGTTCATATGTTGGTCCGTGTGCCTTACATACTGTTTCCCAAATGGTTCATTACGAAACACCGCTTGGTTTCACTACGTCATTAGAAACGTTTAATCACCAATCCCACACGCGTGAAATAATTTAGTGTGTAATGCATCGCACACGATTATATTTTGCAAGGCCTCTGGATCATGGCTCCATATCCCCCATGGTTTCTGGGTCGTGTGGGAAGGACCCCCCTATCGCACACACTCACTTCGCGACGGTTCCAAATTTCGTCGCGGAAAGGGGTTAAAAACCATTTGTATAGCACCTCACTGTACCAGTGAGTGGTGCGAGTTGGTGGGAAAATTCACTCCTAGACAGCGCATGAGGCTACGTGGCACCAATTTGGATAGTATGTTGAGAACTCCTTTGGTGAGAATGAGAAAAAATTTATTGCAATTTATGATTACAACGTACGACGCTAGCACAAAGCGATTTATCATTCGGTCGAAGAGTGATGGCATTACTGGTGCTTCATGAATATGTTTATCACATATTCGGGCTACGTAACGAGGGTGATGATGTGTTGAGCACGATAGCAACAGTACAACTAGATGCCAAAAAAATTGTTCCGGATCGGTTTCTAGATAAAAAAACTGGCCTAATGCTGATAGATGACTTGATTTAAAAAATTGTTGATAGTCAGTCATATGAAGATGATTTTGTGAGAAGGGCCGTATTGGTTCTTATGGGTACAGTCTTAGCACCACAGTCCACCAAGTTTGTTCCTTATCGTTATTACAAAATGATGGAGGATGTTAACGCTATCAAGTCATACAATTGGAACGCTTTCACGTTGGGGGTGTGCATGGATGCTATTAAAAAGACGGTCGAAGATCTTGAAAAATTCAAATGGCCTATTGGGAACTTGGCGCTTGTTCAGGTACTACTCCTTTGGTAATAGTTGTATGTACATATATTTTTTTATATGTTGTATGTGTGAAACTAATTATATTTAATATTATGCAGTACATATACTAGGAAAAACTTGAGCCAATTGGTCTAGATACATTTGATCCTTTGTCTCGTGAGTACCCACTGATGCTTAACTGGCCAGAAACTGAAGGCAAAAAGCGAGACGACTATGACAACATACACGGGAGGGGTACCGGCAATGTAAGTCATTAAGTATAGTCATTATTTGTTGCACATAGTGATTAAGTATATTCCTCATTTAATTCATTTTATTGTTTGTTGTAAAGATAGATAACTACATTAGCGAAGAGTACAGACGCGCTAAGGTTGCACGTGAAGGGACTATCCCCGAGGAAGAAGAGAAGGCACCTAAACGGAAAGGCGGTGGCAGGAGTAGAAAGCCAAGTATGTCAGCGGTTTCATCTAACACGAACTATAGTATGGACCGTGTGATGACATAAATAAAACTGCTTCAGAAGGAGGTTTTGCTTATTCCCGAAAGATGTGCACAGGTAATTTTGAATTCGTAATGAATGTGCTTTAATTATTCAAGTACTGAATGTGTTTGAATTGTGTTTGTAGATGGTCATTGAAAAGTTGAACATGGAAGGTGTGATGTACAAGCCCTATAAGAGGGAGAGCTTTGATGAACTTGATGATGTAGGTGAAGGAGTTCAGAGAGAGAATGGCAAGTACAAGTCAAAATATTGGACAAAAATTGAAACTCCTGGTTCCTTAAATGTAAGCGCCGAAAAAAAAATAGAAACATCTTTCACGGGTATGAATGATACCTCCGTGCCCGTTGATGACAACGGTGCTTCAGCCACGACAACAGGTAAAGGTGAAGCTAATGATCCTTTCATTATTGAGGAGAATGGAAACTCTCCGTCTTCGTCTTCAACTGTTCGGACAAAAGACTTCCCGTCTATGTCCCGAACCCCGCAAAATGCTGATATTTCCAGCGAGTCTATGGGTGGTTTGTCGCCAACAAAGTCCGAAGAAATGTTTGATAGTTTCCGGACAATGGGCAACATAGCTGAGGCTGGTGGCAGTAAGGAGAATGAAGATAAGCGCAAGCGAAATCCGTCCAAATATTATCAGTCCCCCTACGATCGTGTGGTCACCCGCAAAAAACGTGTTAAAAAAAGTAAGTCAGATACTACTTTTATTTTGCATTCACGTGTTATGTAAATATTGTTATTATTTAACTGTGGATAATTACATTTTTCTAGATCTGTTTGCTTCACCACATTCAATACTAGCAAGTTCACATAATATGACTCACATAGAGGCGGCCAAACTTTTTGTTGAGACTCTTGCATCATCAAAGAAGCATGCGCACTGAACTATGGTTAATGTGCCGCCACCAGATGGGGACATATGCACGCTAGCAATGCTTCAAGATGTCCTCATGTATAAATGGTTGAATGGCGCTGTAAGTATGAGTTTTTTACTACAATTGGCATCTCTACCGCGGAAGCTTACAGAAATTGTATAATAACGTATGCAGGTCATCAATTCATATTGTAGACACCTACATGCCCGTGGTTTTGCTGATCGTCACATATCAACAACGTGGTTTCCGAAATTTCTTTTAAATAGGGCTAGGGAAAAGAATAAGTCTGTAAAGAATATAAAAGAAGAGAAACAAAGAAAACGAAAGTCCTCACGAGAGTGATGGATGAGTATTTCGCACGGGAGAAGGTATTGCTTTCATATTTATTAGTTTTTATTATTCGATAGTGTTTAATTGCAGTAACATCATTTTGTTGGTATGTAGGCATATTTTCCTATGCACGTTAACGACAATCATTGGATAACCATAGTGATGCACACCGTGAAGGAGGAGTTTCAAGTTCTTGGCTCTAATTCTAATGGCGCAATCAGCCGAAGAGTTCGCAATACGATTCACACACTGGTAAGCTAGTATTTTCACACTCACATGAACAACATCATTGGGACATGCATTTAGTCTGGTTTCGTTAATTTTTTCAGAGGTCTGAAATCTCTAAAGATATTATGGAGGCCAACTCAACTCTTGAAGCAAAAAAATATCCAGATGTGTCATAATGGCCAATAAATGAGTACGAAATGCCAAGACAAATAGATGGGTAAATTCATACTTCATACCAGTACTACAAGCAGTTTTTTTCAGACTGTCATGTGGACTATTTGTAATGAGGTGCATAGAGCACTGGGATGGAGATCGCTGGACATATGAATTTGACCAGCAAGAGATTAATGTGTCAAGGCCACGTATTGTCGTGGAAATTATCTTTCGGAGGTCAACACATTAGATAAGGTCAAGATGAAAATTGTTAAAATCATGGAGAAGGAATAGGTATTAGCATGCGGTAGGGTTTTAGTCCCGCAGAAGGTTTCCCTGCCGTTGTTGGGTACTTATTACTTTGTTGGATTTTAATGCGACATGGCACTTTCAGTTTATTTTTTATGCTACTTTGTTAAAGAATATGAGACATGGCACTTTAAATTTCTTTCTTATATGGGTTCATTCGATTCATAGTGAACATTTTCATTGTTTAAGCGTGAAATGTGATATATTTTTGTTAATGTATTACTGCTGTCATTACTATTGTCGCAAGTTTAATATAACACACAAAATAATCTACATCAAAAAAATATTAAAAAAAGAGGCCCAGCCGTGGCCGGGCGCGCATGGTGACTTTACCTGAACCGTCCCGATCAAGCCCGAAGGCGAAAGGGACGGCCTTTTGGCCGCCGAGCGGCCCAGCAACTGCGAACAACAGGGCAGTCAGAGTCGGTATATGTAGTGAGCTTGTGAGAGGGGCGGGAGCTGTGTATATAAACTGGTTGTCGCGTCCCTCGCCGGGCGAGGTGGAACTAAAACTATGCGGCGCACCGCGGCACCGTCCCCTCCCGCACCACAGACGTCCTTCAAGGGCCAGCCCACGCGCCCGACGCGCGTGGTTAGTGGGCCGACGTATTTAGTGGGCCGACCAACGCGGTGCGCTCTCCCCCCAGCCGCGCATTTAGTGGGCCGACCAACGCGGTGCGCCGGCGGCCCGCGCAGGCGCGACTGTCCCTTCTGCCCCGACGTTTAGTCCCACCTCGCCAGCTGAGGGACGCATGGACCGGCTTAAATAGCCGCCTCGCCGTCCCTCGTAAGATCACGTAGTCTCATTATGCCTTGGGTTGCCCCGTTGTTGCCGCCACGCCTCTGGTCTTCCCGTTAGCGCCAACACAGGACGGTGTGCTTTTTTTTTATAAAAAAATCAGCGCCGCAAAGGACTTACAGTTTTCCTATTACACGCTGTTGATGACTTTTTCAGCGCCGTGAACTGGTGCATATTAACACAGCAACAATAACAGTTTCACACAAACATTACATAGCAATAATAGTTGCACACTCTTATAACATTTCGTCTCACAATATAGTACCAATAATAGATGGACACACATGTATCATTTAGTCTCACACGAAAGCCACAATAAAACGTAAAAAAATTGTCTGCATATATAGTATGTCTAGCATCAGAATGACATGCGAATTTAACTCTGCCTTGCATTCATCAACGAAACTTCTTCTCTATGCCTGGTACCTACATAGCAAAATGTAAACAACTCATCAGACAAATGTAAAGAACAAAATATGATAAAAAAATGTAAAACTTGCTTTTCATTCAATTTGCATGTTTGCCGTCTATAGCCCTCTTTGCGACATAGGCCGCAAAGAGGACCAGGTTTTATCTCAGAAAATTATTTTGGTCTTCCATTTTTTTGTAACATTTGGATCTTTCTTTGACACCTCTGTCTTGCACTTGCTCTGCTTAGGTGCGCCCTTCGTGGAAACTTTCACAGGATCACCTATAACCTCAACATGTTGTTCCGGCTCAAGTGCCTCCTCATGCACATTCCTTCTAGGAACAGCAACATCATCATCAGGGACCTTTTTCTTAGCTATTATATTCTTCAGACACTGCATCAACTCATCGAACACGAACGGATCATTGGATGCAACATGGAAAGCTTCTCCTCCTGTTATACTGAGTTGACTATAGCGAGCACGTTGCTCTGACCCTGACCAACCCCAGCCAAACTTGTCACTCTTACGCTGTGCAGGCAGCCCACCTCAACTTTCGACATCCTCTTAAGGATGCAACACTTAGGTATTTCAGATATTTTCAGATGAACCAGCACATATAGAATGTGTTTGCAAGGCAAGCCTTTGCGAAGCATTCGTCCACAACTGCATTCTATAGTTTCCTCACTGTCTCCAGGTCGGTACTTCACGCTGAACTGAAATTTGCGGTTATTTTTCCAGTTCACGATGAAGGTGTGACAGTCAACTCCCACTAGCGTCTCAAAGATCTCCAGCTCTCCCATCTTCTTCAAATCTTGTTGAAGAATATAAAAATTGGCATGAGTGAATACTTCGGCAACTTTCTTCTCAATGTCCTTATACTCAGTGACTGCTGGTGGCACTGACTGATTAGAAACACAGTCATCATGTGCCTCATTCTCACGTAGTCGGACTATGCAGTTCTCATAATGCACTACTAGATCAACAATAGTCATACCGCCGTCCAAGTGAAGGTGAAGACAAGAGTTTAGGCTTTCACTCCTCTGATTACTGTGCATACCAAGAAATAATCTATCTGAAAGAGACGATGCTGCCGACAGACTCCTCTTCCTGTACATCCTATTCAGCCACTCTTCAGTTTTATCAGTCTTCCATTTACCGACAAAAGCGAGCCATCTCGCCTCAAAGTTGGTAGGAGAGGTGGACTAGTACAAGAGTGACCTGAACTCTTTCACTGATTTGTAATTAAGGCGCTTTTGCATTTTTTTTTCCACATGCCATGAGCAGAGACGGTGTAACACATCAGCCAAAACCAACCGAATAGCTCTGATCATTGCAGCGTCTCCATCTGTGATGACTGCCCTTGGCTTCTTCTGACAATTGGCCTTCAGGAATGTCTGGAGCAGCCACACGTACGTCGCTTCGGTCACGTTAGACACAATGGCACAACCAAACACAGTCGTGCAACAGTGATTATTTACACCAACAAAGGGCACGAACGGCGTACCATATATGTTCATCTTATATGTGCTGTCAAACACTGTCACATCTCCATACAACTGATAGTCCCGCCACGACTGTGCATCACACCAGAACATGCTCTTTAACCGGCCCTCCTTATCTAGCACGTACTCAAAGAAAAAGTCTGGATCATTCTCCTTTCTGCTCCTCATAATCCCGATTGCCGTGTTAGCATCACCCTTTGCAATCAACTTCATTTTCTCTCGGCAGCATAGGTTTTAGACGTCCCATCTCACAAGACCGCACTTATCATACGAACCATAGCTGCTAATGAAGTTGTCGACGATGATATGCTTTCTGATCCTAGCTCCTTCCATCGCCAAGATCTCAGCTATCTGGTGATCTCCCGTCACTCTATGTGAAGGAATGCCACCTCGTCTGCTCTAGCCAGTAAATGGTTGTGATCATCCATAAAATCTGCCACGAACCAAACTCCACATCCTTTGTCCAACTTCACGACCAAATGTGTGCCACACTCGCAGCGAGTCTCAGGTCTTAGCCTGCAGGTACGGCCCTGCGGGTTCAAAAATTTACTCTGACGTTTCCCTGCCCTCGAGCAAATGTACCGCCTGTACCGAATAGTGGTTGAAAGACCTTTTCCTGGGTTGACCTTATCTTTTTCTGATACTGAATCCACGGTCTCTGGCATAGTTATTGTAGAACGTTGTAAGCCTCCCATTGTGATGCAAAGGTCATACCCATAACCTTCAACTGTGTCTGCAACGCCCGTTGCTGGATTTCAGCCTCCTCAATGTCCACAGTAGCTGCATGCTCATGATCATGGCCATCATCACCACTCCAACCATCGAAGTTAGCCTACAATATTACACATAAGCACGTGTAAGTTTTTCTTTTTTAGTTTTTATTATTGTATGACGTCTAAAAGTTTTGACCGAACCTGACTTATGTTATCGGCGAAAGATTCCTCAAAATAATTTTCCTCATTACGGACATCAATAACCTCCTGCACATAAAAAATCATATGCACATGTAAGTACCTATATGGTTGTTGGTCGCACGAAATCAATGTACACGTCACTTACGTTTTCACTACAAGCACCATCCTCGTTCTTTTGGAAGTCCTCCTCAGGTAAATTATCGTACGACGACCAGGATTCATTGTCGCTACTATCATCATCTTTAGTACTTCGATCTTCATTCGTACGACCAACAGTATCACTACCATACAACTCACTCGTCTGCAAGAACGCATCCGTAAATCCTGTTTCTTCTTCCATTGAATGACCTCAGTACCAACACTGCAGCATTTAAAATAAAATATTATCTGTCAATTCAAAATCAAACTAGATGTACCACGGTCATGCCAATGAATAGTTCATAACATTAAATGATCGCAAATAATTATTTACAGCTATTAAATTTTTTTGCTGCGAACTGGACGGGTTACATGGCAAACCTAGAGGCTGGCGGGTCCAAATGTCCGGCGGCAAGGCGTTCAGGTACATGCACTCCGGCCTGCCTGTGGGCGGCGAGGACGTGCCCGGAGGTAGATCACGTCGTTGCTGACGGCGAAGGACGTGCACAGAGGTTGATCACGCCATTGCGGACGGCGACGGCGTCCGCGTAGGCCACGTCACTGCGACGACCTGCACGGAGGCCAGATCGCATACGGCGGCGAATCCAACAACGTCCACGGCGGCCAGATCCCGGGTGAAGACGGGGAGAAAACTGAGATGGTCGGATGGGGTGACGTTCTTGGGTGGCTTTACGTCGCAGCGGCGGCCGTAACTTACGGCGGGGAAGGGCGGCGATCGGCCGGACGGGGCAACGTTGGAACGGGCCGCGTGATCGCGGCTAGGTCGTGGATCTGTTTTTTTTTTCGCGCGAGGGGGGCGGGGTAGACGCCATTAGGCCGTATCGGCTCGAGCCATGCGCTCGGCTCTACGAGTATGCGGACGCCGCATACGGCACGGACATACGTTAAGCACCGTATGCCCAAAATGCCCTTATACGTTAAGCGGGGGGTGTACCGAAGCAGACCTCTGGTTTACCAGCATCGCGCAATGTTTTGGATTCATTGCCATTTGTCAAGTATTAATCAAATATATATTGTGCAATCTTTTGAATCCATAGTCGATTATGTTTATCCAATTTGGCTGGAGGCTTCTCAAAGGGACAGGTGCAAACAACACTGCTGCTTTTTTTATGGCTTCTTGATATATTCTCAGCTCCTGAAGATGACGAGATCTTTATGTCCATGTTCAGATGCATCTACGCCCAGTAGATTCATAAGGTCCATGAGAATTAAACTGGAGCTCTATTTACCGTACTTACCTACCACTACTAGCAATCGATGTCTAAGCAAGCAATCTACAGAATTGTCAGCCTGAGCAACGAGAATAAGAGAAAATTACTTCTAAACTATATTAACTTCCCATTTCTCTGAAGGCCTACTAATTGAGAGAGAAAAGAAGACTCGGATTCTTAAGGGCAAAGGGACAGATGTAATGCTGCTTATGTTTGTCCCTCTGCCTGGCTACACACCTACTGCTGCTTTCCCAACATGGTGGTAAGCCACCTACCAAAGATCTAGATCTGAATGGGAAATTAGGAGTACCTAACTACTAGTAAAACAATAGGCCTAACATGCATTCTGATGTCCATGTCACTGAAAGCAATATAGTAAGGGCAGAGCAGCAAAAGGAGATATTTCGGTACCTTATTTGGTTTGCTTGGAGCAGAGGATGTCCAGCTCATCGTCGTAATGGACAATCCCCTCAAGGGTCAACAAACTGAACTTCAAGCATGTTAGCTGCCATTGCAAGGCAAGTAGACAGGTATCTTGTGACAGATCTGCACATCCGGACCACGAATAACAGAGAGTTCGCTTAACCTGAAGCTAAATGCATTTATGGTTATTTGGTGTAATTGGTTATCAATTAATCACATCGGTTGAGTAGGCTTATAAGGGTGCGATCAGCCTAACACTGAACTCATATATCGCCAAATCCATATATGATCCGCTATGCCCCTGCTCTCCTTCTGTTTCCATTTCTATCTTGTCTGTACGAACTGTGGATATGATTTGGCTTCATTCTAATAAAATGGGACAGGGGCGTGAGCCCTTTTCTTCTAGAAAAAATAAATACAACTTGTGTGGAGTCTTTTTGGTTGAGGATGCCAGAGGCGATTGTTGACGTATCGGCACATGCTGTGTGTTTCCTTTTTGCGAGCCACTCGTGAACAGGAGCTGGTTCAAAGATTGATCATCACATTACTTTGTTTCATTTGTTTTATGGGATCCACAAAATCATGCATATTGTATGCACACGTACATGTGGGCCAGCCAAAGGCTTGGTTTGTTTACCTGAGACCGGTGCAAATTGCAAAAGTGCAATGAAAATGAAAGATCGATGTGATACATGATGGGCGAAACAAGCATGCACATCAAATGACCGGTCCCCATATGTACTGCATTCGGTGCATGCATACCTTACCTATATGCAAACATCTGCCTATGCATGATCTTCCTCCTGCAATATATATGTATGGTTTGTTGTTCTACTGCTACTATATAATGTGTTATATTGATTCACCATCCACACCAGAGAAAAACAACCTAGTTAGAGTTGGACAGCCTTTAAAGATGAAGCTGTCAGGAACAAGCTTCGTTCTCATGGCCCATGGCCAACAAGCGTGGGAGATTGGAGCAAACCAAACCACAATCATATCAACGAGAGGTGCCGTGCCTGAGTTGTACATGTACTGAACTGTAGTTATACTTAGATCAACGATAATGGGAATCTAGCTAGTTTTGAAATTATGCCGATACGTGGGAATCTATCACAGAGGTAGTTATACGTGGGAATCTAGCTGGCCAAGTAGATGTCAACCCCAGCATCAGAGACTGTTTGGACCTAGTTGTAATTCAAGTTCTCAGTTTAGTAGACAATCTTCAAGGACTGAATTGAAACTTATTTTTCATAAATCCTTTTATGAGATGTAATATCACCCCTGATAATAAAAGCAGCTATCGGGATCCTTTGAGGCTTCGAGGCCCTTCTTTCATCCAAAAAAACAATACAGCGTGTGGGCTGTTTTTGGTTGAGGCTTCCGGAGGCGATTGTTGACGTGTCTCCACAAGCATGTTTCCTTTTTGTAGGCCAATCGTGATCAAAGGCTAACGATCACATTGTCGTTTGTCTGATGGGATTCACACATTCTACCTATTGTATGCACACGTACAGGCGGACCAGCCAAAGGGGTGGGGGGGGGGGGTCTGCAAGTATCGTCGACGACCATGAGAGAGGCGGTCCGCAAAGTATCCTCTCTCGAAAGATAGGACGACTCATCAAGCATGAGGGGGGAGGAGTCCGGGACGATCGTCTGAAACTGATGGTCACAAGCAGCTAGCATTGCGAACCTGGAACCGTCCCCCTCCGGTTCATCTGTCCGAAAATGCAGACTTCGGGAAAACATTCCCGGATGTTACCCCCCTTCACCTATATCGTGTAGTGCCGCGTTAGAACACGCCTAACTCTCTCGGAATTCAACATATCCCCGATAACTCAGACATGAGGGGGGAGGAGTCCTCGACGATTGTCTGAAACTGACTGTTATAAAACTTATGAACTTTGCATGATGTTTGCCACTAATCCATTGCTCATATGCATATGATTCCTTATTGTGATTAAGTCCATGTTTGCCACTAATACATCTCTCATGTTTGTATATTGCACTAGTAGAAAACAGGGCTTTGGTCCAGGCCTGGCCAGCCCATTAGTCCCGGTTCAGTAACAAACCGGGACCTATGGGGGCATACGTCCCGGTTCGTGCGCCCAGGGGGCCGGCCGGGCCTCGTGGGGCATTGGTCCTGGTTCGTCTGGACGCTTTGGTCCCGGTTCCAGACACGAACTGGGACCAATGGGCCTCGCTCCTGGCCCACATCCATTGGTCCCGGTTCATGGCTGGAACCGGGACCAAAGGAGTTCCAGCCACCAACCGGGACCAATGAGGTTCCTATATATACCCCCTCGCCCGCAAGCAGAGCACTCCACTGCTCTGTTTTTTCTGGCTGGCTAGGGGAGGGCTTTGTGGTGCTCTAGCTCACCTCCTATGCACATGAGGTGTTCGATGAAATGGCCGAGCCACACTACTTAAGCTTTCTTCTCTCCAAGCTCCATTTTCCTCAAGATTTGTCTAGGTTTAGCGGTCCGTCACGTCCCGTCCCCGTCTTCACCGCCGTCGATCGCCCGCGCCGATCTCGTCGTGGCACCACCGTGGTGAGCCTCTTGTTCTTATCTTCTTTTTAAAAGAGAAAAATTCTTACTTGTATGATTTAGATAGATACTTGTATAATTTTCTTACTTTTATTATTGTTTGTTATTATATAGTGCGATGGTTTTGATATCCGCCCCCGTCGGCCCTCGTCCTGTCTATGATTCGGATGTGGTATATATTATATTTTATAACTATTTGGTTCATTTATTGTTTATGACAATTATGCCGACCAACGTGACATAGATTTTATTTATCTAGGAGGTATGTGAACCGAAAATTCCAACCGACCCTATTGTCGAGAGGTTAAATTTAGTTGAAGAAGAAAACAATTACTTGAAGGAAAAAATAAAAAAAATTGAGGAGGAGAAGATGATATTGGAGTTGCATGTTGTGGATGTCGTCGATGATCACAAGATCAAGATGGATGCAATGCGCTTCAAGATTAGGAAGTATAGAAAATATGACATTCATACCGAGGCTTGGTATCATTATGCCGTTGGATCAATTGTTACCTTGGTTGCGATTATGATCGCATTTGTTGTTGCATTGAAATGTTTTACATAGTTTCAATGTATGGTTTAATTAGATGCTCTGGAGAGCTATATGTTGTTCAATGAGAACTATGTATGTACTTTGGTTTTAATGTGATGATGAACTTCTATTAATTTGGTCACTTATCTATTCATGATGTTCTGTTGGTTTTTGACACACTTAATTATATATAATGCACGCAGATGAACCGGCAATGGATGTACGGTGACAGACACACCTTCGAGTATATTAAGGGCGTGCATAATTTTCTCGAAGTGGCTGAGGCAAACAAGCAGAATGGTTTTATGTGTTGTCCATGCCCTATATGTGGGAATACGAAGTCTTACTCTGACCGGAAAATCCTTCACTCCCACCTGCTTTATAAGGGTTTCATGCCACACTATAATGTTTGGACCAAGCATGGAGAAATAGGGGTTATGATGGAAGACAGCGAAGAAGAAGAGGACGATGACAACTATGTGCCCCCTGAATACGGTGATGCTGCAACGGGGGAAGCTGAAGATCAAGAGGAACCAGACGATGTGCCCGATGATGATCTCCGCCGGGTCATTGTTGATGTAAGGAGACAGTGCGAAAGTGAAAAGGAGAAGCTGAAGTTCGATCGCATGTTAGAGGATCACAAAAAAGGGTTGTACCCCAATTGCGAAGATGGCAACACAAAGCTCGGTACTGTACTGGAATTGCTGTAGTGGAAGGCAGAGAATGCTGTGCCTGACAAAGGATTTGAGAAGCTACTGAAAATATTGAAGAAGAAGCTTTCAAAGGATAGCGAATTGCCCGACAGTACGTACGCAGCAAAGAAGGTCGTATGCCCTCTAGGATTGGAGGTGCAGAAGATACATGCATGCCCTAATGACTGCATCCTCTACCGCGGTGCTTACGAGGATTTGAACCCATGCCCAGTATGCGGTGCATTGCGGTATAAGATCAGACGAGATGACCCTGGTGATGTTGACGGCGAGCCCCCCAGGAAGAGGGTTCCTGCGAAGGTGATGTGGTATGCTCCTATAATACCACGGTTGAAACGTCTGTTCAGAAACAAAGAGCATGCCAAGTTGATGCGATGGCACAGAGAGGACCGTAAGAAAGACGGGAAGTTGAGAGCACCCGCTGACGGGTCGCAGTGGAGAAAAATTGAGAGAAAGTACCGGGTTGAGTTAGCAGGTGACCCAAGGAACGTATGGTTTGGTTTAAGCGCGGATGGCATTTATCCTTTCGGGGAGCAGAGCAGCAATCACAGCACCTGGCCCGTGACTCTATGTATGTATAACTTTCCTCCTTGGATGTGCATGAAGCGGAAGTTCATTATGATGCCAGTTCTCATCCAAGGCCCTAAGCAACCCGGCAACGACATTGATGTGTACCTAAGGCCATTAGTTGAAGAACTTTTACAGCTGTGGAATGGAAAAGGTGTACGTGTGTGGGATGAGCACAGACAGGAGGAATTTGACATGCATGCATTGCTGTTTGTAACCATCAATGATTGGCCTGCTCTTAGTAACCTTTCAGGACAGACAAACAAGGGATACCACGCATGCACGCACTGTTTAGATGACACCCAAAGTATATACCTGGACAAATGCAGGAAGAATGTGTACCTAGGGCATCATCGATTTCTTCCGACCAACCATCAATGTCGAAAGAAAGGCAAGCATTTCAAAGGCAAGGCAGATAACCGGAAGAAGCCCGCCATGCGTACCGGTGATCACGTACTTGCTATGGTCAATGATTTATAGGTAATCTTTGGAAAGGGTCCCGGCGGACTATCTGTTCCGAATGACGCTGAGGGACGCGCACCCATGTGGAAGAAGAAATCTATATTTTGGGACCTACCCTACTGGAAAGACCTAGAGGTCCGCTCTTCAATCGACGTGATGCACGTGACGAAGAACCTTTGCGTGAACCTGCTAGGCTTCTTGGGCATGTATGGAAAGACAAAAGATACACCGGAGGCACGGGAGGACCTGCAATGTTGGCACGAAAAAGATGGCATGCCTCCAAAGCAGTATGAAGGTCCTGCCAGCTACGCTCTTACCAAAGAAGAGAAGGAAATCTTCTTTGAATGCCTGCTCAGTATGAAGGTCCAGTCTGGCTTCTCGTCGAATATAAAGGGAATAATAAATATGGCAGAGAAAAAGTTCCAGAACCTAAAGTCTCATGACTGCCATGTGATTATGACGCAACTGCTTCCGGTTGCATTGAGGGGGATTCTACCGGAAAACGTTCGATTAGCCATTGTGAAGCTATGTGCATTCGTCAATGCAATCTCTCAGAAGGTGATCGATCCAGAAATCATACCAAGGCTAAGGAGTGATGTGGCGCAATGTCTTGTCAGTTTCGAGCTGGTGTTCCCACCATCCTTCTTCAATATCATGATGCACGTCCTAGTTCATCTAGTCGACGAGATTGTCGTTCTGGGCCCCGTATTTCTACACAATATGTTCCCCTTTGAGAGGTTCATGGGAGTCCTAAAGAAATATGTCTGTAACCGCGCTAGGCCAGAAGGAAGCATCTCCATGGGCCATCAAACAGAGGATGTCATTGGGTTTTGTGTTGACTTCATTCCTGACCTTAAGAAGATTGGTCTCCCTCAATCACGGTATGAGGGGAGACTGACTGGAAAAGGCACGCTAGGAGGGGACTCAATAATATGCAGGGACGGGCATTCTTGGTCTCAAGCACACTATACAGTTCTACAGAACTCTACTGTGGTGACCCCGTATGTCGATGAACACAAGAACATTCTGCGCTCCAAACACCCGGAGCAGTGTGACGACTGGATTACATGTGAACACATCAGGACTTTCGGCAGTTGGTTGGAAACACGTCTCAGAGGTGACAACACTGTTTCTGATGAGCTGTACTCGTTGTCCAGGGGACCATCTTCGACTGTATTGACTTACAAAGGATACGAGATAAATGGGAATACATTTTACACGATCGCCCAAGATCAAAAGAGCACCAACCAAAACAGTGGTGTCCACTTTGATGCAGCAACCAAGACGGGAAAGGACACATATTATGGTTACATAGTGGACATATGGGAACTTGACTACGGACATGATTTTAAGGTCCCTTTGTTTAAGTGCAAATGAGTCAATCTGTCAGGAGGCGGGGTACAGGTAGACCCACATTACGGAATGACAACAGTGGATCTGAACAATCTTGGGTACACAGACGAACCATTCGTCCTAGCCAATGATGTGGCGCAGGTTTTCTATGTGAAGGACATGTCTACCAAACCCAGAAAAAGAAAAGATAAGGAAGCGAATACATCATACGATGAGCCAAAGCGCTACATAGTTCTTTCAGGAAAAAGAGACATCGTGGGATTGGAGGGCAATACAGACATGTCTGAAGATTATGAAAAGTTTCATGAAATTCCTCCCTTCAAAGTCAAGGCTGACCCAAGCACCCTGTTAAGTGATGAAGAATATCCATGGTTACGGCGCAATAAGCAAAGGACACAAGCGAAGAAAAAGTGAAGACAGATGAAGTCAGAAAGGGTTGAAAATTGATGATGTGGCTTTGAATGGTTCATTTTGAACACACAAAAAGTCTGGAGTTCAAATAAGTTCAAAAAAATGAAATCCCTTTGTAACATATGAGTTTTCGTCCGAAACCCTGATACTTCGAAAGAGATTGTCCATTTTGTACACGAAGTGCATCCATTTTTTGCCGTAACCCTCTCAACTTTTTAGCACATGCTATGTGGGTGAAATGATGATACCATGCCAATTTTCAACCTCTTCAGAGTTCATTTGAAGTGCTTTTCAATTTCAGGGTCATTTAGCTCAAAAAAATCAGTAAATGCAAGAAAAATAACAGATGAAGTCAGAAAGGGATGAAAATTGATGATGTGGCTTTGAATGGTTCATTTTAAACACACAAAAAGTCTGGAGTTCAAATAAGTTCAAAAAAATGAAATCCCTTTGTAACAGATGAGTTTTCGCCCGAAACCCTGATACTTCGAAAGAGATTGTCCATTTTATACACGAAGTGCATCCAGTTTTTGCCGTAACCCTCTCAACTTTTTAGCACATGCTATGTGGGTGAAATGATGATACCATGCCAATTTTCAACCTCTTGAGAGTTCATCTGAAGTGCTTTTCAATTTCAGGGTCACTTTGCTCAAAGAATGAACTAATATAAAAAAGAATGAACTGGAAAACTTTTATGAAACTCTAATAGAAAAAATAATATACTAAAAGAATGAACTAGAAAACTTTAATGAAACTCTAATAGAAAAAGGAATAAACTAGAAAACTTTAATGAAACTCTAATAGCAAAAGGAATCAACTAAAAAGCTTTTATAAACCTCTAGTATTATTGAAACTAAAATTATATAAAATTTATGCAACTAAAATTATCAAAGTATTTTCTGTTCAAAACATTAAAAGCAAAAAGAATTTTCATAAAGAACTTTTTTTGTTAGAAACTTTAATAGAAAAAAGATTATCATAAATATTTTTTTTAGAAACTAAAGTAACAAAAACTGTTTTTGAATATAATGATAAAACACAGTAATATTAAATAGCAGGAAAAAGAATCACTCCAAAATCTATTTTTATAGTAAAGTTAATCACAAACTAGTGATTCACACAAATTTTAAAGAATTCAAATTTAAACTATTCAAATTGGAAAACTAATGGCACTAACAGAAAGTTTATAATTTTTATTACCTAAAAGCAAAATGAATCACTGCAAAACTGCAAAAAAAAAAGCAAAAAAAAAACAGAAAAAAATGCCACTTACTGGGCCACCACAGCCTGAATAGGACTAGAAACCCAGCTAATTGGGCCAGGATTCAGGCCCGCAGAAGGCCTAGCAGGCCCACAGGCATATACACAGTCTTTAGGCCCGTAAGCCTGCTTTAGAGAGGAGCTCGAAAGCTCAGGCGCACCGCACCTTATAAACAGGTGCGGCTCTCTCTCAGCTAGCGAGGTGGGACTAAACTCCCACCACCACGCCGCTGTGCAAGGCTATTGGTCCCGGTTGGTGGCACAAACCGGGACCGATGACGCCCTTTGGTCCCGGTTCATGGCACCAACCGGGACCAATGCCCCCCTTTACACTACAGGAATCAGCTTCTTTGCCGTCTGCCATGGCAGACGGCAAAGGCATGAATGGCGGTCGGCAAAGCTCTTTGCCGACTGCTAGCTGTCGGCAAACAGTCCGGCTCAATTCCTGCCGGTAAAGGCCTTCTTTGCCGTCTGCTTCAGAGAAGCGGACGACAAAGGTTTATGCCATCAGCCGTTTGCGGCCAGCAGACGGCAAAGAGCGTAGACGGCAGTGAGGTGAGGTGGGAGCCGTTAGGGGTTAACGGCGTGCTTTGCCGTCAGCCGGCAGACGGCAAAGAGGCTAGGGTCTTTGCCGTCTGCTGGCGGACGGCAAAGAGCCCAAATAGGAGTCACTGGGAAGCTGCCACGTGGCCTTATTTGCCGTCAGCCGGCAGACGGCAAAGAGGCTAAGGTCTTTGCCGTCTGCTGGCGGACGGCAAAGAGCCCAAATAGGAGTCACTGGGAAGCTGCCACGTGGCCTTATTTGCCGTCTGCTAGCTGTCGGCAAAGGGATTTGAATCTTTGCCGTCTGCCAGCAGTCGGCAAAGACCTTAGCCTCTTTGCCGTCTGCCAGCTGACGGCAAAATGCCCAAATAGGCAACCCAGTGTTCCCAGGTTGCACAGGTAGCTGCCACGTGGCCTTCTTTGCCGACTGCTAGCTGTCGGCAAAGCTCTTTGCCGACTGCTAGCAGACGGCAAAGCTCTTTGCCGTCTGCTAGCAGACGGCAAAGAGCCTATATAACCCCTGTTTTTAATTGAATTCATTCAATTTGACAGAAATTCATAGATATACACAGATAATACATATATACACAACAAGCATATCCAACAATATATTTCCACAAGTCCAACATATATCCATATGACATAAGATGTTTCCAACAACATATCCATAGTGACATACACATCCAAACAAGTTCCCAAACATGTTTTCATAAACAAAAAGGAAGCACAAGGAGAATATATGAGTCCATCAATGCAAGCTTCCTCATCTCAAGCAAATCTGCAAATTGGGAAAGATGAAAGTTAGAAGAAGAAGAAGAAGAGGAAAAGAAGAAGAAGAAGAAAAGAAGAAGAGGAAAATAAGAAGAAGATTTTATATTCTCTTTCTTTCTCTCCTCCCCCTCTTCTTTATCTTCTTCTTTTCCAACAAATGTAGTTAAAAAAGCCAATTTAGAGCTAAGCTAGGTAAATAGGTCATTTTGGAGATAAGCTAAGTTCAATGTATCATATTGGAGCTAACCTACGTAAACTTGGTCATTTTGGAGCTAAGCTAAGTTAAATGGATCATATTGAAGCTAACCTAGGTAAACTTGGTCATTTTTGAGCTAACCTATGTAAAAATGTCATTTTTTGCTATGCTAGGTAAAAATGCTAAGTGTGTAGGTCAATTTAGAGCTAACTTAGGTAAATAGGTCATTTTGGAGCTAACGCGGGGTAAAATTGGATCATATTGTAGCTAACTTAGGTACTTGGTCTTTTTGGAGCTAACGTAGTTAAATGGATCATATTGGAGCTAACATAGTAAACTTGGTCATTTTGGAGCTAACTTGGCTAATTAGGCCATTTTGACATTACTAAGCTTATTGTGTCATTTTGAGGACAACAAGCTAAGTATATGACATTTATGAGGTTACCAGGTTATATGCCATTTACGAATAAAAACAAGTAAGAGGAGGAAAAGAAGAGAAGAAGAAAAAGAAAAAGAAGAATAAGAAAAGAAGAAGAATAAGAAAAGAAGAAGAAATGTTCTTCTTCTTCTTCTTTTCTTATTCTTCTTCTTCTTCTTCTTCTTCTTCTCTTCCTATTCCTTCTTTTCTTCCTATTCCTTGATTTTCTTCATCTTATTATGTCATTTGTGGACTAAATAGGCTAAATTATGTCATAAATGGACTAAATAGGCTAAATAAGAAGAAAAATACCGTTATCACGGAGGTGAAGGACCGGTCGGGGCTGCGCCAGTGCCAGACTGAGGTGAAGGGCCGGTCGGGGTTCCACCAAGGCCAGACGGAGAAGCATCGGTTGATGCTTGTCGGGAAGCATTCTACACCAAAGATCATTTCCAATGTCTCGTTAGCATGATGCAACATAAATGTGAATACTAGTAACTAACCACCATTCAAATCAAACTCACCGTGGTCGCCGGAGCAATCTGGGGCATCGGCGGAGGGGTCTGACCGCTTTTCTCACACATGCTCTACACATTTGGTTCTCACGAGTTAGTCATATTAGTTAGTAATGGAACAAACATTATGTGCATGATTTGGCTAATATGCAGGAGAAACGTACCACCAAGATGTCGTATAGGGCCCGGTTTTGAGCATCGTTCCGGTTCCTCTCCTCCTCCAACAGCCTGGCCGTCCTCTCCTCCAGCTCCCTCTCCCTCTCCTCCGCCTGCCTTCTTGCCGCCTCCAAAAGCGTCTGCGTGTTTGGTTTTTGTTAACCATTCACCGGTCCAAACTTTCTGACTAGTGTAACCGGTGTACATCCACGCACGATCACTCATATTGACTTCCTACTAGACAGACAATAAATATATACATCATTAAGCAAACCATATCCATTAGTTAATGGAGTTTGTCAGTTCTCTTACGTCCATGCAACCTACATGCTAATAGGTAAAGATAGGTCCTAATCCCACCCGAGTATGTGTAGATTGAGTTCGTTTTCCCATGCTCTGCTCCGGATCCGACGCAAAATTTCGGCAGCACCTCCCCGCTGTTCTCCTGATACATGTCTCGGCAATAAGCAGAGAGGATGTGTACCCGGAGAACAACAGGGAGGCACTGACGAAATTCTGCATCGGATCCGGAGCAGAGCATATAGGAAAACGAACCCAATCTACACATACTCGGGCTGTCCATGGATAACGTTGGACAATTCGAAAGAATCACGATTATAAATATGCAAATGCATGCATATTTATAGATGTAACCCTTTCGAACGGGAGACGCATAGTGGTTACGCATACTGATGACGGACACCTATAGCTAGCTAGTTTCATTGGCACGAAGACCGGAATAGAGCAAATGTAGGGGGGAGGAGGAGATGTCCATTTTGTGCTCACCGGAAAGCAGGGGCGGAGCTCGTCGAACGCACGGGGAGGTCGTCAAACACCACACCCTTGCAGCGACGAAACAACTGCACATTTTAAATCCACCTGATTAACACAAATATGATGTTTTGCATAACAAATCGAAATATACGACCTAACTCATTTCACAAATATATGACCCCGTCGGGTCGGGGTCGGGGCAGGGTCGGGGTGTGGTGTCAGGGTGTAGGTGTCGATCGGGATGTCAGGATGTCGTATGTCGGGGTCGTCAGGGTGTCGATCAGGGTGTCGGGGTCAGGGTCAGGGTGAAATTTCATGAGAGAAGACATAAACATCAAGTGAAACAATTAACATTGTACAAAGTTGAAAACTTGCTACTACGACGAGGTAAAGTTCCTTGCGAAATCTATAGTCTTGAAAGCGTATAATAGCATCATCATCAACCTTTGCAAATATTTCTCGCTCAGTAATTATTTGGTCAGTAGCAACACGATAAGCAGTACTGCGTAGCAAATACTAACATTATAGCAAGCGATCAAAAAATGTTCAATCTAAAATTTTACAACAACAGCAAGGCAGTAGCAGTCAGTGTAGCACAATGCACATGCACATATTATCCTGTCTGTGAGTGAGTGAGTCTGTCCATTACCAATCCGGCTCTTCAGTGCGGCTGCGGCTGCGGCAGACGGCGTGGCGGACAGGCAGAGTCGCGGAGACCAGGGCAAGGGAGGCCGGAGCCCGGAGCAGAGCCGGCGTGCGAGCAGTAGAGCCGCAGCCCGCAGGGAGAGCCGGGAGAGGGAGAGCGGCGGAGCGCGGCGTACAGTGGCGGAGGCGCGGAGCCGGCGAGCACCGGAGGGGGCAGCGGCAGTGGGGAGGGAAGGGGGCGCCGGTGGTGAGGGAGGGGGCCACGTGGGAGGGGGAGGGGCGGCGATGGAGGAGGAGGAGGGGGCCGGTGGGGGGGAAGGGGGGGGGGGCGGCGCGTGGAGGGAGGGAGGGAGGGGGCGGCGGTGGAGGAGGGAGGAGGGAGGGGGAGGCGGTGGAGGGGGAGGGGGAGGGAGGCGGCGTCGGGTGGATGAGGGGGGCGGCGGCGCGGCGGTGGAGGGAGGGGCGGCGGCGTGTCCTGTTCGGGGAGGGGCGCGCGCCTGCGCGGAGTGGGGGCGGGCGGCTGCGGCAGTCCTGTTGGCGGGCGGGGGCGCGGCGCGTCCTGCCGCGGGAGTGGGCGGCGAGGCCTTCGCGCGTGCGGGGCAATGGTGGGGAGGCGGGAGAAAGAGATGGAATAGGGCGCGCGCGCGGGGGGCCAAATTAACCCCCCGCATTGCCGTCTGTTTTTTTTTCTCTTTGCCGTGTGCTGGCGGACGGCAAAGAATTCTTTGCCGTCCGCCAGCAGACGGCAAAGAGGATGACCGTTAGACGGCCACCGCCGTGAAACTGTGGGCCCCTCTTACCTCTTTGCCGTCTGCTGGCAGACGGCAAAGAAGTGGCCCGTGTGACCTACCCAGTGCAGTACCCCCGTGGGGTCCACTTTGGACTTTGCCGTCTGCTGGCGGATGGCAAAGAACCCTTTGCCGTCTGCTGGCGGACGGCAAAGAGCTCGCAGATGGCAAAGACCCTGTTTGCCATCAGCTGGTTCTTTGCCGTCTGCTTTGAGAAGTCAGACGGCAAAGAGCCTCTTTGCCATCAGCTGGCAGACGGCAAAGAGCTGGCAGATGGCAAAGACCCAGATTCCAGTAGTGTTAGTCCCGGTTGGTTCCACCAACCGGGACTAAAGGTCCCTGTTTCCCGCCCTTTGGGTTGCTGAAAACAAACCTTTGGTCCCGGTTGGTGGAACCAACCGGGACTAAAGGTGGGCATTGGTCCCGGTTCGTGCCACGAACCGAGACCAATACTCTGGGTATATAAGTAGCACTTAGGAATTTTTAGAACTCACTTCGATCTCTCCTCCTCCTCTCCCCCCGACGGCGGCGAATCCATCCACGACGCCGGCAGGCTGCCCGAGCGAGCCGTCGCCGACACCCTCGCCGCGCCTTGCCCCCGACGCCGCTGCTCCTCGCGCCCCTCTGCCCTGAGCCGACGGGCCGACGCGCCGCGCGCGCCCCTGCCCCCAACGCCGTCACCGCGCCGCCCCTGCCCCGCTCCCCTGCCCTCGTCGCCGCGCCGCCCCTGCCCTCGTCGCCGCACCGCCCCTGCGCCGTCACCGCCCCGGTCCGCTCCGCCCCGTGCTACGGTCCGGCCGGCCCCCTGTTCATATACATTTTTTTTCATACGATTTTGTTAGATCATGTTGATGATAGATATGATGATGTTGATGATAGATGTTGTATGCTTTTTTTGTTCATATAATTTTTTTGTTCATATAATTTTTTTTGTTCATATGATGATTTTTTTTTCATATATGTATTAATTTTTTTATTTAGGTTGTTAGTAGATATCGATTTTAGGTTAGTTGATTTAGTGCATTTTAGGTTAGTTGTACTGTTAGTGCATTTTAGGTTAGCGGAGAGGGAAAAAAAGGAAAAATAAGAAAAGAGGAAGAAGGAAGAAGGAAGAAGAAGAAAAAGAAGGAGAGGAAAAAGGAAAATAATAATAAGAAGAGGAAGAAGGAGAAGAAGAAGGAGAAGAAGATGAGAGGAAGAAGAGGAGAAAAAAATAAGAAGAGGAAGAAGAAGGAAAAAAAAGATCGCCGAGGGGTCGAGAGGGGGAGGGTCGAGGATCGCCGAGGGGTCGAGAGGGGGACATCGATCAACCCCCTCCCCGATAACATTTTTTTCCATGTATCTATGTCGTTGTCGATATACCCCCTCCCCGATAACTTCGACATGATGGGGGGGGTCGATATACCCCCTCCCCGATAACATTTTTTTTCTAAGTTACTAAGGTAAAATGTTCACCCCCCCTCTCGATATACCGGGCGACCAACTCTCGAGGCCACCCAAACCCTAGAAAAAAAAGCGTTGTCGATCTCCTACCCCCTCCCGCCCCTACCCGACAAACTCTCGAGGCCACCCAAACCACTAGAAGAAAACTCCGGTAACTTCGACATGAGGGGGGGACGTCGATCAACCCCCTCTCGCCCGAACAAGTCTTTGTATCATTTTATATCGCGGTGGACATATATCAAAGTTTGATCATGCGGCTGTTACTTTCGCCTAATGATGAAGACATGGTTTTGTTGAATCCTTTGACACTAGACAAACGTGACATGAGGGGGTCGAGGGTCGGGAACTAGGGTAGAGGGTCGTGGATCGCCGAGCTGTCAAGGGTCGTGAACTAGGGTAGAGGGTCGAGGGTCGCCGAGGGGTCAAGGGTCCAGATTTATCAAGAATGCCCCCATTATGAATGTGCACAAGTTGATCCAATTTTTTGCTGATCTCATCTATATATATATATATATATATATATATATATATATATATATATATATATATATATATATATATATATATGTCACGTTGTCTGTCAAAGTATTGAAGAAATCCATGGCTTCATCATTTGCCAGAAGTAACAGGCGTATGATGCTACGAAGCTCTTCAAAGTTGTTTTGGAACGGAGTTCCTGATAGAATAATTCGCCTTTTGGTACGAATTTCAGCAAAGGCCTTCCAAATAGGTATATTCGGAAGGCCCTTGTTGAACTTTGTACCAAAAAGCGAATTATTCTATCGGGAACTCCGTTCCAAAACAACTTTGAAGAGCTTCGTACCATTATGCGCCTGTCATTTCTGGCTAATGATGAAGTCATGGTTTTCTTGAATTCTTTGACACTAGACAACGTGACATATAGAAGGGTAGATGAGATCAGGAAAAATATGGACCATTTTCTGCACATCCAGAATGGCGTCATTTTGTTAAATCCCTTGTCGGTCTGGACGTCGGACATTCATGAGAGAGGCGGTCCGGCCCAAACCCTAGAAGCGTTGTCGAGGCCACCCCAAACCGTAGAAGCATCAAGCTAGCTAGGTCTACGTTTGCACTAATATATCCATCTGTCATGTTTGTATATTAATTAATTGCCATGTTGTAATATTTGCAGAAACTATGGAGCACCGAGATATCGAAGCAGAATAGTTGTTGGGGGACATAATCCTCGGCGAAGGTGATGTCTTGCCGTATCTCAACGACACCGATGGTCTGGAAGGAGAGGATGAAGCAGGCTCCGGTGATCGAACAATGGAGGTGGAAGGACATGATTATGATGGCTCCGGTGACGGAATGCCGGTGGAAGAAGGAGACCATGATGACTGCTCTGGTGAGTGAACGAAGGAAGGAGCTGTTGCAAAGTCCGGCGAGGTATATATATTAATTAAGCCTATGCTGACTAGCTAATTGATGCATTAATTGTTTTGGTATGTACACATATTAACTCTCTTCTTTCTTCTTTTCTAGCCCTCCGGATCGAGCCAAACTTTGGTAACGAGACGAGGCCCGAAGAAAAGGTTGCGCCAGGATGAAAGGTTCACGATCACAGCAATCAAGGGTGATGGCCAACCGATTGAACCCAGCCGGACCAAGGAAGCATTTTCTGCTCAGTGCGGGGTTCTTGTTAGGGACATGATCCCGATCAGCATCCACCATTGGAATAAGCCTAAGAGCGAAGACCCTCAAGTGTCTTTTGTCAATGATAGACAGAAAGATGATCTTTGGACCGCGCTGAAGGCAAATTTCACCCTACCGCCAGAGGAGGATCCGGATAAGCCAGTTATAGAGCCATTGGTTAAGGCTCATGCTCTAAAGAAGATGGCAGATCTATTCAGGAGGTGGAAGAATGAGTTGAAATCAATGTTTGTCGACAAAGGGAAGACTCCAGAATTCACCGGCAGATTTGAGAAGATAAGAGATCACTGGCCCGCATTTGTGGCCCACAAGACATCGGAGAAGAGTAAGAAGATGTCAACGACAAACAAGAAAAATGCTGCAAAGAAGGAGCATCACCATCGCACGGGGTCAGGTGGCTACCTCAAAGCCCGGCCATTGTGGGACAAGGCTGAGAAGGACCTGCTTGATAAAGGGGTCGAACCAGAGACATTGAACTGGCCAGACCGTTCAAGGACTTGGTTCTTCGGGGTTGGGGGAACCTTGGACCCTGAAACAGGGAAGTGCCGTTGGATGAAGGAGCAACTTGAAATACCCGTCAAGAAGCTTTAGAAGTATATCGCCGCAGCGCAACAAGGGACGTTCGTTCCCGACAGAAAGAACGACGAGCTCACACAGGCCCTCGGGGATCCTGAGCACCCAGGACGAACACGAGGCACGGCAGGCTCCGTTGCGTGGAAGGTTGGGTTTCCCAGCGCAGGCGGTTACAAAACCCGGGAGAGGAGGAGGAAAGTGGAGCAGACCGAACTGCAGAAGCTGAATGCAAGGGTACGAGCGCTAGAGGAACAAGCATTAGTTTAGCGACCTACCGGAGCTACCCCGCCATCTCAGCGGAGAAGCAGCGTGGCTTCCACCGAGCTCCTTCAGCAGCCTCACTTCACGGCTCCCGCTACACCATGGATGCTATCATGGAGGCTCAAGATTGCCACCTTATGACGTAATGGCAGCACCTGAAAGTCAAGGCGGCTGTCGGCTCTGTTGCACCTCCTGGACCCGGCGCAACTTTTCACTGCCTTCCGATTCCAGAAGCCTATGCTGTTGTGATGGTCGATGAAATAACAGAGGGATTTGAGGAGCTCGAGCTTGACCACCCTACCGGTGAAGGGGAGACTCAGCTGGGTCTTGCTTTGAAGACTCCATGTCTATGGCGGAAGGAGCTCATCAACCTTCCGAACTGGACACCTCCGCCTCCTCCTCCTCCTCCTCCTCCTCCGGCGAGTCAGGGCACTCCGCCTCCTCCTCCGCCTCCTCCTCCGGCGAGTCAGGGCACTCCGCCTCCTCCTACGCCTCCTCCTCCGGCGAGTGATCAGGGCACTCCGCCTCCTTCTCCGGCTGCTCCGGCGCGTGGTGGCACTCCGCCTCCTTCTCCACCTGCGCCGGCGCGTCCGAGCAGCCCGCCTCCTCCTCCTCTTCGTCAGCAACAGCGGAAGACAGCCGCCGCCGCTCCGGCTGCTCTGGCGTGTCGTAGTACTCCGCCTCGTAAGCAACGAAGGAAGACAGCCGCAGCCGCTCCGGCTGCTCCGGCGTCTAGCAGTACAGCCAGAGGCGGGAGGCAATACAGATTCGGTCCGACTCTCACGCCTCTAGAGAAGTTACCATACAAGATGACCGAGGAGGAAAACGCGAAGATCTGTCAAGCCGAAGTGAAGGACTTTTTTGCAAAGAAAAATCCGCCTCCGGAGGAGAAGATAGATCCGGTGAAATTGAAGCGCACTTTGGATGCCCTGAAGCGACCACCACCGCCTCCGCCGGATGACAACCATGTCCGCGCTCTTAAAAAGGCAGTGCAAGGAGCGCGCCGGTCGGGAACTACTTCAATTGACAAAAGGTTACAAGAACGAAGAAGTGGGAAAAAAATCCCCAGCTCGGCGAACAGGCGAACCAATCATGCCCCCCGCTCAAGGTGTCTAGCGATATCGTCGCAAATCTGCCGAGGATGCTGCCCGGTACCAATCCTGGTGATTACCTACCCGACGATGCACATTTTGATACAATGGAGGTGGACGAACACAAATACTGGTACGGGAAGCCTCTCGTCAAACCTGGTCATCCTCCTCTAACAACGATGATGCAAAGATTCCATCAGTGGTACATGGACACCTGCAAGTCTGGGAAGGATATTTTGACGCTGAGAGTTAAAGAGGAGCACGACCTCGTTGGAATTGATTTGTTGTCTGTTCCATTTGATTAGTTCTTCGAGTTTTTCAATCAAAAGGACCTCGATAAAATAATCATCACTTGCTATTGTCTGTAAGTACTACTTCTGTAATTAAGTCTCTATATATAGCTCAGCTCTTTCATTGCATGAATATATAATTATCCTCACTATATTATGCAGATTGAAGATCGTCGAATGCAGAAATGCACAAATCTATGATATTGGGTTCATTAACACAAATCTCATAGATGAATGGACGGTTAAATATAATGCCAAAGAAACAGAGGCCAACTTGCTACAATCGTTGCTTCGAAATCAAAATAAAGATAAAATACTCTTTCCTTACAACTTCAAGTGAGTGTTACTGTCTTGTGCATATTCGGTTTCCCTTATTACTCGAGGTTATAGTAATGTAATTGATGAGTTATGCATGCGTGCGCAGCTTCCACTTTATTCTCCTAGAGATTAAGCTTGAGTAGGGACTAGTAACCGTCTTAGACTCGAGATGAAAAGATCCCAAGGAGTATGCGGCCATGACTGAAATGCACCAGAAGTAAGTTCAATCGATCATTATCGCACCATATCGGCAACTTTGTTCATTTCCTGATATCAAGTAATTATTTTCTTTGTCTCGCAGGGTTTGGAAAGTGTTCACCGCAGAAGCTCCGGGACTGCCGGGGGAGCTGCGATTTACACTCCCGAAAGTAAGTACTACTAGCTAGTTCCACGCATCTCCCATTGATTCTAGCTAGTTTCATCAATACCATTTATAATGCTTGATTATCAGTTTGATTGACCTCTATTTCTCGTAAAGTGGTTGTGGCAGGAAGGCGGGAATAATTTTTGTGGATACTACGTTTCCGAGTACATCTACAACGCGACGACCTCTAAGCGGGGCTACTCTGAAAAACAATATGAAGTGCGTAAGCAATAATATTCACAATTTTATTTTATTACCATCATTTGTGTTGAGTTTCATTCATATATATGTATTGACTCCCTTCTTCAAATTAGATGTGGCAGATGCGGGATGAACTCCTACCACAAGATTGCATAAAAGCAATTCAAGAGGAATTGGCGGGATTCTTTCTTAACCACGTCATCAATAAAGACGGAGAATACCATGTGGAACTTGACATCAGATGTTAGGGATTGTAAGAGATCTTATATTGTATATATGTAACTTGTTGTTCGACCAATCTCTCGGAGAAGGAGGAGGTCGATCACTTCTCTCTGTATATGTTCATGACGATCTTGTGTACTTAATGATTTCCTTCATTTGCTTACTAGCTAGCGTGTCGAGTCCTCTCTATACGTATAGTACATAGTGTCGACCAAGCACGGAGATAAGAGAGGACACTTCTCTCTATTAGCTAACTAACACAATATATCAAACCCCTAAATTAACCCTACCAAACCCCCAAACACCCCCCCCCCTTTAAAAAAAACAAAAACCCCAGCCCCTGAACTGCTGACGCGTGGACGCTTTTTCGTCCCGGTTGGTGCTACCAACCGGGACAAAAGGCCCTCCTTCCTGGGCAAGCCGCAGCGGCCACGTGGAGCCCCATCTGTCCCGGTTCGTAGGCGAACCGGGACTAAAGGTATTGGGCTTTAGTCCCGACCCTTTAGTCCCGGTTCCAGAACCGGGACAAATGGGCCTCTGAAACCGGGACAAATGGGCCTTTTTCTACTAGTGTTGCCATGTTGTAATATTTGCAGAAACTATGGACAAAGAATTAGAAAAAGAAGAGTTGTTGGGGGATATAATCCGCGACGGAGGTGAAATCACCTTGTCATTCCTCAACGACACCGATGGTCAGGAAAGAGTGGATGACGGCTCCGGTGATCGAATGGAGGAGTAAGGAGATCATGACGGATCCGGTGACCGAATGGAGGAGGAAGGAGATCATGACGGCTCCGGTGACCGAACGGAGGAGTGAGCCTTAACTGTTGCAAAGTCCGGCGAGGTATATATATATATATATATATATATATATATATATATATATATATATATATATATAAAGCCTCTGCTGACTTGATGCATTAATTGTTTTGTATGTACATATATTAACGCTTCTTTCTTCTTTTAGCCCTCCGGATTGAGCAAAACTTCCATAAGGAGACGAGGCCCGAAGAAAAGGTTGCGCCAGGATGAAAGGTTCACGATCGAAGAAGTCGCTCGAGATGGCCAACCGATTGCTCCCAAGCGGACCAAGGACACATTTGTACATCAGTGCGGAGTTGTTGTTAGGGACAGCATCCCGATCAGCATCCAAGAATGGAATAAGAAGAAGGACCCTGAAGTTTCTTATGTCCAAGATAGACTGAAAGATGATGTTTGGAACTCGCTGATGACAAATTTTAGCCTACCGCCAGAGGAGGATCCAAATAACCCAGTTATACAGCGAAAGGTCAAGGCACTTGCTCTTAAGAAGATGGCAGAACTATTCAAGAACTGGAAGAAAGATTTGAAGAAAAAGTTTGTCAACAAAGACGAAACTCCAGAATTCACTGGTCAATATGAGAAGATAAGAGATCACTGGCCCGCATTTGTGGCCTACAAGAAATCATAGAAGACTAAGCAAAGGTCACTGACAAACAAGCAAAATGCTGCAAAGAAGCAGTATCACCATGTTACGGGGTCAGGTGGCTACAGCAAAGCCCGGCCTACATGGGACAAAGCTGAGCAAGACCTGCTTGCTAAAGGGGTCCAACCAGCGACATTGCACTTGCCAGATCGGGCAATGACTTGGTTCTTCGGGGTTGGGGGAACTTTGGACCCAGAATCAGGGAAGTGTGTTTGGACGAACGCTCAACTTGCAATACCCATCAAGAAGCTTGAGAAAGCAATCTAGGCAGAACAGGAAGGGAGGTTCCATCCCGACAGAGAGAAGGACGAGATGACAGAGGCCCTCGGGAATCCTGAACACCCTGGACGAACACGAGGCACATCAGGCTCCGTTCCGTGGGTGCATGGGTTTCCTGACAGCGGTGGTTATAGAAGCTGAGAGAGAAAGAAGAAAGAGGAAGCAAGCGAAATGCAGAAGATCAATGCAAGATTAGTGAAACTAGAGGAACTTGGGAGCCAGCGAGATACCGGCCAACCATCTCAGCGGCATGAAGATCCTTCGTTTGACGCTGCCCCGAAGCTACCCCACCATCTCAGTGGAGAAGCAGCGGTGCTTCCACGGAGCTCGTTCATCCTGATATCACGGCTCCTCGCTACCCCGTGGATAGTATCACGGAGAATGAACATTGTGTGCTAATGGCGAAATGCCATAACCTTACAGTGAAGGTGGCGGTCGGCTCTGTCTTACCTCCTCGAGCTGAGCGAACTTTCCATTGTCGTCCGATTCCACATGGCTTTGCTATTGTCAGGGTGGATGAAATAATGGAGGGGTTTGAGAGGCTGGAACTTGAGTACCCTACAGGTGAAGGGGAGATGCTTCTGGAAAATGCCTTAAGGAGTACATGTCTATGGAGAAAGGAGAACATCAAGCTTCCAAACTGGACGCCGCCTCAGCGAACTCAGCCGGATCCTCAGCGGACTCCTCCTCACAGTCCAGCTCTGCTATCTCCACTGCCTGAGTCGTCTCCGGCACGTCAGCCGTCTCCGCCGCCTCAGCGGACTCTAACGGAGGAGGCCCCTCAGCAGAATCCTCCTCCGCCTCAGCTGTCTGCGGCGCGTCAGCCGTCTCCGCCGCCGCAGCCGTCTTCGGCGCGTCAGCCGGCTCCGCCGCGTCAACGGACTCCGCCGCCACAGCAACAGCGGAAGAGCGGCGCTGTCGCTCCGACGGCTAGCAGCACAACAGGCAAGAAATTCAGAGCTGGTCCAAGCCTCAGGGCTCCTCCAAAGTTACCATATGAGAGGATTGACGAGGAAAACAAGGACATCATGGATGCCGAAGTGCGGGCCCATTTTGAACGAAAACGTCCACCTTCAAAGGAAATAATAGATCCGGTGAAAATGAAGCGCACTCTGGATGCCCTTAAGCGACCACCATCACCTCCGCCGTGATGCAACTATGACCGTTGTATTGCAAAGACATATGATGAAGCACGGCGGTCGGGAAGTACTACCAGTGCTGCAAGACGAAGTGAGAAAACAATTCCCCAGCTCGGCAAACAGGAGAAGCAATCGTGCCCCCTGCTCAAGATGTCTAGCGATATCGCTAATCATCCAGGGCTAGCGCCCGGTACCACTCTTGGTGATTACGTGGGCGATGATGTACAGTTTGAAATGGCTGAGGTAGTAGCACCCTTTAGATACGAGCACGGGAAGCCTCTCGTCAAACCTGATCAGCTCCCGCATCTACCAACGATGATGCGAAGATTGCATGACTGGTACTTGGAAACCTGCAGCAAGGATGGGACCGACAGTATATTGCTGGGAATTAAAGATGAGCACGACTTCATTAGAGTTGAGGTGATGCCTGTTGAATTTGTGGAATTATTTCAGTTATTCAATCAAGATGCCCTCGACAAACAACTCATGAGTTGGTACTGTCTGTAAGTATTATTTCTGTAATTAAGTCGCTAGCTCAGCTCGTTCATTGCATGTATATATAATTATCCTCACTATATTATGCAGATTGAAAATCGTCGGATGCAAAAGAGTACAAATCTATGACATTGGGTTCATTAGCCCAAATATCGTAAATGAATGGACGGTACAAAACAGAGTTGAAGATACTGAGGAAAACTTGCTAAACGCGTTCCTTCGACATCAAAACAAAAGGGAAATACTCTTTCCTTACAACTTCAAGTGAGTGTTACTGTCTTGTGCATATTTGGTTTCTCTTACTCGAGGTTAAGTACTGTAATTGATGAGTTATGCGTGCGCAGGTTCCACTTTATTCTGCTATCCATTAAGCTTGACGGGGGAGTAGTAACTGTCTTAGACTCGAGACGTAAAGATCCTAAGGATTATGCGGACATGAGTGAAATGCTCCAGAAGTAAGTTCAATCATTATCGCACCATATCGGCAACTTCCGTTCATTTCCTGATATCAAGTAATCATTTTCTTTGCCGGGCAGTGTTTGGAAAAAGTTCACCGGAATGGTTCCGGGTCTGAAGAAGAAGCTGCGATTTACACACCCCAAAGTAAGTAGTACTAGCTAGTTCCGCGCATCTCTCATTGATTCTAGCTTCATCAATACCATTATCATGCTTGATTATCAGTTTGATTGAAATCTATTCTCGTAAAGTGCTTGTGGCAGGCAGGCGGGAATAATTTATGTGGATACTACGTTTGCGAGTTCATGCGCCACTTGACCTCTGAGCGGGGCTACTCTGACAAACAATTTGAAGTACGTAAACAATATTCACAATTTTATATTATTACCATTAATTGTGTTGAGTTTCATTCATATGTATGTATTGACCCCCTTCTTTAAATTAGATGTGGGAGATGCGGGAAGAACTCCTACCACGTGATCGCATACGAGCAATTCAAGAGGAATTGGCGGGATTCTTTCTTGACCACGTCATACATGAAAAGGGAGAATACCATACGGAAATTCAAATGCATTTTCGGTAGATGATGCTAGGGATCGTAAGAGATGTTATATTGTATATATGTAGTAGCTTTGGATAGATATACGAAAACTTGTTATTCGACCAAGCACGGAGAAAGAGAGGTCACTTCTCTCTATATATGTTCATGACGATCTTGTGTAATTAATGGTTCCTTCTTTTGCTTACTAGCTAGCGTCGAGTTCTCTCTATATGTAGTAGGTAGCGTCGACGAAGCACAGAGAAAGAGAGGTCACTTCTCTCTATATGTAGTAGGTAGCTAACACAATATGAAACCCCTAACCCCCCCCCCCCCCCCCCCTTCAAAAAAAAATCACCAGCGCCTGGGAGTTGTTGATGCGTGGCTGCCTTTTAGTCCCGGTCGGTATTACCAACCGGGACTAAAGGTCCTCCTGACTGGGCGCCCCACAGCGGCCACGTGGAGCTCCTTTAGTCCCCGTTCGTAGGCCAACCGGGACTAAAAGTGAGGGGCTTTAGTCCCGATCGTTTTGTCTCGGTTGCAGAACCGGGACTAAAGGCCCTCTGGAACCGGGACAAGTGCCATGTTTTCTACTAGTGGTATTAGGTCGTGTATCTCAAATACCCGAGACCCCATGCCTAGCACGGTGACGCTGATGCTGCAGTCGGAGACGTACCGGTAGCCATCGTATGATGCATGGGTGGGCACTGATGAAGCCAGCCTGACCTGTGCTCGACTCATGATGTTGTCGCCATGTCCAGCTAGGAGACACGCAATCGTTGCAAGGTCGGTGTCGGTGTTGCAAACACGGGCGCCGATCGGTTGTGGCGCTGCTGCATTCTGGACACCAGTGCTTCAAGGGTCTCCGATAGTGCTACAGGAACATCGGTGTCGCTAGTGCGAGAATGGTGTAGTTGCACATGTAGCATCGATGATGCTGTCACTCGGTGATGCTACAAGCTCGCCGCCTGGGTTGTTATGCCCCCCATGAACATGGCAACCGGTGAAGCTGCGACGAAGTTGACCCATAGGGTGCTACGGCCCCGACAACATGGCAACCGGTGATGTTGCGACAATGCCGACCAGCGTCTCAACCATACCACAAGGGGCACTAGTGGTTTCTGATTGAGTGTTGCGACCATTGTTGTGGGAGTCGCCGGTGCTGTGGGAGGTCACCGGTGCGGTGGGGATTCCAGCGCGACGGGAGCAGTTGCCAATGCCGCAAATGTTGTTGTGGGAGCGTCGTCGGTGATTCAAAAATGTTGGTTGTTCATCAGTCGTGTTGCGACGGGAGAACAAAGAGAAGTGTATATTGTGTGAGGTCGTTTTGCTATGACAGGGAGTAACGAAGCAAAGTATGTCTCTTGCATGTCTGTTGCACTAGCCCACCCAATGGCTAGGCACGTTCATATCGGGCCGATTCGACTCCAGTCGACTGATTAAACTAACTGATTACATAATCGCGTAGAGTCATTCCCATCCTATCCATCAAACCATTAGTTGGTTCTCCTTTTGAGGGTTTTTTAAGAGGAATTTTGTGAGATTTTTTTTGCGGGTAATTAAAGGGAAAAAAATTATGTTGCTGATCACATTAGTTTCTTTCATTTGATGGTATACACACATTCATGCTTGTTGTATGTCTATTGTACATGTGGGCCGGCCACATGCTTAATTTATTTATTGGAGACTAATTAAGAAGTGCACTGAGGGAAAAATGAGAGACCAACGAGATGCATGACAGGCAAAACAAGCAGGAGACATGCATGACCCATCCTCGTATGTACTGCATTCGCTCAATTGGGTAAAGCATGCCGGGCTAGCTAGCCAGCTGACCAGCCCTTCCACCCGCAATATCCTCCTATAACACTAAGCTCCCTAGTTTTAAAAAGCCCATATTCAATTGAGGTCTCCAATTAGAATTGGCTTATCCGATTTTGACCGAGTCAACAATTTCTCAAGTTCTCCCATTCAATTCTTTTAATTCATTATATTCCCTAATTTTAAAGCTCTCTCATTCAACTAAGGTATTCAATTTTGGATTTGATTTACGATTTTGACCGGGCCAACTATTTTTCAAATCAATCGGCAGCAACCGGCCTATAAAAACATATGAATCCCGCACACCCTCTCACCACCTAAAAAGAAGAAGCGCCACCATGTGATACTATAGGCACCAATATCGAGAAGTATGAGACGAAGGGAGCACCGAGCTCTCTCAGAGCTCAGGCACTCTCGGCCGTCGGATCTATTTCGTGATGCATTTCGATCGTTGGATCTCGCTCTCAGATGACCTCGTCCATTGGATCAAAACTTACACCGTTGCAATGAACAGTTTGCGCCCGGTCATGCCACCGCGCGTAAATATCCTGCCCCACTGGGGGCATTTTTGTCATTCCGCGCACTGGGGGTATAAAAGGTGGCCACGTTCTTGGTGAAACCCTAGCCGCCTCGCTCCCGCACTCGCGCGTCCTCCTCCCTACCAGCGCCTCCCTCTCCTCCTTCCCCGCCGCCGCCCGGCCTCCTCCTTCCACCCCTCCGGCCGGCTCCTCTCCCGCTCGCGCCGCCTCCTCCTCCCCACCAGCGCCTCCCTCTCCTCCTTCCCCCGGAGCGCGAGAAGGAGAAACACCGCCCACCCCCGGAGCGCGCGCCCGGCCTCCTCCTCCCACCCCTTCGGCCAGCTCCTCTCCCGCTTGCGCCGCCTCCTCCTCCCTACCAGCGCCTCCCTCTCCTCCTTCCCCCGGAGCGCGAGAAGGAGAAACACCGCCCACCCCCGGAGCGCGAGGAGGACGACGCCGACGTCAAGATAGCACGCATCGAGCCCGAGATCCTGCGCCTCTCCTCCCGCTTCCTCCACCTCCGCGTCTTCCGGGGCCACGACGCGCAGCCGCGGACGAGGGGGCTCATCCTCGCCCCCTTTGATCTGGATGTCGTCGTCGCCATGGTTTGTCACTGGCGTTGTCGCTGCCACCTCTTCTCCACCCCCTCTGGTGCTCCTCAGTCGGGGTTCTAGGTGAGCACTAGGCCCTTCTACCCCGCCGCCGGCGCCGCCTCCTCGCGAGATCCCGGCCATGGTGAGCTCCACCACCCTCCCCTCCCACCCCCGCTCCTCCTCCCAAAGCTGCCGGTCACATGAACACTTATTCTCTTTGGGCTTACTGTCTTACAGATGTTGAGGTTTGACCCTGAATGCTTGGGTCTAGGTAGCTGAAGATTGTTAGGTCCGTGGTGACAGTGAGCATCATTGGTCAACAAGGTTTCAGTGGTTGTGCAAGACGTGCTGCAGGTGTGCTCCAATCCTCCCCGTCTCTCTTAGATGCTTCACATGTTTCACAAGCAATTTAAGAACTGATAACTGCATTAGTTGCTTAATCCATACACTGTGCAGAACTTCCTGGGCAGATAATCGTGTAGTTAATGTTTTATGCCATATATATCTAGATAGGTGAATTATCAGAGGTTGGTCCAGATATCCAAGGTTAAATCTATGCCTACATCTTCCAAAGTTCTTTGGAAAGGATCAATCCTTCAGTTTTTTGGTGTTGTTCTTGGATTTGTACAGATGTTATGTTTCCATTTTGCTCCATTTACTACTACACAAACCTTGAGCATTTTTTTAATTTTAGATAACTAATGGTTAGTACATATCCTTCCATTCCATGAATTAGTTTCATTTTGTCTTGGTTAAGCTCTCTGTGTGTGCAAGCTTTACAAAACCAAGACTTAATCCTAGCTAACCTGAAGATGCTAGCTAATCAAGAACAGTCTAAAAACGTTGTGCGGCAATATCGGCCACTAACTAACCTGAAAGGAACTCAACTTTTATGTTTTGACCAATTGGTCTGCACGGCTATGTCCATTGGTGCCATTATATCTAAATTAATTAATTATCTTGCTGGTGTTATGGGCTGAATGTACAGTATCATGTAATTCCTGATCTAGAAAGCCTATGGTCGTCAAGTGTTTTTTCTTCTGCTGCAGGCTAGGGCTGTGGCGTGATCAGCATGTTGAGTATTTGACGAAAGAGCCGAGGCATCTTGCACCCAGCTTCCATGTGCTCGATGCCAAGTATTGCTTCTCCAGTGTTGAATTAACTCAAGTGTTGTCCCTGGTATTTATTTTGCTGACAGTTTTCTTCTGGTTATTCCAGTCCACCTTGGTTATGCTATTGGATGGTTCATGGGCTCGCGTTGCTGGATGAAACGTTTGAAGGAGACCTCGAGAACGATATTGTAGACTTCTTGTCTTGATGCCGGGTTTGTTGATCTGTTACGATATAATTGTATGGATATGTTGCTGCAGTTTGCAGTTAAATTTTGATAACACTTATGCTTAAGGATATATATGTTGAAAACTTTACAAGCAGACTGTTTAAGGCTTTGTCTCAAACTTCCGCTCTTCTTTGCTGATATGAGAAGCAAGATTGAATGGAACCGCTTTGCCAAACTTCTTAAGGTTGTGGGGCTACATGAATACATTAGCTCAATCCACGTGTAGTTTTGCATATATACATACTATAGATTATAGAAACTAAGAAATAAGTTGCTGAGATAATATGCTCTGGTTGCACAACACAGTAAATCTTAAATCTGATTTCAGTTGAACAACATTGCTTCATACAAGGATGACAAGAAAATAACCTTTATTTAACTTTGCGCCATGGTTAGGTTGTCCCTTAGAAGTTTTTGCAGCAATATGATTTTTTTACATAAAATACAAGTAGTATTTGTCATACATAATTAAAGCACTGAACATACCCCTTTGCAGATACAGTAATTTCTGAATATTACCATTTTTTTTCCTCTTATGGTGGCTTATAATTGTTTCAGGACAAACATGATGGATATGGTGGTGGACCTGGGCAGTTGTGCTCTAACCTCAAACTCTTCTTAATTCCCCACATTTAGCTTCGGTAATACTAGCTTTAGGTTGGTTAATCTTTTGCATTAGTTCTTGAAATGGAATTTTAGGCAACCATTGAATTTGGAACAGGCCATGTGAATGCTGGGCTGTAGAGATATTGGATCTGACATTACTTTCAAATGTTTGCTTCACAATGAGTGCTCTTAGACCGTTCTAGGCTACTTGACATGTTCACACGAATATTCAAAATAACTTCAACCAACCAATTTAGCATTATAAGAACTTCAGAGATGTGTTTGGTATTTGATAACCTAATGTGTTCATATAACTCAAGAAGCCTGATGTGGTTGGCAAAGCTAGCTTTTGTAGTGGTTTTGTTTGCCCATCTTTTGGAAGGTCAGAGATAGCATTTTTTTTGTTAATTGATTTACTGATTTGGTTTCATGTTCGGTGAGTGGGGTGGTCGATCCGCTGCTGATCCCGACGCGCACAAGGGCTCACCTGTTTGTCTCTGGGCCCCTGCAGAGAACGGCGTCGCCGGGGAGGACGGGAGCGGCTCGCCCAATGGCCACCGCAATGCTCTTCTGCCCGCTGCTCGCCTCGCCGCCCGGGCGCAGAATAGAGCTGACAAGACGTCTGTTTGTACTGCAGTTCAATGAGGAAGCGCGGTCACTTTTTGTAAAGAAATACAAGACTATCATTCACCCAGGAGAGGTAATAATTTGTCCTCTAAACTTCCTAAGTTGCAACTGTAGACTCCCTCCGTTCGGAAATAAGTGACGCTGCTTTAGTTCATCGCTTATTTCCAAATGGAGGTAATAGTATCGAAGTTATCTTCTTTACATGTTCCCTACTCTGTTTTCTTTTTAATTTTCCGTATCTTGATTATTCTCTTTCTCTTAATTTACACTGGGTACTTCATTTTTTAAACTTATTGTTATCTGATCTGTGTCTTTCTATTCTCTTAGATGGTCTTTGCGTTCTTGTGTTTTAGCTTGCATGCCTAGCAGTTTACTTTTCACGCCGCTTTGATTTATGAGTTGAAGTCAGTAGTTGATGCATTCTGACTTCTTTGATTGTTTATTGTGTATCTAGGTTAACCGAATCAGGGAGATGGCGCCGTCCCCATGGACAAAGTCAGTTGCTCCGATCTGGATGAGCAGCAGGTGCTGCTGCCGCTGCAGGTGGACGAGGCACGAGGCCTCATGGCTCCTCCCACTCTTCCCAACAACACTGTTGTGATGTACTGAAGCCTCCCGTTCCACATGTTCAGTACTTGCACCTCAACGTCACTTCTGTGAGTTGTGGCCTAGGTTAGGTCGATCCCTAATCTCTGTTCCAATTTATTCCGGTGTCATTATTCTCAGGATCCTTTTAATAGTGATTTATGCTGCCTTTGTATTTTTTGGGGCTGGAGATTGTAGGTTGATTTAGATTGCTAACTAGATTCAGGAATTAAGTATCAATTCATTTGCATATTTCTTAGAGAATTAACCTAGAGTATGGTTTTAATTATGTTAGTTGGAGGCTTTACTTAGAACACATTTGTCAAAAAACATGTTGTGTTTCAGTTTTAATAATAACTAAAATTAGTACCTCATAAATTCAGTTCACTGTGCTGATTACAAATACCAGTTAAAGTTTCTCTTCTTGATATGGGGTTACTAATTTCTATAAGTAGTTGAAGAAAAGAACATATGTTTATTTTCTGGACTGATATTCATGTGTCTTAGGGGTTGGATAGCTGATATGGTTGGTTAGGAAGAACAGGAATGGTCAGCTGGCATTAGTTTAGTTGTTGGCTTAAATCTTCAGTGAGATGATTCAATGATCATACAATTTAGACCGTCAATTTTATGGCCGGCCTCGCTTTCTTCCTGTTCAGGCACTATGCTCTGCAGGGGGTGCCTCATGGTTTGTGGATCTATTTTTTGTTGCTGTTGAAGATTTCAACAAAACGACCGATAATCAGTTGCGAATAATCCTCCTTGCGATGGTTGAGCTAAATTAAACAGGGCATTCACATGCAATTTATTTTGGTAGAGAGGAATTTTTATTATCTAATTAGACATATAGGTAGTGAAAACACCGTTCTAATTACATAAGTAGGACTATAAAATTTAATTCTAGCGGTGCAATATGCTTTTCAAAAGCTAGGTGTACAGATGTATGGTGATGTGTTTTTTGGCCTCACCATGTTCTTCTTGTTATGCTTGTTGGTGTGCAGGCTGGCCAATGAGGGCTTTTTGTTTCTCATCTTTTAGACCGTCAATTTTATGGCCGGCCTCGCTTTCTTCCTGTTCAGGCACTATGCTCTGCAGGGGGTGCCTCATGGTTTGTGGATCTGTTTTTTGTTGCTGTTGAAGATTTCAACAAAACGACCGATAATCAGTTGTGAATAATCCTCCTTGCGATGGTTGAGCTAAAACAGGGCATTCACATGCAGTTTATTTTGGTAGAGAGGAATTTTTATTATCTAATTAGGCATATAGGTAGTGAAAACACCGTTCTAATTACATAAGTAGGACTATAAAATCTTATTCTAGCGGTGCGATATGCTTTTCAAAAGCTAGGTGTACAGTTGTATGGTGATGTGTTTTTTGGCCTCACCATGTTCTTCTTGTTGTGCTTGTTGGTGTGCAGGCTGGCCAATGAGGGCTTTTTGTTTCTCATCTTATTTCTAGCAAAGGCCAAAAGTATCATTCTCTTTGCCCCGGTCATCTCCGCCCCTGGTGGTGCTCTTGGATGTGCTATACATCACCTCCTCGTCTCCTTGGCCGCTTCGGTGCCTGTGGAGTTCATGCTCGTCAGCGGGACGGTGCAAGGCGCAACTCCGATGCAGCGGCATGGATGTGTGGCGTTCCTCGCCGGTTGGATGGCGTTCAGGCGCAACCCCGGCGCCCACTGAGTACTACCTCGGATACAACCTCCCTTGGTGAGCTCCATCATCCTCCTGTTCCTCTGCTTCGGCTACTATATGGAACATGGCCGTGGCTATGTTGATGTAGTGCTTGTCTGGTTGATGCTCTGTAGTTGTGGATCCATGCTTGAGCTCTCTCAGAGCTCAGGCACTCTCGGCCGTCGGATCTTTTTCCTGATGCGATCTGGGCCGTTGGATCTCGCCCTCGGTTCACCTCGTCCGTCGGATCAAAACTAAGGCCGTTGCAATGAACAGTGTGCGCCCCGGGCGCACCGAATGATGCATGGCTTTGTGATTAACCAATTTGTGGTTGTTGAACTGTTCTGTGCTAGATGGACTTTCCATTTTGGCGAGTCCGCTAGAGTTGCTCTTAGCTTGCGCAGGGCTATGATGATCGATTATGGCTGATATAAGCATGCTCTCGAGCAATTGAGGCACTTGTGGGTATTAAGTTGGACCCCCCTCGTTTCTTTGAGCCGTTTTGATCATGTGCTTATTTTAGTGGCTCTATCCTTGGATGGTCATTTCTGATGAGTGATAACCAGGGCAGTTTCACCCTTGTAAGAACATATTGATCTGGTGATGGAGACACTAGGGGAAGGGTCATGATCGAGCAAAGGCGAATCTGAGCCCATTCAAATGCAGTTCTGGTCTCAAGCACAGTGTGCTATGTTGACGTTCTGTATTTGTATTTAGCGCCTCTTTGGTTTGTACATTTCCACAATAATAGCTTCAAATCTCTTTTGCTATTGAAACTGCAGTTTTTTTAAGGGTCACACATACACATGATGTGTTCGCATGTTAGTTGAAAACTTGGTGAATTAAATATATATCTCAGCTACTATTGATAATCATGGCTAAAGCAAAATTTCTTCTTTAAGTTTGCTTCCCATGTACATGTGTTACTGCTTGTGAATCTCTACAGTTCATGAGAACTTGCTGCAGCTCATCATGAATGGGTCGAGGGGAAGATGATCTGATATGTGTCACTGAAAGCGAACGTAAAATTCCCATACAGCACCTTCATATTACCTGCCAATTCACAAGTGCATGTTCTGTATCAAATATAATTGTTCCCTGTGTCGAAACATAGATTCTGCATTGTATAGGATTCCAGCTTTTTAACCCTTTCTGCATGCTCTTACATATATTGCTTTCATTAAGAAGAAAAATCTACCATGCTATCTTAGTTGATCCAGGGCTTAAGCTATATACCAAAATAACACTGAGAGGAGTTCTGTCAGAAGTACCTTGAACCTTTTTATTTTTATATTCTGTTTTGCGCACTCATTTAATGCCACTTGGAATCTGAAGTAGAAAATATCATAAAGAGCTTGATGACTTATAACATTACTTGGTATTTTATCATTCTTATTACTCCATCATAGGCTTATATATGTTATTTTGGTATATTCATGAGACTTCCACTCTGCTATTGCATTAGTAATTTTCATTGACCTGTATTACATCATTGATTGTAATTAGAGTATAATTATATGCTTGCTTCATGGTGCTTTAGGTCAGGACGTTTGGTATATGCTCATCCTGTGGAGTTTAACTTTTAGCTAATAACCGAATTGTTTCCTTTTTCAGGATTCTCCTATGATGGAAGATGTTCTAATCATCTTACAGTCAAGGGTTAGGGCAGATAAACTCACAAAAATATTTATTTGGATCTTTCAGTTGTGAAGTGCCATGTTTTCTACTTGTACTTTGCAGGCACAGTGTTACTGATTTGTTTTCAATCTCAGTATGACATCTATCCGAATTTTGTATCGCTTGCATAGTGCCTAATATCATGAGCCAATTCTAATATTATTTATAGAGCTTTCATATTATCGTTAGGATGATGGAGCCTGTCAAGTATTGTCCACTACTGATTGCATTAGCTTCGCCTCAGAACATGGAAAGAGGAAGTAGAGTTATCAATACTATTGTAGATATCGATGTTTCCATAGCATCGTTATGAATTGTCTGTTATCTCATTGTGTTTATGAGCAGATACAACATCTCCTGTGAGACTTAGTCTTACAATTGCTGATATAAACTACTTGGCAATATTTATAGAATGTATGTCTTTCTGTTTGTACTACTCGATACAAATCAGTTGTCCTCGGCAAACATTGTGGCTTGCTTTTGATACAAATTTTGCCTCTGTGATCTTTAGTTTTGTGGTTATCCTGGGCAACAACTACACTTTGCTTTTGGTATATATTTAATCTATATGCCCTATATTTAGTTATCCTGGGCAACAACTATACCTTGCTCTTGATACATCTTTGTAGTGTTTGTGATATATACCGAACACATTATTCTGGGCGGTTATTTTAATTTCTTTTGGATGTTCTAAACGCTTTGTGATATTAAAGTTTTAGTCGCTGGGTCACTGTGAGGCAACACCCGCAAGGCACGCTTCCGATCTTAGCATTAGACCAAAACGTTCGGACCGGCACCCTTGAGCCTGCTTCCGATCTTCGCATTAACTACTTGACCAAAACATTGGGACCGGCACCCTCGCACCAAGGCGCGATCCCGATCTAGTAGTATATGCAACCACCGAGACCGAAATTTCTGCACATAAATATAGATTGGTTAGCGAATAATACAGAATCACACCAAAAAAGGCCCACGAAATCAACGTATTATAAATAAAAATAAAACACACTCTATCACCCCCCCCCCCCCCTCCCCACCCACCAAACTAAATATTCCATCAGTTCTAAAATATAAGGGGTATTAGTTTTTAGGAAGTCAAATTTCTTTAACTTTGACCAAATTCAGAGCAAAAATATCAACATCCATAATATTAAACAAAAAAAGGATGGAAATTCATCATGATGAATCTAAAAATACTGATTTGATATTTCGAATTTTTATATATTGCTCTACAGATTTGATGAAACTTAAAAGGTTTACTTTTCAAAAAAGTAATACACATTATATTTTGAAACAGGGTGATTAGTTTTTTAAAACCCAACAACATCAACAGCACAGCAAAGCACGCCCAACCCTTCTAGTATATATAAGCATGGCTTCTTGTTCTATTAACTCACCATCCACACGAGAGAAACAATCTAGTTAGCCATCCCTTGAAGACAAAACTATCATGAACAAGCTCGTGTGGCATGGCCCATGGCCAACAGGCGCTCAAATTAAGTTGAGTGTAGGGCATTGGAGCAAACCAAATCACAATCTCATCTCACCGGAGAGGAAGAACGCAATTGTGCCTGTACCGAAATGTAGTCATACTTTAGATCAACCATCATTGTGAACCTAGCTAGGTTTGAGTGTCAAATCAGATGTGTACTAGTGGATTTGTAGATTGGGTTGAGGACACCAGCAAGAGAAACTAACTGACTCAAAACCTATCAAGGAACCGAAAGATTATTCACTTTAGTCTTTTACTGGTGGTTTACACATCTCCGTCGAAAACCAGAAGTTCCAAAAAAAAATATGTACTAAGATGTGAGAACTAAGATGTATCTTATGTAATGGACTTGCCTTGTGGCCTGGCCTCCATGCATGTTAGGATTGTCTATCGGGCTAACTAACTGTAGGCACCAATGTTCCACTCAATGCTTCCACCGGGGGGTTCTATGGTGGTTGCAATTTGTGAGCTTAATTATTTGGAAAACAACTGAGAACTATTTGTAGAACTACCGAGCAGATATTCTTTTTATTTTATTTTATTGGTCTTGAACCAAGTAGATATTCTGCTGAGCTATGGAATGTTCATTTATCAAACATCATGCAATGTTTTGAATCCATCACTGACATCAAGTATATACCAATTATTGTGCTATGTTTTGAATCCATCCTCAAGTATTTATTAAGTACTATGCAATAAAGTTTTATAGATATTTAGAAATGAAAACATATGTATGTTTCAGTGGAGTAAAACCTAGTATTTTTTAAACTTCCATAAAAATACCATTTCTCAAAATACTGGCCTCCTGGTCGTGAACGACATGGATGGAGAAATTGATCCTCTATAAACTCATGTGCCTATGATATTCCTTTTATAATTAAAACGTTCACCAATATAAATTTTTGGGAGACTATGAAATAGAGAAAACATAGCTGTTATTTATTAAAAAGATACAGTATGGGGTCACCGATATAATTTGCAAAGCACAAGTCATAAAATCCAGGCAGGCGGTGGCTGTGACCGACAAGCATACTTATCCCAACCAAGGCCCGTACCGCACCTGCAACCAGGACCTTGATATGGACTCAGGAAGCTGTATGCCAAACGTGCATCAGATCTGAATCCAAGATTAATCATCACATTACTTTCTTTGTGTGATGCAACCCACATTCATCTGTGGTTCATGTACGCGTGTGGGCTAGATATGCTTAGTTTGTTTACGGGTGATTGATGCAAAATGGCACTAAGAAAATGAGAGACCAATGTGATGATTCATGACAGATTGACATGCGCAGAGCAAGGAGGCATGCATGACCGGTGCCCAAATGTAAAGCATTTGGTTATTTCAGCTAAAGTGCATGCATATACATACCTTATCAATGCGAACATCTGGCTAGGCAGGCTAACTATATGTACCGTTTGTTGTTCCACTGCTGCTATATAAGGTATCACATGAGAGAACCAGCCTAGTTAGTCAGCCAGCCCTTGAAAACGGATCTGTCACGAACAAGCTCGTGTGTCACCAACAAGTGTCCAAATGAACCAGAGTGGGAGATTGGAGCAAAACCAAACCTCAATCACATCTATACCCGGTGGAATGTGGCAGTTGTACACGTACCAAAATGTAGTTATACTTGGATGGAAAACTTGGTTCGCATAAAAAATGTTGGGATGAATATCTGAACTAAGTGGCTGAAGCTTATTCAGTCTAGGTGTAGGATGCGATTTGAAGATCTCCGCGCGAAACCAAAGGGATAGTTTTGAAAACAAACCGAGTAGATCTTCTGTTGAGCAGAGCAATATTTAATATTGTCCAGCAGTCGTTTAAACCCATTGTCATTTGTCAAGTATTTATTAAATATATATTGTGCAATCTTTGATTCCATAGTCAATTATGTTGATCTGATTTGGCTGGAGGCTTTTGAAAGGGATGGACAACACCGCTGTTAGTCGCAAAAGAAAACGTTGCTGCTCTTTTTAATGACTTCTTGAAAATTTTCCTCCTTCTGAAGATGACAAGCTCCTTATCTGTGTTCAGATGCATCTAAGTAGTTGATTTATAAGGTCAATGGGGATTAAATTGGAGCTCCTTTTACAATACTTACGATGGTGCAATTGAATGTCTAAGCGGGCAATCTACAGAATTGTCGGCCAACAAGAATAAGAGAAAATTGCTTCTAAGCTATATTAACTTCCCATTTCCCTGAAGTCCTACTAATTGAGACAGAAAAGAAGACTCAAATTCTTAAGGACAAAGGGACAGATGTAATGCTGCTTATTTTTGTCCCTCTGCCTGGCTACATACCTACTGCTGCTTTCCCAACAAGGTGGTAAGCCACCAACCAAAGATCCAGATCTGAATGGGAAATTAGGAATACCTACTACTAGTAAAACAATAGGCCTAACGTGCGGTCTGATGTCCTTGTCACTGAAGGCAATATAGTAAGGGCACAACAGCAAAAGGAGATATTTCCATACCTGATTTGGTTTGCTTGGAGTAGAGGATGTCCAGCTCATCGTTGTAATGGACAATCCCCTCAAGGGTCAACAAACTGAACTCCAAGCATGTTAGCTGCCATTGCAGGGCAAGTAGACAAGTATCTTGTGACAGATCTGCACGTCAGGGCCACGAATAACAAAGAGTTCGCTTAACCTGAAGCTAAATGCATTTATGGTTATTTGGTGTAATTGGTTATCAATTAATCACATCTGTTGAGTAGGCTTATCAGGGTGTGATCAGCCTAACACTGGACCAGCTTCTGCTGGTGCGAAATTGCCAAATCAATATATGAGTTCGACATGTATAAAACTGAATCTAAAATTTGAAAAGGGTCAAAAGTAGGACATATAAGAACACAGAGGTAAGTAATCTGACAATAGTACTCGGTTAGTTTATTATGTATGTTAACAGCTGCACATTACTGTATGTCATGGTCTCATGGACTGATGAAACCAAATGCATCGTGTGATTATTTTTGGACATGTAAGAAAGAGTAATCTTCTCTTTGAAGTATACCAAAATTGTACAGATATACATACCAGTCACTAAGTTACAAGATTAGGAAAAAAAGAACAAGACCTATGCTCAAAAAGATGAAAAACAGAGCACCTATTCTAAGCCATGTGGCAGCATGATAATACCTCTCCTGCAGCCAAAGAGGAGTTCCTTCTACCTTGTATCAATAGAGAACCTCAAGTAAAATCCTTCTACCTTGAGATGTATATATGTATAGTATATCTCCACTTTGTTCTATCTATAAAGAATCTGATCTAAAATCCTTTATGTTGATATGTACTACAAATATATAGAAAAAGGTATATTCATCCTTTGAGTGGCTCAAGCTGCACTTCCATCGATCCAGGCGAACTAGAGTCCATTTTACTGTCGAACCTATCGGACTGCAGAAGATCAACTGAATCGTCATCCTCGGTGTTGCCAAGCACAAATTTGTGTGTAAGACCATCAGCACCATCTCTTCTTCGCTTAACCTTCATGTACTCGAGGTAAGCCACCACCAATACACCACTGACAACCCATACAACCAATCCACATGTAAGTCCCTTGATCGTCTTGCTGCCGTACCTGTGCCCAAGATGCTGCAACCCGGTGAAGAGTGCCGTGACAGCGGCTACCAGAGCGGTCCTCCCGGTGTAGGTATGCAGATATTCCCAGATGATCCTGTTTCTTGACAGAATTTCTTCATTCTCCGCTCGGTGTGGTCGGAGATAAGCATTTACCGGCTGCATACAAGTGAATGTAAATGCTACCGCGCCGATTTTAGCATGTGTCGATTTGAAGGAGAAACCCCGGAGCTCGGCGACGGCGAAGAGAACCCCCATGAACATGACAGCCAGGCCTGAGTACTGAAGATATGTGTGAGCCTGGAACCAGAGATCCCCTTTCACATGCTTCAGGTACCGTGCCGCGACGATTCCTCCTGGAAGCAGCAATCCCCATGCCACAAACATCATGAACCCATGAACGGCGAGCACCGGCCGCAGATCCTCCACCGCCTCCGCCAAGCCGCTGAGCAGAAGGATCCGGACAGGACGGTTGCTGGTGACAGAGTGCATATTCTTCACACTCAATCTGCCAGATGACCACTGGGAGCCCATGGCCCAGATGACCTTCAGAGGCGTTGAGGGATCGATGATGTTCTTGCACTCCACCCTTCCACTGCACGAAGGCGTCAATGGACGGGTGAACTCGAATATGATCACGCCGTTCTCCGACCGGCACCTCTTGTAGGTGAGGTTCTCGTGCGTCTCGTGCACGCTCATGCCGTCCTTCCCGTCGATCCAGTACGAGTTGACATGTCCCGTGCCATTGCCGTCGACCCACCCGACGTAGGCGTAGCTGTTCACCATTGCGCCGCCGAAGCCAATGGCGATGTACCCGCTCTTCTTCTCGCCGCGGGCGGCGATGTTGATGGAGTCGCCGGACAGAGTCCAGAAGAATGTCACCTGCTGATCGTCCAGCAGCACGCTGTTGTTGTACATGTCGCTGAGGCCGCCGTCGACCACCTGAATCTTCCATCCCATCTTGGGATCGTAGAGGGACTGATAGTATACCAGGTCCGGCGTGTTCCGGTCGGGCAGCCAGACAAGCTCCGTGGGCGTCGCGGGCACGCCCTCCGCCGTCGGGCTGCCGGCGTAGATTACCTCGGACATGTTCCGGGCCGTGGCGTTCCCGCCGACGGCGTCGGACGTGATGTACAGCGGCACGTCGTGCCCGGCCTCGACGGAGAAGGTGACCGGCACGCCGCGCTCCACCTTGAGCAGAGGAGCCTCCTTCTTGTTGATGTAGAGCACCTTCTCTGGGTTGGGCGGGTTGGGGTAGTGCAGCGCCGGCCCCGTGGTGACCACCAGCGGGGTCTGCCGCTCCGCCGTGATCCTGCCCTGGTCCTCCTTGTCCTCGGCGTCCAGCGGCCCGGGGCACCCGTTGGTCGCCGCGGACACGTTGAGCGTGTGGAACCCGTACGCGGTGCCCGCCGGCGCGCCGTGGTTGAGCGGCAGGTAGTACGGCCTCAGCAAGTCCGGCTGCCGGAGCAGCCCGATGGCCCAGATCACGGTCATCTCCCTCGTGGCGTTGACCGCCACGTCGTACCTCTTGTCGGGCGACGCCAGCGGGCGCGAGAAGCGCACGAAGGAGACGCCGTCGCGGCGGTGGCCGTAGACGAGCCTGGTGTTGTTGACGGAGGCGTCGCCGGCGGTGCTGCCGTTGCGGCGGTCGTAGAACGTGTCCGGGCAGACGCCCTCGGCGCTGCCGTCGCCGCGCAGCAGGCACTCGCTGTACTTGGTGACGAAGTAGTCGTCGGCGAACGGGAGGCCCTCCTCGGTGAAGCCGGCGACGGCGACGTCGGCGCCGATCATGGAGACGTTCCTGCCGGGGTCCGCCCAGCCGAACGCCATGTAGTACTCGGACCCGACGGCCGCCTCGAGCCCGACGTCGATGGCGTTGGCCGCCTCGCGGAGCGTCCAGCGCACGCGCAGCCGCGGCGAGAGCTGCGCGCAGGAGGCGAACATGGTGGGCTCCTCGGTGGGGGACGCGGCGACCTTTGCGTCGGAGGCGGCGAGGCGGACGAAGCCGAAGAGGGAGGAGGTGAGCGGGTCGAAGGCGGCGAGGACGGGGACGAGCGGCCAGGAGAGGCCCGGGAGGAGGCGGAAGACGAGGGACTCGGAGGCGAAGGTGCGGTTGAGCGGGTCGGGCGCGGCGGGGGAGCCGCGGGAGAGGGCGGCCAGATCGGCGCCGTCGGCCCGCCACCAGCGCGCGTCGGCGGAGCCGGCCAGGAGGTCCAGCGAGGAGACGCGGAAGGAGCAGCCGTCCAGCACGGCCACGCGGCCCCGCAGCTGGTGCTGCGACATGCGCAGGTCCGCCTCGTGCCCCACCAGGCTCGTGTTCCTCCCGCACTCCGCCTCGGAGGAAACGGAGGGGGCGAGGAGGAGGAGGAGGAGGCAGGCGAGGCGGAGGAGGGCGAGCGGCGCCATGGCCGCGCTCGGGGCCCCGCGGGGAGGGGGGCTCAGGGGGAGGCGAGTGGGGGCCGGGAGGCCGGTGGCATGGGGGCGATCGCGCCGCGCGGCGGGGGCGGCGGCGGGTTCGTCGGGGCGGGAGCGGGCGATCGAGCGGCTTCGGGACGGACGGACGGGGTCTGTTTTGTCCGGCGAGCGGCTTTTCTGATGTGCGTGGCGGGGCCCGCGGCGTTGGTGCGAACGAACGTGCGTGGGTGCCGATGCTCTTTTGTTTGGGTGCCAACGAACCAACGTGCGCGTCGCTGTTCATTTGTATGGGAAGAAACGATGAATTTTCTTAAAGATTTTGTTTGCGCAGACTCTTTTTGAAAGATTTTGAAGAAGGATATATGGCTAACTATTTTTTTTAATGATTTCCCCACGATTTTTTCTTTTTGAGAAAACCTCGTCCCACTTTATTCGACACCAATGGTCGGACGAATTATTACAGAATCGTGCGTGACATCAAGCCACACATGCCTATCCAAAGTCTAGCTGTGCATAAAATTTAGCTAAACTATCCGCTTCAAAGTTTCTACGTCTAGTCTCATGAATAAAAATACATGACCCAAAATCAGCTCTACAAAAACATTCATCTCCTTCATCACCGCCGGGTTTGCTCCTGCGGAGTTGGCTTCAATTTCCCCATGATTTAAAGATTGCTCACCACGCCTGCTGTGCGATTGGATTATGGCTAACTTTGGTGTTGATCATACAGGTCATATCAAATATACTGTTAGAAGCTTCATTCGAACTACTTTTTGTAACTTATATTTCATTCATACGATCTAGTAATACGCGCGGATCTTATAAACTCAAAGATGGGAATTACTTCTCTGTAATCAAATATAAGACGTTTAGATCACTATATTTGTTTACAGAGGGAGCAAAATTATATATAACACTTACAACTTTGTGAGAAGGCACTATGGTTTATTAAATAAATCATCACTAGTTGAGGATTGGGGCGATGCGTCGTTCGGTGATGGTTCTGCTGTGGGCATGGGCTCTCGGGGTGCAATATACATCGACACAGCCTACTCTTGGATGATGTCTTCTCATGACAGAGATGGGCCAAGGACCTAAAAACAAAGTAAAGCTACCCCTGTCAAACAGACAAAACTTGCAAACTCTAATCTCACGAACCAGAACGACAAGTAACAATCTATGCCATCGAGTCATCGACTTCGCCGTTTTATGACATCCTCAAGATGAGGAGGTTCGAGGACCTTATTCGTCGACCACCAACATTGTGCTGCTGCAGAACCCTTACCTAACCTATCTACGGGCCAACATCGAGGTACCAGGGCTCTCCGCCCCGCACCACCAGAGAGGTGACAGGAGGAGCGGGAATCCGCAGGGTTTACACGCATGGTGGAGGATGGGGATTGGAAACTCTCTCCCTTATCGCCTTGAGGGTCCGATGAGGGAAGAGATGAGACTTCCATGACCAAAACTAGCCCTTAACAAGATATTTATCCTAACTGGTTGGATTTGTAATCACATTTTTTAGTCCAACTACTATTTAATTATAAACATGAATATAATTTAGCGACATTTTTATTACACTCTTCTGTGAGTTGCATAGAAAAATATCATTTTTCTTCATAGAAGCGCGTCAATTTTTTTGGGAAAAAGTTAGGTCGCCACTTGTTTTTTACATCAAAGTGTGTTTGGTTTTCGCCCTAGCCATCCGATCAAAACTTTGCAAGCCTATATTTGATTAAGATTGAATTGGAGCTGGCTAGAGTCCATGGGAATTGTCAAATACATCTTTTTTTTGGCAAAAAGGATCAGTTCTATTATAAAGATTCGGAAGTACGAAGCACCTCAAACATAATAAAAATTACATCGAGGTTTATGGACCACCGAACGACCATTGCCGCCACCAGAACGAGCTGTCGACGCGCCACTGTCGCCACTCCTACAGCGGAGCAGGCCTGACCTTGTCGATGACAGCCGAGAAGTCTTCGTGCAGGTGCCCCTAAGGATCAGCGCCCCAGAGCCGCAGTCATCGCTGTTGAATCCTTGAATCATTTGAAGAACCATACATCAAATATCGCCGCTGCGTACGCACGACGGGAAAGCCTAATCTCGCCGCCCCAAGGAGCTGGCAGGAATCTACGCCGGAGCTACATATAATCCGTCCCAACGGACGAACTTGATGAGGATCGGAGTCTGGAAGATTAACTCAAAGAAGGAGCGCCGCCATCAGTCCAAACACGGCCTCTGCGAGGACTGAAACCCTATTTATCTACTAGCGGGAGCCGAGACACCAGAATTCTTCTCCCCGCGAACGGCCGCCGGAGCGGCAGGCGAAGGCGGAGATTGAGGGGAGGAAGGCTTTCCCATGTCGCCTTGGGAGAGAGGAAAGGAAATATTCTAACAAAACGTACGTGAAGGGCAAACCCATACTTCGTGGGAATGCATGTCAATTATCACTTTCTGCATTTCCTCTAGTGTTCTGAACATATGCCTCTGTATTATACGGAGTATTTCTCGAAAGAGAAAACGACCTTCTTAATTCGAAAACTATTCCCAATCACATGGAGATGACCAAACTAGATTATCTAGGATGAGCCTTGCTATACAGGCGATAAGTTTACGGCCAACGTCTGCACGATAGTACGTGGAGGGCCAACAGCCAGCCTGCACCTTAGTTTTCATTTTTTAGCTGATGCTAGTGCTGTTGGCGACCAAGTATCGTTTGCAGATCGTGCCTAAAGTGTCGTCCTTGAAGCAATTTCGATCTAGGATTCCTCCTTTAACCATCCCCTTTGAGCTGAAATATGCAAGGTTGACAGGCTATATGGTTGAGCGTGTCAAGTTTACTTTTTGTAAAGTTTGGTTGTAGACTGCTGGTATATAAAATAGACCCATGCTTGATGTTGGCACGCCTCCACTGGTCCCTGTGCAACAGCAGTTTGTTACCTGATGGCGACCGACGATCATCATCGTGGAACTACTCCCTCCATTCCTAAATACTCCGTATTTGTCTTTCTAGAGATTTCAACAAGTGACTACATACAGAGCAAAATGAATGAATCTACACTCTAAAATATGTCTATATACATCCGTATGTGGTAGTCCATTTGAAATCTCTAAAAAGACAAATATTTAGGAACAGAGGGAGTAACATGCATGCATTGCAGTGCAAGGTAGGTAGATCCCTTGTTTCCTCCGAACAACACAAAGCGTGTGTGAAAGCCATTGCTTCTTGGAGCTAAAGTGCCACGCAATGCATCTTACAGGAAACCGTTAAGATGTCCACATAGTAGGTAATGTCACATGTTAGTTGGTAAGCATCTAAGCATGCATGTGAAGGTAGTTTTGGACATGGCAGAATTTGTCCAAATCTGCTAGAGGCCATACCTTTGGCAGCTATAAGATTTTGCATAAACATGGGCGACTAATTCAGATGGAATGCGAAGAAGAATGGAGTTAGTTAAAGAACCACAAGTAAATTTTGGCAAGGAAAAGGTGGAAAAAAAAAGGAAAATGTCTCTGAAAAGAATCATTAGTACTCCAACTGTGGTGCAATTAAATATCAGTTGAGTTGGTAAGAAGCGTGCATCCTGACAGACACACTTGACCTCGTCGAACGAGTAGATCAATCCGGTGAACACGTACGTGGAGGGACCAAAATTGGATGCTTCGGAGAAGCCAGATTCTTTGACAACGAACACTTTGCTTCAAACATAAGATTTGAAGTCATACTGTCTGGCAACGTTGTTCGAATGGTCTGAAACAAAACATATAAGCAGATATCGAAGTCGCGGATCAATGCAGTGAAAAAATGATAATAGAATTCAGCACCAGTAGTTTGTTAGATTTTTCAGGACCGAAGTTCATCGCCGATTGAAGGCGTACAACGGTACAGGACTAGCCACGTCATCCTCCAGTTTTCCCAAGAAAACAAATGGCAAACCAAACCATGCGAGGGACAAGCAAATCAGGATGATTAGGTCACGTCGATCATGTTTGTCTCACTAACCGTTCCCTTGTAATTAGCTTCTCCTTCCCTCGATCAGTATGGTTAACACCCCAGTGCCGGTGAGCCGGAGACCGACGGAAAGAGGAGGGAGCACGCGTCGGGGACGGCGTCTCCACGACGCCGGCCTCCGCCGTGTGCTCGCTCTCTTCTGTCAGTCTCCCACGGGGACGGAGGATGGAACGAGCATACCACGTACCGGAGTAGAATAGAACAGACAAACAAACTGTCCGTTCTGCTCGCCTGAGCAATCAATGGTGGCCGCCGTCGCCCGGGAGCTAGCAGGAGGAAATATGCGCGAGGGGTGAAGGGGGTGGAGAGATGCCGGACGGAGAGTTTGCGTTCGTTTCCTGCTCGAGCTTGGGCAATTTAAATTCCGTGCATGGACGACGACAGTACGGATACGTACGTGCGCCGATCCAGCAGAAGCATGCGGCGTGAGTGATGCCACGGCGCCGCGCGGCGCGCCGGCCGTGTCCTTTCCCCGTCCACTTCAGGGTCAGAGGTGATTCCTTACGCTTTCCTTCGTCGCCGCAGGTACGGGTGGTCACGCAAACTGGTCGTATGGATCAATTTCCAAACAAACAACGTTCGCTCCTCTACCAACACACAGAATAGCACATTCTCTAATTTACTCGACGACATAAACATGAGCCAGCTGACATTTACTCAGATCGAACTAACACACAGCTGACAACATACAAGCGAAAAGAAAGCTAAGACAATTAAGAAATGCAGTTTTTGTAATGCTGTCAAAACATGTAGTAATTGACAACTCTCGAGAAGCTCTTAGAGCAACTCCAACGCGCCGACCCAAACGGACGGCGCTTTTGTCCTCATTTTGTCCGTTCGGGCCGGCTCGGTAGACACCCATGTCCACTTTTGCATTTGGGTCGGCGCTTGCGCCCAACGTTGGCCCGACCCATTTTTTAGCCGGCGTGAAAAAAAAACATTCCGTCACACATTTCGAAAATATAAATATTAAATAAACATTAATGCTGGCCACAAAGGAAGGCGATAGTCCACTATTGCATTAAATAAAACTACAGACTACTAGGAGGCGCGCTGCCCTAGGCATCGTTGTCATCATCGTCGGGGCCAGTGAGATCGACGAGCGTCGGTAGGGGAGGGGGACGCGGTGCTCCCAGTGCCACTTGGCCTGGTGCACCGGCACGTTGATGCTCTGCGGCGAGAAGACGCCAGCGGAGGAGGGGGGAGGCTGGGGGAAGGGGTGGCCGGGGACTTGCCCTTGCCTTTGCCGGAGAAGGACCCTATCGCGGTGGCTAGGGTTTGTCGCCGACGGGGGAGCAAGGTGTGGGGGTGGCGAGATGGGGACATGGGCGGCTGGAAGCGGATGAGGACGGCCCACCGCACGCTCGATTAGAAAAGGCCGGCTGCCATCGCTGACGCGTAGGCCCACGCTGGGCGGTCGTCATTAATAAAGACGACCGCGGTAGTTGGACGGCCGCTAGGTGGGGACGCGGCGGACACCGAGAGGACGCGCGGCGCGTCCATGCCGACGCATTCCAGCCGCAAATTTGGGCCGCATATGGGTCAGTGCGGACGCCAAGCAGACGCATTTTGGGAATGCGTCAGAGCGTTGGGCCACCACATTTGTCCGTGCCGACCCAAACGGACTGCGGCGGACGAAATGGGTATCTACGTTGGAGTTGCTCTTAATTCAGCCTTAGGCCTTTTCGCAAAGAAAGATCTTAATTGGGTAATTGTATGGTTTATTATTTGAAGTCGGGCCCAAAGGATCTCAATTCATTAAAATAGCCGGCCTAGCTACCAGCACGAACCAAACACACCATTGGAAAGACGGCAAAAGCTAGTGTTGCCTAGGGATGTCGTCGTGATCACGCCTTCCCAAGTAGGCAACTCCGACTTCTACGGATGGATCATCAACAGATCTATAATGTATTAAAGGTATTTGGCAGGCTAATTGAAAAAAGGAAAAATATTTAGAAAATCCCACAATAATAGAAACATCCAACGTATATTATTGGGTAAAAGATTAACATGCATTAGATTTAAGGACCCTAATAATTGTCAAACATTTTATTTTTAAGAACATAGCAAGCTTGTGTCTCGATGCATTGATAAAAATAGAATGAAATACAATTGAGGTCAACTATCGGTAATGTACTGAAACACAGAAACCATTGTTCTGGACTCGACGTTACGAATTCTGCTAATTGATAAATAAGATGGTTGATACCTCCGTTATGATAGGTTCATGCTCCCTAGCTGGTATGAGTCTCGGTTTCATAGCTCTACAGTTAGCTTAATTTACCAAAATTCAGAAAACATTAAGAAGCATGCACACTAAGATTTGTATGAGAGTAAATGGGTCAAAGCAAGTAACCATCTTGATCTCCATCCCATGCCTGCCAGAATAATGTAGCTCATGTAGACATACAAATGCTTTCACCTGCACACAAGCGACAACACTCATCGGGTTTATTCAGGCAAATTAGTAAACTTTCCAAACAATAAGGCCAACCACTCCGTAATACCTTCTTCAAAGACCTCCTACTCACAAACAACATGACCAACCACTCCGTAATACCTTCTCCAAAGATCTCCTACTCACAACGGAGGTGGGGAATAACTCAATAGCTCTCCTGACAATGCCTCACCTGTGATTATCTCAAATCAGAACAAGCAACGCTTAGATACATTAACTAACATGTCAGCAACAAGTATGTTCTATCCAACATAGAATACATTACTGAAATATGTTTTGGCAGAATATAACATCAACATTGATAAAAGAACTGATTTTGCTGACGAAAACTTGTTGTATCAAACATGAATGAATAGTCAATTTAAAATTATGGGGGGCTTGACTTGCTCCCCTACTTATATTGGGGTGGGGGGGGCAACAGCCCATCCATCCACACCCACCCTCCCTTATCTTATAATATTATTTATTGATTATAATCACATATATACCTATGATAACTGGAGGGGCAACAAAGGAGTACGTAGCCGAGCCCCGCCGTAGCTAAATGTCCACCTCAACGATCTCATCTCGCCGGTGGAGGCCTCCTGTTCACGGCGCTAATCGCCATTGCCGGAATTGCGAACACCATTACAAAATGCTGGCCGAGATATCACAACATAAATAAATGCCCAATTCCAAATAGTCATCAAGTAATCTGTAATTCGGTGAACTATATGTGTTGGGTACCTTGGTGCTGGGCATATGAGCGGCCCTGTATCTGCTGGTGGTTATGTCTGCTGCTGGCTCTTCATTATCAGGAGAACACATCAACATGGTAGAATTTCCACTCAAGTGAAGAACATTCTTATGCAGGTGTGGAAGCACAAGGTCCTACCTCCTAGGGTCAGAACTTTTGCTTGGAGGCTTCTGAGAAAAGCTCTACCCACTGGCCTTAGAGCAGGTAGGTACTCTTCTCACATTAGCAAAAATTGTTGCAGGTGTGATCTCCCTGAAGATGAAATACACCTTTTCTTCTTATGCCCGTTTGCTAAAGCTACCTGGTTCTCCCCTCCCTGGTACTTAAGATCTGATGAGCTTATTTCCAATTTGGATACTATGCATGCCGTTATTGCACATATTTTCTCTATGAACCACCCATATGCTTCTTTGCAAAATTTGTTCACCTTTCTTTGGTGTATGTGGAAGGCGAGGAATGATTTTCTCTTTCAGAGGAAAAACTCTCTTCCTTATCAAATACATCAGATGGAGCAGGCCATTACATCTTGCAGCTGCTATATCTTGGATCAGTCAACTCAAGAAGCTTTGCCAGGAAATATTACAAATACATCTAATTGCTCTTTGCCTGCCTTTGGATGTTCTATTTCCTCTGATCTTTTGCTGACAGGTACTAAAATTTTCTCCGATGCATCCTGGAAGAATTCAAATATTCCTGGGAGAAGCAACTCACAAGCTACAGGTCTTGGTGTTTTCATTCAAATCAAACAGGAACATGACACTAGCAGCTTAAGGATCCAGGGCTCCATGGACCTTGCCTCATCTCCACTTGTTGCAGAAGCGGGAGGACTTCATCTTGCCGCAGCAATTGCAGCTAAACTGGGGCTGCAGGAAACCACTTTTCTAATAGATAATCTCACCCTGGCTAAAACTGCTGCTCTAAAGAACATCAACGATCCCACTGTGCGTTGGGATATCAGGCAACACCTTGCGGCATTCTACTATAGCTCCAACAACTACAGTCCAGGGATCTTCCACATTTCAAGAGATCTCAACGGTGTTGCGCACAATTGTGCTCATCAGGTGTTGAATAACAATTCCACACCTGTCTTTGCGTGCCTCAAACTAGCTCATAGACGGTCAAGTTGTCCTTACATTGATAGACTTGTTCATCTTGATTGTCCAGGATTTCAAATCCATGCTGTATACTGTACTTGAGCTATGTTTGAATGAAATTTGGCGCCCTGAGCGCCTCCACCTTGTTCAAAAAAAAAAAAACATCAACATGGTAGTCTAGTCAGATCAATCTGCACTGCAGCCTGCAGAAACTTCTAGTACGTATATTTTGTATGTTTCAAACTAAACCATGACATTTTTTTTGGATCGGAGGGAGTATTATGTATGCTAATTCATCAATGTTGAGTATTATGTATGCATAACACAAATATTACTTTCACGCGCACATCGCTTTTAGTCGCATATAGGTCAACATCAAATTGCGAACCAATCTGTGGTTGGATAGTTAGGTGGACAGTGGTATTCCAGCCCATCAGGGTTTCAGCGCATTTATTCAAATATTTCCGGCAACGCGCATTCAGTGGGAAAAGACGTTCCCGTTGACTACGAGGCGGCTATGGTGACTTCGTAAAATCTCAAGATGATATACAGGCTCAGTCTCACGGAGGTGCTCATAGGGATATGGTGTGCGTGTATGCATTCATAGGGATGAGGGTATGCGCGTATATATGAGCGCTTGCATCTGTACTGTGTTAAAAAATGTCAAATAGGCAGCCAGCCAGGATTATGCCATTGGTCAACAAAAAATGGATTATGCCGTTAGGCTCCATGCACGTACCAGTTTAGTAACATCAGCGGCTCGTTGATAATCTGGGAAGCACAAATTTGTTTATACTTTTTGCAGCTTCGGTGAGCCACTACTAGGAAAAGGGTTATAGTTAATATGGACATTAATGGCGTATCACATATGTGGTGCGCCACTGCTATATAGCAGTGACGCATCATGTGTAGGTGCGTCATTAGTGTCCATATCACTAATGGCGCACCACACCCATGGTGCGCCACTACTAATAAATTTTATTTTTTTTCCAAAACTAGTAATGGCGCATCAGGGCATAGTGCGTCATTACTAGTTTTAACTAGTAACGGCGCACCACACACTCAGTACGCCACTACTAACAATTTTTTTTTACTTTTTTTTTAAAACTAGTAATGGCGAACCCGGGTATAGTGCGTCATTACTAGTTCACCACAACCACGGTGCGCAACTACTAACAATTATTTTTTTTATTTTTTTTGCAAAACTAGTAATGGCGCACCACGTAACAGGTGCGCCATTAGGGTTACTAATGGCGCATTGTTAGGTGGCGCGCCATTGGTAACCTGAGAGCAGCTAGATATTTTGGACAGCCACCTACCACACTCACTTTCCCCACTTCATTCTCTCCACCTCCTCCTCCAAGCTTGTCTCGGTTGCCTCCTCCTCCTCACCTCATTTGCACCATAGATTCACCCAAATTAAGTGGTTAAATTTCCTTTTTTTGATAGGTAAGTAAGGGGAAAGCTTTCTTTATGTTGTAGATCTACTTTTTTCTCCCTCCAACAACGTGCACATGCACTTTTTATGGCCTAGATCTACGTATGTTTGTGGTGTTGCATATGTTTGTGGTGTTGCATATGTTTGTGTTTGCAGGTACCGGTATTTGAAATGCGATAGTTGCCAATATTTTGCCGGAATGTTGATTCATTTCCGTTTCGGCGAGAATTTGGCACTATGCATTCTTTTTGGTCCTATTTTTAGGCAAAGTCATGCCAAATTTTTTTTTGGTTCTAAAATATCGTTTTGCTCTACCCCGCAGGCGACCATGGTCCGCACGATGACCGAAGGCATCGTGAATAGGTTTTTGAGCTCCGCGAAGGCCGAGATGCTTCAAAAGAACGAGACGGAGATAAGATGTCCGTGTCGAAGATGCAAGCTGAAGAGCCTTATGGACCCGGATTCCGTACAGGTGCGGGACCACCTGCTCTTGCGTGGTTTCATGGATGGCTATCGGTGGCAAGGTGATGAAGATGATTATGAAGTCGTCCATGGGGGACGGGCAAGAAATAATGAAGGGCAGCAAGACAACCGCGGCGAGGGCGGGCGAGAAGACGAAGAATCTCCAGGACATGATCACGAAGTAGATGCAGTACACAGTCATCATGTAGAAGATGCCGGACATGATGATGAGGAAGATCAAGACGAAGGGCATGATCATGAAGATGAAGATGCCGGAGCAGACGACGATGGACCATCGATGGGCTAGGTGCAGGACCCTCATATTCAAGAGCTGCTTCTCAAGCAAACGAATAACGCAAGAGCTACCGCCCGAGAGAAAGCCAAGCTGGATCAACTGGAGATAGACGCGATTACTCCATTGTATGAAGGATGCAGGCCCGAGGATACCCGCCTGAAAGTAACGCTCATGGCTCTGGAGATGAAGGTAAAACACAAAATGACCGACGCATGCTTCGACGAGAACATGTCATTCTGGCACGAACGTCTTCCCAAGGGGAACAAGTGCCCGACCAGTTTTGAGGAGGCGAAGAAAATCGTGTGTCCTCTGGATTTACCGCACGTGAAATACCATGTGTGCATGAACGATTGCATCATTTATCGGGACGAGCACGCGGAGTCTACCATATGTCCGGTGTGCGGCGTCACTCGATACAAGAAGAGGAAGAAAGCTCCTCGAAAAGTGGTGTGGTACTTTCCGATCACTCCTCGTCTGCAGCGGTATTTCGCGGACCCTAAGGCAGCAAAGCTCCTGCGTTGGCACCCGGATAGGGAGGAGAAGAAGCGAGAAGATGACGGAAATGATCCGGAGATAAATAAAAAAGACAAGATGCTGAGTCACCCTAAGGATGCGAGCCAGTGGCAAGCGTTGAACTTCGAACACCCAGAATTTGGGGACGATCCAAGGAACATCATGCTGGGCGCGAGCACCGATGCAGTCAATCCGTTTGGCAGCCAGAGAAGCACACATAGCACCTGGCCTGTGTTTGTGTGGATGTACAACCTCCCCCCCTGGAAGTGCATGAAGAGGAAGTACATTCACATGAGTATGCTAATTGAAGGGCCGAAACAACCAGGGAAAGAAATCAATTTGTATCTGGGGCTGCTGAAAGAGGAGCTAGACACGCTGTGGAAAACGCCAGCCAATACGTGGGACGCCGCAGAGAAAGAATATTTCCCTATGAGAGCCGCACTGCTCACGACGGTGCAAGACTATCTCGGTTACGGATATGTCGCGGGGCAGGTGGTCCACGGATTTCGTGCATGCGTCAGGTGCATGGATGACACAACGTATCGCCAGCTAGATAGAGATCCCGGGTCTTCGAAAACCGTGTTCATGGGACATCGAAGGTGGCTTCGCGACGATGACTCATGGAGAAAACGCAAGGATCTGTTCGATGGTGAAACCGAACCCCGAAGACGCCCGCGTACGAGGAGCGGCGAGGAAATAGACGAGCTGTTGAAAAATTGGAAAGAGTGCCCACCGCCGGGAAAGAAGCGAAAGGCGCAAAGCCGCTGCTGAAGGTATGGAAAACGAGGTCGGTTTTCTGGGACTTGCCGTACTGGAAGATCCTCCGTGTGCCTCACAGCCTTGATGTCATGCATATCACGAAGAACGTGTGCGAGAGTCTGCTTGATACCCTGCTCAACATGCCAGAGAAGACCAAAGATGGGCCGAAAGCAAGGGCGGACTTGAAATCAATGGGCATCAGGGAGGAGCTTCACGCTAATGATGATGATGATGATGATGATGATGAGGCGAAGGACACGGAAAGTCGCCGCAAAGGCAAAAAGGCCAAGAAGATCGGAAATGACTGCCCTCCCGCGTGCTTCACTCTAAGTCAGGAGGAGATCGAGCAGTTTTTCACATGCCTAGTAGGAGTAAAAATTCCTTACGGTTACGCGGGGAAGATAAGCAGATACCTAGACTCAGCGAAGCAGAAGTTCAGCGGGACGAAGTCTCACGACTGTCACGTGCTGATGATGCAAATACTTCCAGTTGCAATCCGTGGGATCATGGACGCACACGTCCGTGAAACGCTATTTGGCCTATGCAACTTTTTCGACGTCATCTCTCGGAAGTCGGTTGGCGTGAGGCAACTCAGAAGGCTACAGGAAGAGATCGTGGTGATACTATGCGAGCTTGAGATGTACTTCCCGCCCGCATTCTTCGACGTTATGGTGCATCTGCTGGTCCATATCGTGGAGGATATCATCCAACTCGGGCCGACGTTCCTGCACACCATGATGCCGTTCGAAAGGATGAATGGTGTCATCAAAGGATACGTTCGCAACATGTCACGTCCAGAGGGAAGCATAGCCAGGGGCTTTCTGACCGAAGAGTGCATCTCCTACTGCACGAATTATCTAGGCATCGAGAACCCCGTTGGTCTGCCCGTCAACAGGCACCTCGGCAGGCTCGCTGGATGGGGTCACCGCGAGGGTCGCCGCGAAATGCATGTCGACTTCGAGGGTCGACTCGCCGACTTTGAAAGAGCAAACCTAGTCGCGTTACAACACATAGACGTGGTCGATCCTTGGGTGGTAGAGCACAAAACCTTTATTGAGAAGACGTACAATGACCGAGGCCAACAGAGGACGGACAGAGATATAATCAAAGAGCACAACCCATGTTTCACGCGTTGGTTCAAGGAGAAGCTTCTGTCGTACCCTTTACATGAGGATTCTTCCGCGGAAGAAAAACTCATATTCGCCTTGTCATAGGGCGCCGAGCACAACCTGATGACCTATGAGGCGTACGATATCAACGGCTACACATTCTACACCGAGGAAAAGGACATGAAGAGCGATGGTTATCAGAACTCCGGGGTAACGATGGAATCCTATACCGGTAACGACAAGGACAGATACTACGGAAGGATCGAGGAGATCTGGGAGCTGAGCTACGCTGGAGAGAAGGTCCCGATGTTCCGTGTCAGATGGGCCAAGAGCGTCCTAAAAGAAGACCGATATTTCACCACCATGGTTATACCCGAAGCCAAATCCAAGACCGCGGGCGCAAACGTCACCGCGAAAAATGAGCCATGGGTACTGGCTTCCCAAGTGGACCAATGCTTCTTCATTACCGACCCGTCAAAGCCCAGTCGTGTTGTCGTGAGGAGAGGCAAAAGGAAGATCATCGGAATGGATGGAGTCGCCAAAGAGCAAGACTTCGACAAGTACGGTGACCCGAAGATGAAACATGACGACGACGATGAAGTGCCATACACCACAAGAAGAAGCAGGACCACCCTACCTAAAGGACGTCCATTCAAGAGAAGAACTCCATTTGCGAAAAAGAAGGGCAAGAAGATTGTGAAAAGATAGCTAGCTAAGATCGATTGTATTTAAATTGTAGTCTTCATTTCTCGATTGTATTTCGACATATGGAAATGACATTTCTTCTGTTCTAGTCCTCATGAATATTTATTTATGTTTATTCTGGTATTGAATTTCTAACTCACAAAAAGTATTGAATTTGTTAATATTTTTTCAAATTTGATGATATTTTTTCATATTCATAAATGTTTTACCAATTCACAAATGAATGCAACTAAAAATCCAAAAAAAAAGTTACTAATGGCGCACCAGGGGAAGGTGCGCCATTGCTATCACTGTGTTTATGGCGCACCCCCAGATGGTGCGCCATTGCTAACCTTCCCCCCTCTGTATGTATGTGTGTGCTGTCCATCTCGCCAGCCGTTCGTTCTTCTCCCAATCTCACATCTCTCTCAGCCGGAGCAACGCCCGACCCACTGCGCCGCCGCCCTCGCCCGTGGGACGCGTCCGCTCCCAATCCGGGCCCCCGCCGCCTCCCTCTCCCCATCCTCCCCTTCCTCCCCCTCCGACCCCACCCCGCTCGCTCGCTCGCGCGCCGGGACGACGACGACGACCTCGCCTCCGCGTGCCTGTGCTCGCGAACGGCCGACCAGATCGAGCGCGCCAGCCTGATTGCTCCGTCGCGCCGTCGTCGAGGTATGCACTCTCTCGCCCAATCTTCTCCTCTTCCCTTCCCTTCCCTTCCCTTCCCTCCCCTCATGCCCTTGGTTTGCTTCCTCAGGCAGGTGCACTCACGCGTCCAGCGGCGAACCCTAGCCGTACCTCGGAGCGGATACGGCGCCTTCCCCAACACCTCTGTCTGGCACAAGCCCCTCTGGTAAAACTGCATCTTTGCCACTTAGTGATGCTCTGTGTGCTTGTTTTCTCGATCCAAATGGGTTAACAAGTTTGAAGTTAACTGCAGACAAATGAGGAAGTTGAAGTATTCAGTGCTATCTTGTGATCATTTCCTTCACACCATCCTGTAGGATGTTTAAGATGTTTTTAAAATGGGCAGTAAAATGACCAAATAATCAGATGTACAGTTTTTCACGATGTACACTCAAAACTAATGACTATGAATCTCTGCTACTGAACATCATTGCCAATTGTGCAAGGTCTTTGTAAAAATACTTGCTTGCAACTGTACATTTGCTGTACATTTGCTTGCAACTGTACATTTGCTTAACTATGGGATCATTTGCTTGCAACTGTCCAAATGGTTTTACTGTCCAAAAAACAGCATAAATTGGAAAACAAGCAATACTTCTAAACCATTTGCTTGCAACTGTCCAAATGGAAATGCCCTACATTTTATGCCCATCTCCAAAGTTCCAATCCAAATATCCCATTTCATTCTATCCATAAGTCCCAGAACAACAAGTCTGGCTGGGGCCTCCACTCTGAGATCACAGCAATGCAAATGGATGGATGGATAGAGCAGTTTAGTGGAATCTATCTATACTCCTCAAAGTAATACTACTGGTAACAACAAATGGAGTGACAAGAGAAAAGAATAATAGTACTACTAGTTGTACTGATTACCATTATCAGATGGCTAAGTGCTAGCTCAGATCTGTCATAAAAACAAATGCAGTATAGGGTTATCTCGGTTTGTCGTCACAATCAGAATTACAATGTGCAATGCAATGCAATGCTATAAGGAATGGTCAGATGAGCTGCTCCAGTTGTACTGGTTTTAGAAGTATTGCTTGTTTTCCAATTTATGCTGTTTTTTGATCTTTTATGCCAATTAAGTGTATTACTTGTGATGATGATGCTGCTGCTGTACTACTTGTGATGATGATGCTGCTGTACTACTTGTGATGCTGCTGCTACTTGTGATTTTGTCAAGTGATGCTGCTGCTATTTGTGATCTTCTGAAATGACCCCTTTCTCCTGAAATGTTGATTAATTTCCGTTTCAGTTGAGAATGGGGCACTCCTAGGTCAAGAAAATTAGCAAAGGTCATGCCCAATTTTCTTGACCTAGAAGGTGCCCCATTCTCAACCGAAACAAAAATTAATCATCATGTATCTTGACATCAACCAACTTTCTGGACACATCCCTCGACAACTAGGTTATCTTGAGAACTTAGAGGAGTTGTGGCTTTGGAAAGAGGCCTTGGAAAGATACTCCTACTAGCTAGATGGAGATCTGTGCTCTGCTGTGGCACACACTAGTTAATTAATTAACCAAAACTAATCTCTGGTCAAAATGATGGGCTAATCATGATTAAATGATAGGAGAGGGATGCATGGCAGTGGCACCCATTGGAGCCATACATATATACAAAGCTATAAAAATATTATACAATAGTAGTGATCTAGTGCTTTAGTGGTTGGATTAGTTTAGTATTTTTTCACACACTCAGACACCCTTGCTTGCCATGTGTGTGAGAGAGATAGTGAGAGGAGACAAGAAGAAGGGGGTTAGGAATAACTCTAGTAGCACCCTCTACAAGCTGCTACTGCTTCCGAATAACCTAACAGCCATCGAAATCTAGTTTGAATCAGAAAAATGTGAGAAAACCCATCAATTGAGGCGGACAACTAGTTGTAGATGAGGAAGGGCATTTGAGGCCCCATCGAGTCTATGAAGATGTGATGGGTCCTGATATATTGACTTGTGGATTTATTTTTTCCTAGACTGCATTTAAGAAATAACTCTAGTAGCCTTTTTTCCTATTTAGAGCGAACATGGCCCACAACAATGAGGCCGGCGGTTCGGGCAAGGCATTCTGGGAGCTGTCCCAGGAGATGGAGGAAGAACCTCATCGCTATGAGGACGCCGCGGAAGACACCGATCCCGACTACACAACCCCTAGTGGCGTCGGGGATGACACCACTGATGGTGCCGCCGAGGATGCCACCACTGATGATGGTAGCGCACGCACAGATGGCAGCCAACCGAAGAGGCAACGGAAGGACCGGCGCCCGAATGTGCTCGGCACTGTCAAGGAGGAATTTACTGAAGTGTCCTCCAGTGGGCATCCAACGGCGCCCAAAGAATTAGTCAAGGGGTACTCGGGACAACTCGGGTGCATTCTCCGGAGCACCGTCTCGATCAACACCGAGAACCTAAGGCATCGTGACCGAGGGAATTTGCGCAACCTCCTCTTCACGAAGCTACATGAACGATACAAGTTCCCCGGTGAGTTCACAAACACACGCCTCTCAGGGAATAAAGTGAACAGTGCCGCCCTCATGAAGATGAGCACGGCCCTGGCTACTTGGAGAGCCGCGGTGAAGAGAGGGATTCTAAGAGGTGATAGTTATGAGAAGATCAAGGAGAAAAATCCTTCGATCAGCGAAACTGACTACCTGGAGTTCAAGATCAAGTGCGAGAGCAACGCATCTGAGGAATCAAGTCAGTGGGGGAAAGATATGCGGGACTTGAACTTAGGGGTCCACACACTCGGTCCCGGCGGTTACCGAGTGGCGGAACCTATATGGGACAAGGAGGACGCGGAGCGTGCCGAGCAAGGCCTACCGCCCCTCTTCGATAAATACCATGACAAGCAGACCAAGAACTATGTCAGGGCCCGGTACAAGGTGGACCTGGTAACAAAGGAGCTTACCACGGATCCGAAGACCAAGGCGCTTGAGCTTGTTCTGGTAAGGAATACACCCCCGCGTAATTAGCTCCATATGGTTGCATTCTAATTAATGAAGCCAAATTTCTAAATGGTTCACGTTCCTTCCGCAGGAAACTGAAAGCAGTAGCGCGGGGTCGTCTCAGAGCTCCCCTTGGGACACCACTTTAAATAGGGCGTTGAACGTAATGAAACACAAGGATAAGTTCAGTAAGCCGTCGTCAGCTGGTCGTGTGGCCGGCAAAGGCTTGTCCACGAAATGGTCGGAATACTATAACACTGGGCGAAAGGAGAGAAAGACCAGCTCGGAAAGCCAGGAGCGCGAGGTTCAAGAACTCAAGGCACAAGTGGCACGTATTCCGGAGATAGTCGAAGAGCAAGTGCGAGACCAACTGGGAGCGACGATCACCGCCATTGTGCCTACCTTGATTGAGGGGCTGCAGGCGTGGATTGCGGGCGGCCAACAGGGGCCGCCCCCGATTCCCAGCTTCACGGGCAGCAACTCGCACAACGCGCCGGCGACGCCATTGGTGTCTCCGGCGGAGGCGGCATTGGTGTCCCCGGCGTCGGCGCCGGCATTGGAGCTTAATGCACCCGGCCGGTGTGGGAAGAATACGCCGGCCGGCACCTCGGCAGCAAGCGGCCCCTCCGTCACTTGCACGCCCGCCGTTGGCGGTGCCTCGACATTAGCCGAGCTCGACGCCATCACGGTAACTAAGCCTCTCGGCCGATGACTTCATCTCCTTGCCTTTGACTGGGCATCCCTGACGCCCTACATGTTTTCGCAGGGCGCCGCCGACGTTCCATGCACTCTCCTGCACTTCGTGGGCGGCGAGTTGATCGATGTCGCCAAGGCCAGAATCGTTCAACCAGGCAGCCGCGTGTTCCACGGTAATCCGATGCCACCCACCGTGTATAGGGTTCAACTGGTTCAGGTGCTGCGGGGCTGCGACGACTTGTTACCTCCGTATCGACCCCCTGGGGCCGACGAAGATGATGTGATGACCCTCAGCGCCTGCATAAGCTGGCCCATGCTTTGGCCGAAGAGCCAGATTCGTTTGGGGGCGGGGGACACCACCCCACAGACAACACCGCCAGTCGTGCCGGTGCCAAGCCATGGCAAGATCGCCGCAACGCTACCGCCGTCAGCTGATCCGGACATGCATATGGCACAGGATCCGGACGACGACGACGGTACATTTACCAACGTCGATAAGTACTTCAACGAACATGGGTACGATGACGAATTCTTGGGGCCTCCTTCTCAAGAACCCAACCCTGCAAAAGACGATCGCGATCTAGCTGGTACCGCGGAGAAACCCAATTGCAACAGGCGTCGTCTGGCGTTCAGTTCTCAGGAGACGCCTCCAGCTGCCGCCTTCACCGAGCCTCAGATAGCCGAAGTGCAAAATATTATCAGCCCCAACACACTCAAGAAGGTGGTCTCTGAGCAGAACTCGATCCCATTACAGCAGAAGAAGCAGAAGGGACGGAAAAGAAAGAATAACAAGGGTGCGAGCCAGCCGGCACCGAGTACGATCCGTGCTCAGGACGGGCCACCTTCACCTAAGGATATCTCGAGGAGGGTGCATGTGGCGGGTAGGCCGATGCTACCGACTAATCTGCTCAATGCTGCAACCGGTGCTATGCGGAGTCTGCATGACAGTGTTCTTTCTTTGGAGAAGCGGCGTCTCTCTGAGAATGATGTGGCATACCCGGTTTTCGTGGCCAAGGTGCCAGAGTGCAAGGGCTTTGTCGATAGCACCATCGGGGGTATGATCGTCCTGCGGTTTGATGACATCTTCGCTATGTTTAACCTTCATCCGCTGCACTACACCTTCATTCGGCTATTTTCGCTCAGTATGGAGATGCGGATCATTAGAGACAAGACCCCGGACATCGTGATAGTCGACCCCTTCTACATGCGTGCCAAGATCTTGGGCAGCGCTGGGGACCGGCAAGTCGCGAGTTCATACCTCGAAGGCGTCATTCTGGCGAACCCAAATAAGGATAACTTCTTCGTGCCTTACTTTCCCGAGTAAGTCATCCCCTCACCGCCCCGTAACATATGATTTCTTAGATTTCGATCGTTATTTTTTTTCTAACATTCCGTGTTTTGTGCAGTGACACACATTGCACACTCATCCTCTTAAGCCCGAAATATTCCATGGCCACGTATTTCGACTCGGACCGTCAGTCAAAGAAAGACTACACAAATATCAAGAAAGTTCTTGATGATGCTCTCCCCGGCTACGCCAAATCTGGAGGCACCTTCAGGAGGCCAATTCGTAAGTACGGCAAGCACGTGTTCACCCACGTAACGATGTTCCCCTGCGTCAAGCAGCTGCCTGGCGGTCAGAAGGATGCCTACTACACCCTCCATCACATGCGGGCGATCGTACGGGACCATAATCACCTTCTGCTACCAAATAATCTCAAAATTGGGCCGCACGCTTGTCGGCAATCCAGGACGCGGACATCAGACAAGAATTTTTTCGCATCCAGTCGGAGTTTGCGGAAATCATCCATCAAGATGTCCTTCGTACCTCGGGGCAGTTCTACCTCAGATATCAACCGTCCAACAGTGAAATAGAAACAACGCTACAAATGCAGGCTGACAACGATCGCGATTTCATGGCCATCACGATAGACGGCGGCTTCATCCACGCTCCGGTCCCTGAGTCGAGTCGAAAGTAATGATGCTATGTAGTTCTGAAATATCGATTAGCTCATGTTGTAATTAAACTTTAATGAACTTGTATGTCTCTTTGGTTTGGACAGTCGTTCAACTTATATGTAATCGATGCTATTTATTAGTAGGACCATGAATCGTGCTATTAATGTGTTGCTTTTCTCTTCCGATCCTTTTGTTGCATACTTATATATTGCTTATGTATTGTCTGTGAATTGCTACTAACGTTTTGTTTGTCTAGTGCATAGAGATGCCGTCGTATGTCGTGTACAAGGGTAAGGTTCCCGGAGTCTACGACGACTGGGAGGAGTGTCAGAGACAGGTTCACCGTTTCAGCGGTAACAGTTACAAAGGGTACACCACTAGGGCGGAGGCGGAAGCTAGATACGTGCGCTATCTAGCGGGAGAGAGGAGGGAGCGGAGGAGGAGCCGGATGAAGACCAGTTTCATCGCGATGATGCTCATCGTGACCGCAGCTCTCTTCTATGTGATGGTAGTTTAGATATTGACTTGTAATGCGAAGACAAACTCGCTACTCGCGGTCTCGAGACTTGTAATGTTCTAACTTTATTCGGTATTTTGAATTCGGAGACTAATATGATAAATTGTATTCGGAGACTAATCTTCTATTGTATTCGATAAATCTGCTGTTTATATGTTGTGTTGTCTATATTCTGTGCAGTAATATATTTTGTAACCTGTGCAAATATCAGAAAAGAAAAATAAAAATAATTGATAATATTCATACTAGTGGCGCACCATACTGCACTTTAGTGGCACACTGCAATAAACACACTAGTGGCGCATTATCTAGAAGTGCGCCATTAGTAATCCAGAGCACAAGGTAAATATGGCCCCCTAGGAGACATAGTAATGGCGCACCGTTTGACATATTAATGGCGCACTGCCAGGTGCGCCACTATTGTCTGGTATACTAATGGCGCACCAGGGGTGCGCCATTAGTATTTGTTACTAGTGACGTGATGATAGTGACGCACCTATAGTGCGTCATTAATGGCCAAAACAGCTGCGCCACTAATTAGCCTTTTCCTAGTAGTGAGCGTTGCAACAACGATGAAATAGCAGACATAAATCGTCAAAGCCACGCTTCATAACTTTCAAGACCCAAAGGTTACCTCGGTGCGCCGTTCAGCTTTTTTTCTTTTCAAAAAGGAGAATAATTGCTGACCTCTGCATCAAGCGATGTACAGAGCCATCATGTTCAGCTAACGGTGTTGCTCATGGGTCAGAGAGAGAGAGTGAGTCTGTAAATGAATTATGTAAGGTTTGGGTTGATGCTCCACCGGACTGTATTTTGCAAATTGTTGCTTCAGGGATTTCCAAGAACTTTTTTGGCGTACGATTCATGTAGCCTTTAATGTTAGCCCTTCGTCTAGCATTAACACATTATTTGGATCGGCACTAAATGGAGTGGTGCCAAGTATTCCAAGACATATTCGGTTAGGAGTGTGTGCATTACTTTCGGCTATATTGAACTGCAGAAACGACATTATTTTTAATAGACAACAACGTATAATTCTTTTATAGTTTATATCAGAGCCACATCTTAGATCTGTACGTGGTCCTTACTCGGCCATACGGAAGCCAAGGAGCATATGGCTATTGGGTGCAGCCGTTGGGAGACGGTAGTACGAGATATTTACAACCGGGGTTTGGATGGCGGTCCAATAATTGACTAGATGTTTAGTCGTCTTGTTCTATTTTCACCGGTTGTGGCAAATTTGTTTTCCACTTTACTTTGACTCTTTCGGGAGGAACTTCTGTACCACATATCTTTTATGCGATATTTTTCTTAATAATATGGCTGCATGGATCGTTGAGATGTAGAGGCCAGGGATGACCCTTCTTTTTTCTTAAAAAAAGAGCTTTGTATAAACAGATAAGTAAGTTAACCTCGAAAAAGAAATAGTAAATCTTCCTCTAGTTTCCCCAAGAAAACATTCGACGAACCAAACCACGAGAGGGACAAGCAAATCAGGGTGAGTAATTAAACAACGTCGATTATTATGCATGTTTGTATCACTCAGCGGCCCCTCTTAATTAGCTGCAAATCAGGGTGAGTAATTAAACAACGTCGATTATTATGCATGTTTGTATCACTCAGCGGCCCCTCTTAATTAGCTCCTCCTGCTGTCCGTCGGTGTGGTCAACTCCCTGGTCGATGCGACGATGCCGATGGGCCGGAGGCCGACAGAAAGAGGAGGCCAGGAGGGAGCACGCGTCGGGCCGGACGTACGTCGTGTCCACGACGGCGACCTCTGCCGTGCGCTCGCTCTCTTGTGTCAATCTCCCGCGGGCACGGAACATGGAACGAGCACACTATGTACCAGAGTAGAACAAACGAACGACGTGGTGGTTGCCTGATCGATCCATGGTGGCCGCCGTCGCACGTCACGGGAGCTAGCCGGAGGAAAGATGCGAGAGGTGTGAAGGCGGGTAGAGGACGGCCGGACGGAGAGTTTGGGCTCGTTGGTCGTACGAGCTTGGGGTATTATCGAAGTGCATGGACGGCGGCAGTACGTGCACGGCGCACCGCAACTGACGTAGTACAAGCGCCGGTCCAGAGCAGTAGCGGGGTGACCCCAGAGCGCCGGCCGCCTCCTGTCCCGTCCACTCACAGTATACAAACCAATTTATAGTACAACAAATACAGTGCTGCGCGCCGCGCCGCGCCCGTGTCCGTCCACTGAGAAGAACGCCGCGCCGCCCCTGTGTTCTCTTGTGTAGTACCGCATCAGTAGGGGGCTGCACTACTGGTTTGAACGCTACTCCGCGTATCTCTTCTTCGATCGCGCCCAGCACCAAGAGGCCACGGGATTAGAATCCCATCCAGGCTCGCAGCCTCGGGCTAATTTGGTTGCCACAGATCTCCCCGCCCTTTCCGCCTTTCCCTGGGTAGTTTCCACCCGTGGAAAGTCATTCTGGGGCTATTTAGCTGTGTATTTGGTTGGTGCAGGGAAGAGGGATACCCTGCCCCATCCCTGTTAAATCCCTGGGCTAAAAATAATCTACCCCGACTCCGTAGAATTCCCCATGGCAATATCTCTCGCTCACTCAAACTCTCGGATAATCTCTGTCGCTCTGATCGAGCTCATCCCATCACCGCCGCATTGTTGCGTCTTGGCTGCCGTAGTGTCGCCCTCCGCACCGCCCCGGCAACCATGCCATCGGGTGGCGACACCGACGACCACATGTCTATCCTCAACAACCAAGCATGGAAGATCTAGATGGAGTCTAGAGCTCATCTGCTTCCTTCTCCCTCTCCCCTCTAGCCAGTCTGCCCTCTCCTCCCTCCTCACCTTTCTCTCTATAGACGAGCTTGAGCGCTCAGCCATGGCTGGCTCGGGTGCAGCCACAGTTTGTGATCAGCATATGTGAGTTCCCATCTGCTTGGTAAAATTGAATCAAAAATCTCCTCCCTTCCTTGGAGCCAGCGGCTGGCCGTGCTAATTTGCTTTGTTAAGGCGAGGTTGAAGGCAAGTCTCGCTCGCTAGGTGATGAGTGTTGAATATATTGTGTAGGCCTATTCGCATGTATATGGTTAGCATATTTTCCTAATGGCCCCGCCTCTAGTTGCTTTGTATAGATGAGGCCATGGACTACACTTGTACATGTATACGTGCGTTGTGCACCCGATCAATATCGAGAGTTGCATTGCCTTCCAACATGGCATCAATTTTCCTTCCCCGATCCTAAACCCTAACTTCCGCCTCTTGCCGCCGCCGCCGCCCCTCACTGCCGCCGCCGCTGCACACCTACCCGCGACCGCCGCGCCTTCCCAGTCACCGCCGCCGTGCCCCTCCCCAATCCCTCCTTCTCCTTTCCCCACCCCGATCGCCACCCCAACCGCCCCAACCCCACCCAATGGCCTCTCCCCACTCCTCCATCTCCGCCGGATCAAACCCCTTCGCTGGTCCCGATCCTCCTCCCGTTGAACTCATCCGCGATCTTAACATCTTCGGTCGTGTTCCCATCGTTGTTGACTCCACCAACTCCACCTATTACGTCTGGAAACAATGTATTCCTGGTGTTCCATGAGTACCACCTTCAAGATCATTGATGCTACCATCACCCGCTGGCTCTATCAAACCATCTCGAAGGGCCTCTTCCACACCATTGTGTGCGACGAGGACGACGCTCTTGCTGTGTAGGTGAAGCTTAATGGGCTCTTCACCGACAATGCCCTAAGCTTCGCGTTTTCCTTCAGCAAGAGTTCTTTGGCTGCCATCAGCACGACTTGTCCATCGGCAACTACTGTATGCACATGAAGAAACTCGCTGATGAGCTTCGCGATCTTGGGGACAAGGTCTCCGACGAGCTTCTCCTTAGCACTCTCACCGCCGGCCTAAGTGAGGAGTTCAGCAATGCGGCCTCCAATTTCACCTTCCTCTGCGACCCGACCTTCCCTAGGGTTGTGGCCTACCTCCGCCTGGAGGAACGACGGATGAAGAAGGTCAAGTGCCGGGCCACCCACACAGCCATCGCTGTGGGGACCTCTCGTGGTGGCGCACCACCCTCCCCGCAGCCACCACGGTTCCCTCCGCCGCCGGCCGCCTACTACCTGTGTATTCTGACTCAGAGAAACCGGAACACCCCGTATTCCAGCCCAGAGATCAAGTCTTCTGGAATACGGCACTGCTTGGCATAGAACAAATCAACTCTTATTACAAAGGATAAGGATACGAGGGTCTGATGTTACAAAGGATCACATCAGCATGGCGACACTACGCCTGCTAAGGTAGCTCTATGCTAGCAGCGGAACAACTCGTAGCAGCGGAAAACTTCTAGCAGCGGAACAACGACGACCGTGGTGAACTCCACTCCGCAGGGACTCTGACTGGGACACGATCTAGCTCGCACGATCAGTAACCTTGACAAGCAATCAATCATGGCATCACCTGCAATCTGGCATGACACGCCAGGTCAGTACTTTGAATGTACTTGCAAGCTCACGACAACCACATGCATCAAGGCAAGACAACAACATAGCATCCACAAGTTAAGTTATTAACACTACTATGAGGTGGAAGCGATAACTAAGCATGATATGGTAATTCTAGAATTAAATGTTGAACCAATATCTTGAGTCACATGAACCATCTCACTCTTGGCTATCCGGACAAGCGATAAATCATCTCGATCACCTCGTGATCAATACCTCCTCGTGATCACTGCGTGATCACAAACTGAATGATCATCCTCAAGATCATCCCAATATCCTCATCATCATCCTGCCAAACTGTTACTGTTCACATATAAAGATATAAGTCATCTAAAAAGTCATTCCGTCATCGTGAGTGTTGACCGAACGGTGTGACCTAGTACGAACTATGTCCATAACCGAGGACGCGGCTATCGATAGTTTGTACACTCAGCAGAGGTTAGTACACTGTACCCACATCACAGAACCCATGGCCTAGTGCTCCCATTCGGGTGGACCAACAGCGTTCCGACAAAACCAATATATTGCATGACACTCTCCCGGCCACTCCGATAAACTCCCCATTGGGTTACGTCATGGGTGGCCCCGGATGCCACTCTGGACATCAAACGGCCACCGTCGTGGCAAAACAAAACAAAAACGGTCCCAAACGGGGACAACCTGGGTACAACACAACTCGGGCACACAAGGCTTATGGCCGCCTACCTGATCAGGGTAGCGCGCGCACATAACCTTCCCTAGTTGGAGGCACCGGCTAGAGGCATGACAATAGACCACATTAGGGCCTTCTCATAAAGGCAAATGTGGTTGCACTGGAAAAGTCCGGTTCGGTCGCACCTGGCCAACGTAATGACGGAATTTGCCCCCAAGATAGATATGTGATAACTGATGCTCTAATATCATATCAACCTGTGATCCAAGTTATAGCAGTATCCAACAAATGATCCAAAGCATAACATAGTCATAACATAATACTCCTAGGGTAGCATATTAACTAAGATCATGATGACTCCAAGAACAATAATGCTACTAATCCAATAGAAATATCAAGATATTAACCTAAGATTCACATGATAGCATCATATCCCCAAAATAATACTCCAAAGCATGATATGAAATACTATCACGATGAAAACAATAATAGCCACTAATAATCCAATAGCCACATGTCATCCACTATCTGCAAGCATTAGTCCTAGTAATCCAAACAGCATCATGGCAATAGCAAGATCAAGACAACTCCAAGAAATGCCATGAACAATTCATATATAGCTAATGCAATATTTTAAGCAAGTTTAATTAATTAAACCATGGCATTGCATTGCAATCATGTAAATGGAGGGTGTGGCTTGCCTTGCTCCAAGAAAGTGGAGGAAACCTCCTGGTCTTCACCAAGCACATAAAACACTTTGAAAAACATTTTTGAAAGCTTTTGTAAATAAACCATAATGCATTTTTCTCTGTCCAGAAAAGCTAGACAGCAGAGAAAAATACCAAACTCTACCAGAAAATAGAGGAGCTCACAAGAAAAATAATGCAAAAAGAATCAGTTCATTTGGACTTGTAGTTTAGGAGTTATTCATGGTCAAAGTTGAGTCAAACTGGATTTAAATAGAATTTATTTGAATTACAGAAAATCTCGGGGTGGGGGGGTGACGTCGAAGGCGTAAACAGAGAATACGCCTCCACTAGAAAATAATTCAAAGGGGGAAAGAGAGGCTGACGAGTGGGGCCGGCCTGGCAAGTATATAAAGAGAGAGAGAGGGAACAGAGAGGGGCGGCTCACCGGCGATGTCTCACCGGCATAGAGGACCCGACAACGATGGGCGATGGCAGGAAATGAATGGGCACTCGATGGCGGTCTTGCCCGTACCCGCAGCTCGCCGGGAGATGGTCGGACGGCGTCGCACCCTTCGTCTCCGGCGACTGCACGCTTCGGGCGCTGGCGAGGTCAGCGTTTTCGGTGACGATTGACCCGGGGAAGAGGCTGAGGAGGACCAGGGGACGGAGAGGGACTCGATGGTGGTGGTGGATGGGAAGGAGGGGCACTGGAGTGAACGGGCCAGAGCAGAGGCCGAACGGAGAGGCACCCCGCCGGAGAGGACGAAGAGGGCTCGTCAGCCTTGCTGCTGAGCTTCAGAGGGCGATTAGGAGGGAGTGAGGTTGAGTGGTGGAGAGGAGCAAACTCGGGTGCTACTTATATAGGCGGGGGAGCGGAGGCAGAGCCTGACGCCGCCACGCGTGGCCGGAGTTGCAGGCGAGCCACGGACGCGTGGGCTGGTGAGGCGACGGGTGAGAGGTAGGAGAGGTCCATCGGAGCAGAGGGTGGAGCCAAGGACGTGGAGGAAGAGGACGGGGCACGCACAAGGCCGGTCAGGGCACAGTACGCCCTTGGGCGTGCGGCCGTTAGCGCCGGCGAGGAGCTACAGGAGGGAGCAGAGGATAAGAGAGCAACGGGAGGGAGAAGGGAGTCAGGTCGGCACCCGCAGACGCGCGAATTTCACTGGGAAACTGCGGGCCGACGAGACCCGACGCGCAGAGCGCGTCCTCTGCAGCCAGAGCGCGTGCCCAGGCATGACAGAGACGCAGTCACCACGCGACATGGCAGGGAGGGGACGCAAGAGGCAGGGAAACATTGTCCAGCGTGTTGTCACTACACCATGGCACTACTAGGGAAAAGCCTAGCAGTAGCGCGGGCTAAATGCTTAGTAGTAGCGCGGGTGGCCGCGCTACTGATACGGCGCCACAGCTAACTCTTATCAGTAGCGCGGTTTGACCCGCGCTACTGCTATCGAGGGATAGCAGCAGCGTCAGTCTCCAACACGCGCTGCTGTTATAGCTGTAGCACCCTTGAACAAAGAGCGCTACTGCTAAGAACTCATTGCTGCTAAAGCCATACCCTGCGCTACTGTTATTAGTTTCTGAATTTTTTTTTCTGCTCCATATTTTGTGCTGCTGAATTTTGTTTAGGGCTTTATACAATAATCTCTAGCATATCATACACATACAAATGTAATCATAGTATATACATACAAATAGTCTCATCAAATCATGTCATCATCATAATCATCATCCAACACAAAGTGGTCTCTCGTCATTATCTCGAAAATAGCAATACAAGTCTCGAATATTTGCAACTACATCGTCATCCATCTAAACAATGATATACACGAGAAGAGCTATCACTATGAGTGAGAGCGGAACTATGCAGTACATGAGGCGGCAGTTACGAGTCCTCTCTCGTGCTAGCGTGAACCTCAAGTAACTAGCTTCTCCTTCTTGTCTGCTTTTGAAGCCTTTATGGCTGGAGCCCGAGACCCCATCCACTTGCGCCTGACACTCAGGCCACTCGTCGTACACTCCCGGAACCTTCCCTTTGTACAGTACATAGCACTGCTTCTTCGCCATCAAGAATCTAGGTACCTGTTAGAGATGCATCTTCATCAAGAGAATGTACAATCATATGCAACAAAATATACTAGAGCAACACGAAAAAGAAAGGGAGCAACTAGATGCAACATATAGTACGCAAACTAATTAACTAGAGGTACGCAGGTCATCGTACCCAAACTAACAAAATAGCGTTACGCAAGTTCGGCAGGGACCGTGGACATCACAAAGTTTCATCGCTACAGAAAATATACAAGTTCAACCGACACATATCATCATCATCGGCATCGTAAATCACTAGAAGTTCCATCCTTCCATATCATTAAGGATGGACCCTAGCTTATTGAACGGCGTGAGGTCCTGACATTGCATGCCTATGCGAGTTCGGACGTCATCTCGCGATATAGGGCTGTGGTGGAACATCCCCTTCTCATCGACGACTTCTTTCATGATGATCGTCGCAATGTCCCTCTGGATGCGAAAGAAGTCATCTCTAAGTTTATAATCCGCTTCTCCATGAGATTCTACCCACTTGCGGATATGATCATCGTTTCTGCTTGTCATGCGAAGCTTTTGGTGATCCGTTCTGAACTCCATCATGAGATGGAGGAGGTAGAATCCATCGTTCTTGCTTGGTTTTGGACATGGATGCAGCAGAAGTTAGTTTTATGTGAGAAACCCAACTTCTTGTTCCTTTGTTTCCTGATCTGCAGGTGGCCACCCCTAATGCTGAAGCCTTGGAGAGCATCATCTAGAATATTCATTATGTGGGTGCAGTCCTTCTTCTCGTAGTTTCTGGTAGGGTCGAAATACACGACGTGAGAGACTCGCGGGTAAAGAACGATAAGGATGGCGCGCCCATTGCTGCGGGGAAAAAAACACCTCAAATTAGTCTCCATATGAGTGAGAAGGAATGATTGAAATGTACGAAAGGGTTGTCCGGCACTGACTTACTTTGGATGATAAGGCGGGAGGATAATTTCCTGGTCCTTATTCTGTACCATGAAGTTTTGGAGGTACTCCCTAGCAGTTTCATGCTCAAAGTCGCCGAGACTCAAGAAGGACTCGTGCATGTAGTATGGATCCACCACACAGATTTGCGAGACTTCTTCTCTCTTCATGACGGAGCTCATATGTAGCGCAAAAAGGCAGACGATTGTAAAATCGAGCCGCCTTGTCAGAAACATCTTGAAGATATGGTCAAACCGTAGGAAGAACACCTCCGCGGGCCGTCTATCGACGTAGCACTTCCCCTCAGGCACACGAGCCGCGTGTGTCGGATATCCTGGATCCTTCGAGGCTAGTAGGCTTTTCTCAATCGACAGCACATGGTCGTGCAGTCTCCTGAGATCCCCTGATAGTGCCTCCAGCGGTTTCGGCGGTAGCATCGGCTCGCCCGTGACATGGAACATGGCCGCACCTTTGACGGGTACATGCTCTTCAAAATCCTCCGTTTGGCTGCTATGTGCTCTGGCTTGTTTGTAGGCAGCTGAGCCTATCTTCCCCGGTCTCTTCCTCTCCTTTTTCTTGGGCTGACCTTCCAGACCCTTCCTTAACCCCTGCCCCAGTGTTGCCGGGCTAAGCACTGTACGACCCCTGGCTAGTTGAGCCTGTGTTGAGGCGGCATCTTCAGGCGTGTCCTGTGAGGATTTCATGAAGAGAGACTTCTTGCAATCCCTGCTAGGACATTCCTGCCTGGGCAGATCGTCCATATCCTCATCAGCATGCTGATAGCCCGATTCGACATATGGCTGACTCATCATATCTAAGTCACCGTCATAGGCGCCTGTATTGAGGAAACTCATTGGGTCCTCCACCTCCATCTCATCATCCATTCTTTGTTCTACGGGGGCGATTACATCAGCCACTATTGGACCCCCTTCATCACGTCGTCCGCCGCTCTCACCCGACACATCAGCCACTATTGGACCCCCTCCATACATGCTTGTTGATGTGTGGTTATTGGTGTGCTCTCGGCCGGCTCCAGACGAAGAAGATTCTTCGGCCATAGCAGCACCCAACCCTTGCAGCTTCCAATCCACAGCGGGGTCTCGTCGTCCTCTCCCCCTAGCCGTACTGGAGGAGGCAAATCCTCATGCCCCAATTTCACACTCGACAAGGTAACCCTGAAGTGCCCACCAGGCATCGGCTGGTTGTGGAACGTGAGTTCCAAGGGCTTCGTTATCACCCCCTTTCCCACGTCCACCTTCTGGCCTTTGATCAAGTAGAGTACGGTGCACGGGGTTTCATTGGCCTGCAAACACATGTCTGCGGCATAAAACATCCGAAAGGCAACGAAAATGGAATATTCTAGATATATATGTTGGTGCGACATGTAATTACCGTGAGGGCGTCGAGCTCAGCCAAAGACGAAGGCCCGCCTAGCGCGCCAGAGACTGAGGACGGGCTGCTATGAGCGGGTGCGGGTGCGGGTGCGAGAGCAGGCCCGGTTAAGTGAGCAGGTGATGGTGCGGTGGTGTTGTTCACCGAGTTGCTCCCGACGAAACTGGGCATGGGGAAATCATGTACCGTCTTGTCTGAATTTTCCTTCGTCCAGTTGATGATAGCCGGGACCAAGTTAGTAGCGAAATCATTTCTGCAGGCATTTACAGCTGCATCGACTGCATGCTGTAGCAACTTATTTTTCTCCTCGACTGCTTTTTTCGCGTCCTCAACTGCTTTTTTCTCGAACGCAAGCTTCACCTTCTCGTCGATGTCCGCCTGACTAAACTTCTTTTTCTGCTTCTTGGTCTCCTGGCCCTCGTTGTAAAACACCTTCCACGTGGCGCCGTCTCCGGCGCCGTGCACACGTCCATATTGCAGCCGCTGGCCCAAAGGGAGTCCCTTAAGTTCGTTCAAGGCCCGGTTGAGAGGGGTATCCCACTTGGGCCTCATCAGCGAAGTAGGGCTTTCGGCTGCAAGCTGGTGTTGCTTCTCCTGCAGAAGGAACGTGAACCGTTTACGAATGTGTATTCGACTTGATCAGGAGCTAAATGTAAGGTGGTAAAAGAATAATTACCAGTATTCTAATCAATCTCCTCGTGATCTGGTCCGTGTAAAAAACTTTCTTTTCCTTGTCCCACTTGTAGCGGGCCCTGATGAAGTCACGCTCCAAGGGGTTGGTGAACTTCGCGAAGGGGTCTGGGAGACCCGCGGCTTCACGTTCCGCGTCCTCCTTATCCAATATGGGCCTTTTGCCAAGGTAGCCACGGCTTCCGAGGCGATGCTTCCCCGTGTTCCATTGCTGAAGGCTCTTGAATTTCGCAGCCTTAGCCTTGGCTGCCTCGGTAGCGCAAGTGTCCTTGAACTTTTCGAACTCCTCTTCCGTAAGTGTCGGATTTTCCTCCAGAATCTTGGACAGGGGTTCCTCAGCCTCAATAGCTCGTTTCACCCTCCCTTTCCAGGAGGCCAAATCATTGCTGAACATGCCCATGGCGTGATTGTTAATCTTTTTCATCTTCGGATCATCCCACGGTTGTTCTATGCTATCATCCCGGTCGGGGAACTTGAATCTCTTGTGCAACTTCGTCAGGAGCAACTGCCTCAAATGTTCTTTACTCCTTAAGTCATCGTCGTTGATGCTCGCGCATTCCCGTAGGATGCATCCTACTTGGTTCCCATAGCACTTGCGAGGTTCTTATGCCTCTAATGGCTCAAACTTGCCAGGTGCCATCTTTGTGATCACCAGTCGTCCAATGCCGAGTTTGTTAGGTTTTCGTATCCTCTGCTTCTTCTGCTTCTTCTTTTCGGTAGCGGCATCGGCGCCGGTACCTTCCCCGCCGGTATCTTCCCCGCCGGTACCTTCCCCGCCGGTCTTGGCACCGCCATCGGTGCCGGCGCCGTCGGTGTCGATGTCGGCGTCAGTACCATCATCGAGGCCGACCTGCAAACCTTGACTGTGCTTAGCAGACAAAAAGTCGAGGTACTGTTGTTCACCCTCATAATCCATCTCGTCTGCATCTTGGTCAGAAGGCCCGGTTTCTTCGTTGTTCGACATGTTTCTTATGATTAAGTCTCCTCGTATAATTCTAAAACTATAAAAAAAATGAGAAATGACATAAAAAAAAGATCTATGTTTGCCGAAATGCCGTTTCCCAGCAACTCCCAGCACTCGATATGCCTACTTTCTAGCACAAGTCATGCCAAAATTCACGGAAAATTTCGGCATGACCTTTGCTAAGAAGTAGACATATCGAGCGCCTGAAATTCACCGGAACGGAAATGAATCAACATTCTGGCGAAACATAGGCCACTCGGATCATTTACCCTGCACATAATCATCATTTTCCAAATATGACATGTCCAAAACATCACATGTCCAAATTCCAAATATGACATGTCCAAATCACATGTCCACATATCACATGTCCACTTCAAATTTGCAACTAAAAAATAGCAACAATTACTTTAACTAAAAAAATTAAATAGCAACAGTTGCTTTAACTAATCTATCCACTTCAAATTCTGTTTTTTTAAATACAACAATTGCTTTAACTAAAAAATTTAAATAGCAACAGTTGCTTTAACTAATCTGTCCTAGGTTTCATACTAATTCTAATTAACTAACTAGCATTATAAAATTTAAATAGCAACAATTGCTTTAACTAAAAAATGCAAGAAACCTATATAATCAATTTTGTTTTTTCTTACACTAAAAAATAGCCTAGGGTTCATACTATTTCATACTAACTAGCACTAAATAGCAGAGAAGAGGGAAGGGGAGAGGGCTTACAGAGGGCAGAGAGAGAGATGGGGTCAGGGGAGACGGCGCGACACTGAGGCGAGGCGGCGTCGGGGGAGACGGCACGGCACCGAGGGTCACCGGGGTCGGGGCAGACGGGGGCGAGCGCCGGGACGGGGGCGAGCGCCGGGGTCGGAGGTGAGCGCCGGGACGGGGCCGAGCACCGGGGTCGGGGGCGAGCGCAGGGGCGCGGCGAGGGCAGGGCTCCGGCGGTGACGACGGGGGAAGAGAGAGTGGGGATTTGGGGGGAAAAGCAGAGGCGGGAAGAAGCAGAGAGTGGGGATTTGGGGGGTTAAGTCGAGGTAGCAGTAGCGTGTTCCGGAAGAACGCGCTATAGCTAACTTAGCTATAGCGCGTTTAGCCAGAAAGCGCTACTGCTATCTTGACTAGCTATAGCTCTTTTTCAGAAAAGTGCTACTGCTATAACCAGTACCTATAGCAGTTTTCCTGTTTGTTTCTTCTATTTTCTTTTCCTTTATTTTCTCTCTTTTTTTTTCTTTTCTGTTCTTTTTTCCGATAGCAGTGAACGAAGGGAAGGTGATACAATGTATATAACTAAGGCGATATATATTGCATCATTTGACAGTTAAGTGTGTATACAAAATAGGAACATATATATTACATTATTTGACCCATGCATAATGGTTAAGTGTGTACACAAAATAGGAACATATATATTACATCATTTGACCGATAACGGTTCCTCAGCGTTGACGTTTTCGTTTTTGAGTGAGCTTCTTTCCCTTCTTGTTCGTTGAAGAATAATTGAGCCCCTCATTGTGACTTTTCCTTTTCCATGGAGTACGATCTTTCTTAGGTAATGTAGTATTGATTCTTCTTTTGACGTCTACTTCATCGTCATCGTCATCTTCCCTCATTGGGTTGCCGTACTGTTCGTAGTCTTCCTCGTTGGCAACTCCATCCATTCCAATGATGTTCCTTTTGCCTCTCCTCACGACAACACGGCTGGGATTGCACGGGTCGGTTATGACGAAGCATTGTGTCACGTGCTTAGCGTGTACCCATGGCTCGTTTTTTGCGATAGCGTTCACGGTAGCGCTCTTGGCGTCGGGTATAGTCATGGTAGTGAAATACCGGTTTTCTCTTTTGACATTCTTAGCCCATCTGACACGGAACATCGTCGCGTTGTGCAGTCCAGAGTAGTCAAGCTCCCAGATCTCCTCGACCCTTCCGTAAAATCTCTCAGTTGCGCCGTTGTCGCTGCCGGTCATGCATTCCATCGTGCTCTGTCAAAGTCGTTGCGTCGATCTGAGTATGCCACGTGCAGTTCCCTGCGACCGTTGGAGTGACCTTCTCCTTCGAGCCTACCATCGTGCTTGTTAACGGGCAAACCAACACCAACACCAGGCGGCTGGTCTGCGCCACATAGAAAATTCTCGCAGAAAGAGATGCACTCTTGTGTCAGATAGCCCTGGACGATGCTTCCATCCGGACGGGACATGTTACGAACGAATCCTTTGATGATCCCATTCATCCTCTCAAACGGCATCATGTTGTGCAGGAATGACTGCCCCAGGTCTATTATGTCGTCCACAATATGGACACACAGATGCACCATGACGTCAAAGAACGCGGGCGGGAAGTACATCTCAAGCTCATTCAGTATCACAACGATCTCTTCCTGTAGCCTTCGGAGCTGCTTCACACTGATCGACTTTCGAGAGATGACGTCGAAAAAGTTGCAGAGACCAATAAGCGTGTCACGGACGTGCTTGCCCATTATCCCTCTAAGGGCAATAGGTAGTATCTGCGTCATCATCACATGACAGTCATGGTACTTCATCCCGCTGAACCTTTGCTTGTTCGTGTCTAGATATCTGCTTATCTTGCCACAGTAACCGGAACTAACTTTGACTCCGGTAAGGCACTTAAAGAATTGATCGATCTCAGCCGGACTTAAGGTGAAGCAAGAAGGGGGGCAATAATCCTCTTCCTTTACTTTTTTTCCCTTCTTCTCCCACGCCTCTGTCTCCGTCTCTGTCTTGTCTGACTTTTTACGGGGCGACATGTGCAGATCTTCCCTGATTTTCAAATCTTGCAAGTCTTTTCTTGCCTTCGGCCCATCCTTGGTCTTATCCGGCATGTTCATCAGTGTCGCGAGTAAGCTCTCAAGGACATGCTTACAGATATGCATTTGATCAAGGCAATGAGGTGTGTCGAGTTTGTGCTAGTACTCCAAGTCCTAGAACACAGACCTCGTCTTCCATACCTTCATCAGTGGCTCCGGCGCCTTTTTCATCGTCTTTCCCGGCACGGGGCATTGTTCCCAGTTTTTCAACAGCTCATCGATTTTGGCGCCACTCCGCTTACATGGAGGTCCTCGATGCTCAGCGTCACCATTGAATAGATCTCCACGGTTTCTCCACGGGCCGTCCTTCTCGAGCCATCTTCGATACCCCATGTACACGATTTTCCCAGACCCGCCATCTATCCTTGACGTTAGCTGCTGAGACGTCGTATCATCCATGCACCGCGTGCATCCGCAATATCCATGGCACACCTGGCCTGTGACATATCCGTAACCGAGATAGTCGTGCACCGTCGTGATCAGCGCGGCTCTCATATAGAAATACTCGCCTTTACTGGCGTCCCATGTCTTGGCCGGTGTTTTCCATAACGTGTCTAACTCCTCTTGAAGTAGCCCCAGATAGAGATTAATATTATTTCCCGGTTGTTTCGGCCCTTGAATCAGCATGCTCATGTGAATGTACTTCGACTTCATGCCCAACCAGGGGGGAGGTTGTACATCCATACAAACACGGGCCATGTGCTATGGTTGGTGTTCTGGTTGCCAAACGGATTCATGCCATCGGTACACGCGTCGAGCACGATGTTCCTTGCATCACATTTGAAATACCGATATTCGCCATTCAACGCTCTCCACTGGCTTCCATCCTTGACGTGTCTCAACTTTGAATCATCTCCATCGTCGGGCTTCTTCCTCTCCGCGTGCCAGCGCATGAGCTTTGCTTCCTTGAGATCTACGAAATACCGCTGGAGACGGGGAGTGATCGGTAAGTACCATACAACTTTCTGGGGAGATTTCTTCCCGGCCTTCTTGTATCGAGAAGCATTGCACACCGGACAGCTTGTTTTTTCCGCGTGCTCCTTCCGATTAATTATGCAATCGTTGATGCATGCATGGTATCTAACGTGCGGCAGATCAAGAGGGCACACGATCTTCTTGGCCTCATGCACACTAGTAGGACAAAGATTCCCCGCGGGAAGAACATCCTATAGGTACTTGAGATGTTCATCGAGGCTAGTGTCGGTCCATTTGTTTTTAGCCTTCGTCTTCAGGAGTTGGAGCGTGAAACTCAAGCGGGTCACCTCAGGATTGCAACCATGATACAATGGAGTGTTCGAGTCTACCACCAGTTGCTGCAGCTTGGCCTCCTCTCTAGAAGCAGCTCTCTCAGTACTCGCCGCCTTGCGAAGCAGCGCTTGAACATGAGGGTCCCGCACGATTGAACTTAGTACCGACGAACTCTGCGGCGTGGAGTCCACGTTCTCTCCGCCACCATGTACGGCCCCTTCTCCGCCGCTATGTCCGGCCTCTTCCCCGCCGCCATTATCGATCATCTCTTCGTCTTGCCCCGTGTCGTCATTGCCTGCCCCATCGGCGTCCTCAACATCATCATCCTCATCTTCAATTATCCACCGAGTATAGCCATCCATGAAACCAGTCATAGGGGTCGAGCCAAACTCGTCCTTTGCATCTTCGACATGGACATAAAACCTTTGTCAGGTTATTTTCTTTCATGTCCTGCACCGTCGACCGCAACCACCTGTCCACCATCGTTCCACTGACCATCATGAACGCCTGCACGGTAATAATAAACATATTAATTATAAAAATGCGTGCATGCATCAAAGTCATACAAAAATTCGGCATGACCTTCCCTAAAAAGAGGGCATATAGAGTTTGCCCGGAATCCGCCGAAACGGAAATAAATCAACATTTCGGCAAAACATTGGCAATTCACAAGCGCAATTCGGCATCAACTCATGCCACACACATAATTTCCATCATATCGCCCGATTATGTCATATCGCACACACATACACATATTTCCATTCTTGCAAAAGCATAAATTTTTATTCACCTATCTCGAGATCGAGCATACGGTGGAGATGATGATGTAGTAGGAAGATCAAAAGTGGACAAAACTCTTCTTGACAAGGCTAGATCTAGTTAGGGGGTACATAGGTCACTTCACTAAATGCTACATCTACCTAGCTAGCTAGTTTGGGAGGAGACAACTTCAACTAGTGGAGGGGGAAGGAAAAAGAGAAAGGAGATGCATTAATGGAGGTGGTGTAGTTAGCTAGGAGTAATAAAGAGAGAGAAAGGTAAGTAGAAGAAGGAGACTAATGGGGGGAGAAGTAGTGAGGAAGAAGCAAAGTGAGGGAGAGAGGAGGTGGGAGGTAGGGGAAAGTGAGAAAGAGAGGATGGGGGAGGGGGAGGGGGGAGGGAAAGGGTGGTATATGATGCGGCTTAGCAGTAGCGTTGGTCGTAAACCGCACAGCTGCTAATACGATAGCAGCAGCGTGCTTCTGGCACACGCGCTACTGCTAAGCGGGGCCCGCCATGTGACCAGTTTCAAAATTAGCAGTAGCGTCACCCAAAAAAAGCGCGCTACTACTATTACTTTATCAGTAGCACGGTTAGCTAGAGCGCGCTGCTGCTAAACCTAGGGTGGCAGGAACGGTCGGTCAATTTTAGTAGCAGCGTGGTTCCACCGAGCCGCGCTACTGCTAAGTCAGTAGCAGTAGCGCCTGTTTTTTTCCCGCGCAACTGCTAATTAGCAGTAGCGCCTCTTCCTGTACCGCGCTGCTGCTAAGATTCTGTGTATAAGATTTTCCCTAGTAGTGTGGGGACTGTGTAGGAGATGATAAATCATCAAAAGAAACAAGAGCAGATGTGAAGCTTCACTGGAAGTTTGCTGTAGCAAACTTGACCACACATCTGTGATCAACAGAGAAGTGCTAAGGGCAAAATCTGATGTCTGCGAGGTTTAGAGTAGGAAGGACTATGATCCTGTGAAGTTTGGAAAGAAATGGACCACAAATTAATATAGTTGCTTTGCAACTGCAATTATGATCCAGAAACTTGACTAAGATGATGCTCTCACATGGAGTGGTTGCTGGAGCTGAAATTTGGTAGATAATGCTGATATGGACGTAAGGATATTCTGTAAAAATTTCATACCATTTGGACTTGCTAAAATGGTACTTCCTTCACAGATATCCTCTCTGTCCAGAAACTTGGGATAATTTTGGAGAGAGAATAGCTTAACAAAATAATCGCAAATTTGGTGTAGAGATGTTGTATGGGTAGGAGCATGGTCTCGTAAATTTTCAGAATTAATGAAGTAATATGAAATATACTTGCTTCACAAACTGAAAAATTTGCAGTAACAAAGATTTGATGGTGTGCTCACATAGATAGATGGAATGAGCTGAAATTTGGGGAGTGGTATGATATGAGCACATGAAGGAATGTGCAAAATTTCAACTCATTTGGACCACCCTAGCTAGTACTTTCTTCACAAAGATTCTATTTGAACATAAACTTTGAAAAATCACTGAGGAAGATTCACTAGGCAAATGGAGTTGAATTTTGTCATGAGTCATTTATTTGGACATGAAAGAATTCCCAAAAAAGTTTGGGAGCAAACAAGAAAGGATAGGTGGCACTTCCTTCTCAAAGTGCCACTTTGGACAGAATTGAAGAAATAATATTGGTGAATTATTTTTGAACTGGTCAAGGAAATATTTGGACATATTTGTGGTATATATGATCCAAATAAAAAATTCAGTTTTTTTTTTATTTTTCTATTTTATTTTTATTTTTTTAAGTACTGTTCATCTTCCCGATGAACAGTGCTGCCGCCAGGCCCGTAGGCGGCAGCACTGTTCACATCGCTCCCGTTTCCGTCCTACTATTCGAAAATCATCCCGCTGTGTGAATAGTGCGTGAACAGTACTGCCGCCACCCGGTGTGGCGGCAGGCACCACGTGTCGCCTGCCGCCACGGCCGAGGGGGTCTTTTTTGACAATTTCATTCGGAGGGGGTCTTTTCTGGCAATTTCGTTGGACAGATGGTCTCTTTCGACAAAAATTCTTGTGAGGCGGCCCTGAACAAACAAGAACAAAATTGGCGATACAAAACATTGCATGGAACCACGTAAGCCCGCAAAAAAAACCACCGTGCGTGCCGGTCGGAGAAGCAGATTAGTGTTCGGTGTGCCTGTGCATGCGATGGATCCACGGCGGACATATGAAAGAAGACGTACGTACCCAAAAAGGCTTCCCCAAAAGCACCGAACCACAAGTACCACGATATAAACACACGCCACCACCGCACACGACATACGCACCCAAGGCAAGATACAAAGGTGCCGAGCACCGTCACACCACCCCAACAACTACCAAGCCACTACATATGCGCGAGGACGAATTGCTTGGAGCCAGCGGAGGCCTCCAATCTTTCGAGGAGAAGTGAGACGGACACGACGGAGCAAGGACTTCAACAAGGGAACGACCACAGGTAGCCGCCACCATCCGATCCCAAAGATCGGGTTTTCACCCGGAGCAACTCGAAGGAGAAAGGCCACCGCGATGGAGCCTACAAGAAGGATACGGTGTGTAACACCCCCTTGTAATAAGCTCTGTGACACTCTGTTAAAACTGCCAAGTCATGATCATTTGCAGTGCCAAGTCATATGGGTTAATGATCCAATTCAAATTCACATCTGAAAATCAATTCAAATTCAAAAGTGAAATATAAAGTTGGTCACACTCTGTTGGGAAAATGTTCATTAAATGGCAAATAATCCAGGAACAATTCTAAAATCAATATCAGAATATTTGGAGTTGGACAAGTGACTCAAACAAGATGAAACAGCACCCAAAACAGCAATATTAATTCATTTAAAATCATTACAAATTCAAATGGCTTCCAAATCTGTCCAAACCACTTTTGGTGGAAGGGAATAATTGCATTGCAATATTTGGGACAACTCTCACATTTTACAAAAATGCAGAAGAGCCCTATCTATTTCTAAACTGAAAAGAATAAAAGAAAAGGAAGAAGAGAAATAAGAAAAAGGAAAACGCTATTGTTGGTTGGGCCTAAGTGCACAGTGTGCAGGCCCAGTCCAACAGCAGCCCACGACGTCTCCCTCCTCCCCGTGTCGGCCGCGCCCTGACCGCACGCGCGCGCGCCAGCCGGGCAGCAACACGGCGACGGTGCCGACGCCACCGACAGCCGGAGGGGATAAGGGCGAGGCCATTCACTCCCCCTGGCTCCTCCCATCACTTCTCTGTCCTCTCCCTCGCCCGCTCTGCCTCTTCCCCTTCTCCAGATCCGCGTGAGCCCGAGCGCCGTAGACGCCGCGCCTCTGTTCTATCACGGCCACCGGCGACCCCGTGCTCGTCCACCGTGCCGGCCAGCTCCGCCGTCGTCTTCCTCATCTACTGGAGGCCTCAGCTGGAGCTGGGGAGCACGGAGCCACTGGATCCCCTTCGATCTCAACTGCGTTCACCGCCGTTCGTCTTCGTCTCCAGCGACGCCTCTGCAGCTCCTAAGCTGACACCGGGCCACCTTGTGCCTCCCCGGTGAGCTCCTCGTCCTTCCCTACTCCCTGCTGGTCCTGTCGCGTAGTCTAGCTACCTCTCCCACGCGCGCCCGAACGCAGCGCCGCGGAGCTCGTCGACGGCGAGTCTCCGGTGACCAAATGGTCACGGGGTCGCGCCCGTTGTGCTCAGTGCGTCGAGTAGAGCTCCGCTGGCCCAGCCGTTCACCCGTTTGCGCGCTAGAACCCCGAACCCATCGGCACCCAAACTCCGACGTCCGCCGCGATGCTCGTCGCCGTCACTGCACGCCGTCTCCGGCCACGCCACCGCCCGGGATCGACGCGGCGTTGCACGCACGTTCGAACGCGACCAAGAACACGCGAAACGGGGCACTACAGAGGATTTCCGGCCGCCTCAGGCGATCGGCCGCCGCGCAATTGGTCGCCGGCGCAACTCCGGCGCCGGCGCCGACGTGGTTGGCCGGCCCCACCGGTCAGCGACCCTGGCCGTGGGCCTAGGGGCCCCCGTTGACTGGTTTGACCAGTCAACGCGCTGACGTGGCAGCACAGTGCCACTAACATGTGGGCCCCGGCGGCTAATTAGACTAATTAAATAGTTGATTAAATAAAATTAATTAGATTAGCCTAATGTCTCACTGACAAGTGGGGCTCGCCCCCTAATTAACCCTGTGGATTAAGTTAATCCACTGTTAGACTAAACAGAGACTGACATGTGGGTCCCACTGGACCCACATGTCAGGTTTGACCCTGGTCAACTGCAGTTGACCTGCTGATGTCACTGTAACGCAATGTTGACGTCATAATTCACTTTTCTGTAAATAAAATAAATTCCAAAAATTCAAATAATCTTTAAAAATTAATAACTTTTAAACCGTAGCTCGGATCGAAAAAGTTAAAACATGAAAGTTGCTCAGAACGATGAGCCGAGTCTGCTCGTGCCGTCTGTTTCTTCATCGGAACCCCCTACATAGAAGAACTCGTAACTCCGGACCCGTATCCGGCAGATGAATAGTGCACACACCCTGGTTATTAAATCCCAGATTAATTCTAAAAATAACTAAAATGACTTAGATGCATAATTAGGCAACCCTGCACTGCATCATAGCATCACACGCACCGTATTGCATTTGTTTGCATTATGTTTACCTGTTTCTTCCCCCCTCTTCTCTCTCGGTAGACCCCGACGTTGACGTAGCTCCCGAGGCAGACGCAGCTCAGGAGTACGACTACGTCCCCGACGATACCACTGAAGACCTTGCCCTTGCCCCAGAGCAAACAGGCAAGCACCCCCATTTTGAGCATGCCTATATCGCCTATTCTCTTCTCTCTTATGCTTGCATTAGAACTGCTACTGCTACTGTTTTCCTATATCTGCTGCATAGCCTGATTATTGTACCCTGCCTTGCTACCTTACTGGTTATCCTAGACTGCTTAGTATAGGTTGGGTAGAGACACGACAGAGACCCCCACTGGATCCCGACTGCCCTGCTGGATATCAGAAGACCCGATCATCGGGATTGAAGACTAGACCCTGGCACCGCACATCACTTCCCCTTAGTTGCCGACACTGCTGGGTTACCGTCGAGTGCCGAGGGTGATACCTCGTCAGCACTTCTGATGTTAACCTTGTAGGTTAGTTACTCGGTCGTGGTAAGCGAGGGTGATTCCTCCTACACCACCCCCGATAACGACATCGTCGCGCAACTCCTCAAGTGTGGACCTCGAGGGTGATTCCTCCTTCGTTCACCTTGATGATAACATCAGGTGGGGTTCCATCGAGGGTGATTCCTCAGGGCTCCCCTGGTGTCAGACACACAGTTACTGTTGATGAGTTGACTTGCACTAAACCATGATACTAAAGACGGGTCGGCCCTGAGGGGTACCCGCGCGAGCTTAACGCGAAGTGATGTGGAGTCGGGTTGACCTGGATGGTGCCCGCGAGATAACTACGAGGCGTGGCCGGGCATTCTTAGCCCTTGCCGCAAGTCCTCGAGACGGGGCGACGGGGTCACATCGATCGTGAGTCTCTGCTCGTTTCCGCGCGCTCCTAATCCACTACGGTTTGGATATTTGATCCGAGGGGCCTCTGGCCCGATAGCACTAACCATCACGTGGGCATAGTATGGGCGTTCTGCGTCGTATACTTCAGCCGAAGCTTAATGGACGTCAGCGACTGATGCGGCACACGATGGGTTGGACTGGGAATGCAACCGCGCTTGTATAAGGGGTTGCTAGGTCTGCTCACCGGCGGTGCACGTAACGTGCAGGAGTTCCCGGGGCGATGGCCCAAGACCCCTGGGGGCATAGGTTAGTCCGGCGTGCTGACCTCTCTGTTAAGTTTTTGGTCGGGTTGCGGCGTGTTGCTTAGCCGAGGCCGGGCATGACCCAGAAAAGTGTGTCCGGCCGGAGTTAAGCGAGCGTGGTGGGTAAGTTGGTGCACTCCTGCAGGGAAGAAACTTCTATCAATAGCCTGTCCTACGGTAACGGACACTCGGAGTTGTATCCCGATCGGTACAACTAGAACTTGATATGAGAACTGGATAGTACGGCTCTGGGATTGCTTTCTCGCAGGGAGTCGAGAAAGGATCTCAGGTCGAGGTTGATGATACTACTACTACTACTTTACATTATGTTCATCTGCTCTCTCCTGATGCTGCAAGACTGTCGAAGATTGTTGAAGATGCTAGTCTTCGATAGGACTAGGCTTCCCCCTCTATTCTGGCATTTCTGCAGCCCAGCCCACATATACAGCCATTCCTTTGAAAATGTTGCATATGTAGTGTAGATCCTTGCTTGCTGAGTACTTCGGATGAGTACTCACGTTTGCTTTATTTTCTTTTTCCCCCATATCCCATTGATGTCACCAGACGACGGAGCCCCTGAGCCAGACGCCCCATCCGACGACCAGTACTACTACCCGCCTGGCGAGTACTACTACTACGAGGAGCCGTTTGACGACCAGGAGTAGGATCGGAGGGTCCAGGGCAGGAGGCCTACGCCTTTCGATCGTAGATTTTATTTTACCCCGCCTCTGTGAAGGCCTATTTCTCTCTCTGTATTATATCTGTACTCAGATATCTGATGCTTCCGCTGACGCTTGTATGCCATCGAGCTATGTATTCGAGCCCTCGAGGCCCTGGCTTGTAATATAAAGCTTGTATGACTTTATTTATGTTTTAGAGTTGTGTTGTGATATCTTCAAGTGAGTCCTTAGGCTTGATCATGCGCATTTGCGTGTATGATTAGTGCACGATTAAGCCAGGGTCGTCACAGGTTGGTATCAGAGCCGACTGCCTCTAGGTATCCCCCTTCCCAATTTCTTGGTCGAAGTTGAGTCTAGTGGTCAAAAACTGTTTTACTAACTTGGCTATGTGGCTTACGGGCCCACGTCGCCAACTGGGTGATATTAGGATCTTTTATTCCTCGTCTTTACTCTGGGATTCTAATCTCTCATATATTCGGGTTTAATAAAATTTACTAAGACCGACATTTAGGTTCTCGTTAATTCTATCCACCCGGAGAGCTGGATTCAGTGCGATTTCCCTGTCTTTGATCTGATTAGTCTGATAATCATTTTCCTTTCCATTGTTTTGTTTAACCTTTCCTTGCGAGATCGGTTATATTTCTCATTGTCTTATGACAACCCTGAACTTCTCTGTTTCAGATGGATCAACTGTTTCCACCGCGGCCTACGACCTAGCTTGTGCGTCGCACTTGGGCTCGTGATGCCCCTCGATTTCCAGCTGTTCTGATCGCCCTCCTGAGTAGACTGGGTTACCGCTGGTATCCCGAGTACATGGTCTATGAGGTTTACCGCGAGTTCAACCAGGAGCAGTACTATGCTGAAGTTCGGATCTATGATCAGCAGAACAATTCAGACACCGAGCTACACCTTTTTCACGGAATAGGCGTGACGATTGAGATGGCAGTACATGATGCCGCCTACTCTGCTGTCGCACGTCTCCGAGGAGAGCACAATGCTAACTTGGATGATACTGTGTTTCGTTACATTCCGTATGCACCTGTTGGAGATGCTACTGGATTTTACACAGCTATCTGTGCCCCGTACGAGTCTCGACGCTACGACCCGCAGGTTCTGATTCAGTGCACTCAGGCTCTGGATCGCACTGTTCGGGCTCTTTCCGTCGAGTTGTTCGCCACTCGAGCACGCTACTACGAGGCTATGACACAGTTGCTACCAGCTGTTCGTGCAGGGATACATCCGGAGTATATTCTTTACCCACGCAGGACCGAGATGCCGCCAGGTATTGATTGGCCTGCAGTGGGAGGTCACACGCCTGCACGTGGACCTCTTCTTATAGTTCGAGACCGGGTTCTGCATCAGAGTGCACATGGAGCACAGGATCCTGCCGCGACGAACATTCGTCGTCCGCACTTGCAGTTACCCCGTTTCAGTGGTTTTCTCCGACGTTGATGTAGCCTTTGCTATGTCACGTTGTGTACTTCCTTACCGCGTGCCTGCGTGCCGCCTAGTGTGTCTCTAGTTTTTCAATTTGCGCCGTTATGCTGCCCGATTGTAACCGACTGTGTATGGATCTGTATGTCTTAATGACTACTTTTAGCATCTATTGCACTCTTTCAATAACGTCGAGTTACATCATGTTTATTGTTAAACACTTGCATAAGCTATTGCTGAAATACCCCTGTTGAAATAGCAGGATGGCTGACAACAACCCGCCACCGCCGCCACCACCTGATTACATGGCAGCGATGATGCAACAGTTTGAACTCAACCGCCAGTTTATGACGGGGATTATGCAGCAATTCCCTCGTCCTGATGCTAATCAGCAGCCACCATCCATTACCTTGCCAGAGTTCATGAGGCTCAGTCCATCGTTTTTCCGCAACACAGTCAACCCACTAGATGCAGATGACTGGCTGCGTGACATCTCTCATGAGATGGAGTCTGCTGGTGTCGCCGAAGTTAACTATGTCACTTTTGCGACTTATCTTCTGAAGGGTCCCGCAGCCCAATGGTGGGCCACCCACCGACAGACTCTGTCGCCTGGTACTGTCGTCACTTGGGCAGAGTTCAAGATTGCTTTCCGAGCCCGCTACATTCCACTAGCTGTCATAGCTAGGAAGAAGGCCGAGTTCCGTAGCCTTGTTCAAGGAAACAAGACCGTGGAAGTCTATCAGCGCGAGTTTCTAGACTTATCTCGCTACGCTGAAGAGGACATTCCTACAGATGAATGCAGGCAAGAGAAGTTCCGTGAAGGACTACATCATGATATACAGTTGGCTCTCCTTGTCCAAGACTATCCTGATTTCGCCACCTTGGTGAATAAGGCTATTATGGTTGAAACTGGGCTGAAGAAGCATAAAGAAGCGTCCAGACGCACCCGTGAGTCGGGCTCATCTTCGGGCTCGTCTTCCCAGAAGCGACGCATCTGGTTTCCCCAAGGCATGTTCCGTTCAGCAGCTCCTGCAAACAGGCCCTCTTATGCTGCACCACGCCTGCCACCTCCACCATCGAGGCAGCCTCTGCCAGCTCCAGTACCTCGAACTCCAGCACCTCGTCCTGACAATGGACTATGCTTTAAGTGTGGCAAGCCAGGTCACCGTGCTAGAGATTGTTCTCAGAATCAGAATCAACTGGCTCTTCCATCAGCTGGCCGTGGTATTCCTCAACAGCGCAACTATAATGCCAGACCTTCTTATGGTCGTGGGCAGTACTACCACGTTAACATGTCTGAAGCTCCAAATCAACCAGATACTGTGATGGGTACACTTCTCGTTAATTCAGTACCTGCATCTATTTTATTTGATTCAGGAGCATTGCATTCATTTATGTCGGATAAATTCGCACTCATGCATGAAGTTAAATGTGATATGCTACCCCAAAAGATACGAGTAAATACTCCCGCGGGACACTGTCAAACCTCCTTGGTTAGCCCTGATGTTGTGATTAATATCGAAGGGTTAGAGTTCCGAGCATCCCCCATTATTCTCAACTCCTCTGGTATTGATCTTATCTTGGGAATGGATTGGTTGAAGGCTCATTACGCCTCAATCAATTGTGCCACTAAAGTCGTGCATCTCCTGCACCCATCGAATGCGATAGTGAATTATCAAGCTCACCTTACCCAGAACGCTGAGGCTCAAATTTATGCCTTGAACGCGTTGAATGCTTCTCCACTTGATGGGATTGAGAACATCCCAGTGGTCTGTGACTTCCCGGATGTTTTTCCAGAAGAACTTCCAGGAATACCCCCTGCTAGAGCTGTCAAGTTCGTCATCGACTTGAAGCCTAGCACCACTCCTATTGCGAAGCGTCCCTACAAGATGCCTCCGCGCCATCTTATTGAACTCAAGGAAGAAATTGATAAATCCTTAAGGAAGGGTTTCATTCGCCCTAGTTCCTCTGCCTAGGGAGCACCGTCTCTTTTCGTCAAGAAGAAAGATGGAACGGATAGGTTGGTCCAAGATTATCGTCCTATCAACCAGGCAACCATTCAGAATAAATATCCACTTCCCCGGATCAACGATTTATATGACCAACTCGCTGGATCTTCGGTGTTTTCTAAACTCGACTTGAGGTTGGGTTATCACCAGATCCGTGTCCGTGAAGAGGATATTCCGAAGACTGCATTCGTTACTCGTTATGGCTCTTACGAGTACACAGTCATGTCGTTTGGCTTAACAAACGCTCCAGCTACATTCTCCCGCCTAATGAATTACATATTCATGGATTACCTCGACAAATTCGTCGTGGTATATCTGGATGATATTCTGGTTTATTCGAAGAACAAAGAAGAACATGCTGAGCATCTTCGCCTTGTTCTGGAGAGACTTCGAGAGCACCAATTATATGCCAAGTACTCTAAGTGCGAATTCTGGCTTTCTGAGGTAACCTACCTTGGACATGTCATCTCCAAGGATGGTATCGCAGTTAACCCGGAACGAGTTCAGGTTATTCTTGACTGGACCCCTCCGAAGAATGTTAAGCAAGTCAGAAGTTTCCTCGGGCTTGCAAGTTATTGTCGCCGTTTCATCGAAAATTTCTCCAAGATTGCCAAGCCCCTGACTAATCTGCTCCACAAAGGTGTTAAGTTTGATTGGACAGACAAATGTCAGGAAACCTTCCAGACCCTCAAAGACAAGCTGACATCTGCTCCAGTCCTTGCTCCTCCAGACTCTCGCAAAGATTTTGTGATCTTCTGCGACGCCTCTCGCCAAGGACTAGGTTGTGTCCTAATACAAGAGCGAAGAGTAATTGCTTATGCTTCGCGACAACTGCGTCCACATGAAGAGAATTACCCAGTGCATGACCTTGAACTTGCTGCTGTGATTTACGCTTTGAAGCAGTGGCGTCATTACCTCCTTGGTAATCGGTGTGAGATTTACACCGGTTATCGGAGCTTGAAGTACTTATTCACTCAACCGGAACTTAATCTTCGTCAGCAGCGTTGGTTGGAAACAATCACCGATTATGACTGTGGTATTTCCTACACTCCTGGCAAAGCTAATGTGATGGCTGATGCTTTGAGCCGCAAGTCATACTGTAGCAACCTCATGGTAAAGCAAGCTCAACCCCAGCTATATGAAGAATTGCGCAAGCTGAATCTCTGCATCATCCCGCAAGGTTCTCTTAATAACCTTGTGATACAACCAGATCTTGAGAAAGCTATCAAGATTGCGCAAGCTAAAGATGCCGAAATTGGTCTAATGAAGAAAGAGCTTCACCTTGAAAAGTACAGGGATTTCTCGATTGCTGAAGATGGAAACTTGTACTTTCGAGACCGCATTGTAGTACCTCGCTTCGAGCTGATGACTGACAAAGTCATGAAGGAGGCCCATGATACACCGCTATCTATCCATCCGGGTAGTACCAAAATGTATCGAGATCTTCGTCAAAGGTACTGGTGGTCTAGAATGAAGCAAGATATTGCTCGTTATGTTGCCGAGTGTGACGTTTGTCATCGCGTCAAGGCAGAACATCAGAAACCTGCTGGAATTCTGCAACCACTTCCTATTCCTCCGTGGAAGTGGGATAAAGTGCAAATGGACTTCATTATTGGTTTTCCCAAGTCTCAGAAGGGTCACGATGCTATTCTTGTCGTCGTTGACCAACTCTCCAAGGTTGCACACTTTCTGCCAGTTAAGAAAACTATTACTGCTAGTCAGTTAGCAGAGCTATATATCTCCAGAATTGTTTCACTCCATGGTATTCCCAAGGAAATTAGTTCAGACCGTGGCAGCATTTTCACTGGCCATTTCTGGGAAAGTTTCCAGAAAGCAATGGGAACTCATATTACCTGGAGTTCAGCTTATCACCCACAATCCCAAGGCCAAGTCGAGCGCGTTAATCAAGTGCTTGAAGATATGCTTCGAGCTTGTGTTATATCCTTCGGTAAGAAATGGGAGGAATCTCTCCCGTATGCCGAGTTCTCTTATAACAACAGCTATCAAGCCAGCTTAAAAATGGCCCCCTTCGAAGTGCTTTATGGCCGTAAATGTCGAACCCCTCTGAATTGGTCAGAAACTGGGGAACGACCTCTTGTTGGACCGGCCATTATTCAGCATGCCGAAGAACAAGTCAGAATTGTCCGGGAGAATCTCAAAGCAGCTCAAGACCGTCAGAAGAGTAATTATGATCGTAAGCGATGGGGTGTGATTTATCAACCTGGTGATCAAGCTTATCTTCGTGTCACTCCAATGAAGGGCACTCGTCGTTTCGGAATCAAGGGCAAGCTAGCTCCTCGCTATATTGGTCCTTTCCGCATCGTGGCTAGACGTGGACAGGTGGCATATAAATTGGAGTTGCCACCGCAATTCTCCCATATTCATGATGTCTTCCATGTGTCGCAACTTCGTAAGTGCTTCAAGGAATCCCCGCACCGTGCAGTGGATCATGAGATGCTCGAGCTACAAGATGATCTTTCCTATAAGGAGCATCCGATCCGCATCCTCGACGAAGCTGAACGTCGAACTCGTCAGAAGACGACCAAGTTCCTAAAAGTGCAGTGGTCGAATCACACTGAAGATGAAGCCACTTGGGAACGCGAGGATCATCTTTGGGAAGAATATCCCAGACTCTTTCCTTCTACCTCCTAAATTCTCGGGACGAGAATTTCTTTTAGAGGAGGAGAACTTATAACACCCCCTTGTAATAAGCTCTGTGACACTCTGTTAAAACTGCCAAGTCATGATCATTTGCAGTGCCAAGTCATATGGGTTAATGATCCAATTCAAATTCACATCTGACAATCAATTCAAATTCAAAAGTGAAATATAAAGTTGGTCACACTCTGTTGGGAAAATGTTCATTAAATGGCAAATAATCCAGGAACAATTCTAAAATCAATATCAGAATATTTGGAGTTGGACAAGTGACTCAAACAAGATGAAACAGCACCCAAAACAGCAATATTAATTCATTTAAAATCATTACAAATTCAAATGGCTTCCAAATCTGTCCAAACCACTTTTGGTGGAAGGGAATAATTGCATTGCAATATTTGGGACAACTCTCACATTTTACAAAAATGCAGAAGAGCCCTATCTATTTTTAACAGAAAAGAATAAAAGAAAAGGAAGAAGAGAAATAACAAAAAGGAAAACGCTACTGTTGGCTGGGCCTAAGTGCACAGTGTGCAGGCCCAGTCCAACAGCAGCCCACGACGTCTCCCTCCTCCCCGTGTCGGCCGCGCCCTGGCCGCACGCGCGCGCGCCAGCCGGGCGGCGACACGGCGACGGTGCCGACGCCACCGACAGCCGGAGGGGATAAGGGCGAGGCCATTCACTCCCCCTGGCTCCTCCCATCACTTCTCTGTCCTCTCCCTCGCCCGCTCTGCCTCTTCCCCTTCTCCAGATCCGCGCGAGGCCGAGCGCCGTCGACGCCGCGCCTCTGTTCTGTCGCGGCCACCGGCGACCCCGTGCTCGTCCACCGTGCCGGCCAGCTCCGCCGTCGTCTTCCTCATCTACTGGAGGCCTCAGCTGGAGCTGGGGAGCACGGAGCCACTGGATCCCCTTCAATCTCAACTGCGTTCACCGTCGTTCGTCTTCGTCTCCGGCGACGCCTCTGCAGCTCCTAAGCTGACACCGGGCCACCTTGTGCCTCCCCGGTGAGCTCCTCGTCCTTCCCTACTCCCTGCTGGTCCTGTCGCGTAGTCTAGCTACCTCTCCCACGCGCGCCCGAACGCAGCGCCACGGAGCTCGTCGACGGCGAGTCTCCAGTGACCAAATGGTCACGGGGTCGCGCCCGTTGTGCTCAGTGCGTCGAGTAGAGCTCCGCTGGCCCAGCCATTCGCCCGTTTGCGCACTAGAACCCCGAACCCATCGGCACCCGAACTCCGGCGTCCGCCGCGATGCTCGCCGCCGTCGCTGCACGCCGTCTCCGGCCACGCCACCGCCCGGGATCGACGCGGCGTTGCACGCACGTTCGAACGCGACCAAGAACACGCGAAACGGGGCACTACAGAGGATTTCCGGCCGCCTCAGGCGATCAGCCGCCGCGCAATTGGTCGCCGGCGCAACTCCGGCGCCGGCGCCGACGTGGTTGGCCGGCCCCACCGGTCAGCGACACTGGCCGTGGGCCCAGGGGCCCCCGTTGACTGGTTTGACCAGTCAACTCGCTGATGTGGCAGCACAGTGCCACTGACGTGTGGGCCCCGGCGGCTAATTAGACTAATTAAACAGTTGATTAAATAAAATTAATTAGATTAGCCTAATGTCTCACTGACAAGTGGGGCCCGCCCCCTAATTAACCCTGTGGATTAAGTTAATCCACTGTTAGACTAAACAGAGACTGACATGTGGGTCCCACTGGACCCACATGTCAGGTTTGACCCTGGTCAACCGCAGTTGACCTGCTGACGTCACTGTGACGCAATGCTGACGTCATAATTCACTTTTCTGTAAATAAAATAAATTCCAGAAATTCAAATAATCTTTAAAAATTAATAACTTTTAAACCGTAGCTCGGATCGAAAAAGTTAAAACATGAAAGTTGCTCAGAACGACGAGCCGAGTCTGATCGGGTCGTCTGTTTCTTCATCGGAACCCCCTACGTAGAAGAACTCGTAACTCCAGGACCCGTATCCGGCAGATGAATAGTGCACACACCCTGGTTATTAAATCCCAGATTAATTCTAAAAATAACTAAAATGACTTAGATGCATAATTAGGCAACCATGCACTGCATCGTAGCATCACACGCACCGTATTGCATTTGTTTGCATTATGTTTACCTGTTTCTTCCCCCCTCTTCTCTCTCGGTAGACCCCGACGTTGACGTAGCTCCCGAGGCAGACGCAGCTCAGGAGTACGACTACGTCCCCGACGATACCACTGAAGACCTTGCCCTTGCCCCAGAGCAAACAGGCAAGCACCCCCATTTTGAGCATGACTATATCGCCTATTCTTTTCTCTCTTATGCTTGCATTAGAACTGCTACTGCTACTGTTTTCCTATATCTGTTGCATAGCCTGATTATTGTACCCTGCCTTGCTACCTTACTGGTTATCCTAGACTGCTTAGTATAGGCTGGGTAGAGACACGACAGAGACCCCCACTGGATCCCGACTGCCCTGCTGGATATCAGAAGACCCGATCATCGGGATTGAAGACTAGACCCCGGCACCGCACATCACTTCCCCTTAGTTGCCGACACTGCTGGGTTACCGTCGAGTGCCGAGGGTGATACCTCGTCAGCACTTCTGATGTTAACCTTGTAGGTTAGTTACTCGGTCGTGGTAAGCGAGGGTGATTCCTCCTACACCACCCCCGATAACGACATCGTCGCGCAACTCCTCAAGTGTGGACCTCGAGCGTGATTCCTCCTTCGTTCACCTTGATGATAACATCAGGTGGGGTTCCATCGAGGGTGATTCCTCAGGGCTCCCCTGGTGTCAGACACACAGTTACTGTTGATGAGTTGACTTACACTAAACCATGATACTAAAGACGGGTCGGCCCTGAGGGGTACCCGCGCGAGCTTAACGCGAAGTGATGTGGAGTCGGGTTGACCTGGATGGTGCCCGCGAGATAACTACGAGGCGTGGCCGGGCATTCTTAGCCCTTGCCGCAAGTCCTCGAGACGGGGCGACGGGGTCACATCGATCGTGAGTCTCTGCTTGTTTCCGCGCGCTCCTAATCCACTACGGTTTGGATATTTGATCCGAGGGGCCTCTGGCCCGATAGCACTAACCATCACGTGGGCATAGTATGGGTGTTCTGCGTCGTATACTTCAGCCGAAGCTTAATGGACGTCAGCGACTGATGCGGCACACGCTGGGTTGGACTGGGAACGCAACCGCGCTTGTATAAGGGGTTGCTAGGTCTGCTCACCGGCGGTGCACGTAACGTGCAGGAGTTCCCGGGGCGATGGCCCAAGACCCCTTGGGGCATAGGTTAGTCCGGCGTGCTGACCTCTCTGTTAAGTTTTTGGTCGGGTTTCGGCGTGTTGCTTAGCCGAGGCCGGGCATGACCCAGAAAAGTGTGTCCGGCCGGAGTTAAGCGAGCGTGGTGGGTAAGTTGGTGCACCCCTGCAGGGAAGAAACTTCTATCGATAGCCTGTCCTACGGTAACGGACACTCGGAGTTGTATCCCGATCGGTACAACTAGAACTTGATATGAGAACTGGATAGTATGGCTCTGGGATTGCTTTCTCGCAGGGAGTCGAGAAAGGATCTCAGGTCGAGGTTGATGATACTACTACTACTACTTTACATTATGTTCATCTGCTCTCTCCTGATGCTGCAAGACTGTCGAAGATTGTTGAAGATGCTAGTCTTCGATAGGACTAGGCTTCCCCCTCTATTCTGGCATTTCTGCAGCCCAGCCCACATATACAGCCATTCCTTTGAAAATGTTGCATATGTAGTGTAGATCCTTGCTTGCTGAGTACTTCGGATGAGTACTCACGTTTGCTTTATTTTCTTTTTCCCCCATATCCCATTGATGTCACCAGACGACGGAGCCCCTGAGCCAGACGCCCCATCCGACGACCAGTACTACTACCCGCCTGGCGAGTACTACTACTACGAGGAGCCGTTTGACGACCAGGAGTAGGATCGGAGGGTCCAGGGCAGGAGGCCTACGCCTTTCGATCGTAGATTTTATTTTACCCCGCCTCTGTGAAGGCCTATTTCTCTCTCTGTATTATATCTGTACTCAGATATCTGATGCTTCCGCTGACGCTTGTATGCCATCGAGCTATGTATTCGAGCCCTCGAGGCCCTGGCTTGTAATATAAAGCTTGTATGACTTTATTTATGTTTTAGAGTTGTGTTGTGATATCTTCAAGTGAGTCCTTAGGCTTGATCGTGCGCATTTGCGTGTATGATTAGTGCACGATTAAGCCAGGGTCGTCACACGGTGTCCACGGACGCCGCCACCGTCGGCCAATACACGATTGGGCAAGTGCTGTACCTCAGCACGCCCACCCCTTCGAAGCAACCTAGCTCTGCCAACCACTAGCGACCACCCACTAGCATGGCCATGGCCGCTCGCCCGCACCCAAGGCGCAAGTTCCGCCCACGAACGCCGCGCCTCCCGCCGCCAGGGTCGCCGCCCTGCATCCAAACACCCACAAGACTAACCAAAGTGATCGGCTTTGGGCCAAAGGACGCACCCGACCGAAGAAACTGCAGCATACGTCCTGCCTCGAACAACGCCGGAGCTGCGTCAACCCACACACGGCCGGGGAACGGGGGAGGAGGGGGAGCGGACGCATCCGGGCCGGCACACCCCTGTGCCAGCGACGGGAGGCGCGAGCTCGTCGACGCCTCCCATCCCTCCAGCCTGCCTTCCCACCGGACACTTCCTGTGTCGCCCCACCTCAGCGGCGACCGCAGCTCCACGCGAGGCCACCTCCTTCGACGTCTTCATTGTCGAGACCTGCATGAGGTTGTCCTCCGACAGCGCTCCGAGGAGATGCGCCCTCGCCATCTTGTTCTTCCGCTCGTCCACCACCACGCCATCAGCTGGGGACACCAGCACCGCCTCCCAGAGGCCCTGGGCGTCAAGGATCACCTCCACCTTGATCGCCCACACCGTGTAGTTTGCCGGATAGCGACACCCCCCCCCCCCCCCCCCCCCCCCCCCCCCCCCCTCCCCCCGCGCACCGTGTGGGACTATCGACATGGCCACATGCAGGAAACTGAAGGCTCTGTATACCAAATATTGTAGCTGAGCCCTAGACTTTGTCTCTCTCTCTCCCTCTCCCTCCCTCCCCCCCTCCCTCCCTCTCTCTCTAGGACGGAGGTAGAAGAAGAGGTCCAGAACAATTTATTATGGCGCCGAACGCCCCGGCCACTGAACAGCCTGTGTTGTTGGCTTCCTATTCAACCTACGCTACTCAAACATGGATACAACTCTTAAGTAGTATGCTCATGCACGTACTAACCAGCCACTTGGTATGGCCACTAATGCCACAAATGCACGCCCATCAACTACTCCCTGGAATCTCTCAGCGTTGTAGGTGATGTTCTTCTGGGGAGGCGACGGCGATAAACAAAAGTATCATATAGTTCGTTGGGACGAGATATGTAGACCCAAAGACCAGGGCGGTCTTGGTATCATGTCATCCAAACGCATGAATATCGCCTTGTTAACGCGTTGGCTTTGACGGATTGCGAATGGTGAGGGAGGACTCTGGCTAGATATATCATTAGGGCCAAATACCTTTGTGGTCAACCTCTCGCTTTCTGCCAAAGGTCGGGTGGCTCCCAGTTCTGGCAGTATGTTATCCAGCTTCTGCCGGTTCTCCGTATCAGATCCTCCATCTCGATCGGTTCGGGAGCGTCGACCCTCTTCTGGTTCGACAGATGGGTTGGTGATATCCCATTCGCCGCTAGATTCCCAGAGCTTTTCTCGATTGCTGTGGACCCTGTGATTTCTGTCGAGTCGGCCCTTATTAACTTAGGGCGCCTCGCGTTCTAGAGACTGTTTGGACCTGCGGACCTAGCTTGGAAGGAGCTCCTTGACTGCATCGCCCTTCACGCACTGTAGGTGGATGACATGGCAGACCGCATCTCCTGACGGCTGGACCCGTCATGTCGGTTCACCACCAAATCACTCTACCAGGCAATCGCTCCTTCTCCTGGACTGGAACCTTTGGTTCAGCTCTGGTCAATATGGCTTCTGCTGAAGATCGGGATTTTCCTTAGGCAATTGTTTAGGGCTCGGGTTCCTTCTGGGGTTGAGGTCCTCAAGCGGAATGGCCCCGGAGATGGGACTTGCCCCATGTGTGAGACGATTGAGGACTCGAACCATATATTTTTCGAGTGCTTCTCTGCCTGGTTCCTCTGGAGCTGTTTTCGCGAGGTGGTTGGCGGTAGTTGGTGTAACGACAACTTTCCTGACCTTTTCGTGGAGCTTCAGGCCACCCTCCCCCCCCCCCCCCCCAGCGTCTCCGTCACATTAGGTGGCTCGGAATTAGGGTGCTTGCGCGGACGTTGTTGACGATCCGCAATAAACTTGTGATCCAGCATATTCCTCTCACGTGATCCACTGACGCAATCTTCAAAATTTGTGGTTACTTGTAGCTTTGGCGGCCACTTAGCCGCCCTCCGGACCAGGACACCATCAACATCTTCATCGCTGACCACCGAGCACTGGTGTTCCGCTTGGCTCCTCCGGCTCCGCCGCCACCTCCTGAGCCGGATTAGACCTCGGGCCTCGATGCTCCTGTCTGCCTCGCCCTCGGCTGTTCCTTTGGCATGGTCTTTTTTTGTTTGTTTTTAGGGCTTTTTGAGATGTGCCTTTATCAGAACCTTCGTACTTTTCATGTTGTCTGTGTGTGTCTAGACTTGTTCGTCTGTACGTACTCGGTGGCTCGGTTGTGGTGCTTTATCTATAAAACGGGGTGAAAGCCATTTCTGGTAATCTCTCGACGTAATCCAATTCTTCATTCAAACTCCTCAAACGAAGCCAAATTCTTAGACCGAGAGAGAGTAGCTTACAGCTTAGACGGATGGCCGCAGGGGCGGCAGCATGGCGGTGGTGGCGGTGAGCGCAGGGCAGGCCAGCAAGGCACGCATGGCAGCGCTGTCCACCGTGGGTAGCGGCGACAGGCGGCTTGGCCGGCTCGTGAGAAGGTACACGAGAGAGTACACGGCAAAATGGCAATCTGATTTTCAGGCAGCTTACAGTTCGGTCCCATACAATATCCATAACACATTCAGTACTTTGTTACTTTGTGACACGAGAGAGTATAAACAAAAGTATAATCATTTATTAGCATCAAGATGGCTCCTACGAGTAATGATGTGGCGTCCTGAAATGCATAGAAAACCTGCTAGCATTAGCCCATGAAGCTATAAAATAATGCAGAAATCATGGTGAAGGGATTGATGACGCTGCTGCGTTGTGGCTTTGGCTCCTCCTCCACGGCGTTGCCATCAGCCATGGCGTTTTTGAATCCCTTCTGAGTCGCCATCGTCACAAACCCGAACCCTCGTGATCGCCCACGCTTGTCATACACGACTTTTGCGCGGGCCACCTTCCCGTGCTTGCTGAACATGTCTCGCAGCCGGGAGCTATCCACCTTCGGGGACAGATCGCCGGCGTAGATCGTCCGCTGTTGCGATTGCGACTGAGTGCTGATGTCTTTGCAGGTTGCTCGAGTTCTTCGCCGGCCCCGAGTTGTAGGCGCATGAAAGAAAGATATCTGGTGATCGGGTAAGAACCACATGCACCTTGCGTCGTGCCATCCGGGCGGCAGCGTATCCACCAGCGTGGCGGCGCCGTCATTGAAACTGTACCTGTACACGTTGCATGGCTGCGGAGGGCCAGAACGTCCATCCTCCTGCGACGAGTTGTCCATGACAAAGTAGGCGGTGCCACCGGTCACCTCCCCGCCGAACCACTCGGCATCCACGGCGAAGCTGCCCGGGAAACCCAAGAACAGGACAAGCAGGCTCACCCAATAGTCTGATTCGTCACAGCGCGCCCACTCGACCACCAGCTCCTCCTCCCCCTCGCTGCCGCTCCGCAGACACAGCTCGTGCAGTGACACCGACAAGTCGGTGCTGCTGTCCCCTTGAAGAACAGTGACCAGCAGCAGTGCATCCCCAAATTCAATGAGGTAGCTGCACCGGCGTGCCTTTCCGGGCTCATCCGGCAGCGCCGCTTGCAATTCCCTGGTTTCTCGCACGTGCAGGCCTTCACCGATTGCTACAAATTCCGGCCATAGGACGTGACAGTTAGCCAAGCCCACACACACGATGTAACCGTAGTAATACGCGGCCGCGCAGCAGCGGTCAGTGCCGAGATTTGATGAGACACGGCTCCATAGGCCGCCGTCCTCGTCGTGGCGTAGGAAGGATGCCCGGAATCTGCGGGGCAAATAAAATTCCTCAGGCTGGCTCGGAGTGAAGTCGTATGAAAGGACGGCGCCGTTGCCGGAGATGATGCGGTGCTTGTGGTCCAGCCACTTGAGGTTCAGACGTTCGCGGGGGAATGGCAGAGGGTCGGCGGTCCTCAGGGTTGACGAGGGAGAGCTCCTTGTGGGCGCTGAGCAGCCACGCCGCCTTGCCGTCCGTGTGGGCGACCCTCCTGTCCCGGACGCAGATGCCAGGCGCGCGGTAGCTCGTCTTGGAGAAGACGCAGCGGCAGCGCTGGTCCTCCGCGGAGTCCTCGGCGGCGTCGGAGGGCGCGACGAGCCATGGCAGGAGCTTTTTTCTATATTCAAGCGCGTTGCGCCATGGCCTGCAGACGGCGTCGAAGCGGACGGCGTCGGACGCGGCGTGGAGACGGCAGGAGATGTCGCGGAGCAGGTCGGCCGGCAGATCCGCCCACTGGCCGGAGGTCGTTGTGGACGCCATGGTGCGCGCACAATCGGTCGTCGTCTCGTCGATCCAGTGGGTCGATTGGCTTCGTCTCTCTCGTGATCCGTCGGGGTAGTAGTGGGAGGTTGACGGGTCGATTATATAAGTGCGCGGAGTGCAGCCATGCACGACAAGAAAACCTTTCGGACTCGGCTTCGACTCTTTCCCTACGGCATCCAATCCGAGTTAAACAACTTATGCTGTTGTAAGGTGTAACTACGTGCGCGGGTTTCGGTTTGTAACAAATACAGGTGAGATATTACTGCTTACATATTTTTATCCATATAGCAAAGGGCGACGCTACGCATCCGCCGACTGATTTTTTGATTTTATCCGTCGCCTTGACGGCCGTTGGATGCCCGACCTGATAGCCGCCCGATCTACTGCCCGTGCCCCGCATGCCCACTAGTCATTTCCCGCAACAACCGCTCTGTTGCAAAAACAATAGCACTCTTGTCCCCGGCCCCCGACAGATCTGCGCCCCACGCGGTTTCGCAATAAGAACATTTCCTGTAACAATGCTCTTGTTGCAAGATCTGGTCTTCTCTGATTTCCTGCAACAAGACCTTTGTTGCGAAAACCTCATCTTCTACAATTTTCTGCAACAAGACTCATGTTGCAAAACCTCTTCTTCTTTAGTTTTCTGCAACAAGACCCTTAGAAAAAAATGCAACAACATCTCCCGCCACGTCTAATTTTTCGCAATTTTTTTGCAACAGAGGTCTTGTTGCAGATTTTTTTGTATGCAACGGAGGCCTTGTTGCAGAACATTTTTTTACAATTTTTCGCAACATAGCACTGTTGCAGAAATATTTTGCAACATAGATCTTGTTGCAGAAAAGCACCCGAGGAGAGAACGCCATGGAAGCTTGTTTGTGGAGAGAAAGAAAGGGGTAAGGAGAGAGAGGAGGGAACGAAAAAGGGGCTGGCAGTGGAGCGCCATGGGAGCTCGGCCAGGAGAGAGAGAGAGAGGAGAAGGAGGAGGAGGAGGAAGGAGAAAGGGGCTGGAGGCTGCGTCCTCCGGCGGCGCTAGATGGGAGTTGCGAGGGAGGGAATGAAGGGAGAGAGGTCGGTGGCGCTTGCTCCTGAGAGAGATTTCCTTGGAGATGAAGGCCCGGGGGGATAAGGTTGAGCAACGAAGATATGTGGACACGCGTCAAGCAGCCCAAGCGGTTGACGTACAGGCTGTAATCAGCCGGGTGAAGGGAAGCTTTTCCCTATAGCAAAAGGACCCGTGCGTTGTAACGAGTGAAAAAAATCATAATATTCAATGGCCATGACCACATTTCGTTGCATCACCGAGATACACTATCACTCTCATTTTCATGAAATCGTGAACAATTTTTAAAAATCATGAACATTTTTCTAACTCGTGAACATTTTTCAATTCATGAACATTTCTACAAATTTTAAAACATTTTCTAAAATTACAACTTAGGATTTTTTTTAAACATTTTTCTTGAATCGGTGAACATTTCTAGAATCGACGCACATTTTTAAATGTTTTTCTAAATGGAAGTGTTCAGAATTGTTGTTTTTGTAAAATCAACACTATCATGGTATTCATTTTTGTAATGTTTCAAGAAAATGCCAAATAAAATAAATAAGAAAATGCCAAATCAACACTATCCAGGAGATTTTTTTTCAAAACTAGCACGTTTTTTATAGCAATTTCGAAAACTAGCAGTGCTAACTCGATATTTTCAAAACTAGCACCCCGTCGGCCTGTCGTGGGCCGAGGGGGGCCTGTCGGCCTCCAGCTGGCCGAGGGGGGGCCTGTCGGCCTCCCGTTGACTGAGGGGTGTCAGGGGCACAAAACGTAATTAAGATGGCCTCAAATGAAAAAGTTATCAACATGAAAAATCTTCGTCTCGTCGAAACAATTGATTTTGATATAAAAATCGTCTTAATCCAAGGTCGTATGCAACCTGCAGAGCCAAAATAAGGTCAAGGACAGAAGCTGCACAGTTACTTCGGACAGACCGAATGGATGTCAGAAAATTTATCACGGGACACCCGGTGCACTCGGTGAGACCGTGTGGAATATAGAAAAGTACACAAGTTTGGTCACGTTCACTCGGTGAGACCGAACCAAACCACTCGGAGGCTTCGAATGGATCCGAAAAATTGCCAAAGATTCCTATCCGAGTTAAAGTTACGATTTTTGATCCGAAAATTTATTCATCTGCACCGGGAAGACTGCTTGCGTGCCGCGCTTCCGACCGGGTCTCCTTCGACGTGAGCTACGGTGCATCACCCCCGGCGTCGAGCAGTCCATTCTTGATGTTTGAAATTCTGAACTAGCAATCCATCCTTGATGTTTGAAATTCCGAACTTCCAGGTTAATGACCCAAGACCTTCCTAATCTTTTGCCTGCAGTCTATATTAAATGTAGCCAAAGGTGTATTCTTCTTTTTTGAATCCTTCCTCATCCAAAGATTGCGTATCGCATATTAATCAAACTCCTCGGTGGTGCCATAAGTTTGGGAGAGATGAAAGAAAAACATTGATAATTTGAAGTCTCCCTCCATAATAAGAACGCATATCTAATCTCTTTTCCCTTCCTTGAATCAAGAGTAGAATTCGTAGGCATGTTATGCTCAAGGTCAAGCCCAAGTATGTGAATGGGAAAGAACCTCCCTGACACTTGTAGGATATATTAGTATATTTGCACTTTGTCCTGTGAAACACTAATTGGGACTAAAAATGAGTGCATTTAGTAAACTTAGATCCATGGGGTCTTCGGCGGTGGAATCGAGCCACACAAACTCACATCGAGGATACCATATTAAGGAATAAATTTTACATGGTCAAATAGACTATGGGTCCTATAAATAAACGGAATTGGTCATATAAAATAAATTAAAGGAACCTACTATGATAGCAAATATGGATGATAGCAAATACGGATGATAGATAGGATCAGGAGAAGAGATGCGGAAGACACGGAGCCTCCTATGGGTTATTCGGGTGTCAAACCCAAGGGCCCTAGGAACATACGCCACAATGCGTTTAACTTCTTATACATTTCTAGTCCTTAAGAAAAACGAAAGGCTCACTATAAGAAAAAGTCAAGCAAATTTTTTCCGTTGATGGTGTCCAAAACTCCAAGATGGTCGGACCAAACCAAATGTCTTAGTTTATGCACACTGCAGAACATTCTGTTTTTTATATAGCTTTTGGAATAGCTTCTCGCTCATGGCGTGCGCTATAAATTTGGTCACGTTCACTCGGTGAGACCGAACCAAACCACTCGGAGGCTCCGAATGGATCCGAATAATTTGTGTACTCTGCCCGAAGTAACTGTGCAGCTTCTGCACCTGACCTTGTTTTGACTCTACAGGTTACATACGACCTCGGATTAAGACGATTTTTATATCAAAATCAACCGTTTCGATGAGACGAAGATTTTTTATGTTGATAACTTTTTCTTTTGAGGCCATCTTAATTATGTTTTGTGCCTTTGACACCCCTCGGCCAACGGGAGGCCGACAGCCCCCCCCCCCCCCCCCCCCCCCCCCCCCCCCCCCCCCCCCCCCCCCCCCCCCCCCCCCCCCCCCTCGGCCAGCAGGAGGCCGACAGGCCCCCCTCGGCCAGCTCGAGGCCGACAGGCCGCCCCTCGGCCGGTTGGAAGCCGACAGGCACCCCCTCGGCCCACTGGAGGCCGACAGGCCCCCCCTCGGCCCACGGCAGGCCGACGGGGTGCTAGTTTTGAAAATAACGAGTTAGCACTGCTAGTTTTCGAAATTGCTATAAAAAACGTGCTAGTTTTGAAAAAAAATCTCGGCAGGACACCATTCTCTTCCTTGGTTTTCACTGGGTGGTAGACTGGTGGAGTCTGAGTTTGATGATCGGCTCTAGCTCAGTCCCATGGGGTTTAAGAGCAATCACCGCTTTATTAATCGTAGTTCTGTGTGTCCCTCTGGTCAAGATTTATTATATGACTAGTAAGATGCCCGTGCTACGCCACGGAATCAATGAAATTAATTGGAATGACAGAAATACAAAGCCAAATGTATTACTAAGTATTTTGTTTGAGAGAAGGTTTGGCTTTAACCACATGAAAAAAGGACATTTTGTACAATGACGCTATAAACACCAACAGGGATACGTGGAGCCACATACCAGCTGCATTAGGATTACATTGTACCTTAGCTAACACATGTGTACAAATATTTGCGGATGCAACATGCCTTGAAGTTGTTACATATCTCCTTCTATCCAGAAAACATACCAACTTGGTGTGGCATTGAAGTGTCCTTGCCATCACGCCACCTTGAGCACTTTATAAGTGAAACTCAGTTTCAGTTACAATAAGGAACACTTGTGTCTTGTGTGTAAATCAAGCACTTGCTACCCTTCAACAAAAAGCAAAGTAACACAATCCAAAAAGCAACTCAACCTAGATTAAGTAAAACATTGTCCTATTATGGTAAGACTCGATTCTTCATATTCATTTGATTCATGGAGATGTTGGTCTACACAAAACTGTTTGCAAGTATTTCATATACCATATGAAGCAAATAATAACATAACTTCAACCAAATTTCCAATTACCTTTGTATTAGTTCATGTGTAGCTGCGATATTTGGGTGAAAGTGCACCCTAGTAAAGTGCTTAGTATGTAGGCCATGGTCTAGTTAATTAAAGGTAGACCTAGTAAAAATATTTAGAGTAAAAATTGGGAAACGAAACAGTGGTTTTAGGGCATCGAAAAATCACCATCTCCGCCAGCTACCCTAAAATAGGGCACCACTGCTCAAAAACTGCGATAAAATAGGATGGTAGCACCAAATCTTTCTTCTACACATATGATCAAACACTTCCGATGCACAACACCTCCTGCTACAAGAAAAGGCTAGGTTTCCTCTATCTCCCGCCGGCGCCGCCGCCGGTCCGCCTCGTCTCTGGTGGCCTTAGGGCCATGGCGACGCGTTGGATCCCAGCCCTTGCTGGTAGGAGGGCTCCGTCTTTAGATGTTCCTTCGTGTTTTGTTATGGTTTGTGTCCTCCTCAGGAAGACGAGATGGCGGCGACTCCCTGAAGATGTAATAAACTTCTCTCCGCCTAATCCCCATCCCGGTGGTGCATCTAGCATCATCGCTGGGCGTGTGGAGGTGTGTCTCCAGCAGATCTGTCCTTGGTAAATTTGCTTGAATCTTGTCGTAGTTCGTCCATATTCGTGTGTCTTCAAGTTGGATCCCGATCTACGTTACTCTTCAACGGCGGCGGTTGATAACTTCCCGACTGTCTACTACAACAAGTTTTGCCCGGCTCTAGTGAGGGAGGGGTGATGACGGCGGCGCACATTCGGCTCGCTTCAATGCTTGTAGTCATCACTAGGTGGTATACGGATTTGGATGTAATTTTTATTATTTCTAGTGTTTGTTGTCCTACCATGATTGAAGATGAATAGATCGAATTTGAATAAATCGAAAGTTTTTTCGAAAACAAAAAACACTTCCGATGCACAACTGCAATACTAAAACGATACGATCTGCACAATTAAGAGGGAGGCTGTAAGTAAGCTTCCACATCTATCTTTCTGCTCTCTTAGTGAAGCCTTTAAATTCAGCAAGGAGAAGGCGCAGGAGACCATCTTCTACTCGTACACTAAGCACGTCCATTCAGAAACTTATCTAATTTAGGCCATCTAATTTAGCTTGCTCCTTCACAAAGCAACAGCAGCAGTGCGTATCTCAACAATAGCGCGCACCCTTCGGTTGGTGCACGACGCGCAGCTGCACCTTGACGCCGCACTTGTTGACGCTCCGGCGCAGCCACACCGATAAACAGCATTCGTGCATCATCAGACAAGCCGGCCCTGCACGCCGCGCTCGCCTGCACAGCCGGCGCACGCCCGCGCTCGTCCGCACAGCTGCAGAGCAGGCCGCGCTCGCCGGCACAGTCGACCGCTCGCCCGCACAGCAGGCCGGCTCGCCGGCAGAGGTCGGTCACCGGGCTGCCCCTCTCGGCGCACTCCGGTGCGGGATTCGGGCGCCAAAAGCGGAGCAACCGCTCGCCGCCTGCGCCGCCATGGGCGAGAAGATGGCGAGGGTTCATCGTTTGCGTGGCGTAGAAACAGGATCGGCCCCATGGTAATTAAGAGTTTGAGCACCACATCGGCATGGTGGAGGTAGTCAGGAGAAGATGGATCCTTTTTTCCCCTAAAAAAACTGAGCCTGCAGATTTTGTTGAAAATATTTTCCTTAATGAATACGAATGCTCAAGTAGCTCGGTGGGTAGGGTAAACGAGGGTGTTTCCGGAGGTGTGGTGTGGAGATGAGCTGCATTTTTTACTCCAGCATGAGGATCATGGATAGAACACTGTGGTGTGGAGGTCGGTTGCAGCGGGTCCCACGTGTGAGAATGAACAAGAGGGTGCAGCGTGGAGGTGGACTGCAGCCGGTCCCATGTGTAATTAACAAATGGAGAAGGATGAATTGGTGGTGGTGGGTGAACTCACCACCAACTCAAACCTTTATAAGCAGAAAAGATTATATCCTTCTGATAGGAACCCTCTAAACGAGAGTTTAAGGCAATCGGAAATGACATTCGACAAGAGAAGATGTACAAGTGTTTCATCTGAGTCGTCGAACCCTGGATTGGATGATACAAGACATGTGCCACCAATGTAGATCTCTAGTTGTGCCCTTGCTTGCACTTCATGTATTGGTCCATGTATGTTTTCCTGCTGGCGTCCATGACGAGTGTCGACATGGAGTCCACCGCTCTCAAATTCAACGGATGGAAGTCTGAAGAAGTTATATATCTTAGTCACGAAGCGCATTAAGATGTTACAAATGTGATGCATCTCAATAGATAGGATACAAAATGATGAATCGAAAAACCCAAGGGACAAGAAAATCAATTTGGAACTAAGACACACCTAGGCTTTCTTGAGTTAATTAATCCCCTCCCAAGGGGATTGGAGAGGATATACGGGACTTTTTACTTGCAATGGATTAAATCCCCGTCAATCCTCTCTCATCCCTACCAATCTGAACAAGCACTCACTTTGTTTCGAAGAAAATTAGTCGCTTACGAGAAGAGCTGCTTGATTCACTGTGTTTTCTTGTGTCACGACTCAAAAAAGTAAAATACAGGAGGTGTCGCTACACCAGAACACATCCCATTGTTACATTGTGAGCAATTATGAAGTCTTCTCAGGGCACTTGCACTCTGGACCGTTCGATTGAGTGTCCAAACAAATCTCGAACGTTAGATCTTCACGCGAAATGATCCTGGCCGTCGGATCAACTCTGATGTGACAAGCAATGAATAGTGCCCGTTGTTTTTCACTCTCGCTGGCTTCCTATCTCTCAGTGACACGCGGGACCTAGGTGATGTGGGCCTCAGCCGTCAGCGACCGCGGAGGTGGACGTGACCAGTGTTGGTCGTTGTGTGCCCAGGAGGCGTGCCACCGCCTGTAAAATTCGTTGCCCACCGGGGGTAGTTAAGGGATTCCACATATTTGGAGTGTCGTGGCGTGCTATGGGTGGCTGGGTTCATCCCCAATTGATGAGAGGCTAGGGTTTGTCTCATCTCGCCTCTTTTCTCACTTCCACAGCCGCCTCCCCACGGCGACCATGCCTCGACGCCCTAGCTTCCCCTTCTCCTCCTCCAGTGCTCCTCTCCGCCGGCCGGTTGTCGTGCCCGCGCTGCTCAGCCCCCGCCACCCCATCGGCTGCTCTGACGCCGCTCATGGCATCCGGGAAGCACGCGGCCGCGCCCCCGTCAAGCTCTGCCCCGAGGAGCGGGTCGTCGCACCGTCGAAGGGAGGTGTCAGGCGAAGCGCGCCGTCGCCACCGGTTGCGTTCTGGGCAACGCCAATAGGCTCCAGTGGCTCAACTCCAACAAGGCGCTCCAGTGGATCGATAAGGCACTCCTGCAGAAGGTCGACGAGGAGGGCACCGCCACCACCGTCATCAGGCCGGTCCGCATCCACGTGCTTCTCTGCGTCACCAGGCCTTTTATTCGCCCCTGCTTCCAGCGACCACGCCGGCCGCGGGTGAGCTTCTTATCCTCCTCTCTTCCACTCCTTTTTGGTGACCCTTCTCTCTTCCCATTTGAGGAGAGGGGTCAGAACTAGGCATTGCATCAGTGGTCTAGCTAGGTTCTTGCTATGGGGTAGGTTCTCAGGTTTAGCTAGGTTCCAAATATGGGGATTTTTTGTATCAGTGGTCTAGCTAGATCCCAAAGATGGGGAATTATGGTGCTGGCTTGTTTGGAATCAGTGGTCTAACTAGGTTGCAGGGCAAAGGGATTTTGGTTTCTAGCTCAGTGGTCTAGCTAGATTCCAGCGATGGGGATTTTTGGTGCTGGCTTGTTTGGAATTAGTGAACTAGCTAGCTAGGTTCCAAGGAGGAGGGATGTTTGTTTATATGTTGTATAAAAGTATCAACATGATCTTCATCTGCTCCTTTGCTTTTACATGGTTCACACGGTCATATCTGCATACATATATGCACCTTGACTCATATCAATCAATATTGTGCATAATTATCTCTCTTCTTATTTATCCATGCCAGGTATTACATGTGCTTTTGTGATGGCAAATATGAAGTACTATTCAGATTGAAGGTACAGTTCATAGATCGTGTATCCCCCTGCATTGTCCTTCTGCAATTACATTAAGAATTCAGATATGGTGTTCCTTTAGTTCTTACCTAGATTGTAGCAAGGCATGAAGGATATAAAATCTTGCACAAACAATATTGTGAGGCCTCTTCTTGGTGGCTGATACTTGCTTCATGTGGGATATAAGATGTTTGTGTAGATTATTTACCTGTCCAAGCAGCTTTATGGTTCCGCCATCGACTGCGTGTGGTTGCACTGGCAAAGTATTGCTACTGTTGGACCAGAATTGTCGTAGACTGGGAGGTAAGCGTTGGGAGGCACGCGTTTGTGCATTCTTTTTTGTGGTTAATTCTTTGTTGTCTGACGGTGCTCTTTGCCAGGGGACATTTTCTTTTAGTACAATACTCTCGCCGATGGTTGTCGTTGTCTGCTGGGTACTTCCCTTCTCCAGAATCTCTCTCTTTTGTGTGTGGATGTTCTCTACTGCATCATGCTCAACTCGTGCTTGCCAAATGGATCTCCTGAAATAAATTCCTCCTAATGTATTGCGGAAGTCCTAATGAAGATAAGATATGTTCATGTCCTTCCAAAATGATTTATTTACTGTTTTGATGAGCATGAACTGATAACACCCACCATATATTGCAGGAAGTGTTGCTATGGATCAGATTTGTAATCTTAGAGGCCAGAGGTAACATTACAAGTGATCAACTTACAAAATTTGCATGGAAGATACTGAAAGTAAAAAAGGTAGCTTATCTCAAAAGGAGTTCTATCTATTTATGAGCAAACGTTACTCTTTATGAGCATGTGTTTATGCGATTTTTTCGCTAGGCAGGTTTGTTTTCTACCTCTGGACCATTTGTTGGTCGCAAACAATTTATGCAGCAACACTAACTCTTGTGTCCGGCCTGCAGTGTTTTGGCTGGTTTCTTCTTGCGGAAGCTGGGACAATCCTTTGGACTTTTGGACTATCCTCCACTAGGTGTCTTTGTTTGAGAGGATACAGGCTGGCTCCATCTGCTAGGTAGTTGTTCTTTCCTTTCGTTGGCTATATGTACTCCTGTAGCCGATTGTTGATTCGTGCCCATAGCTCCTTCATAGTTTGTTTTATATGTGTGCGTATGGACAAATTAATGGGTATGATAGTGACTTCGTTTATTTGTGTGCTGTGATTCCGTTTTTTGTTGGTTATTTATTTAATACCACATGATGTTTATTGTTTATTCTTCTTACCTGCATCTGTATTCTGTTATTGCTGCAATATCAGTCAATCTTTTTTGTCGTATGCAATGCATTGTCTACCTATATTTGTTTGTCATCCTTGCCTTACTAAGTTGCCATACAAACACTAAGGTGTTGTTTGCTCCCATGTCTTATATCCTCATGGTTTTGTCATGCTGGTAGTTATGGGTCTGATTGGCCTTGTGGGTTATAGATTGTGCTTTGTAGGCATTATGCATAGTTGTGTTCTTTGTTTATGAGAAAACTAATCACTCTGATTTTATTTTCATGCCGATGCTTGGCTTATGAGATTGCCGGTCGACTTAGGATATGTTGAGATTTATTTCTGTTCGTCTTGGTTAAACTTAAAATAAGATTTAGCCAACAATACATAGTGATCTCTATGTGATATATTAGTTAATGATTGATAACTAATCGCTCTGAAGTTATTTTAATACGGAAATACATGCAAGCAGATCTACTCAGAAGGGAAAAAGCATGAGTTGAATCATCAACAGGAATCTGCTATGTCATTGATCTTATTGCATGAGAAAGAAAAATGACTGTTGGTCGCAGTTTTTTCCCAGGTATACTTTTTTTTGCCTACAGAAACTTCTATAATAAGCGGCATGTGTAGCTGCAAGTAAAACTATCAACACTACAAGAAATATGTCAACTTGTGACCTTCTCTTATTGACCGTGGGTGAATTGGTCGTAAATCTACGACCATTTAGAATCAATTGGTCAAAAGCTGTTTTGGAGGGTCCAAACCCTAAACCATAACGACCATTTTGGTCAGAAATGTCGTAATTGCCTTACATGAGATGGTCGTAAATTTGTGAACATGATTTACAATGTTATTTCTTGTTGATTATGACCTATTTAGATAGTCGTAAATGTCTACGATGATTTGATTTGACATGACTTGGCAGACACCTCAGCAATCTCGCCTACATGGCATGTTTAGGTGTCATCCCACTTACATGTCACTATTAACCACTTAATTTTGTTTCCTATTGACAGGTGGAACCCGTCGATCTTATACGTGGAACCAACACCACCCACATGCTCCCATTGACGTGTGGGGCCTGCCCCATCGAGTGGGACCCGCACCACCCACAGGTTTCCAATGACATGTAGGACCCACCCTACCTATCTGGCGCGTGGGGCCTGCAGCACCTATGGGCCCACCAACCTGACGCGTGGGACCAACATCACTCAAAGGCTACCAATGACAAGTTGGGCCCGCCATACACCCCTGGCAAGTGGGACCAATAACACCACAGCCTCCCAACGACGTGTGGGACCCGCCATACTTACATGTGGGACCAGGGGGCCTACGTGTTGGCAACCAATCATAAGTAGGCGGCAGAAATAAAAAGAGGCAACGCGAGGGTTCGAACCCGCAACCTCGTGGGGCGCTGAGCGGGGGCAAACCAACGGGCTAGCAATCAGGTTGTGATATATTCCCACACGCAATTAATTTATAGAGTCATTCATCTGTTGGGCCTGGACCTAGGTGGGCGACTGGGCCATCCTCACGACGCCCCGGGGCTTCTTTCTGCTCGCGGCCATGGGTTGGCCCAACACGGAACCATGAGCTTGGTGCTTCTTTCTGTTTTTTCCTTCCGCTTTTTCATATTTGCTTTCCTATGTATGTTTTGTTTATATTTCGAAATACTCTAAACATGTATATTATAAAAATTATTTCACACAAATTTTTGAATAAATGTTGATAATCTTTTTAAGAAAAAGTTAATCAAGCTTTTGAAAAAGAAAAGTAGAAAACAAATATGGGCAAAGGGGGATTCGGTCCCGCGCCGCACCACACAAAGCAGTAGAGCCATACCACAACACCACCATCTCGGTTTTGATATTCTACAACAATCAGTTCTTTTATAGATAAGATCGTTTCCTGGGCTTGGGCCTAAATCGTGATAGGCCTCCCCTTCTCTCCTTCTTTTTTGCATTAACACAGCGGTCCGCCGAGTGGGCTCACGGCCCATAGCCTATTAGCAGGCGTTTTTAGGTCTCAAATGTATGATTATTATTATTTTTTCTGTTTAATTTCTTCTTCTTTTAAATAATTCAGGATTTCAAAAAAGTTTCAAACATAAAAAATGAATTTGTTGGAAAAATGTATGTGAAAACATAAAATGTACGCGGAGTAAAAGAAGTTCATGATTTTGAAGAAATGCTCGCCTATTGAAATAGTGCTTGTGAATTTGACCCCAAAAATTTGAATTCAAAAAATGTTCATGATTCTTTCATAAAAAGTTCACAAAAAATGATCGTAAATTTCAAAAAAAAATCATCGATTCAAAAATATTCATCATTTCTAAGTTTGTAAAATTTTTAGTAACTACGTGACAAATGTGACGCAACACTAAGGTTTTAAATTTTCATGATTTTTACAACTTCTCATGTATATGAAAATATGAAAAAATATACAAAAATATATAATGTTTACGAAATGGTTTATCATGTATTTTAAAAAAGTTAATCCAAGCATTAGAAAAATATGTTAAACATTTTTTGATTAAATATTGACCAAGTTTTCGAAAAATGTTAAACTTGCACTTCAAAATGTTAAATATGTATAGAAAATGGTGTTGTTCCACTTTGCAACAAATATGTTCTAGGTTCTTCAAAAAACAAATATTAAACTTGTATTAGAAAAATGTTCGTGATGCATACAAAAAATATAGAATGAAATCCAAAAGAAACAAAGAAAAAAATGAAAACCAAAAGAAACTAGTGCAAAAATAATGGACACAAAGAATAATAAAATACTGTTGAAAACAAATAAAGAAACAAAAATAACCAAAGTAAAAAAATATAAATGAAAACTTCCTTCTTCAACATTGTTTGAAATTCGAAGATACGCTTCAAAACGGCGGGCATGACCGTTCCTAGCTAGTGGTTGAAATTTGTCTTTTTCACGAGAGGTGGATCAAAACTTTTGACACCCAGTCATTTGGTCAATTGTACATTAAATATGGCCTAAAGTTTTATAAAATTGATTTGGTCCGAATTTGCAACAAATATTTGCTAGGTTCTTCAAAAAAAAAACTCATTTTGGGCACTCGAAAAATGGAAAATGAACTTTTCGTCCAAAGAAGATGAAAAGTTCCTGAGGCAACATTGTTTGCCATTCCAAGATGCACCCTTGTGCACAATATGAGATCATTTGAACAAACTATGACATGAATGTGGCCATAAGATTGATCATTTGGCTTGAAAGCCATGGATCTCCACACGTGATAGCTCATTTGTGAGAACACTTTTTTTAAATAATTGCCGTATTACAAGTTTATTACTTTTCCTGGTAACTTTGTCACATATGATGACACAATGTGAAGGTTTCCCAATTTTTTGATTTTTTTTAATATTTCCTGCCCGTTTCAAAATGCGGTCAAAACGGCGGGCATGACCGTTCCTACCTAGTGGTTGAATCTTGGAAAACTTTTGATGTTTCTCTGATTAAATAGATACTTATGTACCTATAAATGAATTTTGGAAAAAATAAAGAGCAAACTATGAGGGAGCTGCAGTTCAAATTTGACCCGCTTCCAACTGAATCGGCGGAAATTTGTCTTTTTCACGAAAGGTGGATCAAAACTTTTGACACCCAACCATTTGGTCAATTGTACATTAAATATGGCCTAAAGTTTTATAAAATTGATTTGGTCCGAATTTGCAACAAATATTTGCTAGGTCCTTCACAAAAAAAACTCATTTTGGGCACTCGAAAAATGGAAAATGTATTTTTCGTCCAAAAAAAAATGAAAACTTCCTTAGGCAACATTGTTTGACATTCCAATATGCACCCTTGTGCATGATTTGAGATCATTTGAACAAACTATGCCATGAATGCTACCATAAGATTGATCATTTGGCTTGAAAGCCATGAATCTTCACACATGATAGCTCATTTCTGAGAACACTTTTTTAAAAGAATTGCCGTATTACAAGTTTATTATTTTTTCTGGTAATTTGGCCACATATAATGACACAATGCGAAGGTTTTCTAATTTTTTGATTTTTTTTTGAATTTTTCATACCCGTTTCAAAATGCGGTCAAAACAGCGGGCATGACCGTTCCTAGCTGGTGGTTGAATCTTGGAAAAATTTTGGTGTTTGTCTGATTAAATAGATAATTTTGTACCTAAAAATGATTTTTGGAAAAAATCATGAGCAAACTATGAGGCAGCTGCAGTTCAAATTTGACCCACTTCCTACTGAATCGACGAAAATTTGTCTTTTTCACCGAAGGTGGATCAAAGCTTTTGACACCCAACCATTTTATCAATTGTGCATTAAATATGGCCTAATATTTTAAAAAATTGATTTGGTCCAATTTTGCAACAAATCTATGGTAGGCCCTTCACAAAAAAACTCATTTTGGGCACTCGAAAAATGGGAAATGAATTTTTTGGCCAAAGAAAATGAAAACTTCCTTAGGCAACATTGTTTGCCATTCCAGGATCCACTCTTGTGCATAATATGAGATCATTTGAGCAAATTATGCCATGAATGTGGCCATAAGATTGATCATTTGCCTTGAAAGCCATGGATCTTCACACATGATAGCTCATTTTTTAGAACACTTTTTTAGAATAATTGTCGTATTACATGTTTATTATTTTTTCTGGTAATTTGGTCACATATGATGACACAATGCGAAGGTTTTCAATTTTTTTGATTTTTTTTTAATTTCTTATGCCCGTTTCAAAATGCGGTCAAAACGGAGGGCATGACCGTTCCTAGCTAGTGGTTGAATCTTGGAAAACTTTTGGTGTTTCTCTTATTAAATAGATACCTATGTACCTAGAAATGATTTTTGGAAAAAATAAAGAGCACACTATGAGGCGGGTGCAGTTCAAATTTGACCAACTTCCTGCTGAATCGGTGGAAATTTGTCTTTTTCACGAGAGGGGGATCAAAGTTTTTGACACCCAACCATTTGGTCAATTGCACATTAAATATGGCCTAATATTTTAGAAAAATGATTTAGTCCAATTTTACAACAGATATTTGATAGGTTCTTAAAAAAAACTTATTTTGGGCACTCAAAAAATAGAAAATAAATTTTCCAAGTAAAGAAAATAAAAACTTTCTTAGGCAACATTGTTTGTCATTCCAAGATGCAAACTTGTGCAAAATATGATATCATTTGAACAAACTATTTCACGAATGTGGCCATAACATTGTTTGCCATAGCATGAAAACTGTCTTTGACAACATGGTTTGCCATTTCATTATGCACCCTTGTGCAATATATGAGTTCATTTGAACAAACTATGCCATTTTGCATTAAAAAAATGGTATGTTCTTCACATAAAATCTCATTTTTGGCATTCGAAAAGTGAAAAAATGTTTTTTTTAAATGAAAGTTGTTACGTAATGCAAGATGCAACTCTGTATCAAAGTCAAACACTTAGTTTACTTTAATTTACTTGTTTTCTTCTGTTTTCTATTATTTTTGGAGGTTTATTTAGTATTTTATTTACATTTCATTCATAGTCAGTACACAATTAACCAAACCCACCTAAAAACAGAGGCTGACCTGTGGGACCATTCTAAAATAGAGGCAATTTCAGAAGCAAGGGCGCGCGCGGGGAAACCAATTTTCAGGTTTTCGTCAAGTGCCCACCGCAACGCATCTCCCAAACCCTAACCCTACATCTCGTCCAGTCGGCCCCCTCTCTTCTTCTCCCCTCCCCGCCGCCACCCATCCCGAGCCAGATCCGCCGCCATCCCAGTCCCTCCGTCTCACCGCTCGCCGCCATCCCGAGCCAGATCCGCCGCTACCCCAGTCCCTCCGTCTCACCGCTCGCCGCCACCCACCCCAAGCCAGATCCGTCGCCACCCCAGTCCCTAGCTCCTGTCTCGATCTCGATCTCGACCATGAGTTCTCCACCGTCGGGGACGAACAAGCCAAGCCCCCTCCTCCCCTTCGTTCGTCGCCTTCGTCGCCCATCTCTCATCAGCTCCACCGGTGAACCCCTCTGCCGCCCGCACATGCATGGCCTCCGGCCCTTGCTACTCTCCCCGCCTCCCTCGCCCCGTCTCCCTGCTCCGCCTCGGCCGGTCGATGCACCGCCATGGCCACGGCCAACCCAAGCTCACGTTGCCATGGTTGCGGCCAGTCCAAGATCGCGCCACCCGCTTCGTCCGTGCCCGCGACGTCCTCATCGACGCCCTGCTCTTCTGCGGGCCGAGGTCCTTGCCGGCGGCCTCCATCTTATGCTCGAGCCGCCTTCCGCGCACCCCCTTCCCCTCTGCTAGCCCCGGCCGCCTGCCGTCTCTGACCTTGCGGCCTCTCATTGATCTGCTGGGCGAGCACGGCGCCAAGCTCTTCAGGATGGTTCATCTCCCTCCAGCTCCTGGCTAGGGTTCGTCGGATCTGGCCGTCTCTCTCTTTCCCCACTCCCTCTCTGTCTCGATTTCTCTATCTGAATCTCTGTCTCTCTACAGGCACCCATGGAGGCGATGATGGAGCCCTGCATGGATCTACAGCATGAAGGTGAAGGTACCGTGAGGATGCCCACCAATGTTCTCAACATCACCACCAGGAATTCCCCCGGTGCAGAACCTGAAAACCAGGTGCTGTTTGATTCCCGTCCCCAGATTGTGCTTCTATGTTTAGGCATGGAGATACTTGTATAACATTTTGGAGTTACCATGTTCCTATTGTTTGGTTCAGAAAATTACTTGCTTACATGAATTTGGACATGGTTGTTCATAAAATTGCTTGTTTACATGAATTTGGACACGATTGTTCATAAAATTGCTTGCTTACAAGAATTTTGCTTGCTTAAATTGAAGTGAGTATTGCTTCCATAAATTCAAGAGAGTGCTAGAATTGCATACTATACTTGTGCAATTGTGCAAGTAGTACTTGCTCTCTACATACTTACTCCAATTGTGGAAGGACTATATAGTCTGTGTGCTTCTGTGAATATATTGGAGTACATTTTTATCATGCTGCTGTAATATGTAGTGTAGTTTTCAAAGCATGTCTGCTGTTGTAATTCAGTATTTATATGCAGCAACAGATTATCCAGTACTGTTGCCTACATGCTTCTGGCCGCTGATACTTTTCATTTTTCTCAGTTCTTCTTGCTTCGGATTGCTTCCTCCCTGACACCCCGATCCAGACGACGGCAGCAGCGATGGCGTCCACACTCAAGCGTGCCTACCTCTCCATCTATAACTGGCCCGTCTTCTTTGGACGGTTAGCTGCTTCCTCCCCACTTTGAAATCTCGATCTCCTTTCTTGTTGATGGGCTTGTTGAATGATTCGTATGTGTGTGGATGTAGGGTGCAGGTGCTCTACTACGCACTGCTGGATAGGTCACTTGGACGTGTACGTCACCAGTCGAGAGGCGTCTCCAGCTCGCGCAGACCGCCGTCTAGCTCTATCATTGATCAGTTATCTGTAACTTGCCGACGTGTTTTCTAGGCCGCTAGTTTTGTATTTTGCCTATAACTACATGAGTCATTCTCGCTGAAATGACATGATATAGCTTTTAGTTCTTCTGGCCAAACATGTGTTTTAGCCTTTTGCCTTTGCTTATCAACAGTTGTTTTGCTTGTTTTTGAGCTACTGCCACTTTGAGCTGATGTAGGCCTGTAGTTATTTATTGCAACTGAGCTTCTATATTGCATTGTTGGACCAATGGATTGCCACCTCTTAGATTTACTGTCATATGGAGTGGACAAATTTGCAGCCAGCTTACTAGTAATCTGAGCACTTGTTAGTTTAGTCAGGTAGGGGATTAGAGTGAAATGATCATGTAGGAAGTAGGTATCATAAATATATGAAAGGCTACAATCCTTGAGAGAACCTGGCTCTACTTTTGCAAATGCTCAGTTTACTCATGATATGGTTTCTGTAGCTATGTGATGCCACATACATATATATTAAACATCTGTTGGTGCATTGGCCAGTTTTAGTGCTTCAGGTTGATGCATTGGCACATGCGAGCTGTTGAGGATATGGTCTCCTTTTTGGCGCTGTAAGCGATTGGATTAGGCAAGGTCAGTTATGCAGTGTCTTTGATATTATTTTTGGTCTTCTATGATGATTTCATCAGCTCTGAAAAATGTTGGGTTGCATATTTTGCGATTCTATGCAATTCAATCATTATCTGCACGTTCTTGCTAGCAAATGTTGTCACTAGAGGTTAGGAACGCATAAATTCTGATGTTGTGCTGGGGATTGCATGTTATTTGCAATCAGCTAGGGCTGACGGCATTTAAATTCCATTTATTTGACGTATTTGAATTCAGGCCCTTCAATATGAATGGCCATATCAAAATATAGACAGCCATACTGTTTCAAAACGCTAGGATTTCGTGTCTTTAGCTTAGGATCGAACAGAGCCAACTCTGAAGCAAAGTTTAATAATTCCAGCGGAGCAAAGTTTAATAATGGAAACCTGAAGAACAATGTGTTAGTTTTTCCTTCACCATGGAACATCCAGAGCTTGTCAAATTTCAAGTTCAAACTCAATTGTGTTTCGAAGCCTTCTCAATTGTGACATTTTCAGAATTTGACGTAACTTAAACACGTAGTTTCTGTCTAGTATTCACCCAATGTAGGTTTCCATTGAATATTTGTCCCGCAAAAATAATGTAGGTTTCCATTGAATATTTGTCCCAATGATGGTTGCAAAGGGGGTGCACATGACATGCGAAGGATTTGAACAGATTCTGGATGGTTCTATTGGCTGTGTCACCTCCATGGGTTCACATGCCAACATTACATGCCTGAGCTGTGAACTGGTGGTTGGTGAGGCGTGTAAATAAATATGTCCCGATCAGCCTCACGTGGCTGGCTTTTGTTGCAACAGAAATTACTCTCTGATGAGGCTGTGAGCCTGTGTGACCTTTACACCAGTATAGTACAGTACAATTTAATTTGCACACTGCTGCCTTGGAACAATAATAAAATATGAATATGTGCTATTTGCTGGCAGTCCTTCTCTTTCCAAGATACATAAAAGTTCATAGACTATCAATCTGAAAATATGAATATGTAAATTTTGTTCTCATTTCTTAGTTTTGGCGCCTCTTGTTGATGCAGGTGCACATTACTGTTGTTGAGGACATGGTCTTCTTTTTGGCGCGCCCAAGTATTGGGTGATGCTTGCCTGCATGGTTACTGCAGCTCCAGTTCAGGTGGGCGCTCTAGCTCCTCCTCACGCCCTACATGCAGGTACACCCTTCCACTGGTACCTACTTGGACACACAAAATATGAGTAGATACAATTGACTTCTGCTTATATTATGTTGCCAGCTTCATCTGTTTTGATCACTAGAATATTGCCTTCATACTATCTAATTTCTGCAGTTAAGATGCTCTTGACTAACTAGAAAAGTTCTTTTGAGTTCCATACGTTGAGTAAAACATTTCAATCTGTCATTGAGTTAGCTATATAATTCCGTGATACCATTTCTGTACTGTCATAGTTTCTCATATTTTTGTATTATACTTGTATATATTATTCCTATTTGAAGTCATCAACTGAGATGTTGTAAACATTCCTGCCATGTGCTGCTTCCTTTTTCATGCTTTGCTACTAGATCATTTGCTTGAACTGAGATGGTTGGTGTATTTGTGCTTATAATTATGCTTCTATGTGGTTGTTGCAGCATGACCCAACCAAATAAACATTTGTGCCTTGATCAAGCTCTAAAAGTGTGGTGTTACCTCTCTTTACAGGAGCTTCGGGCTGAAGAAATTTGAAGAAGCTTGAAGCCCGACAAAGTAAAGAGTAGCTAGTTATAATGTAGTGCTAGTTATGTTGTACAGTGGCCAGCATATCTGGTTGTATGAACACTATGTAAATACTGTAATTTCATATGTTGTACAGTAGTCAGCATATTTGGTGCTAATTTTGGCTATCATTTTAACAGTTTCGTATGTTCTCTTGCCATTTGAAATATTTTTCATTTGTTTATTGTGAAAGTGTGAGAAATAGAAAGATCACCAGTGGGACAAACGAAAAGGCCAAGGCCCAAAAAGTAGATGGACTATAAAAAGGCCGAGGCCCAAAACAGAAATGGACTATAAAAGGGTTGAGGGCGAAAAAAATGGACTATAAAAGGCAATGGCCAAGAAAATAAAAAGGCCGAATTGCTGGGCTAGGCCCATGTAGCTAGCAAAAATTAACAGGAAAAATATATATTAAAAAGGCTGAATTGTTGGGCTAGGCCCATGTAGAACAGCGAACTGGACCGGGCTGATTCTAATCAACGACCTTTTCAATTGGTCGCAATTTTGCCACGTCAGCTTGCCACGTCGGATCCGACATGGCCTGGGCAGACAACCAGCGACCAAAGCAATTGGTCGTAGGATCAACGACCTTTTGTTTTGGTCGTTGCCTTCAACGACCTTATCACAAAGAATGTCGTTATTTTCCATTAAAGACGGTCAGCTTTTAACCATCTGTTTTTGGTCACAAAAATGTCGCAAATGAAAAACAATGACCATTCAGCGACCAATAGTGATGGTCGCAAGTTGACATATTTCTTGTAGTGCAACTTGATGTTAACATTACTGTGCATGCCAAGTTCTATGTTTCCGTTCACTTTTCCCAGTAAACCTGTTGTTGCTATAGTTTTAGGCTAGAATAGCTGACATGCACTTTGACATCTTAATTATCTCTTCCATCTATCCACAATTTACACATATACCATTCATAATCTATGCTACCATAAGAGATTATGTTTAGTAGCCTTTTGTAGCTTGCCTGAGATTGTAGTGTTCATTGGTTGCAGGTTTGTGACAGTTGGAGGCTTTGATTTAGTCTGAATTTTTATCATGTCCCAACTTCTCTAATAGAATTGTTGAAGCAGGAGGTGCCTTTGACATATATGTTCATGCTGGATGCCTACATTCTCACACTAAAATTATATTGGTGAAAGCTCACTGCTTGTGCATGGACCTTCTTTGATGAATGCTTGATTTTGTTATGGTTTTTGCTATGGATTGTCCAGTTTAAGTTGCTTTGGATTGTGAACTTCTTAAAACCCATAAATCTCAAAGATCTTTACCCTGATCTACAAATGTGTTTCTCTCTCTCTCTCTCCAGATCCATGCATCCATCCAGTGGTGAATCTCTTGCATCCTTACAAGTTTATTTTACTACTCTACATCTGCAGTATGCATGATTATTATCCCCTCCTCTCTGCCTACAACAAAGCTCGCAAGTTTGTGTGTAACATACCTCTCTCCTCATCCATTTATCTTCTTCTCTGGTGTTGTTAGTGAATGAAGTGCATGATTTTGCAAAATGATTTATCTTCATGATAGAATTAGATTAGTTACTACTGAATGGGAAATATTTTGGAAAATGTTAAAGATCATCGTGCCATCAGTGTTGTGGATTTAAACCTCAAAACAACCACATGTGGTGACTAAGTATCCAATAATGAGAATCACACTAGAAATGGAGGCTCCTCAGGGCCTTGATATCATGGACCGCGAGGGTGGGTGTGGCAGCTGGTTGTACTGTTACCACCAGTCAATTACCATGTTACCACCAGCCGATTACCAGAAGCCACCACCACCGCTAATGCCATCGTTGCCCTCGCGGCCGCCACCACCGGTTGTTCATGGTTTATTAATCATTTTGACTAACTAATTGGTATTTTGTGGTTCCTCACTTGTGGCATGAGATTGACATGCTTGCCTTTTGTGGATCTGCACATGGTTATGGCATTGAGTATTCTGAGCCCACGATAATGGTGTATTACATTCCTATCTCCACCTCTTTCCTTTCCTGTGAAGGTAACCAAAGGCGATCTCTGCCTCTACCTTCATCTTTTTCCTCTATTTTTTGTTACATAGCATGGATGCTTTTGTTTTTTGTAAAAATTCCAATATTGTTATGCTCGTGGCCTATGTTACATTTTGCTCTATATCTTTGATATGTATTGGATAAAAATAATACTTCTCAAGAACCTTTGATTTAATCATATGTGCAAGTGTGATTGATATGCTAGCCATTATTCCAAAAATGGGCCTTATGGATGAACTAAGCACTCATGTTTAGGATGATGGGCCTTAGTTGTAGATGATGGCCCTTATGGATGAACTGTGCGCTCATATTTTGTATTAGAATTTGGAATTATGCCTTTGGTTAGTTTAGTTTAATAATTGTACTTGAGGCGGCCTTTTGAAAATAGATGTAAGAAGACCCGAGTACTCATTCAAAGTGTGTCTGTATTAAGTGTTGGTGGGTTTAGTTTTCCAAGACCATAGCTGATGTTTTCTTTATAGAATAAGATGGAACTAAACATTCATCAGAAGTATGTTGGTAGGTAGTAGCAGTTAAATTTATGCAACTCTGATAAGCTTCAAAAGATTTAACTTTATAATACTACCTCCGTACCATAATATGAGAATCAACATGTTGTGCTGCTTTAGCCTACCTACTTTTTGTTGCGCTAGGCTTTAGCCGATCTACTAACTATGGGCATAATTACAATAGATGATGCCAACTCGGCGGAGCTCAAGAAATGCCAAAGACAACTCAAAGCTGAGCAGTTCTGGTCATCAGTGCTATATGATCATGCGGAATCCTTTCAGAATAAGAATCAGTTTTGGACTAAAGCATTTTGTTGTTTCCTAGACCAATTGCTATGTACTGAATGTTAAACTTGATATATTAGATTGATAAACACAACTACATTATGCTATTTTTTATATTTGCAATGCTTCAATAACTGTATTACTGCATTGGATATGACTATACCCGGCGGCAAGCCGCACTTCGTAAGACAACATGATTCATGCCTTTTGTTCATTGATTTTGCTTACTCAGAAAGATGCTTCATTTGCTTTATAGTATCCATCGCCTTTGCCAAGTCATTTTTTGTTAAGAAGTATATCTAAATTTAATTTTGACCCGAAGTTCTCAATTCAATACATGCATAATGTGTTTCATTTCTGTCAATTCAAAGCGAGCTTCGTTAACCTGTTAGATTTTATATTAGATTAGCCACACCTGTGTATTTCTATCAGCTTTACTCTATGTTGTTCATTGTACCAGCTGCATCAGACTGTAGGTACTGTTGATTGCAAAGCTGTAAATCCACCTGTCCATAATGCTTTTGTCCATGCAACTAAGGTCGATTTTCCTTTTCATTTATTGTGCAATCTTATTCTACAAGAAGCAAAAGGTCAATTCTGATTATTCTTAATTAATATAAATATGTATTTAAATCTTGTAATGTTTTCCTCATCTTCCCCAGATTTTGCATGTGATAAATTGATGCATGTTTTAAATATGTATTTAAATTTTGTAATCTTTTCCTGACTTCTCCCAAATTGGTGATACATACTTTGGCGATGTTACCTATGGAAAATAGGAATGATTTTCTTATTGTATGGATAGAACAATCAATTTTGCCGGTGAATCTTACATTGGCTACCTCAAAAAGAAAGAAAATGGACAATTCTGTTACAAAGATAACACCATAGACCAAGCATGAGCTTTTTATTTGTTGCTTGATGCATGTTTTAAATTGATGCAATGGAGGACTGTTTGTTGTGTTTCACATTCTCTAGCTTTTTTACGTACAGATGACCAGATATCCTGTTATTATTTTCTTATAGTTCCAGTTTTTAGCAATGCTTGTTGATGTTATGCAAATGATGTTGTGTCTGATATCAAGGCAATATAGGAAGATAAATACTCCCTCCGTTTGAAAAAGCTTGTCCCAAGCTTGTTCCTCAAATGGATGTATCTAGCACTAACTTGGTGCTAGATACATCCATTTGAGGGACAAGCTTTTTCGGACAGAGGGAGTAGTACCCAGTTTTTGCATGGCTGTAACTTGCAGAACAAGTTATGCTTTTGAGTTTCCCCATCATTAGAGCTTTTGGCGCTTGATTTCATTTGTGATTGGGAAATTTACATGCTTTTTGTGCTAAGATTTGGACTTTGACAACATCAATCTAATAGTCAACTATATAGTGGATGAGGATTTGTGGCTCTCGGGTGCCACACACCCCTATATGAATATAGTATTGAAACAATACCAGGAAATTAAAAAAAACTGGAATTTTGGGATGTCAAACCTTAGTGGCAATTGTACACCGGTGTTCAGTTTTGTGGGGAATGGGTGCACGTGGTATTCTGGGTAAATAAAAAATAAAAAAATCCTATGGATAGAAGAAACTGTTTGGATGGATCGTATGGCAGATCGTAAATTTTCTCCCATGCATTTCCCACCATATAGTTTAATACTATGCCATATAAAAGCATTGTAAATAACTCTCTTGAGACTACCACTATGGCCTGCTCATTGTATATTGTACTGCATCACGATGCTTTTATGTATTTAATGCTACATTTTCTAACAAACACACCAATGGCAAGTAATGAAACTCATGATCTGCTACATGCATCTGCTATCTCTTATTCTTTGAGTAGATGTTGGATTGGTAGACTTCTTTTATGGATTCATTAAACTTCTTTTATTGGTCTGCCCCCTTGACCGTGACAAAGGAAGGGCCGCATTCAGAGAGCGAAGACGATATCACTCCAGCAGCTAAAAGTGTCAACGAATTAGAGGTAACCACAATATTGGTCGGCTTTCCACTTGCATTACTGTAATACCATATATCATCTTACATACAAATGGACATTGATCTCTAGGATGGCCTTACCGAAACTGCCGACTCGCTGCCACCATACGAAGAAACATCAAACGAGTGACATACCCTGCCTCTGTCTCTGCCTCAAATGCCGATGATGCCTCTCTGTGCTATCACTCCCATGTCCTTTTTATTTTGTTTGTTCGGTGAATGTTGGATTAGACAAGGAAGGATTTATTCACGCAGGATCTATACATCTATGAACTATTTGCACAATCTTTTATTTAAGCTTTGAAACGAGAGAATTAAATGTTGGGTTTGAGCAATGGTGTTGCATGTTTTTCCTTGGTGTTGGATTATTGATATGAATCGCCACAAGTAGAATTGTAGCACTACAAGTTATCACGACACGAAGCCTTAATCTACTACCATTTCTATGTGTTGTGAACTGCTGCATAGGCTTTTGATCCTGAGTGATCGGTTTTTGCAATGTTTATTGCTTGCATATCATGACAACTCTTCCATGAAGTCTATTGTTTTTAATCTACTACCAACTCTACCATCTATATATGAACTTTTCTATATTTGCAGTTTTTTATATACTTGAAATGATTCAATGATTGTATAAACGGATTGGATATGACTACCCGGCAGCGGGTGCTGTCGGGTGCGGCAAGCCGCACTTCCTACCTAGTTATGAACATGACAACAACCTAAAAGCTATAGGCCGGGAGCAACTCCACAGCGGGCCAACACCACACACCTTATTTCACCGCGCCTAAGATTAACCTCCACAAGTCTTCTCCCAATATCTTGTAGTTGGATCTTTTTCGGGTTCACCAATGGATGAGACTTTGCCCCGTTGTTAGCACCATGAACTTATCATTTATTATTCCCTTCGAGGCTCGGGGCCACCAATCTTCTCCCTCAATACAACCATTTCCAGGAGCAACCACATAACGGAAGCCTTTTATTCCATTCCTCTAGGTGACAGAAATACAAATGAGGTGCATACATCCACAAACCCTGCATACATACATGGGGATAGATCCACTGAAAATATATGATACCGCTAAGGAAAACAAGAAATGGAAAACCGTAGTCCAGAAAGAGCAACCACACCCGCTGACAGAAAGTGCGACACAACCATGCAAGAATAGGAAGGTGCAGAGCTCTCGTCGGGACATTGCACTCACACAGCAAACAGCATCCCTGGCGCAGACAACCACCATGAATCAAGTCGTTAGCCGTCAAGTAGTGTCGTTGTGCTACCAACTATCAAAATGATTATTGGAAAGATCAAGCTTCCATAACTTTGGCAGATTGCAGACGGAATATGGTATTGGTCCAACGAAGTTGTTTCCTCCAAGATCTAAAACTGCCAGGTTCTTTAGGGCCCCAATGCTCGGTGGCATTATCCCGGACAAGTTGTTTGCACCCAAAAGTAGCCATTTAAGCGCGACAGATAGATTACCGATATCAGATGGCAATGTGCCCCTTAGCTTATTTTCACTCAGGTCCAGTATTATAAGCTTTGATAGATTAAACAATGTTGTTGAAACTCTACCCGATAGCCTATTCTGACCGAGAAACACCGCCCGGTCCTCCCTCATATCCGGCAATTTCCCAAGCTCTTCGGGAATGCTTCCTTTGAGTTAATTGTGGGTAAGTCGTAGCTCTTCTAAGTAAGTATTGTTGCCAAAGGTTGGTGGTATTTTCTGGTGAGGCTATTATTGGAAAGGTTGACTCCTATAAGATTGCAGAGGGAACCTATAGTTTGGGGCATTGAACCCACTAGCATGTTAGAATAGAGATCTAGCGCAATGAGTTCTGAACAATTTGTAAGAGCATTCGGAATGCTCCCCTGCAATAAGTTGTCATGTAGGTAAAGGATCTGTAATCGTATAAGACGATTGAGAGGGGGCAGCTGGCCAGAGAAGAGATTGTTGGATAGTGTAAGTTCCCTAAGGAAGGTTAGATTTCCAAGAGAGGGTGTGATTTGGCCTGTCAAGCTCAGGTTGGCAAGGTTTAGCACCGTAACACGTTCTAGGTGCCATGTGCTACACTTGATGCCCGACCACATACAATAGAGGATGTTCTCATTCCAAGAGCACAAGGCCCCCCTTGGGTCCGCTCTGATGGCCCCTTTGAAATCAAGCAGTGAACGGTGATCTGTGGTGTTACCATGAACTGTTGAGCAATTAATGTCACTTGCTCCATACAACAACCCTAAGAGCACTGGTAGAACAAGCATGCCAAGACCCATTAGGTTTATGTCTCCTGCAAAAGGCCAGACATGCATTTTCAACATAAGCTCCAGAAAATTACAAACCTACATTAGTGCATACTATGTCACTTTTACTCGGTAACTTCCAGTACAGATAGACCATTTTTTCACCAATGGAGTTGCAAGGGTAAAAGTGGAAAGTGGTCATAAATTAGCGATTTATTTTTGTAAACATGTTTGTATTATATGCTCACCGAAGAAGATAAGCACACTAAGGGGTGTTCGGTTGGTCTTAACTTTGGCTTTTGCACTTGGCTTAAAACCCCAAAAAAAACACCTATTTATGGACTTTTGGATTATACAATCATAGGTATCTTTTTTGCTTAATACCATCATAGGGGTCCTTTTTGCTTATAAGCCAAAATGCAAAAAGCCAAAGTTAAACCTAGCAGAATAACCCCTAACTCATAGTACTTCGTTGCAAAGTGCAAGTCAAAACATGGGTACATAACTACATATGAACCTAATATTTGAAACTTCATGAAAAAAAGCATAGCTCTATTTTTGAAAATGTGTGAAGAAAAAATTAAAAGGCAATACATATGGTAACAAGCCTAACCAGAAGACACAAGCCAAAAGAGATTACTTTTTGCAGATTTGCTAAGCATACGTTGTCTAGCCTCGTCATCGCCAGTAGAAGATAGGAAGAGGATTGACGGCTGCAAGGGTGCTTGCCAGTGCTGTAGAAGTGTGGGGCTTAGGAGGGTGGCCGGAACGGCAGCGGTAGGCAGCTAAGCATGGTCTAGAGAGCGGGTAGAATGGGAGGGGGAAAACATCAAGTCTAAGCACCAATTTTAGGCTTTTGGCTATCGGAAATACTTCACATAAGACGTGTTGTGGTACCATAATGGTATGATGGCTAATCCAACGGCCAGTTGCAGCTTAGCCTTGCGCATGAATGGTGCAATATGGGATATCATACAAATATTGGATGGGAAGTGTCCTACGCGTACATAGCAGTGATGTTTGGGTTTTGCACATGATGGTATAAGCCAAAAGCCCATAAAATAGGTGGTTTTTTTGGCTTGTAAGCCCAAATGCAAAAGCCAAAGTTAAGCCCAACCAAATACCCCCTAACTCTTAGTACTTCGATGCAAAGTGCTAGTTCGAGCATGGTACATAACTGCATATGAAAATTCCCGGAAAAAAAATTATAGCTCTAATTTTTTTTAAATATGTGAAAAAACAGCAAAACAATACATATGGTAACAAGCCTAACAAGAAGAGTCAAACCAAAAGAGATATTTTTGTGGATTTGCTAAGCATTGGTTGCTTAGCCGTGTCATTGCCGGTGTCATGCGAAGCATAGGAAGAGGGTTGACAGGTGCTAGATGGCGCATGAGAAGGGTGGGGCTTAGAGGGATGGTCGAAACAGTTGTGGCACGACAGAAGAGGCGGCTCGGAGAGGGCAGGATGGCGCACAGCGGCGGTAGCCGGTAGGCAGTTAAGCAGGGGCTAGAGAGCGGGTCGACTGGGAGGGGAACAAGATGAATAGTACTCCCTCCGTTCCTAAATATAAGTCTCTGTAGAGATTCCACTATGGAGTACATACGGAGCAAAGTGAGGGAATCTACACTCTAAAATGCATCTATATACATCTGTATGTGGTCTATAGTGGAATCTCTACAAAGACTTATATTTAGGAACGGAGGGAGTACTTATGTTTTGAATGTGAATTCCAGCATTTCCTTGCACGGGAAGTCCATCCACCTCTTATATACATGAGAGGTGACGGCCGATTGACAACACAACACACAATCGATCAAATCATCTACCACTTTTTATCTTTTATCTTTTCTCCTTAACCCTAGTTCTTCTTCCTCGTTCTTCGTATGTTCTTCTTGTTGCAGGGCAGCAAACCTCGAGGCCCTAGGGGCGATCAGGTCAACCTAGGGCAGCCCATAGCCGCCGCACGCCCTGAGGGGGTCTCTCCCGGGCGTGTGGGGTTTCGGGTCTACAAAAGCGCCCGCCGGATTGCTTGCGTACCGCGCTTCCGGACGGGTCTCCTTTGACGTGAGCTGCAGTGCATCACCCTCAGTGTTGGAGATACACGGTGACGTGTTCGTGTGCGAACACTAGGCAAAGCTAGCATTGGAGTTGAGCCACGGGAGCCACACCACGTGAAGGCCAAGAGTGATTCTTTGGTTGGTTTTGCTATTCGTACGTGGAGATTCGGTTCGTGTACTTGGGGCATTGTGTGGAAAGCTCAGTTAATTTTTCATAGGGTCAGCAATACAAAGGACCATGGCGCCAACGGGTACCAAGTTTGAGGTGGAGAAGTTTACGGAACTGAAAACCTGGGGTTATGATAGACAAGGGTGAAAGATTTGTTGGCACAGCAAAGATGCTGGAAGGCGTTGTTGCAGGATATCAAGCCAGCTAAGATGGAATTATCATGCGATGGATGGAAATTTGCGGACATACAGTCGAACGAGTTTGGCTGGGTCAGACTAGGCAGTCTGACGGATCGATGACAGTCGGTTGGTACAGAAGACGGAGGTAAAATCGGCAAGGACGACATAGGAGCGTGATGCTGATGGTGACCGACTTCTGGGCATGGAAACACGTGGCGCAAGCCCGAGAGCTTGTGTGGCTTCGACAAGACGATGGCGCAGGGTTGATTCAAGATGGTGCGCACATGAGAGCTTGAAGTCTACGGGGCATGAGGGTGGACTGATCATCTGCCATGGAGTCATGTTGGAGGTGAAGCTGGATTGAGGGGCTATGGTGTAAGGATCCAGAGAATTGAAGCCTATTTCAGCTAGGAAAAAAAATCGAGGGACACGTAATTCGGACTGGAGCCCAGTGGTCTGATGGAAGTGTGAAACTCATCATTGGTCGGTGTTGATCGGTGGTACTCTGTAGTAGGTATTGAGTGATGTGGGTTCGCGACCTTTGAGACTCGACCGAGACAGCAGAGGCTCGACGCGATAGTAGCGGTGAGGCGTGTGGTACACACGGACATGGAGACGGGCCAGGGCTCTGGTGGTCATACATGTGGTGAGACAACTGCGAATTTGACTCGGGATGACTACAAGCAATGGTGAAATTTTTTCAAGTTTCAGACAGATGGTCAAAAAAGAGCGGTGATGTTGAGTTCAGATAACTCTTATGTTTGACACCCAATATGTGAGTTGTTCACTTTCACGCAGGTCATGATCGTTGTGTGATGGCATTGACGGATACTTTGGAAATTGGGAGCACAAACTAGAGTAAGGGGAACTTAATTTCGCTCGAGCGTTGACTGTGGTCAAGAAATGAAGGGACTACAAGTTGCAGGTGGAGTCACATGGAGTATTTGGAGTAGCATAGGTACTCACGGGATAATCACAAGTCCAATGTACATGGAAGTTTGATGCATTGACGAACTCAAGGTGGTGGAGAATATTCGCCAAGCTGAAGTTTGTTAGAGTTGTGTCGAATATTGTGTACAAGGTAGGTTACAGTTGGACTCTGAGTAGTATTGTATTTAGATAGGATATGGAGTCGTGTCCTAGTAGGACACTTGTATCCTAGACCTCTTATATAATGAGGGGTACACACACGATGTAACCTATGCCAACATAATAGCACAGGAACGCAGGGGAAACCGGCGGCATGTGCCGGCGTCCAAAGCGACCGGGTGCGGTATTGTAGCGGTATCATGGGGAGGAGCGCCCATAGTCAGGCCCCGGGGATGTAGCCATATCGGTGAACCTCGTTATCAAATCTTGGTGTCGTGCTCGTGTGATTGCTTGGTCCTCGGATGATCAATGGTACGCCACGAATTTATTTTAACAGGTGCAACGTCCGTGCTTCTGAATGTACAGGCTCAGTCACATGTTCCAAATTACATGCTCCCGCTGCCAAAAGTTCCCCTTTGTTGTTCCTTATAGTGAACCCCTAGCCTCCTGAATGGAACTTTTCGTATGCCCCGTCTATGTTAATCTTCAGGATACCAGCACGAGGGGGAGCCCATTTTGAAGTAGAGTTGAATTTTGCACTGTCTTTTTGCTGCATAGAATTGATTGCATTAGCAAGGTGATGATTAATTGAAAAGGAGATTTCATCAATGTTGGCAATCACCGCTTTATTAATCGTAGTTGTGTGTCTCCCTCTAGTCAAGATTTATTATATGATTATATCCTTCTGATAAGAACCCTCCGACCGAGAGTTTAAGGCAATCGGAAATGACATTCGACAAGGGAAGATAGCAGGTTCTGATGTATAAGTGCTTCATCTGAGTCGTCGAACCCTGGATTGGATGATACAAGACATGTGACATCACTGTAGATCTCTAGTTGTGCCTTGCTTGCACTTTGTGTATTGGTCCATGTATGTTTTTCTGCCACCGTCCATGACGAGTGTCGACATGGAGTCCGCCACTCTCAAATTCAACTGATGGAAGTATGAAGAAGCTATATATCTTAGTCAAGAAGCGCATTAAGATGTTGCAGATGTGATGCATCTCAATACATAGGATACGAAATGATGAATCGAAAGAACCAAGGGGCAAGAAAATCAATTTGTAACTAAGAAACACCTAGGCCTTCTTGAGTTAATCCCCTCCCAAGGGGATTGGAGAGGATTTAGAGGACCTTTTACTTGCAATGGATTAAATCCCCATCAATCCTCTCTCATCCCTACCAATCTGAACAAGCCCTCCTTTGTTTGGAAGAAAATTAGTCGTGTACAAGAAGAGCTGCTTGATTCATTGTGTTTTCTTGTGTCACGACTCAAAAAAAGAAAAACACAGAAGGTGTCGCTACACCAGAACACATTATGAACATGACAACAACCTAGAAGCTACAGGCTGGGAGCAGCTCCATAGCGGGCCAACACCACGCACCTTATTTGACCGCGCCTAACATTAACCTCCATGGGCCTTCTCCCAAAGTCTTGCTATTGAATTTTTTCGGGTTCACCAATGGATGAGACTTTGCCCCGTTGTTAGCACCATGAACTTATCATTTATTCCCTTCGAGACTCGGGGCCACCAATGATCTCCCTCAATACAACGACTTTCGGGAGCAACCACATTGTTTTCGCCCAAACGGAAGCCTTTTATTCAATTCCTCTAGGTGACAGAAATACAAATGAGGTGTGTACATTGATAACCCACAAGTATAGGGGATCGCAACAGTTTTCGAGGGTAGAGTATTCAACCCAAATTTATTGATTCGACACAAGGGGAGCCAAAGAATATTCTCAAGTATTGGCAGCTGAGTTGTCAATTCAACCACACCTGAAAGACTTAATATCTGCAGCAAAGTATTTAGTAGCAAAGTAGTATGGAAGTAACGGTGGCAGTGGCAAAAGTGACAGTAGCAGTTTTGTAGCAATTGTAACAGTGGCAGCGGAAAAGTAATGGAGCAAAGATCAATATGAAACGAACTCATAGGCAATGGATCAATGATGGATAATTATGTCGGATGGCATTCATCATGCAACTTACAACCTAGGGTGACACAGAACTAGCTCCAATTCATCAATATAATGTAGGCATGTATTCCGAATATAGTCATACGTGCTTATGGAAAAGTACTTGCATGACATCTTTTGTCCTACCCTCCCGTGGCAGCGGGGTCCTAATGGAAACTAAGGGGTATTAAGGCCTCCTTTTAATAGAGAACCGGACCAAAGCATTAGCACTTAGTGAATACATGAACTCCTCAAACTACGGTCATCACCGGGAAGTGTCCCGACTGTTGTCACTCCGGGGTTGCCGGATCATAACACGTAGTAGGTGACTATAACTTGCAAGATAGGATCAAGAATGCAAATATATTCATGAAAACATAATAGGTTCAGATCTGAAATCATGGCACTCGGGCCCTAGTGACAAGCATTAAGTATAGCAAAGTCATAGCAATATCAATCTTAGAACATAGTGGATACTAGGGATCAAACCCTAACAAAACTAACTCGATTACATGGTAAATCTCATCCAACCCATCACCGTCCAGCAAGCCTACGATGGAATTACTCACGCACGGCGGTGAGCATCATGAAATTGGTGATGGAGGATGGTTGATGATGACGATGGCGACGATTTCCCCTCTCCGGAGCCCAAAACGGACTCCAGATCTGCCCTCCCGAGGAAGAACAGGAGGTGGCAGCGGCTCCGTATCGTAAAACATGATGAATCCTTCTCTCTGGTTTTTTTCTCCCCGAACGTGAATATATGGAGTTGGAGTTGAGGTCGGTGGAGGTCCAGGGGGGCCACAAGGACAGAGGGCGCGGCCCCCCACCCTTGTGGCCAGGGTGTGGGCCCCCTTAGATTGATTATTTTGCCAATATTTTTTATTTATTCCAAAACTGATCTCCGTGAAGTTTCAGGTCATTCCGAGAACTTTTATTTCTGCACAAAAATAACACCATGGCAATTCTGCTGAAAACAGCGTCAGTCCGGGTTAGTTCCATTCAAATCATGCAAATTAGAGTCCAAAACAAGGGCAAAAGAGTTTGGAAAAGTAGATACGATGGAGACGTATCAACTCCCCCAAGCTTAACACATTGCTTGTCCTCAAGCAATTCAGTTGACAAACTGAAAGTGATAAAGAAAAACTTTTACAAACTCTATTTGATCTTGTTTGTTGCAAATATGTAAAGCCAGCATTCAAGTTTTCAGCAAAGATTATGAACTAACCATATTCACAATAACACTTAGGTCTCACGTTTACTCATATCAATGGCATAATCAACTAGCGAGTAATAATAATAAATCTCGGATGACAACACTTTTTCAAAACAATCATGATATGATATAACAGAATGGTATCTCGCTAGCCCTTTCTGAGACCGCAAAACATAAATGCAGAGCACCCCTGAAGATCAAGGACTGACTAGACATTGTAATTCATGGCAAAATAGATCCAGTCACAGTCATACTCAATATCAACTAATAACAATGCATACAAATGACAGTAGTGCTCTCTAACTGGTGCTTTTATAAGAGGATGATGACTCAGCAATAAAAGTAAATAGATAGGCCCTTCGCAGAGGGAAGCAGGGATTTGCAGAGGTGCCAGAGCTCGAGTTTTTGAAATAGAGATAAATAATATTTTGAGCGGTATGCTTTCATTGTCAACATAACAACCAAGAGATCTCGGTATATTCCATGCTACATACATTATAGGCAGTTCCCAAATAGAATGGTTAAGTTTTTACTCCCCCTCCACCAACAAGCACACTCCACGGATGGTCCGAAACAACGGGTATCGTCCAACTAACAACAATCCTGGGGGAGTTTTGTTTGCAAATATATTATGATTTGATTTGAGCATGAGACTAGGCATCCCGATTACCAGCCATTTTCTCGTGAATGATGAGCGGAGTCCACTCATCATGAGAATTACCCACCTAGCATGGAAGATACTGACAGCCCCCAGTCGCTACATGAGCGATTCGGGCATACAAAACAGATTATCATTTGAAGGTTTAGAGTTTAGCACATGCAAATTTACTTGGAATGGCAGGTAAACACCTCATATAGGTAGGTATAGTGGACTCATATGGAACAACTTTGGGTTTATGAAGATGGATGCACAAGCAGTATTCCCTCTTAGTACAAGTGAAGGCTAGAAAAAGATAGGGGAGCGACCAACTAGAGAGCGACAACAGTCATAAACATGCATTGAGAGTAACCAACATTGAGTGCAAGTATGAGTAGGATATAAAGCACCATGAACATAAATATCGTGGAGGCTATGTTGATTTTGTTTCAACTACATGCGTGAACATGTGCCAAGTCAAGCCACTCGAATCATTCAAAGGAGGATACCATCCTATCATACTACATCACAACCATTTTAATTTCCATGTTGGCATGCAAGATAAACCATTATAAGCTCCTAGCTATTTAAGCATGGCATGAGTAACTATAATCTCTAATTGTCATTGCAAACATGTTTCATTCATAATAGGCTGAATCAAGAACGATGAACTAATCATATTTACAAAAACAAGATAAATCGAGTTCATACCAGCTTTTCCTCATCTCAATCATTTCATCATATATCATCATTATTGCCTTTCACTTGCACGACTGAACGGTGTGGATAATAATAATAGTGCACGTGCATTGGGCTAAGCTGGAATCTGCAAATATTTATTCAAAGGAGTAGACAAGGTAATATGGGCTCTTTGTTAGATCAACAATAATACATATGAGAGCCACTCAACATTTTCATCATGGTCTTCTCCTCTCGACCCCCAAAGAAAAGAAAAGAATTTCAAAGAAACACACTGAAATGTTTTTGGAGTTTTTGTTTTTCTGAAGAAAGTGAAACAAGAGCGAGAAAAACTATTTACACGGGAAAGCTCCCAACACGCAAAAGGAGAACGAGAAATCTTTTTGGATTTTCTTTTAATACTACTACTAAATGAACATAGAAAATAAACTAAACAGAAGCTACAACTAAATTTTTTTTTGTTTTTCTCAAAGTTTTTCAAACACACAAGAAGGAAGCAGGAAAAAGAAATAAACTAACATGGATAATACAATGAAAAAGTATGAACACCGACAACTGCAATGAGTGTGTGAACAAGAATGTAATGTCGGTGAGAAATACGTACTCCCCCAAGCTTAGGCTTTTGGCCTAAGTTGGTCTAAGCCCATGGATCAAAGTAGTCCTCTCCAGTATACTTAGGAGGATCCTGGGGGTTCCACTGGTTGGCGAGCTCCTGTGGCTCCCACTGATAAATAGACTCCTGATATGGGTCTGGTGATGTCTCTGGCTCAGGAATTGGGGATCGTGTTCCCTCCCAGTATGCATGAATGTCCGTGGGCAAAACCAAGTACCTACCTGAATGAATATCGAACAAAGTAGGTGCAGGCAAGGTAATAATCTGAAAAGTATCCTCGCTAAATATCAAGTTATAAATGAGTCTCTTTTCCTCATCATAGCGAATAAACTTATGTGCTACCATGCTATCATAATCTAAGTATATAGTGGGTAGCAGTTCCTCCTCTTTCTCATAGTGCCTAATGGGTATCTCGAACCGTCTAGCAAGGCGGGAGGCAAAGATACCTCCAAAAATAGGACCCTTTGTATGGTTTAAACTCAACCGTTTAGCAACCATAGCGCCTAAACTGAAAGTTTTATCACGAAGTAAAGCATGGAGTAAAATGGCAAGGTCAGGAGCACTAAGGCCTCCGCTCTCCCCGCGACCAATTAAACATCTCCCAGCAAATAATGAGTAGTAACGTAAAACAGGAAAATGTAAAGTAGCCACTCTCGCTTCCGACACCCTTCTCCTTTCCCCTACGGTGACTTCATCAATAAAATCTTCCACATCTCTAGGACGTGGTTCCTCGACGCTACCCTCATAAGGTAATTTACAAACCTCACAAAAGTCATAAAGCGTCATCTCCTTATGCTCATCATATAAGTGAAACTCTACCGTGGGTGGCGATCTCCTAGCATGAAAATGAAAATTTTGCACGAAAGTATTAGTGAGTAGGAGATACTGATCACACTGGTCGTGGAGAAAGTCGATGATGCCTGCATTCTCAGCCAAATAATAGAAATCATCATAAATTCCGGCCACTTGTAAGAATGCATCACATGACCATTCACACGGCCGAGTCTCAGTGGAGCGAGGAAGATTGTACTTGGGCTTCTCCTTCTCCTCATTTTCCTTTTCCTTCAAACCACGGCTCGAGGAACCTTTCAACAACCTCCTCATCATTTTCTTCCTCTGAAAATTTTCTAAAAGTTTTAGTGACTCAAAATAAAAGTGAACCAAACTCAACAAAATTGATAGCAACTACTCCTACCAGTATCTAGAAGCTAAATCATGCATCAAAACTACTTTGGACCATATAAATTTGACATGCAAGCTCAAGAACAAGGTCACCATAGCAGCACAAATTTCCAATAAATAAAGCACTAGAACAAAAACTAATTGGACCATTGGAGGAGTCACATACCAAAGAACAATCCCCCAAAACAGTTTTGCAAATGGAGCTTTGCACAAGGAGATCGAAAATGGCAGCAAAATGAGCAAGAACACGAGTTTGAGCTACGGGATGATTTTTTCTGGAGGAAGACGAAGTGGATGGGTGCTGGAATAAGTGGAGGGGACCCACGTGGGACCCACAAGACAGGGGGCGCGCTCTCCACCCTTGTGGCCCACTGGTGAGGCCCCCTGGTGTGTTCTTAGTGCCAGAAATTCTCAAATATACTATAAAAAATCATACTAAATTTTCAGGGCATTTGGAGAACTTTTATTTTTGGGACATTTTTTATTACAAGGATAATTCAGAAAACAGACAGATAATACTATTTTTTTTCTTTATTTATTCTAAATAACAGAAAGTAAAAGATGGGTACAGAAAGTTGTGCTTTCTAAATTCATCCGTCTCATGCCCATCAAAAGGAATCCATTAACAAGGTTGATCAAGTCTTGTTAACAAACTTCTTCCAAATGACATGAAACCGGAGAATTTTCGAATAACACTAGGTTACCTCAACGGGGATATGCATGTCCCCAACAATAAGAATATCATATTTCTTTTTGACTGTAGGAAGAGGGAATTCAAAACCTCCAATAGTAATAGTTGAAGTTTTTCTAATAGAATTGATACTATGAACTTGAGGTTGTTTCTTCGGAAAGTGTACCGTATGCTCATTACCATTAACATGAAAAGTGACATTGCCTTTGTTGCAATCAATAACAGCCCCTACAGTATTCAAAAAGGGTCTACCAAGGATAATCGACATACTGTCGTCCTCGGGAATATCAAGAATAACAAAGTCCGTTAAGATAGTAACGTTTGCAACTACAACAGGCACATCCTCACAAATACCGATGGGTATAGCAGTTGATTTATCGGCCATTTGCAAAGAGATTTCAGTAGGTGTCAACTTATTCAATTCAAGTCTACGATACAAAGAGAAAGGCATAACACTAACACCGGCTCCAAGATCACATAAAGCAGTTTTAACATAGTTTCTTTTAATGGAGCATGGTATAGTTGGTACCCCTGGATCTCCAAGTTTCTTTGGTACTCCACCCTTAAAAGTATAATTAGCAAGCATGGTGGAAATTTCAGCTTCCGGTATCATTCTTTTGTTTCTAACAATATCCTTCATATACTTAGCATAGGGAGGCATTTTAAGCATATCAGTCAAACGCATACGTAAAAAGATAGGTCTAATCATTTCAGCAAAGCGCTCAAAATCCTCATCATCCTTTTTCTTGGATGGTTTAGGAGGAAAGGGCATGGGTTTCTGAACCCATGGTTCTCTTTCTTTACCATGTTTCCTAGCAACGAAGTCTCTCTTATCATAGCGTTGATTCTTTGATTGTGGCTTATCAAGATCAACAGCAGGTTCAATCTCTACATCATTATCATTACTCGGTTGAGCATCAACATGAACATCATCATTAACATTATCACTAGGTTCATGTTCATCACCAGACTGTGTCTCATCATCAGAAATAGAAATATCATTTGGATTCTCAGGTGTGTCTACATCAGGTTCACTGGAAGCATGCAAAGTCCTATCAGTTTTCTTTTTCTTTTTATTACTAGGACTAGGTGCATCAGTATTAATTCTCTGAGAATCTTGCTCAACTCTCTTAGGATGGCCCTCAGGATACAAAGGTTCCTGGGTCATTCTACCACCTCTAGTCATAACCCTAACAGCATTATCATTATTCTTACTATTAAACTCATTGAGCAAATCATCTTGTGCCTTAAGTACTTGTTCTACTTGAGTTGTAACCATGGAAGCATGTTTATTAATAAGCTTAAGATCATTAACAGTTCTACTCATATAATCACCCAAGTGGTCAAGCATGTAAGCATTACGTTTCAATTGTCTACTAACATAAGCATTGAAATCTTCTTGTTTAACAATAAAATTATCAAACTCATCCAAGCATTGACTAGCAGACTTATTATGAGGAATATCACCTTCATCAAATCTATAGAGAGAGTTTACCTCTACTACCTGTGTTGGGTTATCAAGACCATGTATCTCTTCAATAGGCGGTAAATTCTTAACATCTTCAGCTTTAATACCTTTTTCTTTCATAGATTTCTTTGCCTCTTGCATATCTTCAAGATTGAGAAATAGAATACCCCTTTTTTCGGAGTTGGCTTAGGAGTTCGTTTAGGAAGTGTCCAATCATTATCATTACTCATTATATTATTAAATAGCAATTCAGCTTGCTCTATAGTCCTTTTCCTGAAAACACAACCAGCACAACTATCCAGGTGGTCTCTGGAAGCATCGGTTAGTCCATTATAAAAGATATCAAGTATTTTATTTTTCTTGAGAGGATGATTAGGAAAAGCATTAAGTAATTGGAGAAGCCTCCCCCAAGCTTGTGGGAGACTCTCTTCTTCAATTTACACAAAATTAAATATTTCCCGAAGGGCAGCTTGTTTCTTATGAGCGGGGAAATATTTTGCAGAGTAGTAAATCATATCCTGGGGACTACGCACACAACCAGGAGCAAGAGAATTAAACCACAACTTAGCATCACCCTTTAATGAGAAAGGAAACAATTTGAGAATATAGTAATAACGAATTTTTTTCTCATGAGCAAATAGGGTGGCTATATCATTCAATTTAGTAAGATGTGCCACAACAGTTTCAGATTCATAACCATAGAAAGGATCAGATTCAACCAAAGTAATTAACTCAGGATCGACAAAGAATTCATAATCCTTATCAGTAACAAAGATAGGTGAAGTCACAAACTTCGGATCATATTGCATTCTAGCATTCAAAGACTTTTCTTTCAGCTTAGCTAACAGTTTCTTAAGATCATCCCTATCATTGCAAGCAAGAAAGTCTCTAGCAGTTTCTTCATCCATAATATAACCCTCAGGTACAACAAGCAATTCATATCTAGGGGGAGAATCATAATCTTCAGTCTCAATAATATCATCGGTTTCAATAATTTCGTTCTCTCTAACCCTAGCAAGTTGTTCATCAAGAAATTCACCTAGTGGCACAGTATTATCAAGCAGAGAAGTAGTTTCATCATAAGCATCATGCATAGCAGAAGTGGCATCATCAATAACGTGCGACATATCAGAATCAATAGCATGTGTAGGTGTCGCAAGTTTACTCAAAACAGAAGGAGAATCAAGTGCAGAGCTAGATGGCAGTTCCTTACCTCCCCTCGTAGTTGAGGGAAAAATCTTGGTTCTTTGATCTTTCAAATTCCTCAGTGATCAACAGATATAAATCCCGAGTGACTCAGAGAATAGAGCTATGCTCCCCGGCAACGGCGCCAGAAAAAGGTCTTGATAACCCACAAGTATAAGGGATCGCAACAGTTTTCGAGGGTAGAGTATTCAACCCAAATTTATTGATTCGACACAAGGGGAGCCAAAGAATATTCTCAAGTATTGGCAGCTGAGTTGTCAATTCAACCACACCTGAAAGACTTAATATCTGCAGCAAAGTATTTAGTAGCAAAGTAGTATGGAAGTAACGGTAACGGTGGCAAAAGTGACAGTAGCAGTTTTGTAGCAATTGTAACAGTGGCAGCGGAAAAGTAATGGAGCAAAGATCAATATGAAACGAACTCATAGGCAATGAATCAATGATGGATAATTATGTCGGATGGCATTCATCATGCAACAGTTATAACCTAGGGTGACACAGAACTAGCTCCAATTCATCGATATAATGTAGGCATGTATTCCAAATATAGTCATACGTGCTTATGGAAAAGAACTTGCATGACATCTTTTGTCCTACCCTCCCGTGGCAGCGGGGTCCTAATGGAAACTAAGGGATATTAAGGCCTCCTTTTAATAGAGAACTAGACCAAAGCATTAGCACTTAGTGAATACATGAACTCCTCAAACTACGGTCATCACCGGGGAGTGTCCCGACTATTGTCACTCCGGGGTTGCCGGATCATAACACGTAGTAGGTGACTATAACTTGCAAGATAGGATCAAGAACGCAAATATATTAATGAAAACTTAATAGGTTCAGATCTGAAATCATGGCACTCAGGCCCTAGTGACAAGCATTAAGCATAGCAAAGTCATAGCAACATCAATCTTAGAACATAGTGGATACTAGGGATCAAACCCTAACAAAACTAACCCGATTACATGGTAAATCTCATCCAACCCATCACCGTCCAGCAAGCCTATGATGGAATTACTCACGCACGGCGGTGAGCATCATGAAATTGGTGATGGAGGATGGTTGATGATGACGATGGTGACGATTTCCCCTCTCCGGAGCCCAAAACGGACTCCAGATCTGCCCTCCCGAGGAAGAACAGGAGGTGGCGGCGGCTCCGTATCGTAAAAAGCGATGAATCCTTCTCTCTGGTTTTTTTCTCCCCGAACGTGAATATATGGAGTTGGAGTTGAGGTCGGTGGAGGTCCAGGGGGCCCACAAGGACAGAGGGTGCGCCCCAGGGGGGTGGGCGCGCCCCCCACCCTTGTGGCTAGGGTGTGGGCCCCCTTAGGTTGATTATTTCGCCAATATTTTTTATTTATTCCAAAACTGATCTCCGTGAAGTTTCAGGTCATTCTGAGAACTTTTATTTCTGCACAAAAATAACACCATGGCAATTCTGCTGAAAACAGCGTCAGTCCGGGTTAGTTCCATTCAAATCATGCAAATTAGAGTCCAAAACAAGGGCAAAAGAGTTTGGAAAAGTAGATACGATGGAGACGTATCATACATCCACAATCCCTACATATACGTGGGGATGGCCCTGCTGAAAATATAGGAAACCGCTAAGGAAAACAAGAAAAAGAAAACTGTAGTCCAGACAGAGCAACCACACCCGCTGGCAGAAAGTGCGACGCAGCCATGCAAGAACAGGAAGGTGCAGAGCTCTCGTCGTGTCGTTGCACTCGCGCAACAAACAACATCCCTGGCGGAGTCAGCCACCATGAACCAAGTTGTGTCGTTGTGCTACCAACTATCAAAATGATTATTGGAAAGATCAAGCTTCCATAAGTTTGGCATATTGCCGACGGAATATGGTATTGGTCCAACGAAGTTGTTTCCTCCAAGATCTAAAACTGTTAGGTTCTTTAGGGCCCCAATGCTCGGTGGCACTGTCCCGGACAAGTTGTTTGCACCCAAAACTAGCCATTTAAGCGTGACAGATAGGTTGCCGATATCGGATGGCAATGTGCCCCTTAGCTTATTTTTACTCAAGTCCAGTATTATAAGCTTGGATAGATTAAACAATGTTGTTGGAACTCTACCCGATAGCCTATTCTGACCGAGAAACATCGCCCGGTCCTTCGTCATATCCGGCAATTTCCCAAGCTCTTCGGGAATGCTTCCATTGAGTTGATTGTGGGTCAGTCGTAGCTCTTCTAAGTAAGTATTGTTGCCAAAGGTTGGTGGTATGTTTTCGGTGAGGCTATTATTGGAAAGGTCGATTCCTATAAGATTGGAGAGGGAACCTATATTTTGGGGAATTGAACCCACTAGCATGTTAGAAGAGAGATCTAGCCCAATGAGTTGAGAACAATTTGTAAGAGCATTCGGAATGCTCCCCTGCAATAAGTTGTCCTGTAGGTAAAGGATTTGTAATCGTATAAGATGATTGAGAGGGGGCAACTGGCCAGAGAAGAGATTATTGGATAGTGTAAGTTCCCTAAGGAAGGTTAGATTTCCAAGGGAGGGTGTGATTTGGCCTGTCAAGCTCAGGTTGGCAAGGTTTAGCACCGTAACACGTTCTGGGTGCCATGTGCTGCACTTGATGCCTGACCACATACAGTAGTGGATGTTCTCATTCCAAGAGCGCAACGCTCCCCTTGGGTCTGCTCTGATGGCCCCTTTGAAATCAAGCAGTGAACGGTGATCCGTGGTATTACCATGAACTACTGAGCAATTAATGTCACTTGCTCCATAAAACAACCCTAAGAGCACTGGTAGAACAATCATGCCGAGACCCATTAGGTTTATGTTTCCTGCAAAAGTCCAGACATGCATTTTCAACATAAGAAGCTCCAAAAAATTACAAACCTACATTAGTGCATACTACGTCACTTTTAATCAATAACTTCCAATACAGATAGACCATTTTTTTTAACCAATGGGGTTGCAAGGGTAAAAATGGAAAGTGGTCATAAATTAGCGTTTTATTTTTGTAAACATGTCTGTATTATATGGTCACCGAAGAAGATAAGCACACTAAGGGGTGTTCGGTTGGGCTTAACTTTGGCTTTTGCACTTGGTTTAAAAGCCCAAAAAAACACCTATTTATGGACTTTTGGATTATACAATCATAGGCATCTTTTTTGCTTAATACCATCATAGATGTCCTTTTGCTTATAAGCCAAAATGCAAAAGGCAAAGTTAAACCTAGCCAAATACCCCTTAACGCATAGTACTTTGTTGCAAAGTGCAAGTCTGAACATGGGTACATAACTACATATGAACCTAATATTTGAAACTTCATGAAAAATAAATCATAGCTCTATTTTTGAAAATGTATGAAGAAAAAACTAAAAGACAGTAGATATGGTAACAAGCCTAACAAGAAGACACAAGCCAAAAGAAATTATTTTTTTGCAGATTTGCTAAGCATACGTTGTCTAGCCGCGTCGTCGCCGGCAGAAGATAGGAAGAGGATTGACGGCTGCATTAGAAGTGTGGGGCTTAGGGGGGTGACCGAAAGTCGGCGGTAGGCAGTTAATCATGGGCTAGAGAGCGGGTCGAACGGGAGGGGATAAAGATGAACAGTAGCCGCACACGAAGGAAGAAGATGACTTATCCATAAAACTTTTTGAGGCAACTGACGGATGAGTGCTCCCTCTTTTTGAGGATAACAATTCAAAAAACGATGATTACTCGATAAAACTACTAGTAAAATAACAACGAAAGACAAACTCATAACACCAATTTCAGGCTTTTGGCTATCGGAAGTACTTCACATACGACGTGTTGTGGTACCATAATGGTACGATGGCTAATCCAACGGCCAGTTGCAGTTTAGCCTTGCGCACGAACGGTGCGATGTGGGATATCGTACACATATTAGATGGGAAGTGTCCTACGCGTACATAGCAGTGTTGTTTGTGTTTTGCACATGATGGTATGAGCGAAAAGCCCATAAAATAGATGATTTTTTTGGCTTATAAGCCAAAATGCAAAAGCCAAAGTTAAGCCCAACCAAATACCCCCTAACTCGTAGTGCTTCCATGCAAAGTGCTAGTCTGAGCATGGTACATAACTACATATGAAACTAATATTTGAAAGTTCACGAAAAAAAGATTATAGCTCTAATTTTTGAAAATATGTGAAAAAACAGCAAAAGAATACATATGGTAACAAGCCTAACAAGAAGAGACAAACCAAAAGAAATATTTTTGCGGATTTGCTAAGCATCGGCTGCTTAGCCTCGTTGTTGCCGGCGCCATGCGGAGCATAGAAAGACGGTTGACGGGTGCTCGCGGGCGCATTAGAAGGGTGGGGCTTAGAGGGATGGTCGGAACATCTGTGGCACGGCAGAAGAGGTGGCTCGGAGAGGGCAGGGTGAGAGCGGGTCGGCTAGGAGGGGAAGAAGATGAAGTAGTACTAGTCTGTGAAAATCCACTGATCCATAGAAACTTGGCGGCTAGGTGCTTCCTTTTTTCGAGGATTACATGACAAGAAAAGATGATTACTCGGTACAACAACTAGTATATCAGGACGAGAGAACATCTCGCAAAATAATAAATAAATAAAAATCAGGACGAGGGATGGTATCGAACCTCTACTGGAGCGCACGGCAGGACAACCTCTTTCCCGGGTGGTGTGTGAGTAAGGTGAATGTTGGATGCTCAGCCAGCTTAGCTCAGGCCCCGGGCTTTAAGAACACTTGCGCAGCGCCCCTCACATCCACACGCTTGGGTCGCATCTGCCATTGTCACTGCATTATTTCAGCTTTGACATCCAACGCAGCGGCGAAGTCAAATTTTGATGTCATCTCCCACCTACCTGCGTCGCTGTTTCAGCGGGACAGGATCACAGGATATATTGCGGCGCAGCCAGGCAGAGAGAGACCTTCTGCGCGTCATGTCGACAAAATGCAGGGTGCACAACGGTACTCCAGTTGGGGTTTTGGCAACATCGTGAAGAAATCAACATTTCTGATAGGGACGCTCTGGTCCAGATGTCGACAGACAGCAGGATACGAAAATAACACAAGCTTGGACCAATGAGGGCAGGCAGTCACAACTCAACATCAGCAAATAGCTAAGAGATAAGATAGGGCCTTTGCCACTCAACTCGAGACGGGCAGGTCATGCTTTTTTCTCTCACAAGTCGCATAACCATATCAAACGACAGCTCCTTCAGACACCACCAACCAAAATACTGTGAAAACCCTTTCAAAAAAAATTATACTGTGAAAACAACCATCAAGTAGATACTAAAAGCTCTTGGACCATTGACTTCTCGCATCAACTAAGTGTTCATGTTTCCTATTTGTGACTACTACCTTCTACAAGATTTAAAATTAGCTAATGTTACAACAGCAATACACACGTTTCAATGAGTCGCAATGCTCACAGGCTACAGTTTAACAACCTAGTCAATCATAGGGTTCACTGAATCAGTAAGGACAATGTAATAAGCTCTACAACAGGAGTCGGCCGAGTAAACATCAACTTCTGACTACTTAAGGTCAAAACTGAAAGAATGTGAACTGTATTCTAGAGAGCATACAGCAAGCTTATAGGAGCCTATAGCGAGAGAGCGCCTGACGCGAACAAGAGATTCCTCCAAGAAAACTGCAGTTGCGAAAAAGCAGTTAGCCCTCGGTTTTCGCTGCACATGGTAACTACTATATACATTAACTGATGAAAATGATGGATGGAAGGAGAATGGATTTCTCACCCGCAAGTTATAAACAGGAGTCGATTTTGTGGGGAGAGCTTTCAGCAGCCTCAGTCGGTTAGTAGAACCAGCTTTGCTGTTTCACAGAAATAAAGGATATTTCACAACTAGAGTAAGGCAGCTAGGGTAGCATTTTACAAGCAAAGCAAGTCAGCCAACTTACGTGTCATCCATCTTCAGGGCCTTTGTGCTGGATGAGACATCCCAGAGTTTAACAGTACAATCAGCCGATCCAGATGCAAGCAATGCTCCCTCGCAGCTATAAAACAAAGGAAGAATTGTCTAGCTAAGATGATTCTTTGGTATAGAATATTAGCATGCAATTAAGTAATCATGTTTCTCCAAAAACTATAATCATATGTAGACAGACAGAACAACACAGTATGACTTGTTACTGAAAGAAAAAGAAAAATGTACATTTCAAAACAGAAGAACCATCAGTGATATTCAATCTAATCCGTTGCATCTTAAGTCTACAACATGGAAGACATTCTTTACAGATTTTCTTTAAGCAATAGATCCATAAGAAAAATTACTGTGCTCAACCAGTAACTGCAGAACGGCCAGGTGCATAAGAACAAACAACCACGTACGAGCGTTCAAGTGTCGTTATTTGTGAAGACAAAATCACATTACCTTCCAGTTAAATACTCTAAAAAGGATGGCCAAAATTGGTTAGTGAACCCATTGCTCATTTACAGACAAATCTAACCCAGTGTGAACTGAAGCAGCTGCTCAGCAAACTGATTACAGGCAGCAGAGAGGGAAGGCCAGTTTGTCAAGCCCTACCATAAACTAATACAGTACTCTTTAAATATATTTGGTATACCATAAGCTAAACTGCATAATGAGGATTACCTGAAAGCAAGTGACCACACACAAGAGTTGTGTCCTGCTAGTGGTGAAACACAGCGACCAGTAGAGAGATCCCACATCATGATGGTCCCATCTTCGTCTCCGGAGGCCATGTATCGCCCATCAGGAGACATTGCCAATGACAAGACCATACTCCTATGACCAATAAACATCCGTATACATTCACCAGTTTGAACATCCCATAGCCTTACAGTTTTGTCACTAGAGCCGGTGGCAATGTAATTACAGTTTACATGCCATTGCACACACTGTCAGATAAGTAATTTGTAGACATGAGTACATGAGCACTGAAAGCATCCCCATAGGCAGACTATCATTTCTCAAATCACTACAAGTTCTGAGCACACTTACATCAACATCAGCAAGATGCCCAGCCATTATCCGCAAAGGTTGGATTTTATCCATTGACCAGATTCGAGCAGTCCTGTCATGTGAGGCACTGGCAAAATAATGGCCGACTGGACTAAACTGCCACAAAAACATAAAAATATGTCAGCAATACAACGCACAATGATGTCTATTCAATAGAACAGAATTAGAAAGCTACGCAACACAAATATATGTACGGATCATAAGCTGTTGAAAAGAACATCAAGCCCAACGGACCCATTCCAAATCCCATCATCAGAAGTGTTCAAGATGAAGAACGTACTAAAGAATATGTATCACAAGTATTTGCAGTTTTGCACTCGCACCAAGATCAAGACTAAAACAATAGTAGGGCATGGACATTTTTTGTAACAATGAGGCCACTATTAGAAATCCAGAAGAGTTTTCTCTCAAAAAAAATTCCAGAAGAGTTAACTAAAAACTACTGAAATGAGGCCACTATTATTAGAACTTCAGAAGAGTTTATTTAGAACTACTGAAATGAGGCCACTATTAGAACTTCAGAAGAGTTTATTAGAAACTACTGAAATCAGGCCACTATTAGAACTTCAGAAGAGTTTATTACAAACTACTGAACAACTGACTGATTGTACGGCATCGACATTGATTGTAACAACAGATCTGAGCATCATTCAAATAAAAACTAATGAAGAATCAACTAACTAATCAAATGTTTTCGCCTGAACTAGGTAGTCAAGACACCCCATGAAGAAAGAACTCAAATGTTGTTTTCACAACAACGACACAGAGAAAGGATTTGTTCACATACTTGGACATCCCAAACTGGATAATTGTGTCCTTTGTAACAAACAAGATTGGCATTCAGCTTGGTACTCCACAGCCGAACTGCAATAAATATTAAAAAAATAGATGAACGGTTAGTTTGATTAAATAAATGAACAAGGAAATGAATGGTACTCCCTTCATCCCATAATGTAAGTGACACAAAAAACATCCTGCAATGGGACGGAGGGAGTACAAAATAAGCATAATGTAAGTGACGCCTTACTTGTTGAATCTGAAGATGATGACAGGAGAAAATCTCCAAATGGACTAAAGGCAGCGGAATAAACTGGTCCAGAATGACCTTGGAATAATGTATATGGTCTTTTCCCCTCAGATGTTGATGACAAGCGTTCGTCCTGTGAAGATCCATTCTCTCCTTGTGAACTAGCTGAGAGTCCAAATTTGCCTAGTCAGCAAATACCATCAAGAATTCAAGATAGAAATGAAAACGCTACTATGTTGGGAAATTTAATGTTCTATGATTATTCTGAAGTTCTGGACAGGTTCCAGTTAAATACTGCAACGCCGTTAAAATATTCTAGCATGTCCAACAAGTAGCTCCAGAAGACATTTATTGCATTGTCCAAGACATGCATCAGTGCTACAACACCACCTTAAACTTCTAGGTTGTAACTTAAACTAAATGAAATAAACTAGAATCCTTAGAACAAAAGGCTACCATGACCGAAATCAGGTGCGCAGTTACAGAAGCATTTCACCATATCATAGTGGAACAAAAACATCAGCAATATGTTGTGTAGAACGACTAACATGTTTTTGCTGGTTGACCAATCTTTGCCATATCCCAAACCTAGTGAAAAAGAAAGTTTTACCAGTTAATGTAGTGATCACATGAGAAACAAACTATCACCTAAAGGGACTAACCTTTACTGATGAGTCTGAGAACCCACCAACAACCAAAGATCCATCATTTGAGATCGATGAGCAGTTTAATCTGCGTTCCACAGGATAATGTTTTCAAACCAAAGTATGCACACTGAAACAGTTGATACTAAATTACAGCTAAGCTTACCCGTTATGTGTATTAAGGAATGTGTAGAAGCTAACAGATGGCAATGCCAAGTTATTCAATTGTGCACGGTTTCGCAGGTCCTCAAGAATTGATTGTTCAACTTCAACAGGCCTGAAACAAACAAGTAATTTTTCAGGATCGTAAACGCAAGGCTGACACTTGACAGATCAAAAAGTACACAAGTGAGTATGTTCTGCAAAAAGAAAAAAGAACAATATTTGGTCCTCCTGAAACTTGTAAGATAACTTTTCCATGAGAACCCGCATAAAACCCCTCAGCCTTTATTTTAGGTTCCAAGTCAGGCTCAAGCGCATGACACTCACATGACTGGAGTATGGACCCAGATTCAGTTATAGGAATGGTATTTATTTTCAAAGACTACAGTTGATAAATTATTTAGAACTTTTTTTAGAACTGTAGATAAGAGAATAAATTTTTACGTCGCTGGAAGGGTTAGCTCCGGTTTCACGCGAGGTGCCGCAGAAATCATGCTTGTTTCGGATTTGGAATTTTTCCCTGTTGCACCTACAAGCTTATCCTTTTTGAGCTTTTTGTTAAGAGGACCACCCTGCTTTCCACCTTCTGAGGATTTTTTCTGTAGCAAAAATAATAAGAAATAATGAAAGATCCAATGTTAGTAACAGACAAGGGTATATGGACAGCATTCCTGTTCTTAAGATAACAGCAGAAGAAGAGAAGAACAAAAACATGCTACCGAGTGTTGACAAAAAAGGAATGTCCAGGTTTCAATGGCAGAGTGCATATAACAAACATAATATAACAAGAGTCCCATACTATGAGAGAGTTTCTTGCCTTGTTATTATCTTCTGCATCTGCATCCTTGCTTTCTGCTTCAACTCTATCAGAATCTGAGAGTGCTTTCTCCATACGCTCCTCAACTGAATCTTCAAGCAACTGCATACCATAAATTTAATTTTAACAATAACACATGCCTAAGGATAACGAAGAATAAATACTTAAATAGAAAACTGAAAAATTGCTCTCATGGAAGAGGTTCGTTTGGGAAGTGGCAAAAACAATGCTACTAGAGTTTTTTTTTTCCCTATTTGATCGGCATTGTTAACCGTTTTGATAGAATAGATAAAAGGAAACAAACACATTGATCACAGATGTGCTGAATAACATACCCCCCAATGCACTTCCTTCTGATTTATCTGTTTTGCCAAGTCCTTACTGGTTCCAACCAGAGCAACAACATCCGCATCATCAGAGATCAATGAAGGCTGCCCAGCGGATACTGCCAATTTAGATAGAGGGAAGTGGTGGAAAAGTGAGAAGTGAGGGTAAGCAAAATGTGCGATATAATCTCAACAGACTGGGAACTGTACCTTCAAAAATTATCCTTTCATTGATTATTCCAAGCATCACAAGAGCTTGTGTTTTCTGGAGATACTGGAGAAGTAATTCATATGAATACTGCAATGAAACACGAGGTAGAAACTTTAAACAGAGCAGTTGACATAATTTTATAGGAAAAACAAAATTGCAGCAAAAAAAAAAGATGAGATCGTGATGTATCATGCAACGAATTGCCAATTGAACTAGAAATCACCACATGGAATGTGCTTCGCCAGCAACATCTGTGAAAAACTGGTCTATATGCGGTTTGTGTCTCATATTTGACACTAGCATTCAGTATATGTATTATGGTATCATGATGACGTATCATCTACTCCTATTTGAAACTAGTTGCCCATTAGGATTCAGGAAGAAAAAACTTGTAACAAACCTTAGATTGTGTTTGTTTCCCTTGGTCATAACAACACTTAACCAAGTAAGTGGTGGAAAAGGGTACGCGAGAATAAAGCATCTCAACTTATAAAGCTATTGTCACAACAACAGATATGCATCCAGTGGAACATTTTATCTATGTGCATTGATTTAACTCAAAAGGTGACCCACCCATACAATCGTAGTTGAAACAAAGAGATGGAATGCAAATATAGAACTTGGTGCAGTACTACCTCACATAATTTAATTCTGAATTTATTTTCCCTTAAAGATCGGGCCAGATCCATTTCCTGAAAATTATAGCAGGCAGAACAATAAGTGCATGTTTTGTGAATCCTGAGAAGATAAAATCAAATAAACAAATGCAAATCTTCATTCACACTTGAATGGATACAAGAGAGATAAATGATGAACCTCCAAATGCAAAGGAGAAAGAGTGCCTTCCAGCTTTTGGAGATCCCTTGAATGCATCAGTTCATGATCTTCCCGAAATTTAAGGAAAAATTGCCGAGCTGCAAGATTCATGTGTGGTGATATCAACGACAGAAATGCTCCAAATAAACTAAGTGGATGCATAAAATGCAAACAAATATTATTCCAGAAATGTACACCAGCTACCAATATCTTCTTGCCCACAAAAATAATTACCTTCTAGTGTATGCCCCTCTGACACTAGATCCATGAAGCAATGGATAAACGCTGGATAAAGGACACGGAGTAATTCATGCTACAATATAAAAAACAACTCAGAGGCACGAAATATATATATAGCTGAATACAAGGAAATAAAAAAGGCCATTCCATGTAATAGGTACAGCAAATTATAGCAAGTAGTCCATCCACCACAACCAAATATCCCATTTCCAGCGACTACAATCATGTGACAAGTACGTGATTATGCTTATGTGAGTGGTTTTTGCTTTCTAGAAGCTCTGCAGTGTAAAGACATGCCATAAAACAAAGACCATTTCATAAATGCTACATCTAAAGCTAGTAGGCAAGCATTCGGCCACGATCCTGGAAGCATGGTGCACCAAGCAGGCATGCTCATTTTCAACAAGAGAAACATGAAGATAACTCATGAGTAGCATGCTATATTACTGAACAGTGTAGATATAGCAACTGCATGCCTCAAAACATCTGTGAATGCTGCAAAGCAAAGTGCATTCAAATGTACTACTAGAACTGTAAACGTGAAGCACAATCCACACTTAATGTAGCACACCTTGTATTGGTCCAGGGAATTGTATGCCCATGTTCTTAGCTTATTGTAGCCATCGTAGTATCTTGCTGGGTCGTTATCCGGCCTGCCAACAAAGAGGAACGTAGTAAATTTTTCAGATTAACATGGAATTAGAGCAGTTTCCGAGCATATTTGACATAACACTATCTAGATAAGGACCCCTAAACACCGCTCAAGGCCCAAATCATGTCGAAGGTTTGCCATTGCCCAAGCCAAAGTAGTATCAATTCCTCACGCCCGAGCGGGTAAGCTGATTCTGAACTCGGAGTAACTTAAACCCTAGCAGAAACAGCCCGGCCCGAGTCAGGTGAGGCAAGCCACCGCGGCTAGGCCACTCGGAACCACCAATCCGGCGCCATTCCTCACACAAACAGCACGGAAACCAGTGGCTACTACGCGAAACTTGGGGAGCGGCCGCCAGAAGCGGCGGCGGGGTAGAGATTCAGGGGATTCGCGGCGGCGGGCGGGCGGGCGCACCTGGAGAGCGAGACGTCGGAGAGGGAGGTGGTGGAGAGGCGGTTGCGCTCCTCCTGCAGCGCGAGCTCGGTGAGGCGGAAGCCCTTGCGGTGCAGGTACTGCTGCACCTTCCTCTCCATCTCCTCGTCCTCCATCGCTGGCTGGCTCGCCGGCCGGCCGCCGCGCGCCGGGGATGGAGGGAGGCGCCCTAGGGTTTAGGGGCGGGCCGGATCCACTGGTACGGTGTGGGCGAGCGGGTCGGAGGGGGAGACGAAGACGAAGGCGGAGGGGATTAGAGCAGGGCAGCGAGGCCGGATGGGCTAGGCCCAGCAGGCTAGCAGTCTCGGCCTGGTTTGGATAGCCTGGTTATGCGCGTGTTCACACGGGCCGAGAGGGTCTAGCGTTCGACTTGTGAATCCGACGGTGAGTCCAACTGGTGGGGGACCCCGAGCGTCCGGGTTGTAAAAAGCCACGGCAATCGAGACCAGTGGCGGCGCCAGCCTCGTTAAGTCTTCTGTGGGATCAATGAATTTTTCTAGATATTTTTCTTCAGAATGAACAGTAATTCTAGTCTATTTTTCAGAAAAGCTGTGGGGTCGGCTGACCCCACAGCTTACACATAGAATCGCCGTTGATCGAGACTCAATCGTACCTCGAACGAGTCACGGCCGCATCACGGGAGGAGATGGAAGGGACGACGGCGGCCTCGCTCCCGGTCTCCCGGACGACGTGGTCCACGAGATCCTCGTGCGCCTGGACAACGTCGGCGACCTCTTCCGATGCGCCATGGCGTGCAAGCAGATGCGCCGCATTATACTTAAGGCCTCCTTCCTTCGCCGCCTCCGCTGGCCGGACTCGACGCCGTCATTCCTCTCCGGGCTCTTCATCTGGGAAAGGTTTGAAGTCATGAATGCCCCTGCTTTTGTGACATCCTTCGTCCCGACGAAGCACTCGCTGTTCGGTCCTCACCGTCGCAATCTCAAGTCGTTTTCCCCCACGAGCGGCGCAAGAGGCCGCAAAGGACAGCTGCTGCACAACATGGTGCCGCTCGTCGCTCGCCACGGCCTCCTCCTCTTCCTACGCTTGGATATGCCCAATGCCAATGTTTATCCGGCATCAACCGTGTGGCTGTCCGTGTGCAATTTGTTTTCCGGCGCATGTAACGAGCTTCCTCCGCTTAAGTGTGATTGGGATTTCGACAAGAGCGGCTACGCCATCCTAACCAGCGTAGATTGTTCCTCAAATGCCGAGCAGCAACATTCGGCGCCGCCCAGCTACTCAGCCTTCTTCAAAGTGCTCGTTGTCGAGAATGATGTCAACCAACAACCACATAACCTCCACAAGTTCACGTCAGGAGAGCCAAGTTGGAGCGGCCCGAGTAAATTGTCCACTAAGAGGAGGGGTGATTATTGGCGGCTTAGGCACCCCCACGCCGTTTTGTGACGTGGCACGGCACACTGGCTCATTGGTTACTCCGTGGGTTGTTACTCGTGCTTGCATACCATTGACGTGGATGTTGAGACCTGTCGTGTCTCTGTGACTAAGATTGAGAATCCTATCGAATATATCAGAACTGAAATTTATGGTGGACGACAATTTACTGCCCTTATTGTCGACGCTGATGGGTTACTCTCATTGCTTCGGATGCGAGGCTCCCAGCTAGAGAGATGGACGCGACAAGAGGACGGTGATCCGACAAGGTGGCTCCGCACCCTGTTTATGAAGCTCAAACCACCTATGGATTATAAGATGCACTTGACCATTTTAGAAAAGAAGGGTGGTATGTTGCTCGTCGAAGACCACAATGGTAATGTGTACACTACAAATCTTGAGACAGGGGCAATGGAGATGGTAGCACACTTTGATAAAACCAACCGTGGGCAGGTAGTGCCTATTGAGATGGATTGGCCGACACTCTTCGTTTCTCGCCTCGGCAAACATCGACTCCGATCGAAGAAATAACCATCATAATATTTGTTACTTTACCCTTGGTAAACTGTTAAGTATTACGCTTCGGTGTGGATGAACCATCGTCTTACTTATTACAACATGTCAAGTATTTCCTCATGTTGCATACAATATTGTGCAAAATAACACATGTAATGTTAGGAATAAACATGGCGTCCATGTATTATACTAGGAGCTATCCGACTAGGACCAGAAGTCTTCACCGGTTAGGATTCTTTGTTACCTTTTTGACGAAAATATGGCCCTAGGGCCGCATTTCATTGATTAATCCGACTAGGACTAGAAGTCTTCTGGTTTCAAGGGAGCAACCACCTACAGTTTAACATCATGATAGAGACATGGGATAGGGATCAGTCTGTCGAGCTGGTGGATCCCAGCCACAGACCAACATCTTGCCTCGTCCATGATGCGGCCGACGACCTGCCTGGGCGTGCACCGACTGTTGTTGAAGATGCGGGCATTGCGTTCCTTCTAGCGCATCCATGCAACAAGGCAAATAGCTAACTTCCAGGTATTCCTATGCACCGGAGCCGGCAGAGCACAGAGATGGCCCATCCAAGATGATCGGAGGGATCCATCGCTGCTGGTCGCCGTGATCACCACCTACAGCATGGAGAAGTGGGTCCCTAGCTTGTCAATATGCAACTCCAAACCTCGGTCAAGAACGGACAGTCACCCAGTAGATGAGCGGCTGTCTCCGGCTCCGTTAAGCATAGCGGGCAACTCAGATTGTGTGGAATGCCCCGGATAGCCATGTTATCACCAGTCATGCACCGTCCTCGGGTGACAAGCCAGAGGAAAGTTTTGGCACGCGGCGCCGCCTTGGCTGACCAAATAAAATTGTTGTTGTTCGTGCACAGAGCTCCATCAAATTGGTAGAGGTAGGCTGACTTGGCTGTGTATGTGCCATCCACTATCCACTTCCACCTAACCGTGTCACTCGTTCCATCGGTGAAGGTGATGCCAGAGGCCATCTCCGTCAGGATGCAGAGCTGCTGGAGCATGACGCCCGAAGGGTTGGCGTTTAGGAGCCGTGTCCATCCGTTGCCGGTGAACACGTGTAACACCCCTGTGTAACTACCACTGTGATCAGCTGCTAATATTGCCAAGTCATATCATTTGCAGTGCCTAAACATAGTGGTTATCCAAAGCAAATCAAATCCAATCTGAAAATCAACTCAAAATTCAAAAGTGCAAAAAAAGTTTGCTCAAACACCTTTGGAAAAATGTTCACTAATTAGCAAATATTCCAAGAGCACACATAAAAATATCACCAGTAATACTTGGATTAATTAAGTGACTTAAACAAATTGAAACAGCACCAAAATAGCAATATTAAATCCAATTAAAATCATTTCAATTTCAAATGGAACCCATTTTGGCTCAAACCAATTTTTGGTAAAGTCTAATATTGCATTACAATATTTGGGACAATTCTCATACTTTACAAAAATGCAAAAGTGCTCTAATTAAATCAAAACAGAAAAGAAAAGTGAAACAGAAAATAAGAAAAAGAAAAAGGCTTAAACTGGACTGGACCAAGGGCACAGTGCACTGGCCCAGCCCAGCAAGCCCATCTCCCCTTACCTCTCTCCTGCGTGTCGACGCCGCCATGGTCGAGCGCACCCGCGCCGATCCCAGCTCGCCACGGCGACGCCCGAGGCCGGCTGAGGGGATAAGGGAGACCCCGTTCCTCTCCCCTGGCCACATCTCCCTCGCTCCCCCTCACATCGCCCATCTTCCCCTCTTCACCTCTCCCTCTCCGCCGATCTGGAGAAGGGCCGACACGTTCGACGCCGTCGCGGCAGCGCCACCGCAGCCACCGGCCTCCCCGCGTCGCCTGAGCGTGCCTGGAAGGTGCCCCGTGGTCGACTACGTCTTCTGGAGCAACTGGACGGAGCTGAGGAGCGCGGCAACGCCCCGAACGAGTCGTCTTCTTCCCCGGCCACCGGAGATCTCCTTCCCCGCCGGCAACGTCTCTGCTGCTCCTAAAATCTCACCGGGCCACCGTGTGCCTTCACTGTGAGCCTCTCCTCCCCCTGCTGCTCCTCGTTAGTCCCCTAGCGCTTTGTAGCTAGCTGTCGTCGTTGCCGAGCTCTGGACGCCGCTGTGCACTTCGCCGCCGCGGCCACAGACACCGTCGTGCTTGTCCGGGCCCAGCTTCGAGCTCCTGGAGCTCCTGCGAGTCCAACAAGCACGCGCTCGTGCCTCCCCGTCCTTCCTAGCCCCAGTTTCGATCGGTCCCGAACACCGGCGCCCGCTCACGAGCTCGCCGCCGACGATTCCGGCCACCGCAGCCTTCGCCACCACCTGCGTTGGATGCGGCGTAACGCGCTCGTTCGAACGCAAGCAACCGCACCCCGAACGCCTCATCGTAGTGGATTTCCGGCGAGTTCCGAGCCGCGCCGCCGCGAAAACAAGCTCGCCGGCGTCTAAACGCCGGGCGGCCGACGTGGCACGCGTGGGGTCCACTCTGGGATGCTGACCCGTGGGCCCCCTGGCCATTTTGACCACGTTGACCACGGTCAACCGTGGTTACTATTCACCCTAAGCCACTGACATGTGGGCCCCGCGGTTAATTAACCTAATTAAACATTTTAATAAATAAAAACAAAATAGTTATACTAATGTCTCACTGATAGACGGGGCCCACTCTCTAATTAACCCTGCTAATTAAACTAATCCACTGTTAGTCTAAACAGAGGCTGACATGTCAGGTTTGACTGGTCAGCCGACTGTTGACTTGCTGATGTCAGCATTACATCACGCTGACGTCATAATTCATTTTCTGTAAATAAAATTAATTCCAGAAATTCAAATAATCTTTGAAAATTAATAATACTTTTAAACCGTAGCTCAGATCGAAAAAGTTAAAACATGAAAGTTGCTCAGAACGACGAGCCGAGTCTGATCGTGCCGTCTGTTTCTTCATCGGAACCCCCTACGTAGAAGAACTCGTAACTCCGGACCCGAATCCGGCAGATGAATAGTGCACACACCCTGGTTATTAAATCCCAGAATAATTCTAAAAATAACTAAAATGACTTAGATGCATAATTAGGCAACCCTGCACTGCATCATAGCATCACACGCACCGTATTGCATTTATTTGCATTATGTTTACCTGTTTCTTCCCCCTCTTCTCTCTCGGTAGACCCCAACGTTGACGTAGCTCCTGAGGCAGACACAGCTCAGGAGTACGACTACGTCCTCGACGATACCACTGAAGACCTTGCCCTTGCCCCAGAGCAAACAGGCAAGCACCCCCATTTTGAGCATGCCTATATCGCCTATTCTCTTCTCTCTTATGCTTGCATTAGAACTGCTACTGTTACTGTTTTCCTATATCTGCTGCATAGCCTGATTATTGTACCCTGCCTTGTTACATATCTGGTTATTCTAGACTGATTAGTATAGGCTGGGTAGAAACACAACAGAGACCCCCACTTGATCCCTACTGCTCCGCTGGATATCTGAAGACCCAATCATCGGGATTGAAGACCAGACCCTGGCACCGCACATCACTTCCCCCTTAGTTGCCGACACTACTGGGTTGCCGTCGAGTGCCGAGGGTGATACCTCGTCAGCACTCCTGATGTTAACCTTGAAGGTTAGTTACTCGGTCGTGGTAAGCGAGGGTGATTCCTCCTACAACACCCCCGATAACAGCATCGTCGCACAACGCTTCAAGTGTGGACCTCGAGGGTGATTCCTCCTTCGTTCACCTTGATGATAACATCAGTGGGAGTTCCATCGAGGGTGATTCCTCAGGGCTCCCCTGGTGTCAGACACACAGATACTATTGATTGAGTTGGCTTGCACTAAACCATGTTACTAAAGACGGGTCGGCCCTGAGGGGTACCCGCGCGAGCTTATAGCGAAGTGATGTGGAGTCGGGTTGACCTGGATGGTGCCCGCGAGATAACTACAAGGCGTGGCCGGGCATTCTTAGCCCTTGCCGCAAGTCCTCGAGACGGGGCGACGGGGTCACATCGATCGTGAGTCTCTGCTCGTTTCCGCGTGCTCCTAAACCACTTAACGGTTTGGATATTTGATCCGAGGGGCCTCTGGCCCGATAGCACTAACCATCACGTGGGCATAGTATGGGCGTTCTGCGTCGTATACTTCAGCCGAAGCTTAATAGACGTCAGCAACTGAGCAGCACACGCTGGGTTGGACTGGGAACGCAACCGCGCTTGTATTAAGGGGTTGCTAGGTCTGCTCACCGGCGGTGTACGCAACGTGCAGGAGCATCCGAGGCGATGGCCCAAACCCCTGGGGGCATAGGTTAGTCCGGCGTGCTGACCTCTCTGTTAAGTATTTGGTCGGGTTGCGGCGTGTTGCTTAGCCGAGGCCGGGCATGACCCAGAAAAGTGTGTCCGGCCGGAGTTAAGCGAGCGTGGTGGGTAAGTTGGTGCACCCCTGCAGGGAAGAAACTTCTATCGATAGCCTGTCCTACGGTAATGGACACTCGGAGTTGTATCGCGATCGGTACAACTAGAACATGTGATGAGAACTGGATAGTACGGCTCTGGGATTGCTTTCTCGCAGGGAGTCGAGAAAGGATCTCAGGTCGAGGTTAATGATACTACTACTACTTTACATTATGTACCTCTGCTCTTCTCTTATGCTGCAAGACTATCGAAGATTGTTGAAGATGCTAGTCTTTGATAGGACTAGGCTTTCCCCCTCTATTCTGGCATTTCTGCAGCCCAGTCCACATATACAGCCATTCATTTGACAATGTTGCATATGTAGTGTAGATCCTTGCTTGCTGAGTACTTCGGATGAGTACTCACGTTTGCTTTACTTTCTTTTTCCCCTATAATTCAATTGATGCCACCAGACAACGGAGCCCCTGAGCCAGACGCCCCAGCCGACGACCAGTACTACTACCCGCCTGGCGAGTACTACTACTACGAGGAGCCGACCGACGAGCAGGAGTAGGATCGGAGGGTCCAGGGCAGGAGGCCCACGCCTTTTCGATCATAGTTTTTTTTTTTTGCCCCGCCTCTGTGAAGGCTTATCTCTCTATTCTGTAATATATCTGTACCCAGATATCTGACGCTTGCGCTGACACTTGTATGCCATCGAGCTATGTATTCGAGCCCTCGAGGCCCTGGCTTGTAATATTAAGCTTGTATGACTTTTTTTATGTTTTAGAGTTGTGTTGTGATATCTTCAAGTGAGTCATTAGGCTTAATCGTGTGCATTTGTGTGTATGGTTAGTGCACGATTAAACCGGGGTCGTCACAGCACGTCGCGCAAGCATAGCCAGCGTTTCGTGCAGTGTTGTATTAGCTCCGGCCATCGCTCAACGGGGCGGAGCTCACAAGCCCAATGTGAATCCCAGAAGGAGGTGAGCCTGCCATCTTCGATTGCGATTGTTGTTGAGGATCTGAATAGCTCTTTAGCCGGCCTCTCTGGTAGGAGAGGGATGCCATGCGATGGCCTTGTCTGGTCAATCCATTGTAACCATTGCGAGCGGCACCTGAGAGCTCTTCCTTTATGTTCCAGGTCCATGATACCAAGGCCTTGGGGCGACATACAACAGACCAGTTCACCAAGCACTTCCCGTCCGTTGCATTTTGATCTTGTGCCCACAGGAAGCCACACAGTACTTTGTTTATTCTTTTGATCAGCCATACTGGGGGGGGGGGGGGAGGGGGAGGTGGGGGGGGGGGGGGGGAGGGGGGGGGTCCATCGCCATAGCTGTAAAACCACCATGGATGAAAGCGTCAATCGGACGGGTATGAAAGCGTCAATCGGACGAGTTCAACCCGGCCCGACAGGGAATATGCTTTGCTTTCCAGGCCCCCGATGCGCTTGGCAATTTTGTCAATGATGGGTTGCTGGTCCACCCGGCGCAGACAACTATCAGACCTGGTAGGTGAACGGGAAACGCGCCACCGGCAACGGAGTCGAGCGCGATGTTGTTGATGACTGAGTCCTCGGTGCAGCCAATGGCGAGACCGTACTTTGTTCCAGTTAGCATGCAACCCCGTAGCATCGCCAAACAACCTTAATAGTTCCATGATTCTCTGAATTCGGTGTCCTTGACTGAGTCCTCGGTGCAGCCAACGATGTCATTGGGATGTCTAGAGGGTGACCTTGTTTTTCCCAGCGGAGCGAGGACACCGTGGCTGCAGCAAAGTTCACCATGGACGATAGTGTGTCCATAGCGATGACGAACAGAAGGGGGATAGGGGATCCCCTGCCGGAGCCCTTTCGAGTTGCAGATGGTGTCCGTGAGGTCCCCTGTTGACCAGAAACCTTAGTGGATGACGTCGCGAGCAATCCAGCAATCCATCCCCCCACCGGTCGCTGAATCCTCTCCTTTTTAACAGTTGCAGCAGGAATTCCCAAAAGAGGCTGTCAAAAGCTTTGGATCAATATTGCACTGCCGGACATGGGCTAGGCGGGGAAAAGCATGTTTTATCTCGCCTTTCTGAGAATGACACAAACCAACAAAAAACTTTAAAAACACATAAAAACATAGCTCTCCCAACGGCAAGGACTGAAATCCACCGCGCCTCCAGGCCGTAAGGCGCCGCCCAAGACAAGGCAAATCGGCGGTGGCACCTACGGAAGGTGAGGAAACCTTATCATTGTGCGTCCGAGAGAACGTAGGGGTACGCCTTGTAGCTGTTTGTGATTTTTTTTTCCCTCTTCTTGTTAAGCTTTGGATGAATCGTCATCTTGATCACGATGTTTCATGGTAACAGAGTGTTTTTTTGCGGGTGAACAGTGGTTGTGTAACTAATAAAAAAATAGTGGTTGTGTGAAATAATGCAATACAATGTGGCGTTCATATTTTTCTTGACAACAAATTGGTTTCTGTAATTAAGTATACCGTGACAGCATATTGTTTGATATCGAATTAGCCCAAGGCACTCACTTTTTTTAGAGTACGTAGGGCAGTCACGTCCTATCAGTAAACCTATATTACTCCTACTAGTACAAATTAATGCTTCTCCGGTTCGTATTGTAGCACGACGCGGACATGTGAATTCGACGGAGACTCCAATTAGGACCGGCAGGACCTCGAGGTCAATAAAACGACACCTCCCATATACGCACTCGACGCTCCTCCAATCGCAGTCGGACGATGGCAACACGGGAGAAGATGGAAGGAACGGCAGCCTCGCTCCCGGACGACGTCGTCCGCGAGATACTTGTGCGCTTGGAGAACGTCGTCGACCTCTTTCGCTGCGCAGTGTCGTGCAAGCAGATGCGCCGCGTTATACTCGAGGCCTCCTTCCTTCGCCGCCTCCGTGGCCGGACTCGACGCCGTCGTTCCTCTCTGGACTCTTCATCTGGGGAAAATTCGACTTCATGCCCGCCCTTATTTGTCACGTCCTTCATCCCGACGAAGTACTCGTTGTTGGTCCTCACCGTCGCTCTCAAGTCATTGTCCCCACAAGCGGCGCGAGAGGCCGCAGAAGAGGGCTGCTGCACAAACGCGGGGGGGGGGGGGGGGGGGGGGGGGGGGGTCCATCGCCATTAGCTGTAAAACCACCATGGATGAAAGCGTCAATCGGACGGGTATGAAAGCGTCAATCGGACGAGTTCAACCCGGCCCGACAGGGCAATATGCTTTGCTTTCCAGGCCCCCGATGCGCTTGGCAATTTTGTCAATGATGGGTTGCTGGTCCACCCGGCGCAGACAACTATCAGACCTGGTAGGTGAACGGGAAACGCGCCACCGGCCAACCGGAGTCGAGCGCGATGTTGTTGATGACTGAGTCCTCGGTGCAGCCAATGGCGATGACCGTACTTTTGTTCCAGTTAGCATGCAACCCCGTAGCATCGCCAAACAACCTTAATAGTTCCATGATTCCTCTGAATTCGGTGTCCTTGACTGAGTCCTCGGTGCAGCCAACGATGTCATTGGGATGCTCTAGAGGGTGACCTTGTTTTTCCCAGCGGAGCGAGGACACCGTTGGCTGCAGCAAAGTTCACCATGGACGATAGTGTGTCCATAGCGATGACGAACAGAAGGGGGATAGGGGATCCCCTGCCGGAGCCCTTTCGAGTTGCAGATGGTGTCCGTGAGGTCCCCTGTTGACCAGAACCTTAGTGGATGACGTCGCGAGCAATCCAGCAATCCATCCCACCCACCGGTCGCTGAATCCTCTCCTTTTTAACAGTTGCAGCAGGAATTCCCAAAAGAGGCTGTCAAAAGCTTTGGATCAATATTGCACTGCCTGGACATGGGCTAGGCGGGGAAAAGCATGTTTTATCTCGCCTTTCTGAGAATGACACAAACCCTAACAAAACTTTAAAAAACACATAAAAACATAGCTCTCCCAACGGCAAGGACTGAAATCCACCGCGCCTCCATGGCCGTAAGGCCGCCCAAGACAAGGCAAATCGGCGGTGGCACCTACGGAAGGTAGAGGAAACCTTATCATTGTGCGTCCGAGAGAACGTAGGGGTACGCCTTGTAGCTGTTTGTGATTTTTTTTCCCTCTTCTTGTTAAGCTTTGGATGAATCGTCATCTTGATCACGATGTTTCATGGTAACAGAGTGTTTTTTTGCGGGTGAACAGTGGTTGTGTAACTAATAAAAAAATAGTGGTTGTGTGAAATAATGCAATACAATGTGGCGTTCATATTTTTCTTGACAACAAATTGGTTTCTGTAATTAAGTATACCGTGACAGCATATTGTTCTGAATATCGAATTAGCCCAAGGCACTCACTTTTTTTAGAGTACGTAGGGCAGTCACGTCCTATCAGTAAACCTATATTACTCCTACTAGTTACAAATTAATGCTTCTCCGGTTCGTATTGTAGCACGACGCGGACATGTGAATTCGACGGAGACTCCAATTAGGACCGGCAGGACCTCGAGGTCAATAAAAACGACACCTCCCATATACGCACTCGACGCTCCTCCAATCGCAGTCGGACGATGGCAACACGGGAGAAGATGGAAGGAACGGCAGCCTCGCTCCCGGACGACGTCGTCCGCGAGATACTTGTGCGCTTGGAGAACGTCGTCGACCTCTTTCGCTGCGCAGTGTCGTGCAAGCAGATGCGCCGCGTTATACTCGAGGCCTCCTTCCTTCGCCGCCTCCGCTGGCCGGACTCGACGCCGTCGTTCCTCTCTGGACTCTTCATCTGGGGAAAATTCGACTTCATGCCCGCCCTTACTTTTGTCACGTCCTTCATCCCGACGAAGTACTCGTTGTTCGGTCCTCACCGTCGCAATCTCAAGTCATTTGTCCCCACAAGCGGCGCGAGAGGCCGCAGAAGAGGGCTGCTGCACAACGTGGTTCCGCTCGTCGCACGCCACGGCCTCGTCCTCCTCCTGCGCCTGGATCTGCCCAATGTCAATGTTGATCCGGCCTCGACCATCTGGCTCGCCGTGTGCAATTTGTTTTCTGGTGCATATGACGAGCTCCCTCCGCTTAGGTGCGATTGGGATTTCGACAAGAGCGGCTACATCATCCTAACCAGCGCAGATTGTTGCTCCAATGTTGAGCAGCAACCTTCGGCGCCACCTGGGTACTCAACCTTTTTCAAAGTGCTCATCATTGAGACTGATATCCATCAACAACCACGTAAGCTTCACAAATTCACATCAGACGAGCCAAGTTGGAGTTGCCTGAGTAAATTATCCAGTAAGGCGAGGGGTGATAATTGGGAGCTTAGGCACCCCCGCGCCGTTGTGTGGCGTGGCACGGCACACTGGCTCATTGGTAACTTTGTGGGCTGCTACTCATCTTTGCATACCATTGACGTGGATGCCAAGACCTGTCGTGTCTCTGTGACTAAGATTGAGACCCCTACCGAATATATCAGAACTGAAATTGATGATGATGGATGAGAATTTATTGCCCTTATTGTTGATGTCGACGGGTTACTCTCGGTGTTTAGCAGGCGAGGCTCCCAGCTAGAGAGATGGACGCGGCAAGAGGATGGTGATCCTACAAGATGGCTCCGCACTCAGTTTATGGAGCTAAAACCACCTGTGTATCTTAAGCAACCCTTGATCATTTTAGAAAAGAAGGGTGGTATGTTGCTCGTCCAGCACTACCACTACCACGGGAACGTGGTGTACACTGTAGATCTTGATACTGGAGCGAGGGAGGAGGTGGCACACTTTGGCGGGTTTAACTGTAGGCAGGTAGTGCCCCTCGAGATGGATTGGCCGACACTCTTCATTTCTCGTCTTGGCACACGCGAACTTTGATCAAAGAAATAACCATCCTCATATATAGTTGCTACTTTACTCTTGGTAAATTGTCAAGTATTACGCTTTGGTGTGGATGAATCGTCCTCTTAATTAGTACATTTTGTCAAGTGTCTCCTCATGTTGCATCTAACAGGGATTGCGCAAAATTACACACTGTGATGTGGCATTCATACACTTCTTGACAACATAGTGTTTGGGTTCCGTTCTAATCAGGGTTGTTTTCCTCGCCTGAGATTTTCGGAAACTGTTTGAAAGCCGGCCCTTCCGCTACCCACCGAGAAAACTCGATTCTGAACGATTGTTTTTGAAAATTTTGTATTTGAACTTCGAGAAGGGTATATAATCTAAAGTACCTGTGCTAAGCTTAACAGATAGCAAGCCAGATCGAGCACCGTATTTTATTTTTTCCTTTACCGTTCTTAAGTTCTTAAAAGAACAATTATTTTAAGGATGTTCGATTTTAAATTCAAAATTCGTCTGAATACGTCAGACAAAATAAATCCATTTTTTTCTTGGGTTGGTACATTTTGAATCTACTACTTCCGTTCCTAAATATATGACGTTTTGACATTTCAATATATTTAGGGACGGAGGTAGCATAAAGTTGGCCCATGGCACTCTCGTATAGTCCCTATCATAAAACCTAACTACAATGCGATCGGAAGCCAAATTTTCAATTTATAAATTGCAATAAAAAGACCTTAATAAGTACTGTACGAACCAATCTTATTTGATTGGACAAAGGGCTAAACTACTAGTATTTTGCAGTATAACGTAGCTTCCAGATTAGATCGGCAAGAAGCAAATCATCTTCCATAGTTTTTTTTTTTGAGAATAATAATGTTCCATAGTTCATAAGACATGGCTGCTTAGCAATAGCATATATCGGGTAAGACAAAGCCTTCTCGACTCCGAATCGACATGGACTCGATGGAGACTCCGATTTGGACAGGGGCGGGCCTCGGCCAGGGTAGATCCTTTTTAATTCCTATACACCTCTAGGTATTACTACTACTAGGTAGTAGGTACGTACTTTTTTTTTTAGAAAAGGAGAATGACCCCCGGCCTCTGCATCTGGGAGATGCATGCGATTATTTTATTGATTATTTTTTAGAACCTTATAAAGTAGTACAACAATATGCCTGAATCCGCCATCTTGGCAACATCTGCCGCTACTCCAATCCACATGATAAAGGGGTGCAAGCTGGGCCAAATACCCAGACCTCTCACCTAAGCCTAACATCTAAGGCCAAAATCACTGTTTTGACCTTGTCAGGAAACTTAAGCACAAAATAAACTCCTTCGAATATTATTTCACAATCTGACCCTTTCCATAAACGCCACGATCCATGACGTTTTTGCCCTCCAAAAAAACGCCGAACCATCTCGCGTTGCTGGCCTGCCGACATGGCAGTCCGAAACGCCAAACTGTGCTGCGTTTTTACAAACGCCATAGCCCATGGCGTTATCGCACAACGTAGAAACGCCATGTCTAATGGCGCTACTGTAGCAAACTGCCACTACTATGCTGTACAAATATACAGAGTGTGTGTACAGCAGGAGCAGCCACTACTCAACTATACATCCGAACGTGGCTCCTCTAGCTAAGCACATACAGCCATGCAACGTGAAACTCGGGCTAGTTGTTACATAGAGATATCGACGTGTGCCGTAGGAGCAGCCGGCCTTCTAGGTATATTCAAACAAAACCCATGTCTCGTCGCCGCCGCCCACGGGCTTGGCAGCCGCTCTGCCGCTCTGGGCGCTGGTACGCCGTTGGGCCAACCTCCGATGCAGCAGGTGATGCTTGTAGTCAAGACGGCGCGCGAGCCAGCCGCGGCTTCTCGAGTTCTCCTGCCATGGACGTGCGTGCATGCGATTAAGCAGCAAGCATGTGTTGAGTATCGACCAATGTTTTAAATAGCGGGCTATGGAAAATAGCGACGAGCCTCCAAATCAACTATAGCAGAGCTAAAACGGGCTATAGCGGGCTATTTGTGAAGGCGACGATTTAGCGGCGCCATGCTGAAAAGGCTATAGCGGGCTATAGGGAAGCTATAGCTGGCTATTTAAAACTATGGTATCGACCGGCCGCAGCTGCTACTGTTTCATACGTCGCCAAGTTCAGTGTTTATACGTCGGCCGGTAACGCCATCAGCCATGGTGTTTGTGGAAACGCAGCAGAGTTTGGCGTTTCGGACTGCCACGTCGGCAGGCCAGCAACGCGAGATGGTTTGGCGTTTCTACTTAGGGCTGAAACGCCACGAACCGTGGTGTTTCTGAAAAGGGTCATATCATGAAATAAAATTCGAAGAAGTTCATTTTGTGCTTAAATTTTCTGGCAAGGTCAAAATAGTGATTTTAACCAACATCTAAAGCCGGAGGCCCCGACTGAGCCACATACCGGGTCCGGGGCACAAACCGGTCCGACGCACTCACATGTGTCGTCGCCGCCATCTTTCACTGGTCCATCTTCAGAGCAGATTGAGGTGCCAACCTTGGCAGGTGCCTCCGCCATCGACGCCACCATGACGCCAAACGACGACCTCCACCTACGCGAGTCCATCTCCAAGCAACGGACGCAGATCCATGCTAGGATAGGGCCGCACCACCGCCGTCGCCCACCACCCACAAGCGCCACCCAGCCCCAAGGTTCCCAAAGCGGCGCCTTCAAGAAGGGAACGCCGCCATGAGCGCCGTCGCCGCCCAACAAAGTTAGGGCTTTCGCCCGGGAGACCTAGGGGAAGGGGAAGTGAGGGGATCAGTCCATACCGACGCCTCCAAGGAGGGGAACGGTGCCCTCAGGCGTCGCCGTCGACGCGGCCGGCCATGGCCGACCAGGGATTTCGCCCGAACTAGATCCCCGCCACCAGCAGCGCCTCCTGTACAGAACCGGCGACCCAAGGAAGCGCGGCCCGACCAGACTGGCCCGCACGCCGAACAGGGGAGGAGGGGAGGCGCCAGATCGCGCGCACCGGCCACCGCAGAAGCCGCCGCTGGCCGCCAACGACCACCGGATCCCGCCGCCCGCGCGGCCGGGACGCCAGATCCACCGCCCGCACGGCTGCTAGCCGGCCGTGCCTTGCCAATGGAGCCGCCGCTCAAGACTCGGGGTTCCCCACACAGAGGCAGGGCAACCGAGGCCCCGCCACCGCCATCCTTGGCGCCCCGGGCTTGCCCGGCGGCTGCCTCAGGCGGCGGCGAGGAAGGGAAGAGGGGGGGGGAGGGGGGGAGGATGAGGGGCGGCTAGGGTTGGGGCAGATGTTAATAGTTTTCTATAAATTAGTCTAGGTACGTACGTAACCCCAGTACCCGATGACGTCGAATCCTTCTCTGATCTAGTTGACGTCGCTCTCTCGCGATCGCGCCGGTAGATGATGGAAGAAACGACGGCGGCCACCGTGGTCTCGCTACCGGAGGACGTCGTCCGCGAGATCCTCATGCGCGTGGGGGATGCGGTGGCCCTCTTCCGTTGTGCCGCGGCTTGCCGGCAGTGGCGCCACCTCATAGCCGATGCATCCTTCCTTGGCCGTCTTGCCTCATCGTCCCTCACCGGATTCTTCAGGGCCAAACGGCTCGCCCATGCCTCCGCGACGTCCCTCGTCTCGACGCCGGGGTCGGGGTTCGGCCCAGGTCACCGCTTCCTCCACACTTTCTTCCCCGGCGCAGAGGGAAGCCTCCTCAACCACGCGGTGCCCGTCACCGCGCGCGGCGGCCTCCTCCTCGTGCGCCTCGACACGCGGGGAGCCAGAGTGGTTCGTCTGGCCATGTGCAATCTGTTCACCGGTGCATGGGATGTGCTTCCCCCGCTAGAGTGTAACTGGAATTTTGACGAAAGCGGCTATGCCATCATAACCGGTGAAGATTATTCACCGGGGGGTGAGGAGGAACCTTTGCCCTCTCCGGGCTACTCGGCCTTCTTCAAAGTGATAATCATAGCTTACAGCAACCTACACACATTCTCTTCTGCCGAGTCGAGGTTGAATGCATCTAGGCCTATCATATACCTTCCTGTTCTTATCAGCATTCATTGGCCACTCAGGCACCCTATAGCCGTCGTGAGCCATGGCACGGCACACTGGCTCGCTTGGTGCCCTTCATTCGATGTCGACGGCTTATGTACAATTGATGTGGACCTGAAAACATGCCACATCTCCCTAACAAAGATCGCAATCCCAAGGGAATACGTTATCCCAAGAGAAACTCACGATAGACCGCAACTTAGTGTCACCGCCGGGGGTACACTTTTGTTGCTTCACCTACAAAGGCCAGGCCTCCGACTAGATATCTGGACGCAACAAGACGATGGAGGGAGCAAGGATGGTGGTCGTTGGCTCTGCGCTCCAGATGTCGAGCTAAAACTCCCCGAGCAGCATGCAGACATTAACACAAGCCTAGTGTACTTGAGCTTTTTGGGAGAAAACAGTGGTAGTGATGCGTTGTTCCTCAAGGACAACTGTGGGTATGTGTATACTGTCGATCTCGAGAATAAAGTGATAGAGGAGTTGATGGAGATGGACATGGACTATGAACGAATTAACTGTCAAGAGGTTGTGCCCTTTCAGATGGATTGGAATAGATTCCTAATTTCTCGTCGTCGTAGCCGACAGCAAACTTGACTAGCAGAAATAATGCTCATAGTTGTATTTTTTTTTCTTTTGGATTTGGAAACTACCATCCGGTAACGTATCGTGCTTTCGTATGGAAGAATCATCATCTTTGTATCAGGGTACTTCCATTGTGTTGCATGTAATAGTGGTTGTATGAAATAATGCATCACACCGTTGGATTTATTAACTTACTCCCACAAGATTATACCCCGCGCGTTGTTGCATTATATTTCAAAAATGAGATTTGATTATGTGGAATATAAAATTTTAGATTAATAATACGTGAACCAAAATTTAAATTACACGACTTATTATGTATAGTTGTACAATATTTATTGAATATAAGTAGAATAAACGAAGTAAAGAAAAATTTACATGCATGGTTGCATGTGGTGGTGGGTCTTTTCCCATGCATGGTTGCATGTTTGAGGTGGACCTAATCCCATCCATAATTTTATGATGATGTGGCATGCTTGCATGTTGAGATAAATAAGTTAGGGAGAATCACTCTCTTAGGTACATATATAGGATTAAAGAGTATACCTATTTTTTCTGAATAAATTAAAGGGTATACCTTGAAACATATTTAGTAGTCCCACAATACTTCCAATGCACCCATATATGTTTTGGCGTATTTTAAAGGTGGCTGCAAATTGGTAGCCAAGATACTAGTTACATGTATATATGTAGTATAGCAAAAATTCAACACCATACTCTTCTTTTCTGGGAGATCCCTAAATCAGCACGCAACTCAATAAATTGAAAAGAAATATTCAGGATAGGCACCTATTAATAATGTTAATGGGATGAATTAACAACCATAATTTAATTTGGTACAATTTGCAGCTTTATTAAAAAAATTAGAGTGCTGTTTTGAATTTGAATTCTGATACATATTGTATCTGTGACATGACATAATTGATTCATATTTTCCTGCTGCTACAAACGGGAAGTGCGTCAATGCAAGACCAGGTGCCCATTGCTGTAAGCCAATTTTTCGTTGTGTTTTTTATGATGCAAAGCCGGCGTCACGTTGCTGCAAGTCGGGATGCATGGCACCGTAAGGCGGTCAGTGTTGCTGCAAGCCGGACCACTAGTAGAAAAAGGGCCTTTAGTCCCGGTTCCAGAGGGCCTTTAGTCCCGGTTCTGGAACCGGGACTAAAGGGTCGGGACTCAAGGTCCCCCCCTTTAGTCCCGGTTCTGTTACGAACCGGGACTAAAGGCCCTCCACGTGGCCGCTGGCTGGGCGGGGGCTGGAGGACCTTAATCCCGGTTGGTGTTACCAACCGGGACTAGCCTTTAGTCCCGGTTGGTAACACCAACCGGTACTAAAGGAATTTTTTCGAAAAAAAAATTCAAATCAAAGGATTTTTTTTTTCAATTTTTTTTTGAATTTTTTTGTTTTAAATTTTTTTCCGATTTTCAAATCTTTGAATTATTTGACAATTAATCTCTAATCACCCCTCCTCACTGCTTCAGAATTTAATCTCTAATCTCTAATCAGCACTTATTCCAAATCGTCTAACTTCCCGACCGGTCACCCATCCTCTCACTACTCCAGCCCCAGCACGCTTAACTTTCAGGTTCTATTCCCCCTAGTTTCCAAGTCTACAGTTGTTGTTTTTCTGACAATAGTAAGCTATCAATCCTGTTAACCCTTAGGTCTTGATGTCACATGATTTAATTTTTTGAATTCCAAATAATTATTTAAATAAACAACAATGATTAATTTAAAAACTAAAAAATACTTCAAAAAAATAAAATATTTCAAAAAAATCAAAAATTCTCAAAAAAAAAAAAATCAAAAAATCCAAAATAATACAAAAATTTCAAAATAAAATAAGTGATAATAATATTGATGAATTTCAATTGAAACATAAAATGAGGTACATAATATTTTTATTATTATTCTGTTTATTCATTTAATATGGCATAATTAATATCTTTAAATCTGTAAATCGAAATTCGACAAATAATATATCCATTATTATCAAAAAAATGTGACCATGATGTCACATGCTTCACCGTTTGAGTTTGAAAGTATTATTCTAAAAAACAATAATTATTTAGTAGTTTGACCACTGTTTGACCAGAGTTTGACCACATTTCATTTTTTTAAACTTATATTAACAGAAGAATTTTTATGTGTTCAATATGAACAATTCAAAGCCACATCCTCAAAATTCAATCATTTCTGACTTCATTTTGCTATTTTTCATGCATTTAATGATTTTTTGAGCTAAATTAGCCCGAAATTGAAAAGCACTACAAATGAACTCTGAAAAGGTTGAAACTTGGCATGGTATCATCATTTCACCCAAATAGCTTGTGCTAAAAAGTTGAGAGGGTTATGGCAAAAACTGGATGGACTTTGTGTACAAACTGGACCATCTCTTTCGAAGTAACAGGGTTTCAGACGAAAACTCAGCTGTTAAAAAGACATTTCATTTTTTTAATCTTATTTCAACTCCAGAGTTTTTGTGTGTTCAATATGAACCATTCAAAGCCACATCCTTAAATTTCAACCTTTTTTGACTTTATTTGCTATTTTTTCATGCATTTAATGATTTTTTGAGCTAAATTATTCTGAAATTGAAAAGCACTACAAATGAACTCTGAAAACCCTAAACCCGGGACTTAAAACGTCCGAAACTCTATTCTAAACAGTAAACATTAAAGGGTCAAACTCTAAAACATAACCCTAAACTTAGAAATCTAAACCCTAGCCCTAAACCCTAAAAACGTCTAAAACGTCCAAAAACTCTATTTTTCCTTTGGAATTTGGTGATTTTAAAAATTTGTCGAAATGGAAAACTTGTTGTTTCATCGGACAAAACTTTTTTTTTCTGCAAATTTTGATATATTATTTGTATTTTTCTGAATTACAATAATTTAGTTATGATTTTTCGAACATTAATGTGGTAAAGGGGTTTAGGGTTTAGGGGGCCCCCTTTAGTCCCGGTTGGTATCTCCAACCGGGACTAAAGATAGACTTTTAGTCCCGGTTGAAGACACCAACCGGGACTAAAGGGCTGGAAAAAAATTTTGAAAAAAAAAATTAATTTTTTTTTCAGTCCCGGTTGGTATCTCCAACCGGGACTAAAGGGAGGGGCCGGGCCTTTAGTCCCGGTTGGAGATACCAACCGGGACTAAAGGGGCTGGCACCGTTCGAGGCCGGTCGCAGACCCTTTAGTCCCGGTTGGTGTCTCCAACCGGGACTGATGCCTGCGCCTCACGAACCGGGACTAATGCCACATTTGGTCCCGGTTCGTGAGTGAACCGGGATTAATGCCCTTATCCTGCCTCAACCAAAGCCCTGTTTTCTACTAGTGGACACACAATGTTGCAAGATGGGCCGCTGTTTTTTTTTAAAACATTCGCAAGGCTGGACTGTTGTGCTGCAATATCATACCGCCATAGCCGCAAAGTCAAATGCCATTGTTGTAACGAGCTTCTTCTTTGGCAGCAATCGCAGCAACGGCAGCACTGGCTCCCAGGAAATAATCATATAATTGCAAGACCAGATTAATCCAACGACCATACAGTACCAGCTCGCGTTCTCTCTCTCTCTCTCTCTCTCTCTCTCTCTCTCTCTCTCTCTCTCTCTCTCTCTCTCTCTCTCTCTCTTTTGAGGATCGCGTTCTCTTTTTTATGTTGTGTGTTTTACAACCACTTTTCAACACATTTGTTGCAACGGAGGGAGATTCTGTCATGCAACCAGATTTTTCTGCATGTATTACGATGCAATATTGCCAAGAATATTAAGGTCTTTTTGTGTTGCAACATGAAACGTCCCTGTTTTTCTCTCGTGCTAGCGAGGCGAAGTCCCAGGCGACTCGTCTAGGGTTTCCTTAGCCTCTCGCCGGCGCCGACGTTGGTCCGCTTCGTCTTCTATGGTCCTAGGACCATGGAGGCACGGCGGATCCCGGCACTTGGTCGGCGAGAGGGCTCCGTTTTTAGGTGTTTTTTCCAGTTTTGTTAGGATTTGTGCCATACTCAGGAAGATGAGGCGGGGGCGACTTCTTGAAGATGGAATAAAGTTCTCTCCGCCTAGCCCCTGTCCTGGTGGTGCTTCTAGTATCTTCAGAGGGCGTGTGGAGGTGTGTCTCCGACGGATCTCGTGGGATTCGATCGGCGTTTGTCTTAGATGGATCCGCTTGGATCCGGTCTTTGTTCGTCTATGTCAGTGTGCCTGCAGGTTAGATCCTTCCGATCTACGATTCTCTTCATCGGCGGCGGTTGCTGTTCTCGTGCGCTGGTCCTATTGGGCCTTAGCACGACGACTTCCCGACTGTCTACTACAACAAGGTTTGCCCGGCTCCGATGAGGGAGGGGCGATGACGGCAGCTCGCCTTCGGCTCGCTTCAGTGATTGTAGTCGTCGCTAGGTGATCTATGGACCTAGATGTAATTTTTATTTTTGGTGTTCTTTATACTATCTTGACAGTTGATAAATAGATTGAAAGTTTTCTCGCAAAAAAAAAACATGAAACGTCCCTGGCAAAAAAAAAAAAAACATGAACGGTAGGAGCTCCTCAGCTAGGCTGTGAAGCATGAGATGGTACGTCCGGCCACGCGACAGGAGCCGCATGCATGCGATCTAATGGACTGATCCAACTGCTAGCCAGCCGGCTGATACGCACACGGCCGGGACACCACGAGATACTACTACGTGGGAGTCCTTCCCGGCTTCGAATTGTAAGTTGTAACACAACACGCCCCGGATGTGAATTCGGCCGTACGCCTTCATAACCACAGCCTCGAGACACGTTGGTTCTTCTCGATCGTACGCGAGACACGTCCAGTCGCACAGTCGCACGATCGCGATACGGGGGAAGATGAAAGGGACGGTGGCGCGGGCCGGGGCGTCGCTCCCGGATGACGTGGTCCGCGAGATCCTCGTGCGCGTGGACGACGTGGCGAACCTCTTCCGTTGCGCCATGACGTGCAAGCAATGGCGCCGCATTGTAAGCAAGGCCTCCTTTCTTCGCCGACGCTGCTGGCCGGACCAGGAGACGGCGTCGTTCCTCCCTGGTTTCTTCCTCTGGGAAAAAACCGTCATCAAGGACGACCCTACCATTGTGACAGGCTTCATCCCCACGCCGGGGTCAGTGTTTGGTTCGGACCGTCGCTCTCTAGAATCGTTTTTTCCGAGAGCAGCAACAAGTGGCACAGTAGGTCGTAAAAGAGGCCTGCTGCACAACGCGGTGCCGCTCGTCACTCGCCACGGCCTCCTCCTCGTACGCCTGGATACACCCACCGGCAAGGGCAAAGGTTGCTTGGTCTCGTCTGTCCGCCTGGCTGTCTGCAATTTGCTTTCCGGCGCATGTGACAAGCTCCCTCTGTTAGACTGTGATTGGGATTCGACAAGAGCGGCTATGCCATCCTAACCAGCGCAGACTGCACGAGGAACGGCGAGCAGCAACCTTCGGTGCCGTCCGGCTACTCGTCCTTCTTCAAAGTGCTCGTCATTGGCACTGACATGCATTACCGGCCGCACAACCTCCACACGTTCACGTCCGGTAAGCTAAGATGGAGTTGGCTGAGTAAGCTAATTTTTCCTGCTAAGGAGAGTGGTAGTTACTACTTGCCGCTTAGGCACCCCCGCGCCGTCGTATGGCATGGCACGGCAAGCTGGCTCGTTCATTACTTCACAATGCATGAACCTATCTTGCATACCATTGAAGTGGACGCCGGGACCTTTAACATCTCCTTGACTAAGATTGATACCTCGGGCGAACTGATCAGAGCTCCAAAGTATAAACCTCACCATTATGATGAACCACAACATACTCTCCTTACTGTCGATGTTGACGGGAAACTCTCGTTTCTTCATGTGCAAAGGCGAGGCTCCCAACTAGAGAGATGGACGCGGCAAGAGGATGCTGCTCCTATAAGGTGGCTCTGCACTCAGGTTATTGAGCTAAACCCACCTAGCGAGTCTTTTATGTTAACACTTTTGGAAGAGAAAGGTGGCATGTTGTTCGTCAAGGACGACTCCGGGAACATGTGCACTACAGATCTTGAGACAGGGGCGATGAAGATATTTACCTACTTTGGCACAATCAAGCGCTGGCAGCTTGTCCCCCTCGAGATGGATTGGCCGGCGTTCTTTATTTCTCGTCTCGGTGCACACGAACCTCACTCGAAGAAACCATCCTCATAATTGCCTTTTCCTTTTGCCTAGTTATAAAGATATATGAGGTAAACCATTATATATGATTTAGTGTGGGTGAACTCTGGCCTTTGTAAGTATTTTTGTCATGTTGCATGTAACAGTGGTTTGAAAAATTATGCAATATAATTTACTGTTCATATACTTCTTCATTTTTGTGCTTTGAGAAGCCCTCATATACTTTAATGTTTGGGTAATGCTCTAGTAAATTTTATTCCTGAGAAGACTTTATTTCATTGTTCACCAAATAACGGGATGTTCAAGTGTTTCTAGTAGCCAAACACGATGCCCCGTCTAAAACGTGGTCGCCATTCTAGCTAGTCTATGTGCTTCACCATTGAAAACTGACATCGAGTAGGTGGGGATTGCCTTGTTACTGTTACTATTGCTACTACTGTTTTCACTACCATTATATTACTATGTGCAACAAACAAATTGTTACAAGGAAGTGACTTCTCGGGTGTGGTTGACCTTACAACTCAACTGCTAAGGCCCGTAAATATTTTTTGGCTTCCCTTGTGTCGAATCAATAAATATGGGTCAAATACTACCCTCAAAGATTGTTGTGATCTCCTATACTTCTGAGTCATCAACGACATCCGCGGACGCCGCCGACATCGCCCAATACAAAGACTGGGCAAGTGGTGTACCCCGGTGCTCCGACCCCTCCGATCGCCCCCCTCCTCCATCGACCACCCACATCCATGCCGCACGAGCGGCCATGTCTGCTCGCCTGCACCCGAGCTGTGAAATCTGCCCAAGATCAACGCACCTCCCACCATCAGGGCCACCACTCAGACCGCCCCGAGAACATCGAAGGGGATGGCTTTGAACAGCTCCGCCAACCCCCAACCACCACCGGAACCGGCACCAACCGTCCCGCCTCAAGCATCGCTAGGTGACTAGGTCGGTGACAGAAAGCACCATGCCTGGAAAAAGTGAAGGGGGGGGGGGGGGGGGGGGGGAGCGGCACACGGCCACAACCGGCACCCTCTGTGCCGGCGACGAGTGGCATGACCACGTGGAGCCCCCATCCCTCCTACCGGCCTCCTGATGGAAATATGCCCTAGAGGCAATAATAAAGTTGTTATTATTATTATTATATTTCCTTATTCATGATAAATGTTTATTATTCATGCTAGAATTGTATTGACCGGATACTGAAATACATGTGTGGATACATAAACGAATACCATGTCCCTAGTAAGCCTCTACTGGACTAGCTTGTTGATCAAAGATGGTTAAGGTTTTCTAACCATAGACATGAGTTGTCATTTGATAACGGGATCACATCATTAGGAGAATGATGTGATGGACAAGACCCATCTGTTAGCTTAGCATATGATCGTTCAGTTTATTGCTACTGCTTTCTTAATGTCAAATACATGTTCCTTCGACCATGAGATCATGCAACTCCTGGATACCGGAGGAATGTCTTGTTTGCTATCAAACATCACAACGTAACTGGGTGATTATAAAGATGCTCTACAGGTATCTCCGAAGGTGTCTGTTGAGTTGTCATGGATCGAGATTGGGATTTGTCACTCCGTTTATCGGAGAGTTATCTCTGGGCTCTCTCGGTAATACACATCATAAGAAGCTTGCAAGCAAAATGACTAAGGAGTTAGTTACAAGATGATGTATTACGGAACGAGTAAAGAGACTTGCCGGTAACGAGATGAAGGAAATATGCCCTAGAGGCAATAATAAAGTTGTTATTTTATATTTCCTTATTCATGATAAAGGTTTATTATTCATGCTAGAATTGTATTGATCGGAAACCTTAATACATGTGTGAATACATAAACAAACTCCGTGTCCCTAGTGAGCCTCTACTAGACTAGCTCGTTGATCAAAGATGGTTATGGTTTCCTAACCATGGACATGTGTTGTCATTTGATAACGGGATCACATCATTAAGAGAATGATGTGATGGACAAGACCCACCCGTTAGCTTAGCATAATGATCGTTCAGTTTTATTGCTATTGCTTTCTTCATGTCAAATACATATTCCTTCGACTATGAGATTATGCAACTCCCGGATACCGGAGGAATGCCTTGTGTGCTATCAAATGTCACAACGTAACTGGGTGATTATAAAGGTGCTCTACCGGTATCTCCGAAGGTGTTTGTTGAGTTGGCATAGATCGAGATTAGGATTTGTCACTCCGAGTATCGGAGAGGTATCTCTGGGCCCTCTCGGTAATACACATCATAAGAAGCCTTGCAAGCAAAGTGACTAATGAGTTAGTTGCAGGATGATGTATTATGGAACGAGTAAAGAGACTTGCCGGTAACGAGATTGAACTAGGTATGAAGATGCCGACGATCGAATCTCGGGCAAGTAACATACCGATAGACAAAGGGAATAACGTATGTTGTCATAACGGTTCGACCGATTAAGATCTTTGTAGAACATGTAGGAGCCAATATGAGCATCCAGGTTCCGCTATTGGTTATTGACCAGAGAGGTGTCTCGGTCATGTCTACATAGTTCTCGAACCCGTAGGGTCCGCACGCTTAATGTTCGATGACGATTTAGTATTATATGATTTATGTGATTTGGTGACCGAATATTGTTTGGAGTCCCGGATGAGATCACGGACATGATGAGGAGTCTCAAAATGGTCGAGAGGTAAAGATTGATATATAGGACGATAGTATTCGGACACCGGCAGTGTTCCGGAGTGTATCGGGTATTTATCGAAGTACCGAAGGGGTTACCGGAAACCCCGGGGGGAATATATGGGCCATATGGGCCATGAGAGGGGAGCACACCATCCCACAAGGGGTGGCGCCCCCCCCCCCCCTATGGCAGGAGGCTGAGTGGGAGATGGAAAAGAGGGGGTTCGGCCCCCCCTTCCTTCTCTCTTCCCCCTTCCCTTTCCTTCTCCGGTGAAATAAGGCAGGGGGGCGCACCTTGGGGAAACCCGAAGTAGGATTCGGATCCTACTTGGGGCGCCTCTGGCTGCTCCCTCCTCCCCCCCACATATATATATGTGGGAGGGGGGCGCCTAGGACACACAACATCAATTGTTAGCCGTGTGCGGTGCCCCCCTCCACAGTTTACACCCCGGTCATATTCTCACGGTGTTTAGGCGAAGCCTTGCGAGGATCACTTCACCATCACCGTCACCACGCTGTCGTGCTGACGGAACTCATCTACTACATCGACACCTTGCTGGATCAAGAAGGCGAGGGACGTCACCGAGCTGAACGTGTGCAGAACTCGGAGGTGCCGTACGTTCGGTACTTGATCGGTCGGAGCTAGAAGAAGTTCGACTACGTCAACCGCGTTGTCAAACGCTTCCGCTTACGGTCTACGAGGGTACGTATACACACTCTCCCCCTCGTTGCTATGCATCTCCATGGATAGATCATTGCGTGTGCGTAGAATTTTTTTTGTTTTCCATGCAACGTTTCCCAACAGTGGCATCATGAGCCAGGTCTATGCGTAGATGATATGCACGAGTAGAACACAAAGAGTTGTGGGTGGTGATAGTCATACTGCTTACCACCAACGTCTTATTTTGATTCGGCGGTATTGTGGGATGAAGCTGCCCGGACCAACCTTACATGTCCACGCACATGAGACCGGTTCCACCGACAGACATGCAACTAGTTTTGCATAAAGGTGGCTGGCGGGTGACTGTTTCTCCTACTTTAGTTGAATCGAATTTGACTACGGCCGGTCCTTGAAGAAAGTTAAAACAGCAAACTTGACGAAACACCGTTGTGGTTTTGTGCGTAGGTAAGAATGGTTCTTGCTAGAAGCCCGTAGCAGCCACGTAAAACTTGCAACAACAAAGTAGAGGACGTCTAACTTGTTTTTGCAGGGCATGTTGTGATGTGATATGGTCAAGACATGATGTGATATACGTTGTTGTATGAGATGATCATGTTTTGTAAGTTATCGGCAACTGGCAGGAGCCTTATGGTTGTCGCTTTATTGTATGAAATGCAAACGCCATATAATTGCTTTACTTTATCACTATGCGTTAGCGATAGTTGTAGAAGCAATAGTTGGCGAGACGACCACGACGCAACGATGGAGATCAAGGTGTCGAGCCGGTGACGATGGAGATCATGACGATGCTTTGGAGATGGAGATCGAAAGCACAAGATGATGATGGCCATATCATGTCACATATTTTGATTGCATGTGATGTTTATCTTTATGCATCTTATTTTGCTTAGTACGGCGGTAGCATTATAAGATGATCCCTTCACTAAATTTCAAGGTATAAGTGTTCTCCCTGAGTATGCACCATTGCGACAGTTCATCGTGTTGAGACACCACGTGATGATCGGGTGTGATAGACTCTACGTTCACATACAACGGGTGCAAGACAGTTTTGCACATGCGGAATACTCGGGTTAAACTTGACGATCCTAGCATGTACAGACATGGCCTCGGAACACTGGAGACCGAAAGGTCGAACGTGAATCATATAGTAGATATGATCAACATAGAGATGTTCACCATTGATGACTACCCCATCTCACGTGATGATCGGACATGGGTTAGTTGATTTGGATCACGTATCACTTAGATGACTTGAGGGATGTCTATTTAAGTGGGAGTTCTTAAGTAATTTGATTAATTGAACTTAATTTATCATGAACTTAGTCCTGATAGTATTTGCATATCTATGTTGTAGATCAATGGCCCGTGCTACCGTTCCCCTGAATTTTAATGTGTTCCTAGAGAAAGCTAAGTTGAAAGACGATGGTAGCAACTACACGGACTGGGTCCGTAACTTGAGGATTATCCTCATTGCTGCACAGAAGAATTATGTCCTTGATGCACCGCTAGGTGAAAGGCCTGCTGCAGGAGTAGATGCTGATGTTTTGAACGTCTGGCAAGCTCGATCTGATGACTACTCGATAGTTCAGTGTGCCATGCTTTACGGCTTAGAACCGGGACTTCAAAGACGTTTTGAACGTCATAGATCATATGAGATGTTCTAGGAGTTGAAGTTAATATTTCAAGCAAATGCCCGGGTTGAGAGATATGAAGTCTCCAACAAGTTCTATAGCTGCAAGATGGAGGAGAACAGTTCTGTCAGTGAACACATACTCAAAATGTCTGGGTATTACAATCACTTGACTCAGCTGGGAGTTGATCTTCCAGTTGATTTTGTTATTGACAGAGTTCTTCAATCACTGCCACCAAGCTACAAAGGCTTCATGATGAACTATAATATGCAAGGGATGAACAAGACAATTCCCGAGCTCTTCGCAATGCTCAAAGCTGCGGAGGTAGAAATCAAGAAGGAGCATCAAGTGTTAATGGTTAACAAGACCACTAGTTTAAAGAAAAAGGGCAAGGGAAAGAAAGGGAACTTCAAGAAAATGGCAAGCAAGTTGCCACTCCCGGGAAGAAACCCAAAGCTGGACCTAAGCCTGAAACTGAGTGCTTTTACTGCAAAGGGACTGGTCGCTGGAAGCGGAATTGCCCCAAGTATTTGGCGGATAAGAAGGATGGCAAAGTGAACAAAGGTATATTTGATATACATGTTATTGATGTGTACCTTACTAATGCTCGTAGTAGCGCCTGGGTATTTGATACTGGTTCGGTTGCTCATATTTGTAACTCGAAACAGGAGCTACAGATTAAAGGAAGATTGGCCAAGGACGAGGTGATGATGCGCGTCGGGAATGGTTCCAAGGTCGATGTGATCGCCATCGGCAGGCTACCTCTACATCTACCTTCGGGATTAGTTTTAGACCTAAATAATTGTTATTTGCTGCCAGCGTTGAGCATGAACATTATATCTGGATCTTGTTTAGTGCGAGACGGTTATTCATTTAAATCAGAGAATAATGGTTGTTCTATTTATATGAGTAATGTCTTTTATGGTCATGCACCCTTGAAGAGTGGTCTATTTCTGTTGAATGTCGATTGTGGTGATACACATATTCATAATATTGATGCCAAAAGATGCAAAGTTGATATTGATAGTGCAACATATTTGTGGCACTGCCGTTTAGGTCATATTGGTGTAAAGCGCATGAAGAAACTCCATGCAGATGGACTTTTGGAATCACTTGATTATGAATCAATTGATACTTGCAAACCATGCCCATGGGCAAGATGACTAAAACTTCATTCTCCGGAACAATGGAGCGAGGCAATGACTTATTGGAAATAATACATACCGATGTATGCGGTCCGATGAGTGTTGAGGCACGCAGCGGGTATCGATATTTTCTGACCTTCACAGATGATTTGAGAAGATATGGGTATATCTACTTGATGAAACACAAGTCTGAAACATTTGAAAAGTTAAAAAAAAAATCAGAGTGAAGTGGAGAATCATCGTAACAAGAAAATAAAGTTTCTACGATCTGATCGCGGAGGCGAATATTTGAGTTACGAGTTTGGCCTTCATTTAAAACAATGTGGAATAGTTTCACAACTCACGCCACCTGAAACACCACAACGTAATGGTGTGTCCGAACGTCGTAACCATACTTTATTAGATATGGTGCGATCTATGATGTCTCTTACCGATTTACCACTATCGTTTTGGGGTTATGCATTAGAGACAGCTGCATTCACGTTAAATAGGGCACCGCTAAATCCGTTGAGACAACACCGTACGAACTGTGGTTTGACAAGAAACCTAAGCTGTCGTTTCTTAAAGTTTGGGGTTGCGACACTTATGTCAAAAGGCTTCAGCCTGATAAGCTCGAACCCAAATCGAAGAAGTGCATCTACATAGGATACCCTAAGGAAACAATTGGGTACACCTTCTACCACAGATCCGAAGGCAAGATCTTTATTGCAAAGAATGGAACATTTCTAGAGAAGGAGTTTCTCTCGAAAGAAGTGAGTGGGAGGAAAATAGAACTTGATGAGGTAATTGTACCTTCTCTCAATTTGGAAAGTAGCACATCAGAGAAATCCGTTCCCGTGATGCCTACACCAACTAGAGAGGAAACTAATGATGATGATCATGAAACTTCAGATCAAGTTACTACTGGACCTCGTAGGTCGAACAGAGCACGTTCCGCACCAGAGTGGTATGCTAATCCTGTCCTGGAAGTTATGTTACTAGACCATGACGAACCTACGAACTATGAAGAAGCTATGATGAGCCCAGATTTCGACAGATGGCTTGAGGCCATGAAATCTGAGATAGGATCCATGTATGAGAACAAAGTATGGACTTTGGTGGACTTGCCCGATGATCGGCAAGCCATAGAAAATAAATGGATCTTAAAGAAGAAGAGTGACGCTGATGGTAATGTTACTGTCAACAAAGCTCGACTTGTCGCAAAAGGTTTTCGACAAGTTCAAGGGGTTGACTATGATGAGACTTTCTCACCCGTAGCGATGCTTAATTCCGTTCGAATCATGTTAGCAATTGCCGCATTTTATGATTATGAAATCTGGCAAATGGACATCAAAACTGCATTCCTTAATCTATTTCTTAAAGAAGAGTTATATATGATGCAACCAGAAGATTTTGTCGATCCTAAAGGTGCTAACAAAGTATGCAAGCTCCAGCGATCCATCTATGGACTGGTGCAAGCATCTCGGAGTTGGAATATACGCTTTGATGAGGTTATCAAAGCATATGGTTTTATACAGACTTTCGGTGAAGCCTGTATTTAAGTGAGTGGGAGCTGTGTAGCATTTCTAATATTATATGTAGATGACATATTGTTGATTGGAAATGATATAGAATTTCTAGATAGCATAAAAGGATACTTGAATAAGAATTTTTCAATGAAAGACTTCGGTGAAGCTGCTTATATATTGGGCATCAAGATCTATAAGGATAGATCGAGACGCTTAATAGGACTTTCACAAAGCACATACCTTGATAAAGTTTTGAAGAAGTTCAAAATGGATCAGTCAAAGAAAGGGTTCTTGCCTGTGTTACAAGGTGTGAAGTTGAGTCAGACTCAATGCCCGACCACTGTAGAAGATAGAGAGAAAATGAAAGTCATTCCTATGCCTCAGCCATAGGTTCTATCATGTATGCTATGCTGTGTACCAGACCTGAAGTGTGCCTTGCCATAAGTCTGGCAGGGAGGTACCAAAGTAATCCAGGAGTGGATCACTGGACAGCGGTCAAGAACATCCTGAAGTACCTGAAAAGGACCAAGGATATGTTTCTCATTTATGGAGGTGACAAAGAGCTCGTCGTAAATTGTTACGTCGATGCTAGCTTTGACACTGATCCGGATGACTCTAAGTCACAAACCAGATACGTATTTTTATTGAATGGTGGAGCTGTCAGTTGGTGCAGTTCCAAGCAAAGCGTCATGGCGGAATCTACGTGTGAAGCGGAGTACACAGCTGCTTCGGAACCAGCAAATGAAGGAGTCTGGATGAAGGATTTCATATCCGATCTAGGTGTAATACCTAGTGCATCGGGTCCAGTGAAAATCTTTTGTGACAACACTGGAGCAATTGCGTTGGCGAAGGAATCCATGTTTCACAAGAGAACTAAACACATCAAGAGACGCTTCAACTCCATTCGTGAACAAGTCAAGGATGGAGACATAGAAATTTGCAAGATACATACGGATCTGGCAGACCCATTGACTAAGCCTCTTCCGCGAGCAAAACATGATCAGCACCAAGACTCCATGGGTGTTAGATTCATTACTATGTAATCTAGATTATTGACTCTAGTGCAAGTGGGAGACTGAAGGAAATATGCCCTAGAGGCAATAATAAAGTTGTTATTTTATATTTCCTTATTCATGTTAAAGGTTTATTATTCATGCTAGAATTGTATTGATCGGAAACCTTAATACATGTGTGAATACATAAACAAATACCGTGTCCCTAGTGAGCCTCTACTAGACTAGCTCGTTGATCAAAGATGGTTATGGTTTCCTAACCATGGACATGTGTTGTCATTTGATAACGGGATCACATCATTAGGAGAATGATGTGATGAACAAGACCCACCCGTTAGCTTAGCATAATGATCGTTCAGTTTTATTGCTATTGCTTTCTTCATGTCAAATACATTTTCCTTCGACTATGAGATTATGCAACTCCCGGATACCGGAGGAATGCTTTGTGTGCTATCAAACGTCACAACGTAACTGGGTGATTATAAAGATGCTCTACAGGTATCTCCGAAGGTGTTTGTTGAGTTGGCATAGATCGAGATTAGGATTTGTCACTCCGAGTATCGGAGAGGTATCTCTGGGCCCTCTCGGTAATACACTGTTGGGAAATGTAGCATGCAATTTCAAAAAAATTCTACGCTCACGCAAGATCTATCTAGGAGATGCATAGCAACGAGAGGGGGAGAGTGTGTCCACGTACCCTCGTAGACCAAAAGCAGAAGCGTTAGATTAACGCGGTTGATGTAGTCAAACGTCTTCATGATCCAACCGATCCAAGTACCGAACGTACGGCACCTCCGTGTTCAGCACACGTTCAGCTTGATGACGTCCCTCGAACTCTTGATCTAGTAGAGGGTCGAGGGAGAGTTCCGTCAGCACGACGGCGTGGCGACGGTGTTGGTGATGTGATTCGCGCAGGGTTTCGCCTAAGCACTACGACGCTATGACCGGAGGAGTAAACTGTGGAGGGGGGCACCGCACACGGCTAAGAGAAATCTTGCTCTGTCTTTGGGGTGCCCCCCGCCCCCGTATATAAAGGAGGGGGGAGGAGGCGGCCGGCCTAGAGAGGGCGCTCCAAGGGGGGAGTCCTACTAGGACTCCTAGTCCTAGTAGGATTCCCCTTTCCTTTCCGGAGAAGGGGGGAAGGGGAAAGAGGTGGAGAAGAAGAAGGAAAGGGGGGCCGCGCCCCCCACCCCTAGTCCAATTCGGTTTGGGCTTGGGGGGGGGGGGGCGCCACCACCAGGCCGCCGGCCTCCTCTCTCCACTAGGGCCCATGAAGGCCCAATAGTCCCCCGAGGGGTTCTGGTAACCTCCCAGTACTCCGAAAAATGCCCGAACCTTTCCGGAACCATTCCGGTGCCCGAACATAACGTTCAAATATATCAATCTTTACCTCTCGACCATTTCAAGACTCCTCGTCATGTCCGTGATCTCATCCTGGACTCCGAACAAACTTTGGTCACCAAAACACATAACTCATAATACAAATCGTCATCGAACGTTAAGCGTGCGGACCCTACGGGTTTGAGAACTATGTAGACATGACCGAGACACATCTCAGGTCAATAACCAATAGCGGAACCTGGATGCTCATATTGGCTCCTACATATTCTACGAAGATCTTTATCGGTCAAACCGCATAACAACATACGTCATTCCCTTTGTCATCGGTATGTTACTTGCCCGAGATTCGATCGTCGGTATCATCATACCTAGTTCAATCTCATTACCGGCAAGTCTCTTTACTCGTTCCGTAATGCATCATCCCGTAACTATCTCCTTAGTCACATTGCTTGCAAGGCTTCATATGATGTGCATTACCGAGAGGGCCCAGAGATACCTCTCCGATACACGGAGTGACAAATCCTAATCTCGATCTATGCCAACCCAACAAACATCTTTGGAGACACCTGTAGAGCATCTTTATAATCACCCAGTTACGTTGTGACTTTGATAGCACACAAGGTGTTCCTCCGGTATTCGGGAGTTGCATAATCTCATAGTCAGAGGAATATGTATAAGTCATGAAGAAAGCAATAGCAATAAAACTTAACGATCATTATGCTAAGCTAACGGATGGGTCTCGTCCATCACATCATTCTCCTAATGATGTGATCCCGTTCATCAAATGACAACACATGTCTATGGGCAGGAAACTTTAACCATCTTTTATTAACGAGCTAGTCAAGTAGAGGCACACTAGGGACACTTTGTTTTGTCTATGTATTCACACATGTATCAAGTCTCCGGTTAATACAATTCTAGCATGAATAATAAACATTTATCATGAAATAAGGAAATATAAAATAACAACTTTATTATTGCCTCTAGGGCATATTTCCTTCAGTCTCCCACTTGCACTAGAGTCAATAATCTAGTTTACATCGCCATGTGATTTAACACCAATAGTTCACATCTTTATGTGATTAACACCCATAGTTCACATCACCATGTGACCAACACCCAAAGGGTTTACTAGAGTCAATAATCTAGTTCACATCGCTATGTGATTAACACCCAAAGAGTACTAAGGTGTGATCATGTTTTGCTTGTGAGAGAGGCTTAGTCAACGGCTCTGTCACATTCAGATCCATATGTATTTTTGCAAATTTCTATGTCTACAAAGCTCTGTATGGAGCTACTCTAGCTAATTGCTCCGACTTTCAATATGTATCCAGATTGAGACTCCGAGTCATCTGGATCAGTGTTAAAGCTTGCATCGATGTAACCTTTTACGACGAACTCTTTATCACCTCCATAACTGAGAAATATTTCCTTAGTCCTCTAAGGTAACTAAGGATAACTTTGACCGCTGTCCAGTGATCCACTCCTGGATTACTATCGTACCCCCTTGCCAAACTCATGGCAAGGTACACAATAGGTTTGGTACACAACATAGCATACTTTATAGAACCTATGACAGAGGCATAGGGAATGACTTTCATTCTCTTTCTATTTTCTGCCGTGGTCGGGTTTTGAGTCTTACTCAACTTCACACCTTTGCAACATAGGCAAGAACTCCTTCTTTGACTGTTCCATTTTGAACTTCTTCAAAACTTTATCAAGGTATGTGCTTTGTGAAAGTCCTATCAAGCGTCTTGATCTATCTCTATAGATCTTGATGCCTAATATATAAGCAGCTTCACCGAGGTCTTTCATTGAAAAACTCTTGTTCAAGTATCCTTTTATGCTATCCAGAAATTCTATATCATTTCCAATCAACAATATGTCATCCACATAGAATATTAAAACCTCTGTATAAAATCATATGCTTTGATCACTTCATCAAAGCGTATATTCCAAATCCGAGAGGCTTGCACCAGTCCATAAATGGATCGCTGGAGCTTGCACACTTTGTTAGCACCTTTTGGATCGACAAAACCTTCTGGTTGCATCATATACAACTCTTCTTTAAGAAATCCATTAAGGAATGCAGTTTTGACATCCATTTGCCAAATTTCATAATCATAAAATGCGGCAATTGCTAACATGATTCGGACAGACTTAAGCATCGCTACGGGTGAGAAGGTCTCATCGTAGTCAACTCCTTGAACTTGTCGAAAACCTTTTGCAACAAGTCGAGCTTTGTAGACAGTAACATTACCATCAGCGTCAGTGTTCCTCTTGAAAATCCATTTATTCTCTATGGCTTGCCGATCATCGGGCAAGTCAACCAAAGTCCATACTTTGTTCTCATACATGGATCCCATCTCAGATTTCATGGCCTCAAGCCATTTCACGGAATCTGGGCTCATCATCGCTTCCTCATAGTTCGTAGGTTCATCATGGTCTAGTAACATAACTTCCAGAACAGGATTACCGTACCACTCTGGTGCGGAACGTACTCTGGTTGACCTACGAGGTTCGGTAGTAACTTGATCTGAAGTTTCATGATCATCATCATTAACTTTCTCACTAATTGGTGTAGGCATCACTGGAACTGATTTCTGTGATGAACAACTTTCCAATTCAAGAGAAGGTATAACTACCTCATCAAGTTCTACTTTCCTCCCACTCACTTCTTTCGAGAGAAACTCCTTCTCTAGAAAGGATCCATTCTTAGCAACAAATATCTTGCCTTCGGATCTATGATAGAAGGTGTACCCAATAGTTTCTTTTGGGTATCCTATGAAGACGCACTTCTCCGATTTGGGTTCGAGCTTATCAGGCTGAAGCTTTTTCACATAAGCATCGCAACCCCAAACTTTAGGAAACGACAGCTTAGGTTTCTTGCCAAACCATAGTTCATACGGTGTCGTCTCAACGGATTTAGATGGTGCCCTATTTAACGTGAATGCGGCTGTCTCTAATGCATAACCCCAAAACGATAGTGATAAATCGGTAAGAGACATTATAGATCGCACCATATCTAATAAAGTATGGTTACGACGTTCGGACACATCATTACGCTGTGGTGTTCCAGGTGACGTGAGTTGCGTAACTATTCTACATTGTTTTAAATGAAGGCCAAACTCGTAACTCAAATATTCTCCTCCACGATCAAATCGTAGAAACTTTATTTTCTTGTTACGATGATTCTCCACTTCACTCTGAAATTCTTTGAACTTTTCAAATGTTTCAGACTTGTGTTTCATTAAGTAGATATACCCATATCTGCTCAAATCATCTGTGAAGGTCAGAAAATAATGATACCCGCCACGAGCCTCAACACTTATCGGACCGCATACATCGGTATGTATTATTTCCAATAAGTCGTTAGCTTGTTCCATTGTTCCGGAGAATGGAGTTTTAGTCATCTTGCCCATGAAGCATGGTTCGCAAGTATCAAATGATTCATAATCAAGTGATTCCAAAAGCCCATCAGCATGGAGTTTCTTCATGCGCTTTACACCAATATAACCTAAACGGCAGTGCCACAAGTATGTTACACTATCATTATCAACTTTGCATCTTTTGGCATCAATATTATGAATATGTGTATCACTACGATCGAGATTCAATAAACCATTAACATTGGGTGTATGACCATAGTAGGTTTTATTCATGTGAACAGAATAACAATTATTCTGTCTTAAATGAATAACCATTTTGCAATAAACATGATCTAATCATATTTATGCTCAACGCAAACACCAAACAACATTTATTTAGGTTCAACACTAATCCCGAAAGTATAGGGAGTGTGCGATGATGATCATATCAATCTTGGAACCACTTCCAACACGCATCGTCACTTCACCCTCAACTAGTCTCTATTTATTCTGCAACTCCTGTTTCGAGTTACTAATCTTAGCAACCGAACAAGTATCAAATACCCAGGGGTTACTACGAGCACTAGTAAGATACACATCAATAACATGTATATCACATATACCTTTGTTCACCTTGCCATCCTTCTTATCCGCCAAATACTTGGGGCAGTCCCGCTTCCAGTGACCAGTCCCTTTGCAGTAGAAGCACTCAGTTTCAGGCTTAGGTCCAGCTTTGGGCTTCTTCACGGGAGTGACAACTGGCTTGCCATTCTTCTTGAAGTTCCCTTTCTTTCCTTTTTCCCTTTTCTTGAAACTAGTGGTCTTGTTTAATCATCAACACTTGATGCTTTTTCTTGATTTCTACCTTTGTCGATTTCAGCATCACGAAGAGCTTGGGAATCGCTTTTGTGATCCCTTGCATATTATAGTTCATCACGAAGTTCCAGTAACTTGGTGATGGTGTCTAGAGAAATCTATCAATCACTATCTTATCTGAAAGATTAACTCCCACTTGATTCAAGCGATTGTAGTACTCAGACATTCTGAGCACATGCTCACTAGCTGAGCTATTCTCCTCCATCTTTTATGCGAAGTACTTGTCAGAGGTCTCATACCTCTCGACACGTGCATGAGTCTGAAATACCAATTTCAGCTCTTGGAACATCACATATGCTTCGTGGCGTTCAAAACGTCTTTGAAGCCCCGATTCTAAGCCGTAAAGCATGGCACACTAAACTATCAAGTAGTCATCATATCGAGCTTGCCAAACGTTCATAATGTCTGCATCTGCTCCTGCAATAGGTTTGTCACCTAGCAGTGCATCAAGGACACAATTCTTCTGTGCAGCAATGAGGATAATCCTCAGATCACGGACCCAGTCCGCATCATTGCTACTATCATCTTTCAACTTAGTTTTCTCTAGGAACATATAAAAAACATAGGGAAGCTACAAACGCGAGCTATTGATCTACAACATAATTTGCAAAATACTATCAGGACTAAGTTCATGATAAATTAAAGTTCAATTAAACATATTACTTAAGAACTCCCACTTAGATAGACATCCCTTGAGTCATCTAAATGATCATGTGATCCATATCAACTAAACCATGTCCGATCATCACGTGAGATGGAGTAGTTTTCAATGGTGAACATCTCTATGTTGATCATATCTACTATATGATTCACGTTCGACCTTTCGGTCTCCAGTGTTCCGAGGCCATATCTGTATATGCCAGGCTCGTCAAGTTTAACCCGAGTGTTCCGCATGTGCAAAACTGTCTTGCACCCGTTGTATGTGAACGTAGGGCTTATCACACCCGATCATCACGTGGTGTCTCAGCACGAAGAACTTTCGCAACGGTGCATACTCGGGGAGAACACTTATACCTTGAAATTTTAGTGAGGGATCATCTTATCATGCTACCACCGTACTAAGCAAAATAAGATGCATAAAAGATAAACATCACATGCAATCAAAATATGTGACATGATATGGCCATCATCAACTTGTGCTCATGGTCTCCATCACCGAAGCAACGTCATGATCTCCATCGTCACCGGCTTGACACCTTGATCTCCATCGTAGCGTCGTGGTTGTCTCGCCAACCATTGCTTCTATGACTATCGCTACCGCTTAGTGATAAAGTAAAGCAATTACATAGCGCTTGTATTTCATACAATAAAGCGACAACCATATGGCTCCTGCCAGTTGCCGATAACTTTTACAAAACATGATCATCTCATACAATAACTTGTATCACATCATGTCTTGACCATATCACATCACAACATGCCCTGCAAAAACAAGTTAGACGTCCTCTACTTTGTTGTTGCAAGTTTTACGTGGCTGCTACGGGCTTCTAGTAAGAACCGTTCTTACCTACGCATCAAAACCACAACGTTTTTTCGTCAAGTGTGCTGTTTTAACCTTCAACAAGGACCGTCCGTAGTCAAACTCGATTCAACTAAAGTTGAAGAAACAGACACCCGCCAGCCACCTGTGTGCAAAGCACGTCGGTAGAACCAGTCTCATGAACGCGGTCATGTAATGTCGGTCCGGGCCGCTTCATCCAACAATACCGCCGAATCAAAATAAGACGTTGGTGGTAAGCAGTATGACTATTATCGCCCACAACTCTTTGTGTTCAACTCGTGCATATCATCGGCGCATAGACCTGGCTCGGATGCCACTGTTGGGAAACGTAGCATGCAATTTCAAAAAATTTCTACGCTCATGCAAGATCTATCTAGGAGATGCATAGCAATGAGAGGGGGAGAGTGTGTCCACGTACCCTCGTAGACCGAAAGCGGAAGCGTTAGATTAACGCGGTTGATGTAGTCGAACGTCTTCACGATCCAACCGATCCAAGTACCGAACGTACGGCACCTCCGTGTTCAGCACACGTTCAGCTCGATGATGTCCCTCGAACTCTTGATCCAGTAGAGGGTCGAAGGAGAGTTCCGTCAGCACGACGGCGTGGCAATGGTGTTGGTGATGTGATCCGCGCACGGCTTCGCCTAAGCACTACGACGCTATGACCGGAGGAGTAAACTGTGGAGGGGGGCACCGCACACGGCTAAGAGAAATCTTGCTCTGTCTTTGGGGTGCCCCCCGCCCCCGTATATAAAGGAGGGGGGAGGAGGCGGCCGGCCTAGAGAGGGCGCTCCAAGGGGGGAGTCCTACTAGGACTCCTAGTCCTAGTAGGATTCCCCTTTCCTTTCCGGAGAAGGGGGGAAGGGGAAAGAGGTGGAGAAGAAGAAGGAAAGGGGGGCCGCGCCCCCCACCCCTAGTCCAATTTGGTTTGGACTTGGGGAGGGCGCGCGCCACCGACTGGCCGCCGGCCTCCTCTCACCACTAGGGCCCATGAAGGCCCAATAGTCCCCCGGGGGGTTCCGGTAACCTCCCGGTACTCCGAAAAATGCCCGAACCTTTCCGGAACCATTCCGGTGCCCGAACATAACCTTAAAATATATCAATCTTTACCTCTCGACCATTTCAAGACTCCTCGTCATGTCCGTGATCTCATCCTGGACTCCGAACAAACTTTGGTCACCAAAACACATAACTCATAATACAAATCGTCATCGAACGTTAAGCGTGCGGACCCTACGGGTTCGAGAACTATGTAGACATGACCGAGACACATCTCAGGTCAATAACCAATAGCGGAACCTGGATGCTCATATTGGCTCCTACATATTCTACAAAGATCTTTATCGGTCAAACCGCATAACAACATACGTCATTCCCTTTGTCGTCGGTATGTTACTTGCCCAAGATTCGATCGTCTGTATCATCATACCTAGTTCAATCTCGTTACCGGCAAGTCTCTTTACTTGTTCCGTAATGCATCATCCCATAACTAACTCATTAGTCACATTGCTTGCAAGGCTTCATATGATGTGCATTACCAAGAGGGCCCAGAGATACCTCTCTGATACACGGAGTGACAAATCCTAATCTCGATCTATGCCAACCCAACAAACATCTTTGGAGACACCTGTAGAGCATCTTTATAATCACCCAGTTACGTCGTGACGTTTGATAGCACACAAGGTGTTCCTCCGGTATTCGGGAGTTGCATAATCTCATAGTCAGAGGAATATGTATAAGTCATGAAGAAAGCAATAGCAATAAAACTTAACGATCATTATGCTAAGCTAACGGATGGGTCTCGTCCATCACATCATTCTCCTAATGATGTGATCCCGTTCATCAAATGACAACACATGTCTATGGTCAGGAAACTTTAACCATCTTTGATTAACAAGCTAGTCAAGTAGAGGCACACTAGGGACACTTTGTTTTGTCTATGTATTCACACATGTATCAAGTTTCCGGTTAATACAATTCTAGCATGAATAATAGACATTTATCATGAAATAAGGAAATATAAAATAACAACTTTATTATTGCCTCTAGGGCATAGTTCCTTCATACACATCATAAGAAGCCTTGCAAGCAAATTGACTAATGAGTTAGTTGCAGAATGATGTATTACGGAACGAGTAAAGAGACTTGCCGGTAACGATATTGAACTAGGTATGAAGATGCCGATGATCGAATCTCGGGCAAGTAACATACCGATAGACAAAGGGAATAACGTATGTTGTCATAACGGTTCGACCGATTAAGATCTTCGTAGAATATATAGGAGCCAATATGAGCATCCAGGTTCCGCTATTGGTTATTTATTGGAGAGGTGTCTCGGTCATGTCTACATAGTTCTCGAACCCGTAGGGTCCGCACGCTTAACGTTCGATGACGATTTTGTATTATATGAGTTATGTGATTTGTGACCGAATGTTGTTCGGAGTCCCGGATGAGATCACGGACATGACGAGGAGTCTCGAAATGCTCGAACGGTAAAGATTGATATATAGGACGATAGTATTCGGACACCGGAAGTGTTCCGGAGTGTATCGGGTATTTATCGAAGTACCGAAGGGGTTACCGGAAACCCCGGGGGGAATATATGGGCCATATGGGCCATGAGAGGGGAGCTCACCAGCCAACAAGGGGTGGCACGCCCCCCTATGGCAGGAGGCCGAGTGGGAGAAGGAAAAGAGGGGGTTCACCCCTCCCCCCCCCTCCTTCTCTCTTCCCCTTCCCTTTCCTTCTCCGGTGAAATAAGGCAGGGGGGCGCCACTTGGGGAAACCCCAAGTAGGATTCGGATCCTACTTGGGGCGCCCCCTGGCTGCTCCCTCCTCCCCCCACCTATATATTTGTGGAAGGGGGCGCCTAGGACACACAACATCAATTGTTAGCCGTGTGCGGCGCCCCCCTCCACAGTTTACACCCCGGTCATATTCTCGCGGTGTTTAGGCGAAGCCCTGCGAGGATCACTTCACCATCACCGTCACCACGCCGATGTGCTGACGGAACTCATCTACTACCTCGACACCTTGCTGGATCAAGAAGGCGAGGGACGTCACCGAGCTGAACGTGTGCAGAACTCGGAGGTGCCGTACGTTCGGTACTTGATCGGTCGGAGCTAGAAGAAGTTCGACTACATCAACCACGTTGTCAAACGCTTCCGCTTACGGTCTACGAGGGTACGTAGACACACTCTCCCCCTCGTTTCTATGCATCTCCATGGATAGATCATTGCGTGTGCGTAGAAATTTTTTTGTTTTCCATGCAACATTTCCCAACAACGAGATTGAACTAGGTATGGAGATACCGACGATCGAATCTCAGGTAAGTAACATACCGACAGACAAAGGGAATTACGTATGTTGTCATAACGGTTCGACCGATAAAGATCTTTGTAGAATATGTAGGAACAAATATGGGCATCCAGGTCCCGCTATTGGATATTGACTGGAGAGTCGTCTCGGTCATGTCTACATCATTCTCGAACCCGTAGGGTCCGCACGCTTAACGTTTGTTGAGGATATAGTATTATATGAGTTATGTGATTTGGTGACCGAATGTTGTTCGGAGTCCTAGATGAGATCACAGACATGACGAGGAGCTCCAGAATAGTCCGGAGGTAAAGATTGATATATAGGACGATGCTATTTGGTCACCGGAAAGGTTTCAGAATGTATCTGGTGGTCATCGGATCACCGGAAGGGGTTCCGGGAGGCCCCGGGAGGTATATGGGCCATATGGGCCAAGTAAGAGGAACACACCAGCCCACAAGGGGCTGGCGCGCCCCTCCTATGGCAGCCGGCCATGAGGAGAAAAGGAAGGAGGGGGATTCGTCCTCCCCCTGCCTTCCTCTCCCCCCCTTTCCTTTCCCCCTCTGCCAAATATGGTAAGGGGGGGGGGGGGGGGGGGGGGGGGGGGGCGGCCAGGGCAGGAGCCCAAGGGGGATTCAGTCACCCTTGGGCGCCTCCTGGCTGCCTCCCCTCTCCCCCCACCTATATATATATATATATGTGGAAGGGGGCGCCACACACGACCACGACAATCTCTTAACCGTGTGCGGCGCCCCTCTCCACAGTTTAGTCCTCCGTCCAGTTTTTTCGCTGTGCATGGCGAAGCCCTGCGGGAACGAGTTCACCATCACCGTCATCACGTCGTCGTGCTGCCAGAACTCATCTACTACTTCGCCCGTCTTGCTGGATCAAGAAGGCGAGGACGTCATCGAGCTGAACATGTGCTGAACGCGGAGGTGCCGTACGTTCAGTACTTGCTCGGTTGGATCGCGAAGGTGTTCGACTACATCAATCGCATTAATAAACGCTTCCGCTTTACGGTCTACGAGGGTACGTAGACACACTCTCCCCTCTCGTAGCTATGCATCTTCATGGATAGATCTTGCGTGTGCGTAGAAAAAAAATTCCATGCAACGTTCCCCAACACCTACCGCCCCCCCCCCCCCCCCGAGGAAGCACCCCTGCTTTGCCCGACCGCGGCTACTGGCGTGGACCGATGAGAGGCCACCAACAGCCGCTTGTCTGCCAAAGAGGGGGTAAATCCGCCGCTACCACCGCCAAGGATGGGCCCAAGGGAAGCCCACACGGTCGTTCAGAAGCCGGGAAGAAGGCCCGAGCGGACCCCGGGATGTGCGCACGCCTCCACCACCTCAGCCACACCACCACCACTGCCCACCGATCCACGGCAGGGCCGGCCACCCGCGGCCCCTGCCAGCCTCAGCCCTCGCCGCTAGACGGGCCACTGGTGCCCAATCCAGCTGGATTGGACCGGGACCGCCCCGCACGATCCGCCCGAAGGAGCGGCCGCCACACCAGCCCGCGGGACACTTTTTTCCTTCTCTCATCTCCGATCACTGACCGGACACATCCGCAAATGTTTGAGAATGATTTGAGAGGACCGCCTGTAGATGCTCTTACAGAGCGACGCACTGGACCGACCAGGGTGATTTGTAATCATGGATGTGCCACAGCATTTTCTGCATTAATATCTCAGGGCAGATAGAGACATATGTAGGGTCTGTCTAGAACTCAGGCGACTGAGACTCAATCGAGTGACGTCAGCATAGTTGTTGTGCTGCAAGCAGCATGGCTGGATGCTGCAAACAATGGTGAAAAATGTTGCAACGGTACTGCAAGCAATGACAACATATGCTACAACCGCTCTAATAAAAATGCTACAACCGTCAAAGGCGGATGTTGCGACCGATGAGATAACGTGCTACAATCGACGAGGGACGACATTCTAGAACCAGCAAGGCGGATGTTGCAACCGGCAGGAAAAAATGTTGCAAACGACGGGACAAAATGCTGCAAGGTGAGTGATACTTCATTAAATCTCAGTCGACTGATTTTTAGCAAGCCCGATCCACTAATCCATTGCCTCATCACACTAATACAAAATTCTTTTCTTCCACTTGCCAATCAAATGTACTCCAGTCCCCAAGTAATTCATGCCGAAATCTTGCAGGTTGATTTCTTACATTTTTTAATACGGAGTCTTGGTGTAGACCTTGACATCTCTCCATCGTGACTCCATGTAGTGCGAGGGGTTCGTCTGCGTGTACACCCCGAACTTGAAGTAGTGGAGGTCGCCGCCGTAGCCTGGGACAACCAGCCTCTCGTCGCCGTCGATGAACACGGTGAGGGCCGACGCTTGGACGTCGTGGACCACGTTGAGCCTGAATCACCGGTCGTAGATGTGGCTGTCGACGACCTTGGTCTCATCGTTGTAGTACACACGAGCCGTCCGCCGTAGACGTGAAGCATCAGCGTCGTGTTCCGCGGCGGGCCTGCCGCGCCGAACACCTGCATCACGGACACCCCTCTCGTGCCGGCCGACACGTAGCCGTGCCCCTCGAACTGCCACACCCCGGCGCTGTACGTTCTCTGCTCCACCCCGAAATGGGAAAACAAAATCTGTCAGAAACCATAGGAAAGGGTTGATTTAGTAGTAGGAGAGATTGATGTGACTTACGTTGAGGAGGATCTCGGAGCGCGGCTTGGTGGAGCTCCCGGCGCGGAAGGGCTTGTCGTCGCAGTAGACCCAGAGCCGCCGCACGCCGTCGGCGCGGAGCTCGTAGTGCTGCTCCTGCGGCAGGTTCGTACGGCTTGTGGAGCTTGAACCGGTCCTCCGTGACCTGGACGGCGGTGAAGCCGGCCGTCGGGTCGGCGCCTGCGGCCGGGCTGCACGAGCGCCACAGCGTCGAGAGCACGACCAAGGCACCGATCCATGGCGGCAGGCGCTTGGCCATGGTTAAGTGAATTACCGCTTCCGATGGCAACACGTTCTCCTAGAGTACATAGCCTGGGCTTGTTGCTATTCTGTGTCGACATTTGACAGGAGGCTTTATAAAACCAGCGGAGCCTGCAGCGACCGATGCTGGCCGGCTCGTTCGTCCGTTCACGAGCCGCCTGCATTGCCTTTTCTGTATTTCGTTTCATGTCGATATCGATGCACGCATGCAGCATCACTGATCTTTTGTTTGTTTTTTTGTTTTTTGTTTTTTTTTGCGGGTGAGTGATCTTTTGTTGTTCTGATATTTAGGTCACATATATGTTTTTATAGGGTACGTCACATATATATGTGATTTGTGTTGTGCTTGTCACTAACTGGTGTCAGCATTAGTTAGTTTGACCTGGTAAACGTGCAAGCTACCATCCATAGGCTATAAAATAAATAAATATCCAACCTCATAAGCCGCACATTCACTTGTTTTTTTTAAAACACCCCATATATTAATTAATCCAAAAAAAGTTCTTACAATCATCCGGGCGGCGGCGGTGACCTTCTACATCCCAACAAGGCGGTTCTCCGCTCGGGCGCGGATCGAGAAGAGGGGTCTAGAGGGGGGGTGATTAGACACTTAACAAGCAAAGTTGAAAGTTTTTAATTTCCTTCAAGTTAAGGTTGAGTCTTATCACAAGTTAAAGCATTCACAATACATTTCAATCAAGCATGTCAAGAGTATATGCAGCGGAAAGAGTAAAGCATGCAAATTGCAAGAAAGTAAAGGGATGGGAGAGGAGTTTGCAAACGCAATGGAGACGCGGAGATTTTTGGCGTGGTTTCGATAGGTGGTGCTATCGTACGCCCACGTTGATGGAGACTTCAACCCATGAAGGGTAACGGCTGTGCAAGTCCACGGAGGGCTCCACCCACGAAGGGTCCACGAAGAAGCAACCTTGTCTATCCCACCATGGCCATCGCCCATGAAGGACTTGCCTCACTCGGGTAGATCTTCACGAAGTAGGCGATCTACTTGCCCTTACAAACTTCTTGGTTCAACTCCACAACATGTCGGAGGCTCGCAAGTGACACTTAACTAATTTAGGAGACACCACTCTTCAAAAGGTAATAGATGGTGTGTTGATGATGAACTCCTTGCTCTTGTGCTTCAAATGATAGTCTTCCCAGCACTCAACTCTCTCTCACACAGATTTGGATTTGGTGGAAAGATGATTTGAGTGGAAAGCAACTTGGGGAAGGCTAGAGATCAAGGATCTTGTGGTAGGATTGGAATATCTTGATCTCAACACATGAGTAGGTGGTTCTCTCTTAGAAAATGAGTACTGGAAGTGTAGGCACGTTCTGATGGCTCTCTCTCAAATAAAGATGGGGGTGGAGGGGTATATATAGCCTCCACACAAAATTCAACCGTTACACACATTTGACCAAACTCGGTGAGACCAAATGGATGAACTCGGTCTGACCGATTAGTTCAAAATGTGAACGTTATGAATCTCGATGGGACCGACTGGAACAATTCGGTGGGACCGATGTGAAAGGGCTAGGGCAAAACCTCATCTCGGTGGCGCCGATTGGTTCAACTCGGTGAGACCGAAGTGAAACAATAGAGCAACAGAGAGTTGGTCAGGCAAACTCGGTGGGACCGACTGCAATCTCGGTGAGACCGAAATAATTGCAACAAGCAACAGAGAGTTTGCAAGGCCATTTCGGTGAGACCGAGATCCATATCGGTGCGACCGAACTGTTAGGGTTTCTGGCTGTGGCTATGTCATATGAACTCGGTGGCGCCGGATAGAAAGAATCGGTGGGGCCGAGTTTGACTTTAGGGTTTTGGACATATTTGGATGAGAAAGTGGTTGAGGGCTTTGGAGCAATATCACTAAGCATTTGAGCAAGCAAGCCATTAGGCAACACATCATCCCCTTTTAATAGTATTGGTTTTCCTATGGACTCAATGTGATCTTAGATCACTAAAACAAAGATGAAGAGTCTTGAGATTTTCCCAATATGTGTCCTTAGCATTTTGAAGCGGTTCCACATCCTCTTGTCCATGCCACGCCACTGTTGAACTTATCTGTAATGTACTTAGATGAAACCATTAGTCCAACAAAAGATATGTTGACATTAATTACCAAAACCACCCAGGGAGCACTTGTGCTTTCAATCTCCCCTTTTTGATAATTGATGACAACATATATCAAAGCTTTAAATAAATGATATAAAAGGTAGCAAGCAAAGCTTTGGAAAGACATGTAACATACATAAGCTCCCCCTACATGTATGCACTCAGTAATGATAGAATGGAATCGTATGTGAATGCATAGCATGACTTAGAGAATAATGAGTTACATGTATCTTGGCTATATGCATCAGAGCAAATGATGGAAAGAAGTACCTTCATGTTTATGAATCCCTCTTGCAAACAGTATGTGCAATAGCAAGCGATCATCATGCACATGAGTGTGATGTATATACTTACCTTGTGGTTCTTTAGCAGACTTTTTGAAGGAACAAACTTGAGAAAAATGGGGTTAGATAACACAAGAATACTCCAAACAAAAGTAAACTCAAGATTCACAAGAATACCAAGACTGGGATGACATGTGATGGGTGAGTACTGTATACGAGTATAACATTCAGATATAGACATGTCCCCAAAGATTTAAAAGATTTGCAATAAGTTCCAAGGATTTTTCTCCCCTCAAATTAACATAGACTCTTTCTCCCCCTGAATCTAACAATGGATAATGGGAGAAGGTAGGGTGAGATAAAATCATATCAAGGAAGATAGAATCAGAGCAGACTAGAATTAATCATACTAACATGTCTTTCCCCACTTAAAGACATGTGACTTCTCTCCTCTTGTTAATGTCCATCTTTTAGAAGAGCTGGATGTGCTTTTGTTGATTTGATAAGCTTTGATGTTCTCCCTCTCTCTCCCCCCTTTGACATCAATTTCCAAGAACGGCTGCTTCGGGAATATGAGTCAAGTAGGTTTGGTCCTTGAGAGACACTACAAAGCAGCATGTAGCTTAAGATGCTGGTAGAGGATAAGAATCATTGAGTGGAGCTGAAGAGAATAGGATATATAAAATGGCAAAATGTTTTCTCAGCAGTTGAAATCGATGACACCGAGCTGTTTCCATCAGTGACTCCGAGTTATCAGAGCCTCTGAGGGTGCTCATCGGTCAGACCGAGTTAGTCCATGTCGATTGTACCGATGAACTGTGTACAAGATATCCTTGTATTTCGGTCTAGCCGATAGGCTTGGATCAGTGGTACCGAGTTTAATGCAGAGGAAAAAAATTCATCTCAGCTCACTTGGCAAATGAAATTTCACAAAGTTTTGCAAGTAATTAGCAAGGGATTTGCAATGAATTAACAGAAGATTCACAGACAAAAGATAAAAACAAACAGAACAAACAAAAGAGATCTAGATGAAGTTTTTTTTGAATAAAAAGGGAAACACTCTAGCAAGAAAACATGCAAAGGAAATACAAGGAGCACAAGAACACTAGAGAACTTCATCTAGAAAATGGTCGGCGACATTGTCACCTATGTTAGAGTATATTGACTTAGGAGTCAAGTGAGTTCACTTGATCATAGGTCATACTCATCGTTTAAGCTCAAAATGGGGTTACCATTTTTCATTTAAGCATTTTGATGTATTCACACCTTGTTGAGTTGCTTCACTTCATGACTTGGAGTAAAACTTCTCTAAGGTGGAATGACATACCTTGGGTTGAGGTGTTGATCTTGATCATGTAGTTGAACTTGTATTGAATGCTCAATGTTGATGTGTTCATCAAGAGTTGGGAGCACCACTTGTAGTTGAAGTTCATCTTCCTACATGGGTTAGCCTTGCAAGGAAAAGCACTTGTGTATCCATAATGACAATCATGAAACTTGATACCAATTTAAATTTGATATATTGGAATAGTCAAAGGATATGTTGAGTGAGCTCATGCGTCCTTGAGATCAACGACCAAACCATAGGGACTTAGTGATGTAGAGGTTGCTCAAAATGTGAGTGATTTGCAATCTCATAGATTTAAGCTCATCAAAATACCTACACGGGTTAGATAACATGCAAGGGTGCAAGTATATATCCAAGACATATGATCATCATCATAAGAGAAATATCAAGGATTTGTCACCAAGGCTCATGCCTTGCATGTATCCAAAAGAATCTCTATTCCAAGTTTGAGGCATCAATGATATTCAATTCACCTCTCAAACGGCAAAATACTTTTTCATCAAGCGGTTTACTAAATATATCCGCTAATTGCTTATCGGTATGAACATGCTTAAGATTGATGTCTCCTTTTGCAACATGATCACGAATGAAATGATGACGAACTTCAATGTGCTTAGTTCGAGAATGTTGCAAGGAATTGTGAGCAATCTTAATAGCACTCTCATTGTTACAAAGCAATGGAACATGTTTCACATGTATCCCATAATCTTTAAGAGTTTGGGTCATCCAAAGTAATTGAGCACAACATGATCCGGCGGCAATGTATTCCGCTTCGGCGGTGGATGAGGATACCGAGTTTTGTTTCTTGGTGGACCAAGACACAAGAGATCTACCAATAAATTGACAAGAACCCGAAGTGGACTTTCTATCAACCTTGTCACCGGCATAGTCCGAGTTGGAGTAGCCAACAAGATTGAAAGATGACCTCTTAGGATACCAAATGCCAAAGTTTGGTGTATGGATTAAATATCTCGCTATCCTTTTCACGGCCTTAAGATGACATTCTTTAGGAGCCGCTTGATATCGTGCACACATGCACACACTTAGCATAATATCGGGACGGGATGCACATAGATATAACAATTAATCAATCATAGAACGATAAACCTTTTGGTCAACCGGATTGCCATCCTTAGTCAAGTCAAGTTATCCACTAGTAGGCATGGGGGTTTTCATACCTTTGCTTTCTTGCATGTTGAACTTCTTGAAAAGATCTTTGGTATACTTTGTTTGTGAGACAAAGGTACCTTCCTTAGTTTGCTTGATTTGCAATCCAAGGAAAAAATTGAGTTCACTCATCATAGACATCTCAAACTTCTCCAACATTAGCCTTCCAAACTTTTCACTAAAATGAGGGTTAGTAGAACCGAATATGATATCATCCACATAAATTTGGCACACAAATAATTCATCAACAACCCTTTTAGTAAAAAGTGTATAATCAATTTTTCCAATTTCAAACCCTTTTTCAATGAGAAATTTAGTCAAGCATTTATACCATGCTCTAGGAGCTTGTTTAAGACCATAAAGAGCTTTGTGAAGTTTGTAGACATGATCGGGTTTCTTGGGATTGACAAAGCCGGGAGGTTGTTTAACATAAACTTTCTCCTCAATTTCACTATTTAGAAAAGCACTTTTAATGTTCATTTGATATAAAGTGATATCATGATGATTTGCATAAGCAAGTAAAATGCGAATGGACTCAAGTCTAGCAATGGGGGCATATGTCTCACCATAGTCCATACCTTCAACTTGAGTGTAGCCTTGAGCAAAGAGACGAGATTTGTTGCGTACAACTTGTCCATCCTCATCTTGCTTGTTCCGAAACACCCATTTGGTTCCAATGACATTTTGATCATTGTTAGGCTTTTCCACCAATGTCCACACTTGATTCCTCTCGAAATTGTGTAGCTCTTCATGCATAGCGTTTATCCAATCCGGATCCTCAAGGGCTTCTTCAACCTTCATAGGTTCAATGCTAGAAATGAATGAGTAATGTTCACAAAAGTTAGCTAAACAAGTTTTAGAGCGAGTAATTCTCCCAGTTTGGATGTCATCGAAGATTTGTTCGACGAGATGATCTCTTGAGATTCTTGCTCTAACTCGTGGAAGCTTTTCCTTGGGTTGAGGTGGAACATCCTCATCATCATCTTCTCCTTTATTGTTGTTGGCGTTGTTGTTCGCTTGTGGAGGTGGAGAAGGAGGTCGAGGTGGATCATCTTGATGTACTTCCTCATTTCCTTCGTCTTGACGCGTTCCACTTGTGGATGCCTCCATGTCAACTTGTGGTTCACCTTGATGTGAAGTTGAGGCTTCCACTTGAATGGACGAAGTACTCTCCTTCACCTCCATTGGGCCAATCTTGCTGATAGGCAAGTATTGAATTGCTTCCGATGGGTCTTTGTCTCCTACATCAATTGGCAATTACTCTACTTGCGAGCCGTTAGATTCATCAAACTTCACATCTACCGTCTCTTCAACCTTTCGGGTGAAATAATTGTAGACACGGTAGGTGTGAGAGTTCGATCTGTAACCAAGTAGGAAACCCTCATGAGATTTAGGAGAAAATTTTGAACGATGATGCTTATCTAGAATATAGCACTTTGAGCCGAATACTCGAAAGTATCCAATTTGGGGTTTGTTACCGGTGAGTAGCTCATATGACGTCTTGTCGAGTAGTTTGTGAAGATATAGTCGATTCATGGCATGACACGCTGTCTCAACCGCTTCCGCCCAAAAGTGTCTTGGCGTCTTGTATTCATCAAGCATCGTTCTTGCCATCTCGATAAGTGTCCGGTTCTTCCTCTCAACAACTCCATTTTGTTGAGGTGTGTACGTAGCCAAGAACTCATGTGAGATCCCTTCTTCATCAAGAAAGGTGTCCACATATGTGTTCTTGAACTCCGTTCCGTTATCACTTTGAACCTTCTTGATCTTCACTTCAAATTGATTTTGGGCCTTCTTGACGAAGTTCTTGAAGATCTTTTGGACCTGAGATTTATCATCAAGAAAGAACACCCACGTAAATCTGAAAAAATCATCAACAATGACTAAACCGAATGAGTTACCACCAATGCTCTTATAAGCATTGGGACTGAAAAGATCCATGTGAAGTAGCTCAAGTGGTCTTCTCGTGGTCATGATGTTCTTCACGGGATGACTTCCTCCAGCTTATTTTCCTGCTTGACAAGCACTACAAAGTCTATCCTTGTAAAATATAACATCTTTAACACCAAGGATATGATCACCTTTAATAAGCTTATCAAGATTTCGCATGCCAACATGACCTAACCGTCTATGCCACAACCATCCTTTAGAAGATTTCGCAATTAAACAAGTGTGAGGTTTGGCTCTTTTAGTGAAGTCGACAATGTATAGATCACCTCTACGAATACCGGTAAAGACCATATTATGATTATATGGATGAAACACTTGGCAATCTACTTCAGTAAATAGGACATTGAAACAAAAGTCGGCTAGTCTAGATACGGAAAGAAGATTGTAGCCAAGAGATTCAACGAGCATGACATTTTTGATAGAGCTATCATTGGATATGGCCACCTTACCAAGGCCAAGTACCTTACCCTTGGAGTTATATCCAAAAGTGACATACTTGCGTGGACCATCGTTTTCAGCAAGCTCGCGGAACATGTCTTTATCTCCAGTCATGTGATCAGTACAGCCACTGTCAAGAACCCACTCCTTTCCTCCAGCCATATATCCACGAAGATTAGCCATGAGACCAAAATGCCTCATAGACTCCTCAAGGTTAGCGTCACTATCTTCGTCTTCATCGTAGTAACCATGCTCAACATCATCATCCATATGATCATCACCTAGGTCAAGTGATTTGTTAGATTTATGACTATGACAATGTTCAAGTTTATGAATTGTAATTGTCTCCGAAATGATGTTGCTATTGGTTCCAACGTCACCCTTAGCATGCATGAGATCACGAAGCTCAAATAGACATTCATCAAACTTGGGATCACTAGGTTCCATATTATGAAAAACAATGAACTTTTGAAGAATCTCATCTAGATTTTTCAAGGAATAATTCGAAAAGCGTTCCTGAAGATAATTCCATATAGTATATGCGCATTCAAGAGTAGGCAAACACATAAGCAAGTTTCTAGGCAATCCTCTAATGATAAGTTCAATAGTCCTAAGATTGCGAACCATGTCAGGATACTCATCGGGGGTAGGATGCAAAGGATCAATGGGAGGCACATAAGTGCTAGTAATATACTTGTTCAAATCATATTCATTGAAAATCACAAGCATTTCATTTTTCCAAGAACCATAAAACTCCCCATCAAGAATAGGCACTCTATGTCTAACACTCCCAAACGTAGACTCATGCATCTTCCTCCAATGACGATTAAACCAAAGCAATGGAGACCAATGCTCTGATACCAATTGAAAGGATCGAGAAGAGGGGTCTAGAGGGGGGGTGATTAGACCCTTAACAAGCAAAGTTGACAGTTTTTAATTTCCTTCAAGTTAAGGTTGAGTCTTATCACAAGTTAAAGCATTCACAATACATTTCAAGCAAGCATGACAAGAGTATATGCAGCGGAAAGAACAAAGAATGTAAATTGCAAGAAAGTAAAGGGATGGGAGAGGAGTTGCAAACGCAATGGAGACGCGGACATTTTTGGCATGGTTCCGATAGGTGGTGCTATCGTACGTCCACATTGATGGAGACTTCAACCCACGAAGGGTAACGGTTGCGCGAATCCACGGAGGGCTCCACCCACGAAGGGTCCACGAAGAAGCAACCTTGTCTATCCCACCATGGCCATCGTCCACGAAGGACTTGCCTCACTCGGATAGATCTTCACGAAGTAGGCGATCTCCTTGCCCTTACAAACTTCTTGGTTCAACTCCACAATATGTCGGAGGCTCCCAAGCGACACCTAACCAATCTAGGAGACACCACTCTCCAAAAGGTAATAGATGGTGTGTTGATGATGAACTCCTTGCTCTTGTGCTTCAAATGATAGTCTCCCCAACACTTAACTCTCTCTCACAGATTTGGATTTGGTGGAAAGATGATTTGAGTGGAAAACAACTTGGGGAAGGCTAGAGATCAAGGATCTTGTGGTAGGATTGGAATATCTTGATCTCAACACATGAGTAGGTGGTTCGCTCTCAGAAAATGAGTAGTGGAAGTGTCGGCACGTTCTGATGGCTCTTTCTCAAATGAATATGGGGGTGGAGGTGTATATATAGCCTCCACACAAAATCCAACCGTTACACACATTTGACAAAACTCAGTGAGTCCGAATGGATGAACTCGGTCTGACCGATTAGTTCAAAATGTGAACGTTATGAATCTCGGTGGGACCGACTGGAACAACTCAGTGGAACCGATGTGCAAGGGCTAGGGCAAGACCTCATCTCGGTGGCGCCGATTGGTTCAACTCGGTGAAACCAAAGTGAAACAATAGAGCAACAGAGTGTTGGTCAGGCAAACTCGATGGGACCGATTGCAATCTCGGTGAGACCGAAATAATTGCAACAAGCAACAGAGAGTTTGCAAGGCCATCTCGGTGAGATCGAGATCCGTATTGGTGTGACCGAACTGTTAGGGTTTCTGGCTGCGGCTATGTCATATGAACTCGGTGGCGCCGGATAGAAAGAATCGGTAGGGCCGAGTTTGACTTTACGGTTTTGGACATATTTGGATGAGAAAGTGGTTGAGGGCTTTGGAGCAATATCACTAAGCATTTGAGCAAGCAAGCCATTAATCAACACCTCATCCCCTTTTAATAGTATTGGTTTTCCTATGGACTCAATGTGATCTTAGATCACTAAAACAAAGATGAAGAGTCTTGATCTTTTGCCAATATGTGTCCTTAGCATTTTGAAGGGGTTCCACATCCTCTTGTCCATGCCACACCACTGTTGAACTTATCTGAAATGTACTTAGATGAAACCATTAGTCCAACAAGAGATATGTTGACATTAATTACCAAAACCACCCAGGGAGCACTTGTGCGTTCAAGCGCACGGGTGGCGGCGTGGTACTATGCTGCTAGGCAGTTGTCACCACTGGCTGGGAGGTCTTGGACCCTCAGATTTGGCGGCAGCGATAAGTATGTTTTGCTAACCATTTATGCCACCACTGTAACACCCCCAGTGGTTAACTACAGTAATCACCCTTTTGATTATGCCATGTCATCATGTTTAACAGTGCATGATCATCATTTGCATCATAATGCATTTCAACTTCTAACTCAAATTCAAATTAAATTAAAGTGGAAAATAAAAGTTGTCCAACATAGAAACTAAATTGTTCATTAAATAGCAAATAAATCAGAGACGATTCTAAAATTGAAACCAACATCATTGGAGTTGGGTAAGTGACTCAAACGTCTTCAAACAGCGACTAAAAACAATATTTAATAACCCTTTATTAAATCTAATTTAAGTATGAAATGATGTTTTGCCCAAACTAATTTTAGGTGTTAGGAAATAAAGCACTGGTATTTATGGACCAGGTCACATGTTTTACAAAATTCAATTTGAGCCCTAACTATTTACAAAACAGGGGTATGGATAAATAAAAAGAGAAAAGAAAATAAAGCCCCCCCCCCTCGCTGGGCCTCGGCCCAGCTGGCCACTGGGCTAGCCGGCCGGCCCAGCTGCCTCTCCCCTGGCCTATAAGGCCTCGGCCCGATCCCCAGGCCGAACCCTAGCCTCATATCCCTCGATCCCCTCCTTCCTCCTCCCCGGCGCCTGACGCCGCCGTTCGCCGCCCGGAGCTCCGCGGCCGGCGCCGCCTCCTCCGGCCCCTCCTCCCCGCGCCCGCTGCCCCGTGCCCTACCGCCGCTGTGAGGAACCACCCCATCATTCTCCTCCGTCTCCCACAACCATCTACGAGCACCGACGCGCGTACGGAACGCGCTTAGGCCGAACGAAAGGCCAGCCCGGCAGACCACCTAGAAATACGAACTACAGCCGCGCTCCGGCCCTGCGAAGCAGAAAGCTAAGCCTATGAAACTCATTGCGCCTCGCGCTCCGGCGCGACCGAACAAGACTAGCCGCCAGCGGGCCTCGCCCCGCCAGTCGACCCGCCTCCGGCCACCGCCCTCGAGAGTACTCGTTACACAACAAGAGAACAACGTTAAAAGAAAAGAGAGAAGAAGCCAACAGGATCAAGGAAGCAAAGAAGAAACAAAGAAAAAGGGAAGACAAGAAGAGGAAAGAGCCGCGAACATAGAAGAACGGAAAAACGAATGCCAAGACAGTAACGGAAAAGAGTAGAAGCGAAGAGCAAAGAAGGAAGATGGGAAAGAGCAGGAAAAAGAAGAAAAAGAGGAAAAAAAAAAAGACATGAAAGAGCAAAACAAGCATCACGGTCCGAAGGCACTAGGACGAACAACTAGCGGAGGGACCATTTGAACGCAACCGCGAAATGGTGTCAAAAAAAGGGGGGTAAAAATGGGCACGATACATAGGTAGACATCCCAACCGAAATAACGGACATGATACGGCACCCCCAGTGGCGTGCAGGTAGGAACAAGTGAGTCTCGGACGTGTCGCCTAGCCATGTGCTAGCAAAAAAAAAAAATTAATTAATAATAATAATAAAATTTAATTAATTAATTAACTTAATTAATCCTGTTAATTAACCTAACCTAATTAACCTAATTAAAACTTAATTACAACCCATAATGACTGCTGACATCAGCATGATGTGCATGCTGATGTCATCGTTACTATTCTGGATAATTCGAAATTAAATAATAAAAATAAATCAGAAAATTAATAAAAACTTAGAAAATCATATAAAATAAATCCGTAACTCAGCATCGGAAAAACTTTGTACATGCATGAAAGTTGCTCAGAACGACGAGACGAATCTGAATACGCGATCCGTTTCGTCGTCACACGTCCCTACTATCCGAACTTGCAACCGTTCCCCTTTTATCCTCTGTCCGATAATTTCAAAGACCCGGGAAATATCGCTCAGATATTCTACCCCCTCCGCTGTTACGTGGTGATGATGCGTTGAGACTACCCCTAGCACCGTGTATCGTATTTGTCCTGCTCATGTTTGCTCTATATTTATACATGTTCCCCACTCTTCTCTTCGATGCCCCGACCCCCGACTCGCTCCCCCTCCGGTCTCGAAGACCGAAGCACGGATCCCGGAAGACACCATAGACGACCTTGCCCTTGCCTCCGAGCAACCAGGCAAGCCCCCTCCCTTGAGCATACCGATATCGCCCATTCTAAATTTCTCATGCTTGCATTAGAATTACTGCTGCTGCTGGCTTTACTATTCTGATGCATAGCCTGTTCATTGTAACCTACTGTTAAAAATTACCTACATATCCTAAAAATGTTAGTCTAGGCTGGGTAGAGACCTATCAGTGACCCCACTTATCCCGACTGGCGCTGGATCGTCAGAAGACCCGATCAATGGGATGGAGACCAGGACCAGACCCAGCCCCACCCCCCCCCTCTTTGTAAACGACACTGTGCAGCTGTACTAACGAGTGCGAGGGTGAAACCTCTTGTAGCACTTTGAGTTTAACTCTGTAGAGTAGTATCGGTCGTGGTCGAGGGTGATTCTCCTTCACCGCTTCCGATAACGACGCTGTCGTACAACACCTCAGTGTGGCCCAGTGAGGGGTGAGGTGATTCCTCTAGTTCACCTTGACGGAACATCGAGGGGAATTCAATGAGGGTGATACTCGGATTCCTGATGTTATGGACACAGGATACTTGGACCTTACAATGTTACTTGGAAGGCGGGTGGACCCTGAGGGGTACCGGTGTGATGTGAGGCGGGGTTGCCAGTGTGGTGCCCGAGTGGTGAATACGAGGCGCGGCCGGGCATTCTTGGCCCTTGCGCAAGTCCTCGAGACGGGGCGACGGGGTCACTCTCGTGAGTCTCTGCTCGTTTACCGCACAGCCCTAGTCCATTAACGATTGGATTTGATCCGAGCAGGCCTCTGGTCTGATGGGCACTAACCATCACGTGGGCATAGTATGGGCGTTCTGCCTCGTATGCATCAGCGAAGCTGTCAGATCCAGTTAGCCCCAGTGAGGCATGGAGGACTGGATTGGCGCATATTCGGTGGTGCTTGGATGGGCATGTACGCAAGAAAAGACCGACGGAGGGAGAGGGGCGATGGCCAAGACCCCCTTGCGCTTAGGATGTAGACCGGCGGGGAGCCCTCTCTGCTGAGCTGTAGGTAGGGTTGCGATGGTCGTTGGCGAGGCCGGGCATATGACCCAGGAAAGTGTGTCCGGCCGAAGTTATCGAGCGTGTTGGGTAAGTTGGTGACCCCTGCAGGGAAGAAAACTTCTATCGTAGCCGGTCTACGGTAAAGGCAACTCGGCGAGTTGTATCTGATTGATACAATTTAGAACTGGATACCTGTGATAAGACCTGTATGTATGGCTCTGGGATTGTTCTCGCAGGGAGTCGAGGAAAGGATCTCTGGGTGAGGTTGATATCATTACTGCTACCATATATGGTATTGTTCTACTCTCTTCTACTGTGCAAGGATCGCTGAAGATGCTAGTCTTCGATAGGACTAGGCCTTCTCTCTATTCTGGCATTTCTGCCGCCCAGTCCACATATACAGCCTCCCTTGATAATGGTGGCATAGTAGTGTAGGTAGATCCTTGCTTGCTGAGTACTTCAGAGTACTCACGGGTGCTTTGTTTTCCTTTTCCCCCATATCAGTTGACGTGACCAGAGGACGGAGCCCCTGAGGACGATGCCCCGACGTCGCTACTACACTACCCACGAGGATGGATAATACTACGAGTTGACTGACGACCAGGAGTAGGATACGGAGGGTCCCAGGCAGGAGGCCTTGTGCCTTTCGATCGTAGTGTTTTTCTTTGCCCCGCCTTCTAAAGGCTTTCTGTTTCTTATTTCATATCTGTACTCAGATATCTGATGCTTCCGCTGGCTTGTTCGCAAGCTTATGTATTCGAGGCCCTCGAGGCCCCTGGCTTGTAATATAAAGCTTGTATGACTTTATTTATGTTTTTTTAGAGTTGTGTTGTGATATCTTCCCGTGAGTCCTTAGGCTTGATCGTGGTGCATTTGCGTGTATGATAGTGCACGATCGGGGGCGGGGCGTCACAAGTTGGTATCAGAGCCGACTGACTGTAGGAACCCCTTTTCGATCCTTGGGCCGAAGTTGGAGTCTAGAAACGGAAAACTATTTTACTAACTTGGTTGTGTGGCTTACGGGCAACGTCGCCAATTGGGGTTGTATTAGGATCTTTACTCCTCGACCTTTACTCTGGGACTCTGACCTCCTCTCTTCTATTCGGGTTAAATGATTTTACTAACTCCAGCATTAGGCTCTCGTGCTCACATCCACCCGAGGTCTGAAATATTCCCCCTTGCTTTCAAGATTGTGGGCCAGGTTCTGCTACAGGATCCTTTTATCGAGGGCACCCTGTGTTGTCACGTGCAATTCCTCGCTCCAACAGTTTTCTCGAAGTGGATCTAGCCTTGCTATGTCTCGTTGTGTGTACTCCCATATGCGTGCCTGCGCGCGCCTAGATGTCTAGCCCTTCCCTTTTCAAATGTCGTAATGCCGGATGCTAAACGAGGCTATGTGTGGCTTTGAATGTCTGGTTCGCGAATATGATGAAGTATCTATTGCACTTCCTTTCTGTTGTGCGGTTTACTTCATAAAAATTTCCTACACCTGCAAGTTATTAGCTAAATTGCCCCTGTTGATTTGGCAGGATGGCTGACGATCCTCCACCTCCACCCTATATTGCCGCAATGATGAGCCAGTTGTGAATTTGAAAAACCGTCAGCTCAAAGAGAGTCTGGTAAGACGTTTGGAATGCAATGAGGCCGTCAGGAGCCTGGACCGATCTCGCCTGCCAGAATTTGTTGCACATCAACCCGTCCGTTTTCCGCACAACTCCACCAATTCTAGGATGCTGAGATTGGCCTGATGATTCGTGCACTCATGTTTGAATGGAGTCAGCTAATGTTGCCCCTGCCAGTATGTCACCTTTGCCGACATTCCACCTAAAGGGCCCAGCTGCTCAATGGTGGGAAAGCCACAAGGGTACGTTGCCTGCTGAAACAGTAACCACTTGGCAGGAATTTCAGTCAGCTTTTCGTGCACGGTACATTCCTCAAGGTCTGATAGATCAGAAGAAGCAGCAGTTTCGCAAACTCACACAGGGCACAATGACTGTGGATGAATATCAGAGGAAATTTCTTGAGTTATCCCGCTATGCTGAGGATGACGTTAACACTGACGCCCGCAAGCAGGATAAATTCCGTGAAGGACTCCGTACTGACATAAAACTCGCACTTGCAGTCCTTGATTGTACAGACTTCGAAATGCTTGTCAGCAAATCTTTCCAAATTGAAACAGCTCTGACTGAATGCCAGGAGTCGCTCAAGCGCACTCATGAAGCTGGCTCATCCTCGGGTCAGCCTGTTCAGAAACGTCGAGTCTGGATCCCACACAATGTTCATCACCGACCTGCCCCTGCACCAAGGCCGTCCTATGTTGCACCTCGTTTGCCTTCACCGCCGAGACAGCTATCGGTCCATGCTGGACCGCCTGATGCTATGGCTTTTCGTCAGGATGCACCACGTCCTTCTGCTGGTTGCAGGAAGAGCCGTCGAAAACATCCTTCTAGGAACGTTGGAACCAGACTACCTGCTAGTCAACGTGTTCATGTCAACCAAGTCAACATGGAAGAAGCTCGGCAGGACCCCAGCATTGTGATTGGCACCCTTCTAGTGAATTCAATCCCAGCTTCTGTACTCTTTGATTCTGGAGCGTCGCACTCCTTCATGTCTGAAAGTTTTGCACGAATCCATTATATCCCTTTCGACAAGATGTCCACCCCATTGGTAATCCAGTCACCCGGGGCTAATTGGCAAACTACCATGGTAAGCCACGGTAACCACATTGCGATCGGAGGATTGATGTTCCCCGTTTCTCTCATTGCCCTTAAGACCTCCAACATTGACATTATTCTGGGTATGGACTGGTTGAAGCCTCATAAAGCTTTGATTGACTGTGCCACTGAAGCAGTCCGCCTCACACACCCTTCCGGTCAGACTGTCAGATACTCCGCTCGTACAGTGCAGGACGCCGAAGCTCAGATATATGTCCTAAATGCACTGAACGCTTCACCTCTTGAAGGCATTGAGAACGTTCCAGTTGTTCGTGAATTTCAAGATGTCTTTCCAGAAGAACTTCCAGGAATACCGCCTGCTAGAGCTGTTGAGTTCGTCATCGACTTGAAGCCTGGCACAACACCTATCGCGAAGCGTCCTTATAAGATGCCTCCGCATCATCTTCTTGAGCTTAAGGAAGAAATCGACACGTCACTTAAGAAAGGTTTCATCCGCCCCAGTTCCTCTGCTTGGGGAGCACCTTCACTCTTCGTTAAGAAGAAGGATGGAACTAACCGATTGGTTCAGGATTATCGGCCCATTAACCAAGCCACCATTCAGAATAAATATCCGCTTCCTCGGATCAATGATTTGTATGATCAACTTACTGGATCATCGGTATTCTCTAAACTTGATTTGAGGTTGGGTTACCATCAGATCCGTGTTCGTGAAGAGGATATTCCGAAGACTGCTTTTGTTACTCGCTATGGCTCTTATGAGTACACTGTCATGTCATTTGGCTTAACCAATGCTCCAGCCACATTTTCCCGTCTGATGAATTATATCTTCATGGATTACCTCGACAAGTTCGTCGTGGGGAATCCTATATCTTAAGCTGATATCTGGTTTATCCAAAGAATAAGGAAGAACATGCTGAACTCCGTCTTTGTAACTGGAAAGGCTCGAGAAACACCAAACTGTATGCCAAATATTATAAATGTGATTCTTGTGTTGAAAAGTGACATATGCTCCGGGCCATGTGCATTCGAAAGGTGGCATTGCCGTTAACCAGAAAGAGTTGCAGGCTATACTTGACTGGACTCCTCCGAAGAAAAGAAGTCAAAGCAAGCTGAGAAGTTTTCTCGGTTTTGCAAGTTTAGTGCGAGTTTTGTCGAGAATTTTCTAAGATTGAAAGCCTTTGACTGATCTGCTTCAACAGGGGTAAGTTTGAATGGACAGAAGAAAACTGTCAGGAGTTTCAAACACCAAAGACAAGCTAACGTCTGCCCCAGTACCTTGCTCCTCCGATTTTTCTGCAAAGATGGTGATCTTGTGAACGCACCCGGAAGATTAGGCTGTATCCTAAGCAAGGCGTAATATAACGTGTTGCCTATGGCCCTCAGTTGCGACCGATTGAAGGAGAATTATCCGGTACATGATCTAGAACTAGTGCTGTCATCTATGCATTGCAGTCAGTATGGCGAACATTACCTTCTCGTAATCGTTGCGAGATATACAAGGATCATAAAAAGTCTGACAGTACTGTTCACTCAACCTTTCTTAAACTCCGTCAGCAAAGATGGATGAGGACCATTGCGGACTATGACTTGGGTATTTCTTTACCCCTGGCTAAGGGCTAATGTAATGGCTATGCGTTTGAGCCGCAAATCCTATGGCTGCGAAAATTGAGGTTCAGCTACAGCAAACCACTTCTGTATGAAGGGCTCGAAGCTAAATCTCGAGGATAGTTCCCCAAGGAACTTAAAAACCTTGGTTGTTGAAACCAGACCTTGAGAAAGTGTAAAAGTGTTAAGAATGCGCAGCTAAAGATGTCGACATTGATCTGATGAAGAAAGAAAGTCTTCACCTTGTAAAGTACAGGGATTTCTCGCTGTCTGTTGAAGATTGGAAACCTTGTATGTTCAGAAGACCGCATTGTCCGTACCTCGCGTCGAGCTTATATGACACAAAGTCATGAAGGAGGGCACATGAACCCCGCTGTCTATTCATCGGGTAGCACCAAGATGTATCGTTGACTACGTACAAGGTACTGGGTGGTCTAGAAATGAAGCAGGACATTGCTCGTTCGAGTTGTGAATTGTGATGTGTGTCGATCGCTTATGTTAAAGAGAAACATAGAAGCCTGCTGGATTCTGCAACCACTTCTATTCCTCATGGGAAATGGGATAAGGTTCAGATGGATTTCGTTTACAGACTTCCCAGGTCACAGAAGGGTCACGATGCGGATTGCTATTCTTGTCGTTGACCAACTCTCCAAAGTGCCACTTTCTGCCTTAGCAAGGAGACGCTCACTGTGCTAGTCATTAGCAGAGATTAATATCTCCAGAATTGGTTTCACTAACTGGATTCCGGAAAGAGTCAGTTCAGACGGGCAGCAGCATATTCATGGTCTTTTAGGGAAAGTTTCCAAAAAGGTCTGGGAAACGCATATGTACCTGGAGTCAGCTTATCATCTCAATCCCCAAGGCAATGTTGAACGAGTGTATCAAGTGACTGTGAAGACATGCTACGAGCTTGTGTTATCGTTGGCAAGAAGTGGGAAGAACTCTTCCAATGCCGAGTTCTACTTATAACAACAGCTATCAAGCCAGCGAAAAGGACCCATTTGAAAAGTCTCTATGGAGAGTAATGTCGAACCCCTGATTGAATTGTCAGAAAACTGGGGAACGGACACGCTCGGGGGTCCAGATAGTATTCAACAAGCCGGAAAGAACAAGTTCGTAAATGGTCCGGGAAAATCTCAAGGCGGACTCAGGACCGCCAAGAAAGAGCAACTCTGATCGCAAACGATGGGGGTTTTGACTTATCAACTGGTGATCAAGCTTATCTTGTGTACACTCCTATGGAAAAGGCACTCACGGTTTGGATCAAGGCAGCGAGCATCCGGCGTCACATTGGTCTCCTTCCGCATTGTTGCAAGACGTGGTCAAGTGGCGTATAAAATTGGAATTGCCGCCGCAATTCTTCATATTCACGACGTCTCCATGTGTCGCACTTGTATAAATGCTTCAAGGAATTCCGCACCGATTGTGGATCACGAGATGCTTGAATTGCAAGATGATCTTTTTATAAGGAGCATACGATCCGCATTTCCTCGATGAAGCTGAAGTCGAACACCGTCAGAAGGTTACCAAGTCCTCAAAGTGAAGTGGTAAAATCATACTGAAGATAGATGAAAGCCACTTGGAAAACGCCGCTGAGATAATCTTCGTGCGGAATACCACCGAACTTTTTCCTTCTACTTTAATTCTCGGGACGAGGAATTCTTTGTGTTAGTAGAGTGAGATTGTTGTAACACCCCAGTGGTTAAACTACAGGAATCACCTTTTGATTATGGCCATGTCATATGTTTAACATGTGCATTGATCATTTGCATCATAATGCATTTCAAACTGTCTAACTCAAAATTCCAAATTAATTAAGTGGAAAATAAAAGTTGTCCAACATAGAAACTAAATTGTCATTAAATAGCAAAAAATCGAGACGATTCTAAAATGAAACCAACATATTGGAGTGGTAAGTGACTCAAAATCTTCAAACAGACGGAATAAAAACCCAATATTAATAACCCTTTATTAAATCTAATTTAAGTATGAAATGATGTTTTGCCACAAATAATTTTAGGGTGTTAGGAAATTAAAGACATGGTATTTATTGACCAGGTCACATGTTTTACAAAATTCAATTTGAGCCCTAACTATTTAAAACAGGGGTATGGATAATAGAGAAAAGAATACCCTCGCGCATCGCAGTGCACGGAGGGGGCCAGCGCTACTCAAGCTGCGACCAGCGAACCACTATACCTGATCCTCCTCCCCCCCCACGACCCCCGTTCCCGGCTCCCGCCGGCGCGGCATCTCACCCCTCCCCGCGCCGCGTCTACCCGATGTGACCCCTTTCTTTCCGCTCCCAGAAAGCAAGACGCGCACAGGTTAGAAAAGCAAAAAGGAAGAACATGCTCCAAAGCCAGAGAAGATGACCCAAGAAAGACCCAACGGGCTCCGCCGGCACATTACGGAGGCCGCCCTTCCCCAGAACTAGCCATGCGACCCGGACGCCCTCGGCTTCCGACTTTCACCCAGGGGCCTGCGCGCGTGCGGGGGTTCCGCGTCCGGACTGGAGAACGGGCGCAAGCCCCTGAAGCTACGAGCCCGGAAGAGGCGTAGCCATAACGCACAAAAGCGTGGAGGAACCCCCACTCCTCTGCACGGGCAAGTCTCCGAAGGAAAGAGAAGACCTAAAGACGCGAGCGCACAGCATCGGACAGCGCCGAGACCGCGTGAACGGCAGGCGCCGCCGACTTGCGCAAGCTACGACCGCGCCTGCCCGGCGACACACGACTCAAACGAGGTGCTACGCGCTGACAGACGCGACCCGCCCGGGAACGCGCCGCGCGCAGCCGCCTCGACGCGCGAGCGGCCGTGCTGCGCAGCCCCCCCCCCGGTGCGGGGCATGTGGAGGAAATGGTACCCAGACTGGGAGCTCAGGACATGTCAGGAACCCATTTGGTGTCGCGTCCGGACGTGTCCGCCCTAGCCATGTGCTAGCAAAAATAAAATAAAAATTAATTAATAATATAATAAAATTTAATAAGATTAACTATTATCCTGTTAATTAACCAACCTAATAACCTAATTAACTACTGTTAATTAACCTAATGACTGCTGACATCAGCATGAGTGATGCTGGATGTCATCAGTTACTTTGGATAATTCGAAATTAATATAAAAATAAATCAGTGAAATTAATAAAACTTAGAAAATCATATAAAAAATCCGTAACTCAGATCGAAAAACTTTGTACATGAAAGTTGCTCAGAACGACGAGACGAATCTGATACGCTGATCCGTTCGTCCGTCACAACGTCCCTAACTATCCGAACTTGCAAACCGTTCCCCTTTATCCTCTGTCCGATAATTTCAAAGACCCGGGAAATATCGTCAGATATTCTCCCGCTCCGTCTGTTACGTTGTGATGCTGGTTAGACTACCCTAGCACCGTGTATCGTATTTGTCATGCTATGTTGCTCATATTTATACTGTTTCCTCCCCCTCTTCCTCTCGATAGCCCCGACCCGACGTCGTCCCCGAGACCTACGCAGCTCCGATCCCAAGAAGACACCATAGACGACCTTGCCCTTGCCGCCGAGCAACCAGGCAAGCCCCTCCCTTGAGCATACCGATATCGCCCATTCTAAATTTCTCATGCTTGATTAGAATTACTTGCTGCTGCTGCTTACCTATTCTGATGCTTAGCCTGTTCATTGTAAACTACTGTTAATAATTACCTACATATCCTAAACTGTTTAGTCTAGTGCGGGTAGAAGACCTATCAGTGACCCCACTTATCCCGACTGCCCCGCTGGATCGTCAGAAGACCCGATCAATGGGATTGGAGGAACAGGACCCGACCCCGCACATCACCCCCCCCCCCCTTAGTTGTAACGACACTGCAGCGTTACTATCGAGTGCGAGGGTGAATGAAACCATCTTGTAGCACTTCTGATTGTTAACTCTGTGAGAGTAGCTATTCGGTCGTGTGTCATCGAGGGTGATTCCTCTCACCGCTTCCGATAACGACGCTGTCGTACAAACACCTCAAGTGTGGAACCGTGAGGGTGAGTCCTCCTAGTTCACCTTGACGGAATCCGAGTGGGAATCAATGAGGGTGATACCTCGGATTCCCTGATGTTATGGACACACGGATACTTGGACCTTACAATGTTAACTTGGAAAGGCGGGTCGACCCTGAGGGGTACACCGCGTGTGTGATGTGAAGGCGGTTGCCAGTGTGGTGCCCGGTGGGTGAATACGAGGCGCGGCCGGGCATTTTGGCCCTGCCGCAAGTCCTCGAGACGGGGCGACGGTGGGGTCACATCTTTCGTGAGTCTCTGCTCGTTTACCGCAAGCCCTAGTCCATTAAGATTGGATATTTGATCCGAGCAGCGCCTCTGGTCTGATGGCATAACCATCACGTGGGCATTAGTATGGGGGTTTGCATAGTATGCATCAGCCGAAAGCTCGTCAGACGTCCAGTTCGCACAGTGCGCATGGAGTATTGGCGCCATTTCGGTGTGGTGCTTGGATCTGGGCCATGACACAACGACCCGGAGGGCGAGGGGCGATGGCCAAGACCCCTTGCGCTTAGGATTGTAGACCGGCGGGGACTCTCTGCTGAGGTGTAGGTAGGGTTGCGATGTGTGTTTGGACGAGGCCGGATGACCCAGGAAAGTTGGTCCGCCGAAGTTAATCGAGCGTGTTGGGTAAGTTGGTGCAAACCCCTGAGGGAAGAACCTTCTATCGAATAGGCCGCCGGTCCTACGGTTAAAGGACACTCGGAGTTGTATCCTGATTGATACAATTTAGAACTGGATACCTGTGATGAGACCTGTATGTATGGCTCTGGGATTGCTTTCTCGCAGGGAGTCGAGAAAGGATCTCTGGGTGAGGTTGATATCATTACTGCTACATTATATGGTATTGTTCTACTCTCTTCTACTGCTGCAAGATCGCTGAAGATGCTAGTCTTCGATAGGACTAGGCCTTCTCTCTATTCTGGCATTTCTGCAGCCCAGTCCACATATACAGCCTCCCCTTGATAATGTTGCATATGTAGTGTAGATCCTTGCTTGCTGAGTACTTCAGAGTACTCACGGTTGCTTTGTTTTCCTTTTTCTCCCCATATCAGTTGACGTGACCAGAGGACGGAGCCCCCTGAGACAGATGCCCCGACGATCGCTACTACTACTACCCAGAGGATGGATACTACTACGAGTTGACTGACGACCAGGAGTAGGATCGGAGGGTCCCAGGCAGGAGGCCTTGTGCCTTTCGATCGTAGTGTTTTCTTTTGCCCCGCCTTTCTAAAGGCCTTTCTGTTTCTATTTCATATCTGTACTCAGATATCTGATGCTTCCGCTGACGCTTGTTCGCAAGCTTATGTATTCGAGCCCTCGAGGCCCCTGGCTTGTAATATAAAGCTTGTATGACTTTATTTATGTTTTAGAGTTGTGTTGTGATATCTTCCCGTGAGTCCTTAGGCTTGATCGTGTGCATTTGCGTGTATGATTAGTGCACGATCGGGCTGGGGGCGTCACAACCACATACAAGGATGGTGGAGCAGGAGAAAGGTGTCGGACTGCCAGAGTGTCCCGAATTGGGTTTTGGCGGTGCCGGTGACGTTCACCCCTTACCAATCTTCGTCGCATGTGCGACAACAACCTTCATCATTCTGAGCCTTTGGTGGCGACTGAAACTTGTTGTGCATTGACTGTCTGTTGGTGCAGACATTGTCTTCAACTGTGTGGTATCTCATGTCAAGACCGTGCTACTCATGTAACTATTGGGATAAAGGAAAGTAATGGTGGTAGCACATGATGACTTTGATTTGGGGGTGCTTCAGCGGCAATGGCTGCGGACCGGTCCACCGTTTGATGCACGACGTTGAATGGCAAAAAGTTTCCGGACCACACTGTCCCGACATATAGCGGCCTTTTGATGCACGGCGTTGGAGATGCCCTAAGGTGTTGTCTTTGAAAATCAAGACCCGTTTATGTACCATGAATTGACTACACATTTCACTGTATCAATGACATCAATAATATTCCGGTGAATAACATTATTGACACCTCAACAAAAATTATTATTTTTTGGATAATTGGTGTACACTCTATAAATATTAATTATATGAGTAAACTCTTTGTGTTTAAGACTGGGAAATATGCACACACAAAATTGGAAGGGGGCAATTGGCTTGCTCTATTGTTTTATGAATCTGGTTACGTAAAACAACATAAACCGCTAATACTTTTCCAGCCTGCCAGAGCTCTTTCCTCCTACAGAAGAAAAGCTATTCCCCTCCTATCGGCGCCGCCGCCGGTCTGTCCCATCTCCGATGGCCTCTAGGCCACGAAGGTGCGGAGGATCTCGGCCCCCTGCCGGCGGGAGGGACCCCGTTCTCGTTCTTGTTAGATTCGGCGTCTTGGTTGGGGCTGTGTGGTGGCGGCGATGTCCCTTATTAGGAATAATGTCTCCCACGTTCTATCCCCATCCCGCTGGTGCGTCTAGCATCGTCGGAGGCCGTGTGGAGGTTTATCTCCGTCGGATCTTATGGGATTCGGTCGATGCAGGTCTTCGATGGGTCTATTTGGATTCGGTCTTCGTTCGTCTTCGTTTTAGTGTTTACAAGTTTGATCCTTCTGGTCTGCGCCTTTCTTCATCAGCGATGGTTGTTACTCTGGTGTGTTGGTCCTATGGGGGCCTTAGCATGACGACTTCGCGATTGTCTACTACAACAATGTTTGCCCGGCTCCGGTGAGTGAGGGCGAAGACGGCGGCGCATCTTCGGCTTGCTCCAGTGCTTGTAATCGTCGCTAGGTGGTCCACGAACATGGTTGTAATTTTTATTACCTCTGTTGTTCTTTGTACTACCATGATTGAAGATGAATAGATTGGAAGTTTCTCGCAAAAAAAAACAACATAAACCGACCCCTTTTTTTGTTATGAACCAGAGAGTTTTATTAATTGATTAACATACCGTTATGGTCTCCCCAAAAAAACATAAGAGTTACAGTCTCTTTGGAGTAGCTAAATAGTACTTCCTCTGTACAAAATTAAGTGACTCAACTTTGTACCAACAAAACTAGTGACTCAATTTTATACTAACTTTGTAACTTTGTACAAAGTTAGTACAAATTTGAGTCACTTATTTTGCGATGGAGGGAGTAGTTTACAAGATAGAGGTACTAACCGTCTAAAAATGTTGTGCACGGTCCACTAGTTAGCTATAATTTGTGCTAACTCGTGAGCGATCCTTTTATATTTTCTCTTTGTACGGCGAGAGAATAAAATTCACCGCTCTCTCTTTTTCCTAAAAAAAACTCTATCTTCGTGAGCATGAAAAGGACACGTCAATCATCCTTTTTCTTTAAAGCCGAGTTAAAGACCCACTTGAGAGGGGCACTCTGACACCGAAAGCTTCAATCCCCTCAATGAATGTAAGTAGTCAAGTTTCACGGGTGACGGTGTCCTGAACTAGGGGTACTCACCACATCGTCTCCCGGTCAGTGGGTCGGGCCGAGGACCCTATGGCGGTTCACTAATGTGTCAGTTCGGACAGCCGATGACATATACGAGGAAGATTCCACAAGACTTGATGATCAAGACAAGAACTCTTCTCCACCAACGTATCCGGCTAGGACTCTTGTTATCCTAGGCCTTCGATGCATTATATAAGCCAATGCTAGGCTAGTCGATAGAGAATCATCATTATGATATTGACCCATCATATCATTACGGTTTAGACCACAACTTATGATATCGAGGTAGACCAACTCTGTACTCGATACCCATCATCAATATGAACAAGAGCAGGACGCAGAGTTTTACCTCCATCAAAAGGGTCCGAACCTGGGTTAAACATTGTCTCCTTCGTCCCTGTTACCATTGATCCGAGAATCCACAGCTCGGGACCCCTACCTCGAGGTCTGCCGGTTTTGACACCGACAATGGTGCTTTCATTGAGATTTCTGCTGTGTGATCGGCAATGGATTAATAACTAGCCTGCAGATCAACTGCGACGTCGGCATATTCGTCGCCGGCTTGACTGGTCACCTTGACTCGACCGAGGACTGCGCTCCGCCTCAGATTGTCATGATCGGACGAGGGCCTTCATCAACATCAACTTCGATCTCTATCAAGATCATGGAGGGATCATCCTTATAGCTCGGGGGCTCAACGTCAACATTGTCCTCGGACGACCGTGCTGTTTTTCTATACAGCGGATTTGTTTTCGTCGTCGCCACCTCCTCGAGTGTCGCTTTGACGATTGCTTCGGAGGAATTGTGCGGAATTAAGTATATGACAATGCTGTAAAATTTCATCGCGTTCCGATGGAGAAATCTCCGGCGATCTCCGATATACCGGAGCCTTGTCGAATCTGGACGGGAATCTTGATGAGTTTAGGGCGTGGATTCCAGCATCTATCTCGGATGTCCTTTGGAAGATCCAACCGTTTATCGGCTGCGGAATTCCTATATCTACGACCCCTCAAAATTTCAGCTCGATCCGACCGTTCAAACTCTGGAAAACCTCCGATGAGCGCATCAATTTACAGATCTATTTTCTGCGCGAGAACGAATCCGACCCAAGTTCATCTTTCTTCATGAACGGGATATTGGACAATCTTTTTGGAGGATTATCTTTTTAGGGTCTTGTGTTTTGTTTCCAAACACATGCTCACAAATTTTGCTCCTTTTTGGAGGTAATCTTCACCGTCGCGCCGGTGTCAAACCAGCCCGACAACGTTGTTGCACGGCTGCCGACCTGCGCCAGACCGGTCATCACTTCATCGGGCCGAGCTCAACCTTATCGGATCATCATCTCGGCAAGCCGAACAATAGTTCGGCATCGTGAAGGCTAAATCATCATCAACATCATCGCCCCACGAATTATACGGAGCGGGCACGCCGGCATCGCTGCATGGTCACTTCATCAAGCGGGCATCGACCGCGTCACAAGATCCGGCCCGCGTCGGCATCGCCGCACTATTGCTTCTTCAAGCCTGGATGCGACCTCTGCGTCCGAAGATCGGGAGTCAATTCCGGCCGGACTCGCCTCCCTTATGCCGAATCCAGCTTCAATCCTGGACGCGACTTCGGCTTCCGAACACCAGGAGTCAACCCTGGCCGGACTCGCCCCTCGCATCATAATACCGGAGGACGATTCCGAATAAATCCCAAATACTAATCCGGCTGACCAAGCCGATGTCCACCACGCCGACCTGCTTCGACACCTCGGCTGGCATGGGGCTACAACGTCACACTACCAACCTGCCCCGTCACCTCGGCTAGACCGGGGGCTTCGTCATCTCTTCATCAACCTACTCCGGCGACTTCGGCATCACCAGCCAACCAGCTCCGACGCCTCGGCTGGACCGGGGGCTTCGCCTCAGCATATCGGCAGTGTTGTGCTGTCTCTTCATCAAGCCGAGCTTTTCTCTCGGACACTTCGAAACCGGCTTGGGGGCTGGGACCTCGGCCAGGCCGAGGACTATGTCTTCGTCCCGCCACAAGTCCGAACCTCATCATCAACACCGAGCACACTAACCAGCTAAGTCGCTTTCATGCTCAATATTTTTTAATGTTTAATTTTTGTTCGGTTTGACCATGCATTATATTTATGTTAAACAAAAACTTTGTTTGTTAAAAACAACTTCCTTGAGCCAGGTTACCTGGGGGCTCTTAAATTTATATGAGTCGTTTTATAATAAATGTGTTCTCTTCTTGATCGTTGCAAAGTCTTTTTCTACTACTCCTTTTTCCGACGCAAGTGTGTAGTCAATAGCCGGATAGCCTGGTTTCTCTCTAAAGCCGCTTGAGTTTAGTTCGCTAAACTGGCCTCGGAGAAGCACTCCGCCTTCGGGATAAGGAGATTGAAGCCGATGCTGACCTACTTGCAGTTTAGAGATCGGATGTGTCATGTTAAAGCACGACAGAAGCACAAAAAACTTTAAGACCAATTTTCGGATTGGCACCAAAAATTTGATTTAGTTCGGACGTTAAGCTTTTACATAAGTTTTTGGCTTTTCGAGCTTATGGCACTTTTTAGCTATTTGTATGTTTTTCTTTCAGGAAGCAGGACATCCTCATGACCAAGGTGCCCTGCATAATAATTCAGCTCGGGAGATCTTTTTCGACCCACAGCTCGGCATCTTTCCCGCCGAACTACACCTCGGCGTTGACAAAACACACGCCACATCGGGACTAGTTCCCGAGCAGTGCAATGCCAGACGCCTTTAAAGCATTGGCAATATTAACGGGGGCCTGGACTACAGCCGAACCCACCAAAAACCAAGGTACGCCATAGAGTCCTCGGCAAAGCATTCTCGGGCATTGCTTTATATGCATCGGTTTCGAATTGTGTCTTTGGTCAATAGTTGGATTGCCCGGCTCCTGTGCTTGCCTCCTATGTTCTGCTTTGTTCGGCTAGGTGTGTAAAGGGAGAACCACTGCGATTTTGCTTCCAACTCGAATGGTTAAGCACCTCAGTGAAAAAAGCCGAAAATTGACTGTCACAATAAGCGTAAACTGGTCAGCAATCCGATGACTGTGTCAAACTACAGATCGATAGAGGTCACCCCGTGTTAAACGATGGGCCTTTCATAAGATTGGCCGAGGTGTTACTGATTTGATCTCGGCTAAACACCGAACACTAAACCAGGGGCTATTAACTGGCCCTGAACTTTAAACTCCTATGACGAAGTGAAAGTTATAAAGCCTGCATATCTGATTGCCTCGTTTCCGCTAACACAACCGCCTTCGGGCACCGAGACGTTGGCTAAGGGTTGTATTGTTAGTACAGAAACACCCTGTGTAGCATCTACAAAGGGGGTGGAAGCCGACGATGGGCCACTTTCAGGTTATAAACAGTCTCAATGGAGAATTTGCCTTCCATAATTATCGTAATAAAGTCATAAATATGCATCAATTTGACTTAAGATTTTGGCCAAGCTGGGTTGCCTGGCTCCTGTGCTTACTCCTACGTTCCTGATTGTTCTGCTAGGCGGTAAAGGGAGCACCTCTGTGATTGTTACTACCGGGTCATCCGGATTAGTACCTCAGACTGGGTGAAGCCGAAAGCTAGCCAACTTAAAGGATATAATTGGTCAGCAACGATGGAAGCGAAAATCCTGGTTCATCATGGACCACAGAGTTCGGGAACTTTCCCCTAACTAAATCCTCAATATTTTCCTCCCACATTGATCGGAGATGAGGTTTCATGATCATGGTCAGCATGAGAACCCAAAGAAAGGAACCGATAGCGGAACTATTTTCTTTGGAAGATGTTTCTTACATAGTAATATAACATATCTCTCCGCATACCTTTGTTTATAAAACCGTATGGCCGGATTGCCTCGTTTGCCATAAATCTTTGCCCTCATAAAGGCTTTATAAAGTGGGATAAACACTCCCTGGCTACTGGCCGAGGAGGTTGAAGCCGATGGTCGGTCAGCAAAGTTTTGTACAATACGGATCCGAGATTTAATGATGTAAAGTACTTAGGTACATAGAATCATTACACATAAATTACAAGCAAAAGTCAATTAATTGCAGCCAATCTTTTAAAGAGTCAAAGGCACAATCTCGCTGAGACAACCGAGCAGCTGACATAACGCTCCCATAATTCCCTATTAGCATTGATTTCCTATCTATTAAGTCCCTTGAGGCCGACCTTGGCGAGATCAGCTTTGGTTAGCTCTAGCTCCTTTAAGAGATCTTTATTCTCTTTCCGAGAAGTTTGTGTTAAACACAACAAAATTTTCTGTCAAACGGATATCGATCCTTAATTCGGCCACCCGTGCCCACATTAAGGCTCGGGGGCTACTGGGCTTCACGCTTATCATTTACAAATATTAAAGGGGCACATCGATCCCCTGATCTGGTGTTGCCACCCGACCAGTGGCTCGGGGGCTACTGCATTGAGTATTCAATGCAGAAAATTCATAATGCCTAGTGTTCTGCTTGACCGAGCTATGGGCAAACGAGTCTTCGGACAACAATAGGTACCATCAGGACCTATCCGGCATCAAGCTAATATATTACGGCAACTTCTCAAGACCCTCTCTCAAGGACCCGTCTGCCGATCACTATTTCCTCCAATATATTACACCGCGTTTCAATTCCTATGTATGCTGCCGAGCTAGGAGTTGATCCTCAGGCCAATTTTGCAAATCGACCTGAGTCTCAGGGGCTAATGGGATCAGCGGTTTCATGTTTTCCTTCAGGTGCATCTCGGGTTTATACCGACACACACCTTAAGGGCTACTGGTTATATATCTCGGCAGAGAATAAATTGCACCAATCAAGAAAAATATATCCACAAAAAATCAGCCCATACCCGAGGTAGTGCACCACCTCAGATGCAGTCCGGCATAAAGCTCGAATACAAGTAGTTGGCTCCATAAAGGGCATTTCCAGCATTAAGCTCGGCTGAACTCCTTCAGAGTTTTTCATAGACCGAGGTAATCAATGACACCTCGGATACAGTCCGGCATTGGTACTCGACTGCGAGAGGACACCTCGGATGCAGTTCGGTGTTGGAGTTCGGCTGCAAAAATATACCTTGGATGCAGACCGGCGTTGGATTTCGGCTGCAAAGATATACCTCAGATGCAATCTGGCGTTGGATTTCGGATGCAAGAGGGCACTGCCGCACGGGAAACACTTCAAACCCTAGGTGTGGCGTAAAAATAACAAGGCATTGATAAAGGCCGAAGACTTAAAGGGCTCCTCGGATGCCCGACGTGTAAACTCTTCGGATTTAGCTCGGCAATCCTCAAGATCGAAGATGGGAAGATTTGTTGAACCAGTTTTCAAGACCGACGACCGAAGATGAAGAAAAGTTTGGAAGAACCGAGGAGCGTCCCCAACTTGAAGACCGGTTCAGGGGGCTACTGACGGTGTCCTGGACTAGGGGGTACTCACCACGTCGTCTCCCGACTAGTGGGTCGGGTCAAGGACCCCCATGGCGGTTCACTAATGGGCCAATTCGGACAGCCGATGACATATACGAGGAAGATTCCACAAGACTTGGTGATCAAGACAAGGACTCTTCTCCACCAACGTATCCGGCTAGGACTCTTGTTATCCTAGGCCTCTGGTGCATTATATAAGCCGAGGCTAGGCTAGTCGATAGAGGATGATCCTTATGATATTGACCCATCATATCATTAGGGTTTAGACCACAACTTATGATCTCAAGGTAGACCAACTCTGTACTCGATACCCCATCATCAATATGAACAAGAGCAGGACGTAGGGTTTTACCTCCATCAAGAGGGCCCGAACCTGGGTAAAACATCGTCTCCTTCGTCCCTGTTACCATTGATCCGAGAATCCACAGCTCGGGACCCCCTACCCCGAGGTCTGCCGGTTTTGACACCGACAACGGGCACGGTGAACATCTCCAAGCGCATGCCAACCGAGAAAAAGACCCCTCCTCGATGGTTGCCCGCTATCACGCCAATGCTCACTCTTTCAACATCACACTCACAATTTATGCACCATCCTTAACAACTACAAACAAATGTGCGCTTTGCTGTGCCGGTTTTTTCACAAACGTACAAAAACAATGTGGATAGGCCAACCAATGACACACCAAAGCGGCAAAGCCCCGCTATTAGACATGACATCACCCATGCAAAACAAATGCCCAACAATCATTGCCAAAGAAGTGTATATGTGGCATTTTGTCCTTTGTGTTTTTTGGTTCATATACAAATCTCTCATCATAATCTAACAGGATGCAAGAAAATACTATAGAGCACACTAACCAAGATACAAAAGAATTGTATAGTCACACTATACTCTCAACTGTGCTCAACCAATTGACATCATAATCTTAAAGTTGTTCTGAGGAACACATGGAGTACGTGACTACTGCTGCGGTACATGGTTCACAGATTTTAACAAAAGGGTAATAGTTGTCGCATGGCTTAAGGGCACACTAAAAATAAGGTGGACAAGGACATAGGAGAAAAATAAGAGGATCATCTGCCACATTGTATGTTGTTGCGCAAATTCGAAGCGGTCTTCCAAAATAAGCTTGATCTGCATATGATTGTGTTATTGCTACATCAATCAGGGATGCATGAGCGTCATTAGCGGCCAAAGAATTAGGATGCAGTTTTAGATACACCCAGAGACATTGGTCGCTGGTCCATCCACAACACTTGCGTGGACGCTAACATGCTCTTGGTTTGTAATTGTTCAAAGAATGAACACACAGAAAGCATATTTTTTTACAATATAGAAGAAGAAAATAGTTGTAAGAAGTTGCGATTATTCAGTATTGGGTATATATAAAACTCGGAAACTGCATGTACCGAACCGTGTCCAAAGGTGTGGAGCAAATGCAGCTTTGCAAGCATCCTCACCTTCGACCGAAATGCGCATAGACAGATGATGGCAGTACCAACAGGGACAATGTAGAGAAGATCAATGAGAAAATGCATGCAAGCACATAGAGAATTACGAGTGGAAGGAACACATAGTGAACAATAATAAGCTGAAAAAAGAAAAGAACATGTGTCATACCTGATTCGTAGTTGAGATATTAAATCACACATTCACACTATTAGTCTTCATGAGAGTAATATTTTCACCAGTTCCAAGTGGCACCAAGGAAACATGACCATGTGATACACGCAGTAGAAACAAGATTTCCACGAAAAGAAAATTCTTGAAACTAGAGTTGATAAATCTCAACTAATATGCAAAAGAAACAAGTTTTTACTCTATTATCAGAAGTCACCCAATGAAATTCCAAAAGAAATAGAAGAATTGATAAAGAAATAGAGCAAGAGAAAAAGTAATTATGCACTGCCATTTCCGACCATGCTATGAAATCAGCTATGCAAAAGTATACACATCTATGCGACAAGACCGCACGCTAAGAATGTTGCTAAATAAAGTAGCTAGCAGTTGTTCTCAGAGCAACACTTCCAGCTCTCAAGGAAACATACTACCAAAGCTATCAATATGGTAAATCAATGTCTTCAACGTTTCAGATGCAACATTATTACTAACATGAATTTAACACTAATATCATAAGTATCACTTGGATAACTTATCCAACAATACGAAATGTAAAAAAGAAGATATTCTCAAAATTTATCATTTTTAACATGACCCACTGGAGATGTAAGAAAATAAATAAAAATCTTGTCTCAAAAGAAGGTAATCTACCAAAATACCTACACAATACTCTTGTCATTTGAAATCATGTGTATAGTAATTTAGCCATGGAAACTGCAATGATATTACTCCTTGAGAAAGAATAGTCTAGGCCACTATGCCTTTACATCTACTTCCAATAAGTTAGCATTTTCCACTGTGATTAATCACTATAGTTTCAACACATGCAACAAGGGAACCATAAGAGAAAAATGATGGAAGGGAAAAAACGCAATGGTAAGAAACATATAGTACCTTAATAATTTCGAGATGTAACAAACAAATATATGGAAAAACATCACAATATTTTGATCTTAGCTTCTTTAATCATAACTAAACAAACTAAAAGAAATTAACGTCTTCTCCTATCAATAATCCTAAACCATGAAGAATTATAAGTATAGCGCTCACAAGGTAGCCAATTATTTATGATAAGATCATGAGAGAAAACATATTTTTGTCGCTATTATTCGCCCAATGAATCTCATATTTTGCTATTGTGCTGCTGTTGGGAATCGTTGCATGGAAAACAAAAAAAATTCTACGCACACGCAATGATCTATCCATGGAGATGCATCGCAACGAGGGGGAGAGTGTGTCTACGTACCCTCGTAGACCGTAAGCGGAAGCGTTTCACAACGCGGTTGATGTAGTCCAACTTCTTCGTGCTTCAACCGATCAAGTACCGAACGCACGGCACCTCCGTGTTCTGCACACGTTCAGCTCGGTGATGTCCCTCGCCTTCTTAATCCAGCAAGGCATCAAGGTAGTAGATAAGTTCCGTCAGCACGACGGTGTGGTGACGGTAATGGTGAAGTGATCTCCGCAGGGCTTCGCCTAAGCACTACGAAAATATGACCGGGGGTGTAAACGGTGGAGGGGGGGCGCCGCACACGGCTAACAATTGTCTCGGGTGTGCTAGGGCGCCCCCCCCATATATATAGGTGGGAGGGAGAGGGAAGACTGCCAGGAGGTGCCCCAAGTAGGCCGAATCCTACTTGGAGGACTCCCCTTGGCCGCCCCCCCTGCCATGTTTGTCGGAGGGGGAACGAAAGAGGGGGAGAGAAGGAAGGGGGAATCCTATTCCACTCTTTCCTTTCCCATCCCCTCTTTCCTTCTCCTCCTAGGCCGGGCCATATGGGGGGGCGCACCAGCCCCTTGTGGCTGGTGTGCTCCCCTCTCATGGCCCATATGGCCCATATATTCCCACCAGGGTTTTCGGTAACCCCTTCGGTACTTCGATAAATACCCGATACACTCCGGAACACTTCCGGTGTCCGACTACTATCGTCCTATATATCAATCTTTACCTCTCGACCATTTCGAGACTTCACGTCATGTCCGTGATCTCATCCGGGATTCCGAACAACATTCGGCCACCAAATCACATAACTCATATAATACTATATCGTCATCGAACGTTAAGCGTGCGGAACCTACGGGTTCAAGAACTATGTAGACGTGACCGAGACACCTCTCCGGTCAATAACCAATAGCTGCACCTGGATGCCCATATTGGCTCCTACATATTCTAATAATATCTTTATCGGTCGAACCGTAATGACAACATACGTAATTCCCTTTATCCATCGGTATGTTACTTGCCCGAGATTCGATCGTCGGTATCTTCATACCTAATTCAATCTCGTTACCAGCAAGTCTCTATACTTGTTTCGTAATACATCACCTCATGACTAACTCCTTAGCCGTTTGCTTGCAAGCTTATGATGTGTATTACCGAGAGGGCCCAGAGATACCTCTCCGATACTCGGAGTGACAAATCCTAATCTCGATCTATGTCAACTCAACAAATACCTTCAGAGATACCTGTAGAGCATCTTTATAATCACCCAGTTACGTTGTGACATTTGATAGCACACAAGGCATTCCTCCGGTATCCGGGAGTTGCATAATCTCATAGTCGAAGGAATATGTATTTGACATGAAGAAAGCAATAGCAATAAACTTAATGATCAATATGCTAAGCTAACGGATGGGTCTTGTCCATCACATCATTCTCCTAATGATATGATCCCGTTATCAAATGACAACACATGTCTATGGTTAGGAAAGGTTAACCATCTTTGATCAACGAGCTAGTCTAGTAGAGGCTTACTAGGGACACGGTATATGTTTATGTATTCACACATGTATTTTAGTTTCCGATCAATACAATTCTAGCATGAATAATAAACCTTTTATCATGAATAAGGAAATATAAAATAACAACTTTATTATTGCCTCTAGGGCATATTTCCTTCAGTCTCCCACTTGCACTAGAGTCAATAATCTAGTTCACATCGCCATGTGATTAACACCCATAGTTCACATCGCCATGTGACTAACACCCAAAGAGTTTACTAGAGTCAATAATCTAGTTCACATCGCCATGTGATTAACACCCATAGTTCACATCGCCATGTGACTAACACCCAAAGAGTTTACTAGAGTCAATAATCTAGTTCACATCGCCATGTAATTAACACCCAAAGAGTACTAAAGTGTGATCATGTTTTGCTTGTGAGAGAAGTTTAGTCAACGGGTCTGCCATATTCAGATCCGTATGTATTTTGCAAATTTCTATGTCTACAATGCTCTGCATGGAGCTACTCTAGCTAATAGCTCCCACGTTCAAAACATATCCAGATTGAGACTCAGAGTCATCTGGTTTGGTGTTAAAGCTTGCATCGATGTAACCTGTTACGACGAACTCTTTATCACCTCCATAATTGGGAAACATTTCCATAGTCCTTTTTAGGTACTTAAGGATAATTTTTTACCGCTATCCAGTGGTCCACTCCTGGATCACTATTGTACCCCCTTGCCAAACTCATGGCAAGGCACACAACAGGTCTGGTACACAGCATGGCATACTTTATAGAACCTATGGCTGAGGCATAGGAAATGACTTTCATTCTCTCTCTATTTTCTGCCGTGATCGGGCTTTGAGTCTTACTCAACTTCACACCCTGTAACACAGGCAAGAAGCCTTTCTTTGACTGATCCATTTTTGAAATTCATCAAAACTTTATCAAGGTATGTGCTTTGTCAAAGTCTATTAAGCACCTCGTTCTATCCATATAGATCTTGATGCCCAATATATAAGCAGCTTCATCGAGGTCTTTCATTGAAAAATTCTTATTCAAGTATCCTTTTATGCTATCCAGAAATTCTATATCATTTCCAATCAACAATATGTCATCCACATATAATATTAGAAATGCTACAGAGCTTCCACTCACTTTCTTGTAAATACAGACTTCACCGAAAGTCTGTATAAAACCATATGCTTTGATCACCTCATCAAAGCGTATATTCCAACTCCGAGATGCTTGCACCAGTCCATAGATGGATCGCTGGAGCTTGCACACTTTGTTAGCACCTTTAGGATCGACAAAAACTTCTGGTTGCATCATATACAACTCTTCTTTAATATCCACTAAGGAATGCAGTTTTTGACATCCATTTGCCAGATTTTATAATTATAAAATGTGGCAATTGCTAACATGATTCGGACGGACTTAAGCATCTCTACGGGTGAGAAAGTATCATTGTAGTCAACCCCTTGAAATTATCGAAAACACTTTTGTGACAAGTCGAGCTTTGTAGATAGTGATATTACCATCAGCGTCTGTCTTCCTCTTGAAAATCCATTTATTCTCGATGGCTAGCCGATCATTGGGCAAATCCACCAAAGTCCACACTTTGTTCTTATACATGGAACCTATCTCAGATTTCATGGCCTCAATCCATTTATCGGAATCTAGGCTCATCATTGCTTCTTCATAGTTCGTAGGTTCGCCATGGTCTAATAACATGACTTCCAGGACAGGATCACCGTACCGCTCTGGTGCGGAACGTGCTCTGTTGGACCTACGAAGTCCAGTAGTAACTTGATCTGAAGTTTCATGATCATCATCATTAGCTTCCTCTCTAGTTGGTGTAGGCATGACGGGAATGGTTTTCTTTGTTGTGCTACTCTCCAATTCGAGGGAAGGTACAATTACCGAATCAAGTTCTATTTTTCTCCCACTCACTTCATTCGAGAGAAACTCCTTCTCTAGAAAGGACACATTCTTAGCAACAAAGATCTTGCCTTCGGATCTGTGGTAGAAGGTGTACCCAATTGTTTCCTTAGGGTATCCTATGAAGACGCACTTCTCCGATTTAGGTTCGAGCTTATCAGGCTGAAGCCTTTTGACATAAGTATCGCATCCCCAAACTTTAAGAAACGACAGCTTAGGTTTCTTGCCAAACCATAGTTCATACGGTGTCGTCTCAACGGATTTAGACGGTGCCCTATTTAACATGAATGCAGCTGTCTCTAATGCATAACCCCAAAACAATAGTGGTAAATCGGTAAGAGACATCATAGAATGCACCATATCCAATAAAGTACGGTTACGACGTTCGGACACACCATTACGCTGTGGTGTTCCAGGTGGCGTGAGTTGTGAAACTATTCCACATTGTTTTAAATGAAGGCCAAACTCGTAACTCAAATATTCGCCTCTGCGATCAGATCGTAGAAACTTTATTTTCTTGTTACGATGATTCTCCACTTCACTCAGAAATTCTTTGAACTTTTTAAATATTTCAGACTTGTGTTTCATTAAGTAGATATACCCATACCTACTCAAATCATCTGTGAAGGTCAGAAAATAATGATACTCGCCGCGTGCTTCAACACTCATCAGACCGCATACATCAGTATGTATTATTTTCAATAAGTCATTAGCTCGCTCCATTGTTCCGGAGAACGGAGTTTTAGTCATCTTGCCCATGAGGCATGGTTCGCAAGTATCAAATGATTCATAATCAAGTGATTCCAAAAGTTCATCTGCATGGAGTTTCTTCATGCGCTTTACACCAATATGACCTAAACGGCAGTGCCACAAGTATGTTGCACTATCATTATCAATTTTACATCTTTTGGCATCAATATTATGAGTATGTGTATCACTACGATAAGATTCAATAAACCATTCACATTGGGTGTATGACCATAGAAGGTTTTATTCATGTAAACAGAACAACAATTATTCTCTAACTTAAATGAATAACCGCATTGCAATAAACATGATCTAATCATATTCATGCTCAATGCAAACACCAAATAACATTTATTTAGGCTCAACACTAATCCCCAAGGTAGAGGGAGTGTGCGATAGTGATCGTATCAACCTTGGAATCACTTCCAACACACATCGTCACCTCATCCTTAACCGGTCTCTGTTTGTTCTGCAAATCCTGTTTCGAGTTACTAATCTTAGCAACTGAACTGATATCAAATACCCAGGGGTTGCTACGAACACTAGTAAAGTACACATCAATAACATGTATATCAAATATACCTTTGTTCACTTTGCCATCCTTCTTATCTGCCAAGTATCTGGGGCAGTTCCGCTTTCAGTGACCATTCCCTTTGCAGTAGAAGTACTCAATTTCAGGCTTGGGTCCAGTTTTGGGCTTCTTCCCAGGAGTGGCAACTTGCTTGCGATTCTTCTTGAAGTTCCCTTTCTTTCCCTTGCCATTTTTCTTGAAACTAGTGGTCTTGTTAACCATCAACACTTGATGCTCCTTCTTGATTTCTACCTCCGCCGATTTCAGTATCGCGAAGAGCTCGAGAATCGTTTTCATCATCCCTTGCATATTATAGTTCATCACGAAGTTCTAGTAGCTTGGTGATAGTGACTAGAGAACTCTGTCAATCACTATCTTATCTGGAAGATTAACTCCCACTTGATTCAAGCGATTGTAGTACTCAGACATTCTGAGCACATGCTCATTGGCTGAGCTATTCTCTTCCATCTTGTAGGCAAAGTACTTGTCAGAGGTCTTATACCTCTCGACACGGGCTTGAGTCTGAAATACCAATTTCAGCTCTTGGAACATCTCATATGCTCCGTGGCGTTCAAAATGTTTTTGAAGTCCCGATTCTAAGCCGTAAAGCATGGCGCACTAAACTATCAAGTAGTCATCATATTGAGCTTGTCAAATGTTCATAACGTCTGCATCAGCTCCTGCAACAGATCTGTCACCTAGCGGTGCATCAAGGACATAATTCTTCTGTGCAGCAATGAGGATAATCCTCAGATCACGGATCCAGTCCACATCATTGCTACTCTCATCTTTCAACTTAGTTTTCTCTAGGAACATATCAAAAACATAGGGGAGCTACAATGCTAGCTATTGATCTACAACATAATTTGCAAATACTATCAGGACTTAGTTCATGATAAATTAAAGTTCAATTAATCAAATTACTTAAGAACTCTCACTTAAATAGACATCCCTCAAGTCATCTAAGTGATACGTGATCCAAATCAACTAACCCATGTCCGATCATCACGTGAGATTGGGTAATCATCAATGATGAACATCTCTATGTTGATCATATCTACTATATGATTCACATTCGATCTTTCAATCTCCAGTGTTCCGAGGCCATGTCTATACATGCTAGGCTCGTCAAGTTTAACCCAAGTATTCTACATGTGCAAAATTGTCTTACACCCGTTGTATGTGAACGTAGAGTCTATCACACCCGATCATCACGTGGTGTCTCAACACGACGAACTGTAACAACGGTGCATACTCAGGGAGAACACTTTTACCTTGAAATTTAGTGAAGGGATCATCTTATAATGCTACCGCCGTACTAAGCAAAATAAGATGCATAAAAGATAAACATCACAAGCAATCAAAATATGTGACATGATATGGCCATCATCATCTCGTGCTTTTGATCTCCATCTCCAAAGCATCGTCATGATCTCCATCGTCACCGGCTCGACACCTTGATCTCCATCGTTGTATCGTGGTCGTCTCGCCAACTATTGCTTCTACAACTATTGCTAACGCATAGCGATAAAGTAAAGCAATTACATGGCGTTTGCATTTCATACAATAAAGAGACAACCATAAGGCTCCTGCCGGTTGCCGATAACTTACAAATCATGATCAGCTCATACAATAACGTATGTCACATCATGTCTTGACTATATCACATCACAACATGCCCTACAAAAACAAGTTAGACGTCCTCTACTTTGTTGTTGCAAGTTTTACGTGGCTGCTACGGGCTTCTAGCAAGAACCTTTCTTACCTAAGGCAAAAACCACAACGATGAATTATAAAGTTTGCTGTTTTAACCTTCTTCAAGGACCGGCCGTAGTCAAATTCGATTCAACTAAAGTAGAAGAAACAGACACCCGCCAGCCACCTTTATGCAAAACAAGTTGCATGTCAATCGGTGGAACCGGTCTCATGTACGTGGACATGTAAGGTTGGTCCGGGCCGCTTCATCCCACAATGCCGCTGAATCAAAATAAGACGTTGGTGGTAAGCAGTATGAACATCACCGCCCACAACTTCTTTGTGTTCTACTCGTGCACGTCATCTACGCATATGTAACACCCCCTGTATTAAGCTACAGAGATCACCCTTTTGATGAGGCCATGTCATCATGATTAATAGTGCACAATCATCATTAGCATCATATTGCATTTCAACTCCTAAGTCAAATTCAAATTTAAATGAAAGTGGGATATAAAAGTTGTCCAACATAGAAACTAAAATGTCAGATAAATAACAAATATTCCAGAGGCTATTCTAAAATTGAAACCAACATCATTGGAATTGGATAAGTGACTCGAACAACCTCAAACAGTGGATGAAGATAATATTTAATAACCATTTATTAAATCTGAAATAAATATGGAATTATGTTTTGTCCAAACTAATTTTAGGTGTTAAGGAATAATGCACTGGTATTTATGAAATAGGTCACACTATTCACAAAAACCATTTGGGGCCTAAACATTTAACAGTAGAGAAAAGAGAATAAAGAAAAGGAAAAAGAAACAGAAAAGAAAAAAAAGAAGAGCACAAACGAACACCCCCCCCCCCCCCCACTTGGGCTCTGCCCAGCAACACGTCCGCAGGCCGGGCCATCCTGCATGACTATACTTGCCTGCCACCCCGCTAGGCCGACCACCCCCCCCCCCCCTGCCGAACCCTAAACCTAACCCCCACCCCCCCCCCCTCCCCCTCTTCTCTCTCCTCCTCCCCCCCCATCTGGATCGGGCTATCCCCGCGATCCCGTCCGCCTCCTCTCGACGCCGCTCCGCGACTCCCGCCCGAAGTCGCCGCCTAAAACGCCCCACTCTGTCTAGCCCCACCTCCATGCGTCCATGATCTCGGGATCGGGATCGCGTGAACGACCCCGTTCCCCTCGCTCGCGGCTACGACCGCGCCTCCTTATCTCCTTCGCCTTTTTGACCTCCGCCCATCCCGTATCCCCTCTCATCACCCCTCGCCGTGCCTGCTCCCTCGCCTGGTACCAATCTCTCGGCCCTACTCTCCCTCCTCGTCTTCCTCTCTCCTCAGAATTCTCTCACACCGCACACCGTCCCTTAAAATCGCTCCCTCGCCGGTCTGCCTACGTCTACGTCGCACCGCCTTGTCCCCGCCGTCACTCCTCCCCGTCGCGTCGTCCCTCGTCCGAACAACCCCCCCGACCTCCCGCTCGCCCGCCCCCTTCCCCTACTTATCCCTTTTATGCCATCGTGGCCTCTCCCCGCCCCTCATCTGACTCTGCTCTCCACTTGCGCCCTCACGTTCGCACCTCAGCCTGCTCGTCCTGCTCTCTTTCGGGCAGCTCTCGGCATCATCCAATCCTCCCCACGTTCGGTTCGTCTGTCATTCATGTGTTCGCCCTTCGTACTCCCTCCGGCTCTCCGACGGGGCTGCGGCGGGGGAGGGAACCCTCTGGGATGCTTCCTCGTGCGCCGCCAGCAAGGGAGGGATAAGAGTCCTTCACACCGTCCCCCCCCCCCCTCCCTCTTCTCCTCCTCTACCTCCTGCCTCGTTCCTCTCCATCCACCTCTTTCCCGTCCCTCTTCCTCTCCATCCCCACCCTCCTATCTCCTCACTTCCCTCCTCCTTCTCTTCCTTTTCCCCTTCTCCTCTCCTTCTCACTCTCCCGCTCGCGCCCTCCCTATGTCCTCCCCCCGCTTTTTGGGCACGGACATGTCCGGTCCCGAAAGGGGCACGCCGGCGTGCTTCCCCCCTGGGCCACTGCCCAGTGGGCCCGAACCCCTGTGACGCTGACGAATGGGGCCCACGGCCCGAAACAGTTTTAGAAAATAGAAATAAAAATAAATGATTAAAATAATTAAATTAATTAATTAATTAATTAATTAATTAGTTAATTAACTCTGATTAGGTTAATCTAATTAACTAATTAGTGTTAATTAAACAGTAATCAGTAATTAAATTAATTAAACCTAATAACCTAACAGCCTATGACAGGTGGGACCCACCCTTTCAGGTGACTGCTGACGTCAGCATGATGTCATGCTGACGTCATCAATTACTGTTTCGGATAATGTTGAATTAAATAATTAATTAAAATTTCAGAAATTAATAAAAACTTTAGAAAATCATATCTTTTAAACCGTAACTCCGATGAAAATATTTTATACATGAAACTTGCTCAGAGCGACGATACGAACCCGGATACGCCCTCGGTATCTCCGTCAGACGCCCGCAGCTATGAGAACGTTGAACAATTAGACCGATTTCGATAAATGAATAGTGTCCAACTTTAATTAAATAAATCCGAATAATTCCTAAATTAACTAAATCGTCTTAGTTAGGCTGTATATCACCCCCGGCATATCATTTAGACTGTCATGCATCCCTGTTGCATTATTGCCGTGGTGTTTACTGTTTCTTCCCCCTCTTCCTTCGGTAGACTACGAGACCGACGCAGCTGCTGGTGCCCGACGACGTACGTTTTTGACGACCCCTACTGCCAGAGCAACCAGGCAAGCCCCCCCCCCCCCTTGATCACCAGATTCGCTATTCTTCTCTATACTGCTTGCATTAGAGTAGTGTAGCCTGTTACTGCTCTCGGTTATCCTATTTGCTGCATAGCCTGTCACATGTTGCTACTCTGTTGATACCTTACCTGCAATCCTAAATGCCTAGTGTGATGCTAGTTTATCATCATTGGCCCTGCATTCTTGTCAGTCGCCTTGCTATACTATCGGGCCGTGATCACTCGGGAGGTGATCACGGGTTATACTATACCTATTTACATACTATACAAATGGTGACTAAAGTCGGGTCGGCTCGAAGAGTACCGCGTGATTCACGGATTGGGGGCTGAAAGGACCTTTGCCCACGGCCCTTTGTGTGGATCTTTGTGGCGGAGCGACAGGGCAGGTTGAGACCACCTAGGAGACAGTGGCCAGGCCCTGGTCGCGTTCGCGTTTACTTCATATAACACATTTAAACAGATTGGATATTTGATCTGAGTCTGGCCACTGGCCTATACGCACTAAACCAACTACGCGGGAGTTAGTTATGGGTATCCCGGCGTCGTGGTATCAGCTGAAGCCTTCTTGGATCAGCGACCGAGCGGCGCGCGCCGTGTTGGACCGCGTAACTAACCACGCCGTGATCGTGTGGGTTGCTAGGTCTTCCGCGGCCGCGTACGCAACGTGCAGGAGCGCACTGGGCGATGGGCCCAGACCCCAGAGTGCCTAGGATTAGTCCGGCGTGCTGACCTCTCTGTTGAGCCTAGGTGGGGCTCGACGTGTGGATCTTCCGAGGCCGGGCATGACCCAGGAAAGTGTGTCCGGCCAAAGGGGATCGAGCGTGTTGGGAATATGTGGTGCACCCCTGCAGGGTATTTCTATTCGAATAGCCGTGTCCTCGGTAAAAGGACGACCCGGAGTTGTATTCCGACCTCATGACAACTAGAAATGGATACTTAATAAAACACACCCTTACAAGTGACAGATATAACCCGGTGGTCGCTCTCTCGCATGGTGGCGACGAGAGGATCGACGGGTAGGATTATGCTATACGTTGTTGTTTGGTTAACTTCCAACTATCTCTTCTATTGTCTCAAGATGGAGGCTGCCAGAGCGTATCTTCGACAGGACTAGCTATCCCCCTCTTATTCTGGCATTCTGCAGTTCAGTCCACCGATATTGCCTCTTAACACTATACCATGCATATGTAGTATAGATCCTTGCTTGCGAGTACTTTGGATGAGTACTCACGGTTGCTTTCCCCTCCTTTTCCCCTTTTTCTCCCTCCTTGCTGGTTGTCGCAACCAGATGTTGGAGCCCAGGAGCCAGACGCCACCTTCGACGACTACTACCACCAGGACGGAGCCTACTACTACGTCCAGGACGCCGACGACCAGGAGTAGTTAGGAGGATCCCAGGCAGGAGGCCCTGCGCCTGTTCGATCTGTTGTATCCCTGTTTGTGCTAGCCATCTTATGGCACCTTGTTTAACCTATGTCTGTACTCAGATATTGTTGCTTCCGCTGACTCGTCTATGATCGAGCATTTGTATTCGAGCCCTCGTGGCCCCTGGCTTGTATTATGATGCTTGTATGACTTATTTATGCATTAGAGTTGTGTTGTGATATCTTCCCGTGAGTCCCTGATCTTGATCGTACACGTTTGCGTGCATGATTAGTGTACGATCGAGCCGGGGGCGCCACAAGTTGGTATCAGAGCCGACTGTCTGTAGGAATCCCCCTTTCCAATTCCTTGGCCGAAGTTGAGTCTAGACAAAGAAAACCGTTTTACTAACTTGGCTGTGTGGCTTACGGGCCCACATTGCCAACTGGGTGGTATTAGGATCTTTTATTTCTCGTCTATACTCTGGGACTCTGATCTCTCTTCTACTCGGGTTAAATGAAGTTTACTAACGCCGACACTTAGGATCTCGTAAATTCTGTCTACCCGGAGAGCTGGATATCTGTGCGATTTCCCTGTCGTTGATCTGATTAGTCTGATAATCATTTTCCTTTCCATTGTTTTGTTTAACCTTTCTCTCCGAGTTGTGTTAAACCTCTTATTGTCGTTTGACAAACCTGAATTTCCTCTGTTTCAGATGGACCGTTTGTTTCCACCGCGTCCTACGACACAGCTTGTGCTTCGCACTTGGGCTCGTATTACCCCTGGGTTTCCAGCTATCCTGATCGCTCTCATGACCAGACTTGGCTACCGTTGGTACCCTGAGTACTTGGTTTATGAGGTTTACCGCGAGTTCAACCAGGAACAGTACTATGCTGAAGTTCGGATTTATGATCAGCAGAACAACTCAGACACCGAGCTACACCTTTTTCACGGATTAGGCGTGACGATTGAGATGGCAGTCCATGATGCCGCCTACTCTGCTGTCGCACGTCTACGAGGGGAGCACAATGCTATCTTGGATGACTCCGAGTTCCGATACATTCCGTATGCCCCTGCTGGAGATGCTACCGGATACTACACGGCTATCTGTGCCCCGTACGAGCCTCGTCGCTACGACCCGCGCGTTCTGATTCAGTGCACTCAGGCTCTGGATCGCACTGTTCGGGCTCTTGCTATCGAGTTGGTTGCCACTCGAGCACGTCTCTACGATGCTATGACGCAGTTGCTGCCCGCTGTTCGTGCAGGGATACATCCGGAGCACATCCTTTATCCGCGCAGGACTCAGATGTATGCTGGTATTGACTGGCCTACTGTTGGGGGTCACACACCGACACGTGGACCTCTTCTTACAGCTCGAGACCGGGTTCTGCATCAGAGTGCACATGGAGCACAGGATCTTTCCGCAACGAACATTCGTCGTCCGCACTCGCAGCTACCCCGATACAGTGGTTCTCTCCGACGTTGATGTAGCCTTTGCTATCTCTCGTTGTGTACTTCCTTACCGCGTGCCTGCGCGCCGCCTAGTATGTCTAGCTTTTGATTTGCGCCGTTATGCTGTCCGCTTGTACCCGACGTTGTGTATGGATCTGTATGTCTTAATCGACTACTGTTATGTATCTATAACACTGCTTGGAGTATTGTCGTGTTACATCATGCTTGTCGCTAAGCACTCGTGCTTGCTTTTACTAAACTACCCCCCTGATGAAAATTAGCAGGATGGTTAGACCCGCTGGTCGTGGTCGTGGCCGTGGTGCCAACGATCCACCACCGCCGAACTATATGGCTGGAATGATGCAGCAATTTGAACTGCAACGTCAGTTCATGCAAGGGATCATGGATCAGTTTCCTCGTCCCAATATGAACCAGTATCCGGGCCCAGGGACCTTGCAGGACTTTATGCGCCTCAACCCAACCGTCTACCGCGGCTCAACTCAGCCCCTGGATGCGGATGACTGGCTTCGCGACATCACCTATGAGTTGGAATCTGGTGGCGTTGCCCCTGCAAACTATGTCACCTTCGCCTCCTTCTTTCTCAAGGGCCCCGCTGCTCAATGGTGGGACAGCCACAGGCGCACTCAACCAGCTGGCACAGTCATCACTTGGCCGGATTTCCAAGCTGCCTTCCGTGCCCGTTTCATTCCCCAGGGAATCATGGACCGGAAGAAGCAAGAGTTCCGCAACCTCAACCAGGGCAACAAGACAGTGGAAGCTTATCAGCGGGAGTTTCTGGAATTATCCCGCTATGCTGAAGAAGACATTCCCACTGATGCTCGCCGTCAGGAAAGGTTTCGCCAAGGACTTCAAGCTGACATCAAGCTAGCGCTCCTTGTGCATGAATTTGATAATTTCTCCATCTTGGTGAACAAGGCTATTCAGGTCGAGACTGGTCTGCAGGCACACCAGGGATCTCTTAGGCGCAACCGTGACACTGGTTCATCTTCGAGCCATCCTGCACAGAAGCGTCGGATCTGGATTCCAAACAGCGTGTACCGTCCAGCTGCACCTGCTCCAAGACGGTCCTATACTGCACCACGCCTGCCTCCACCACCTAGGCAGCCAGGACTTCCAGCTCCACCACCCCGAGCTCCTGCTCCTAATCCCAATGATAGTCTGTGCTACAAGTGTGGGCAGCCAGGTCATTTTTCCAGGAACTGCATTCAGAACCAGAACCAACTGGCACTTCCTGCAACTGGCCGTAGGAACAATCAGCCTCGCAACAACAATGCCAAGACTTATGGGCGTATTCAGGCCAACCACACCGATTTCAAAGAAGCTCAGGACCAGCCTGCCACCGTGATGGGTACTCTCCTTGTTAATTCAGTACCAGCTTCTGTTTTATTTGATTCGGGAGCATCGCATTCATTCATGTCCGAAGAATTTGCATACAAACACGACATTAAATGTGAGGTCATTAACACTGCAATAGTAATACACACCCCCGCGGGTCAATGTCAAACCTCCATGGGTAGCAACGACGTCACCGTTGAAATTGAAGGGCTGGAGTTTCACGCCTCCCCTTTCATACTAAAGTCTTGTAGTATCGACCTCATTCTCGGAATGGATTGGTTGAAAGCGCATACTGCTTCTATAGTTTGCGCCACGAAGATCGTCCATCTTCTACACCCTTCTGATGAAATAATAAGCTACCAGGCTCAAATCATCCAAAATGCCGAGGCGAGACTTTATGCCTTGAATGCGTTAAACGCATCACCACTTGAAGGCATCGAGAACATTCCAGTTGTTCGCGAATTCCAAGGTGTTTTCCCAGAAGAACTCCCAGGGATACCCCCTGCTCGAGCTGTCGAATTTGTCATCGACTTGAAACCAGGCACCACTCCTATCGCCAAGCGACCCTATAAGATGCCGCCGCATGAACTCCTTGAACTTAAGGAGGAAATCGACGCTTCACTTCGTAAGGGTTTCATTCGCCCAAGTTCCTCCGCTTGGGGAGCACCTTCTCTCTTTGTCAGGAAGAAGGATGGATCAAACCGATTGGTCCAAGATTACCGTCCTATTAACCAAGCAACTATCCAGAACAAATATCCCCTTCCTCGGATAAACGATCTGCATGATCAACTGGCGGGTTCATCAGTGTTCTCTAAACTCGACTTAAGGTTGGGTTACCACCAGATCCGTGTTCGTGAAGAGGATATCCCAAAGACCGCCTTCGTTACTCGATATGGCTCATACGAGTACACTGTCATGTCATTCGGTTTAACCAATGCTCCCGCCACATTCTCCCGCCTGATGAATTATATATTCATGGAATACCTTGACAAGTTCGTCGTGGTTTACTTGGATGATATCCTAGTATACTCCAGGAACAAAGAGGAACATGCTGAACATCTTCGACTTGTTCTGGAGAAACTTCGAGAGCATCAACTATATGCTAAGTTTTCCAAGTGTGAATTCTGGCTTCCCGAAGTAACATACCTTGGGCATGTCATCTCCAAGGATGGTATTGCCGTCAACCCCGAGCGAGTTCAGGCTATTCTTGATTGGGCTCCTCCAAAGAACGTCAAGCAAGTTCGAAGTTTTCTCGGACTCGCCAGCTATTGCCGTCGATTTGTCGAGAACTTCTCCAAGATCGCCAAGCCCCTGACTAACCTGCTTCATAAAGGCGTCAAGTTCGATTGGACGGAAAAGTGTCAGGAAAGTTTCCAGATGCTCAAAGACAAGCTGACTTCTGCCCCAGTGCTTGCCCCTCCTGATTCCCAGAGGGATTTTGTCATCTATTGTGATGCTTCCCGTCAAGGATTAGGCGGTGTCCTAATGCAAGACCGCAGAGTAATTGCTTATGCTTCGCGTCAATTGCGTCCGCACGAAGAGAATTACCCAGTACATGACCTCGAGCTTGCTGCCGTCATCCATGCACTAAAACAGTGGCGACATTACCTTCTCGGTAATCGTTGCGAGATCTACACCGATCATCAAAGTCTGAAGTATCTGTTCACTCAGCCAGACCTGAACCTCCGTCAACAGAGATGGATGGAGACCGTAGCGGATTTTAACTTGGGTATTTCTTATACCCCTGGCAAGGCTAATGTAATGGCCGATGCCTTGAGCCGCAAGTCTTATTGCAGTCACCTCCAGTTTCACGAAGTTCAACCTTCGCTTATTGAAGAATTCAGAAAGCTGAATCTCCACATTGTTCCTCCTGGAGCACTCGCTCCCCCTCCTGTAGGTTTCTACAAAATGAACCTCCACGTTGTTTCCCAGGGTTCTCTTAATACCCTGGTTGCTAAACCAGATCTCGTGGATAGCATCAAGACGCTGCAGGGTTATGACTCTCAAGCCCACAAGATTAAGCGCTATCTCGCTGAAGGAAGGCCTTCGTTCTTCACTATTGATGATACTGGCACATTGTTCTTTAAAAGTCGTCTAGTGGTCCCCTCTAAAGGTAACCTGGGTATGACTCAGGAGGTCATGCAAGAAGCTCACGACACTCCGTTGTCTATTCATCCCGGCAGTACCAAGATGTACCAAGACATCCGTCAAAGATTCTGGTGGTCAAACATGAAGCAAGACATTGCTCGCTATGTTGCTGAATGTGATGTTTGCCGTCGCGTCAAAGCAGAACATCAAAGGCCCGCCGGAACTCTGCAACCAATTGCTGTTCCTGAATGGAAATGGGACCATGTTGAAATGGACTTTATCACTGGATTTCCCAAATCACAGAAAGGTAATGATGCTATTCTTGTCGTCATTGACCGACTTTCCAAAGTTGCACATTTTCTAGCCGTCAAAGAGACGATCACTGCTAGTCAGCTCGCAACTCTCTACATGTCCAGAATTGTTTCACTTCACGGTATTCCACTGGTTATCAGTTCAGACCGTGGCAGCTTATTCACTTCAAGATTCTGGGCAAGTTTCCAAGAAGCTATGGGAACTCATCTGTCCTTCAGCACCGCCTTTCACCCTCAGTCTCAAGGACAAGTTGAACGAGTGAACCAAGTTCTCGAAGATATGCTTCGAGCTTGTGTCATATCCTTCGGAAGGAAATGGGAAGAATCTCTCCCATATGCCGAATTCTCTTACAATAACAGCTATCAAGCCAGTCTGAAGATGGCCCCCTTTGAAGTATTGTACGGACGAAAGTGCCGAACCCCTCTAAATTGGTCAGAAACTGGGGAACGTCCACTCTTCGGTCCGGATATTATCCAACTTGCCGAAGATCAAGTTCGCGTTGTCCGCGGGCATTTGAAGACTGCTCAGTCACGTCAAAAGAGACAGTATGACCGCAAACACAAAGATATGGTCTATCAACCTGGCGAAAAGGCTTATCTTCGAGTCACACCGATGAAAGGTACACACCGATTCGGGATCAAGGGCAAGCTAGCTCCTCGTTATATTGGTCCTTTCACTGTTCTTGAAAGGCGTGGTAGAGTGGCATATCAGTTGGAACTTCCACCGAACCTTTCTCAGGTTCACGATGTGTTCCACGTATCACAACTCCGCCGCTGCTTCAAAGACCCTATCCGCGGAGTAGATCACGAATTGCTTGAACTGCAACAAGACCTCTCTTATAAAGAGCATCCGGTCCGCATTCTCGATCAAGCCGAGCGTCGCACACGCCAGAAGGTTATCAAGTTCCTCAAGGTACAGTGGTCAAACCATTCTGAGGATGAAGCCACTTGGGAGCGCGAGGATCGTCTTCGCGATGAATACCCCGCTTTGTTTCTTTCTACCTCCTAAATCTCGGGACGAGATTTCTTGTAGTGGAGGAGATTTGTAACACCCCCTGTATTAAGCTACAGAGATCACCCTTTTGATGAGGCCATGTCATCATGATTAATAGTGCATAATCATCATTAGCATCATATTGCATTTCAACTCCTAAGTCAAATTCAAATTTAAATGAAAGTGGAGTATAAAAGTTGTCCAACATAGAAACTAAAATGTCAGGTAAGTAACAAATATTCCAGAGGCTATTCTAAAATTGAAACCAACATCATTGGAATTGGATAAGTGACTCGAACAACCTCAAACAGTGGATAAAGATGGTATTTAATAACCATTTATTAAATCTGAAATAAATATGGAATTATGTTTTGTCCAAACTAATTTTAGGTGTTGAGGAATAATGCAATGGTATTTATGAAATAGGTCACACTTTTTACAAAAACCATTTGGGGCCTAAACATTTAACAGTAAAGAAAAGGGAAAAGAAACAGAAAAACAAAAGAAAAGAAAAGGCCCCCCTGGCCAACTGGGCCAGGCGGCCCAGCTGGCCGACCCACCTGGCCCAACTGGCCGGCCCAGCCCCATCCCCTGCCTTATCCCCATGGGGGGGGAAACCCTAACCAGCCACCCCCCCCACTTCCCCCCTCTCCCCCGATTGGATCGGGATCGAGAGGTGGAGGTCGCCGCGACGCCCCGACCCTGCCGCCCGACGCCGCCCCGTTGCCATTGCCGTTGGACGCCGTCGCCGGAGCGCTCCCCCGCCGGCCTGCTTCTCCTCTCCGCCGTCGTCCCCGTCTTCCTCCTCGCGCTCCACTGCCCCGTCCCTACGCTCCCTCGGTGAGGCCCCCGGTCCTCCTCTCTCGCTCGCCTGCCGCGCTCCCGCCGCGCCCACCGTTGCTCCGCTCCGGCCGTGACCACGCCTCGCGCGCTCCGGCCCCGCGCTCACCGCGGTCGGGCCGTGCCCTGGCCATGCGCCGCGCCGTCCGGCCGTGCCCGTCGCCCAGCGGTCACCGCGCCCAGCGCCTCGCCCCGCTGAGGCCTCTCTGCCTCGCCGGCCCCTACTCACTACCCCGCGCGCTGCCTGCGCCTCACCCTCGCCTACCTCTGCCGCCAGTCCCACCTCGCCCCTCTACGCCGCCTCCGGCCACCGGTCCTCCCCCCCCCCGCGGCTCCAGCCGCGCCGTGGCCGCCGGCCGCGCACCCTCGCGGCCATCTCCCGCGACCGGCGATGGCGCCCTGGCGCGCCCCATCGCCCGTGCCCGTTCGAGCGGGTTCGCCCGCCCGTTACCCGTACCCAGCGCCCGTTAAGTCCCCCTGGCCCATTGACATGTGGGGCCCAGCCCCAGAACGTTTTAATAAAAAGGAAATAAAAATAAAAATAAAAATAATAAAAATAATTAATTAATTAGTTAATTAATCCTGATTAGGTTAATTTAATTAACTAATTAGTGTTAATTAAACAGTAATATAATTAGTTAACCCTAATTAATTTAACAGTCTATGACAGGTGGGACCCACCCTGTCAGGGCGCCTGCTGACATCAGCATGATGTCATGCTGACATCATCGCAGCACTGTTTCGGATAATGTTGAATTAAATAATTAATTAAAATTTCAGAAATTAATAAAAACTTTAGAAAATCATATCTTTTAAACCGTAACTCCGATGAAAATATTTTATACATGAAACTTGCTCAGAACGACGATACGAACCCGGATACGCCCTCGGTATCTCCGTCAGACGCCCGCAGCTATGAGAACGTTGAACAATTAGACCGTTTTCGATAAATGAATAGTGTCCAACCCTAATTAAATAAATCCGAATAAATTCCTAAATTAACTAAATCGCTTAGTTAGGCTGTATATCACCCCGGCATATCATTTAGACATGTCATGCATCCCTGTTGCATTATTGCCGTGTGTTTACTGTTTCTTCCCCCTCTTCTCTTCGGTAGACTACGAGACCGACGCAGCTGCTGGTGCCCCGACCGACTACGTTGTTGACGACCCCTACTTGCCAGAGCAACCAGGCAAGCCCCCCCCTTGATCACCAGATATCGCCTATTCTTCTCTATACTGCTTGCATTAGAGTAGTGTAGCCTGTTACTGCTTTCGGTTAATCCTATTCTGCTGCATAGCCTGTCACTGTTGCTACATCTGTTGATACCTTACCTGCAATCCTAAATGCCTAGTGTAGGATGCTAGTTTATCATCATTGGCCCTGCATTCTTGTCAGTCTGCCTTGCTATACTATCGGGCCGTGATCACTCGGGAGGTGATCACGGGTTATACTATACCTATTTACATACTATACAAATGGTGACTAAAGTCGGGTCGGCTCGAAGAGTACCCGCGAGTGATTCACGGATTGGGGGCTGAAAGGACCTTTGTCCCAACGGCCCTTTGTGTGGATCTTTGTGGCGGAGCGACAGGGCAGGTTGAGACCACCTAGGAGACAGGTGGGCCAGGCCCTGGTCGGCGTTCGCGTTTACTTCATAATAACACATTTAACGAGATTGGATATTTGATCTGAGTCTGGCCACTGGCCTATACGCACTAACCAACTACGCGGGAGTAGTTATGGGTATCCCGGCGTCGTGGTATCAGCTGAAGCCTTCTTGACGTCAGCGACCGAGCGGCGCGCGCCGTGTTGGACCGCGCTAACGTAACCGCCGTGATCGTGTGGGTTGCTAGGTCTGCTCGCGGCCGCGTACGCAACGTGCAGGAGCGCACTGGGCGATGGGCCCAGACCCCAGAGTGCCTAGGATTAGTCCGGCGTGCTGACCTCTCTGTTGAGCCTAGGTGGGGCTGCGACGTGTGGATCTTCCGAGGCCGGGCATGACCCAGGAAAGTGTGTCCGGCCAAAGGGGATCGAGCGTGTTGGGGAATATGTGGTGCACCCCTGCAGGGAAGTTTATCTATTCGAATAGCCGTGTCCCTCGGTAAAAGGACGACTCGGAGTTGTATTCCGACCTCATGACAACTAGAAATGGATACTTAATAAAACACACCCTTACAAGTGACAGATATAACCCGGTGGTCGCTCTCTCGCATGGTGGCGACGAGAGGATCGACGGGTAGGATTATGCTTTACGTTGTTGTTTGGTTAACTTCCAACTAATCTCTTCTATTGCTTCAAGACGAAGGCTGCCAGAAGCGTAGTCTTCGACAGGACTAGCTATCCCCCTCTTATTCTGGCATTCTGCAGTTCAGTCCACCGATATTGCCTCTTTACACATATACCATGCATATGTAGTATAGATCCTTGCTTGCGAGTACTTTGGATGAGTACTCACGGTTGCTTTCCCCCTCCTTTTCCCCTTTTCCCTTCTTGCTGGTTGTCGCAACCAGATGTTGGAGCCCAGGAGCCAGACGCCACCTTCGACGACTACTACCACCAGGACGGAGCCTACTACTACGTCCAGGACGCCGACGACCAGGAGTAGTTAGGAGGATCCCAGGCAGGAGGCCCTGCGCCTGTTCGATCTGTTGTATCCCTGTTTGTGCTAGCCATCTTATGGCACCTTGTTTAACCTATGTCTGTACTCAGATATTGTTGCTTCCACTGACTCGTCTATGATCGAGCATTTGTATTCGAGCCCTCGTGGCCCCTGGCTTGTATTATGATGCTTGTATGACTTATTTATGCATTAGAGTTGTGTTGTGATATCTTCCCGTGAGTCCCTGATCTTGATCGTACACGTTTGCGTGCATGATTAGTGTACGATCGAGGCGGGGGCGCCACAGCATAGACCTGGCTCTTGATGCCACTGTTGGGAATCGCTGCATGGAAAACAAAAAAAATTCTACGCACACGCAATGATCAATCCATGGAGATTCATAGCAACGAGGGGGAGAGTGTGTCTACGTACCCTCGTAGCCCGTAAGCGGAAGCGTTTCGCAACGCGGTTAATGTAATCGAACTTCTTCGCGCTTCAACCGATCAAGTACCGAACGCACAGCACCTCCGCGTTCTGCACACGTTCAGTTCGGTGACGTCCCTCGCCTTCTTGATCCAGAAAGACGTCGAGGTAGTAGATGAGTTCCGTCAGCACGATGGTGTGATGACGGTGATGGTGAAGTGATCTCCGCATGGCTTCGCCTAAGCACTACGAAAATATGACCAGGGGTGTAAACGGTGGAGGGGGGCGCCGCACACGGCTAACAATTGTCTGGGATGTGCTAGGGCGCCCCCCTATATATATATATATATATATATACATATATATATATATATATACATATATACATATATATATATGTATATGTATATGTATATATATACAGAGGCGCCCCAAGTAGGCCGAATCCTACTTGGGGTCCTCCCCTTGGCCGCACCCCCCTGCCATGTATGTCGGAGGGGGAAGGAAAGAGGGGGGAGAGAGAGAAGGAAGGGGGAATCCTATTCCACTCTTTCCATTCCCTTCCCCTCTTTCCTTCTCCTCCTAGGCCGGCCCATATGGGGGCCCACCAGCCCCTTGTGGCTGGTGCATTTCCCTTCTTGGCCCATAAGGCCCATATCTTTTGTCGGGGGTGTCCAGAACCCCTTCCGGTGACCCGATAAGTACCCGGTACCCCCCGAAACACTTCCGGTGTCCGAATACCATCGTCCTATATATCAATCTTTACCTCTCGACCATTTAGAGACTCCTCGTCATGTCCGTGATCTCATCCAGGACTCCAAACAACATTCGGTCACCAAATCACATAACTCGTATAATACTATATCGTCATCGAACGTTAAGCGTGCGGACCCTACGGGTTCGAGAACTATGTAGACATGACCGAGACACCTCTCCGGTCAATAACCAATAGCGGAACCTGGATGCCCATATTGGTTCCTACATATTCTACGAAGATCTTTATCGGTCGAACCGTAATGACAACATACGTAATTCGCTTTGTCCATCGGTATGTTACTTGCCCGAGATTTGATCGTCGGTATCTTCATACCTAGTTCAATCTCGTTACCGGCAAGTCTATTTGCTCGTTCCGTAATACATCACCTTGTGACTAACTCCTTAGTCGTTTGCTTGCAAGCTTATGATGTGTATTACCGAGAGGGCCCAGAGATACCTCTCCGATACTTGGAATGACAAATCATAATCTCGATCTATGCCAACTCAACAAATACCTTCGGAGATACCTGTAGAGCATCTTTATAATCACCCAGTTACGTTGTGACGTTTGATAGCACACAAGGCATTCCTCCGGTATCCGGGAGTTGCATAATCTCATAGTCGAAGGAATATGTATTTGACATGAAGAAAGCAATAGCAATAGACTTAACGATCAATATGCTAAGCTAACGGATGGGTCTTGTCCATCACATCATTCTCCTAATGATGTGATCCCGTTATCAAATGACAACACATGTCTATGGTTAGGAAACATTAACCATCTTTGATCAACGAGCTAGTCTAGTAGAGGCTTACTAGGGACACGGTATATGTTTATGTATTCACACATATATTTAAGTTTCCGATCAATACAATTCTAGCATGAATAATAATCCTTTATCATGAATAAAGAAATATAAAATAACAACTTTATTATTGCCTCTAGGGCATATTTCCTTCTGCTGCCTGTCATGAAATACTATCAAAACTGAAGGTGGATAGCATAAGTTTTCCAAATATTTCAAATGACCATTTTTTTCTAAACATGACTTGAGTTATTAGGTATAAGATTATAATCAGGGATGAAGAAGGCTACACAAGGAGATGTAATAGATTTATTAACCTCTCATAACTTGATTAACTTGATGGTGCGGGTGGCTTTTTTCTTTAAATGGAGATGGCAAGTCAGTAAAATGTATAAAATAGTCCTAACTATCCTAAAACATGATGCAGAAGCTTCCAAGAAAAAATTGCGGCATTTCAACGCAATAATGGTTGCCTGATATTGAAAATTAGGGAAACATGAGCTCTCAAGCTTACATAAAGCAAACTATGTCTCATAATGTTGTGTCAATCAACAATATAGTTCAAGGCACGTGATCGTTTGATCACAAATTAAGTACAACTGCTAAGAAAATGAAACGTGGATTTCTAAACTACCTATTAGAAGGAAGGTGTAGTTGAACCGAGCTGGAAGAAGAAAGTAACTGAGCCATGAAATGTTCCAATATATAGCAAATATAAGCTAGATTTCCTTATGTGAAAAACAGAAGATAAAATGGTTATCATCCAACCTCGAATAATGTCTGTCCAAAGGCAACATTCACCAGCTTATCCTTGAAACGTAAAAATATGAAATCAAGTCACAAACAGAATCACCAATGTTACTAAAAGGTTTTCGAGAAAGTTAGGGAACATCAACGGATAAACTTTGTTTTTGCGAACAAATCAAGGGATAAACTTAGTACCTTCCAAAAAATTCTGGGAACTGAGTCCGATCAAACACATACATCAAAAACCAAGAATCATGCAAGCCTGCAAGTGTTGTAAGTAAATGCCAGTTAACTAATATAGGTTGCCCATTCTCACTGGCCTTTGGAAAGTACCAATGAAAGCAGATGTCGCTATACAAATAAACTCTCAATAAATAAAAGCATTTCCCCAGACACGGTTGCTTCTTGCTACTCCAATATACAGGCAGCATGTAAGCCACTCTGTAACCGGCAAAGCCAACTGTGAATTTAGAATTGAGATGTTACGACATTAGCATGAGAGTTTCTGGGGGATATCATCTTTAGGAGAAATAGTTATAGGCTGGCATTTTTTATTTAAAGAAATCGTGCTTAAACCATCACATTGTATTTTTAGGACCCTTTTTTTTACTCTAAAGGTAAACATACATAAATGTATTCAACGAAAACTTGTGGAAGAACATAATGCCAGTATTTAAGGTTTACTATCCAATATATTAGATATGCAATGGCTGAGGTGAATAAAAGAAATGGAGAACACAATTCCTAAACCATAGTTTTGATTTGAAGATCCATTCTCCCTGGTACAAAAAAATCATCTACCTAATACATGCTATGAGCGACTTGCATCAGAGTCACAAATTTCTGCTTGTCTTAGAACTTTGTTGTACTTTCCCTTAACTATCGAACCAGAAAGTAAAAACGGAGGTTTTGGAGAGAGGAGTCAAGAAGTGAAACAATGCATAAACATATGCCCTACTTGGGCGTAGGTGCGGGATTGCGGCCATCGAGGAGGGAAGGGAGTTTAAGAGCTCGGGGTGGCGGCAGCGATGATTCTCTTTGTCGCCAGCGTCTCTATGCTCTTTCCAGCGCTGGTGAGCTCCGGCTTCATCCGCGGCCTAGGGTATGGACGCGATGGGGCTGCCCAGGGGGGCGGCGGGGGGGGTGATTCAGGCAGCGGGAGCCGATCCATCGGCTAGAGGAGAGCAAGGCCTCAGGTCACCGTAGATGAGGCGGGTGGCGGCGAAGTTAAACCTAGGATCCGGTGCTAGCAAGATAGGTGGCGGGGGCGGAGTTTAATCATCATGGAACAGATAGCTGCACGGGGAGGTGCTTGAGATAACAAAGGAAGCCATGCCTCTACCTTTCCTAGACAAATGGGGCCCACCTCGGGGGGAAAACACAGGAGCGTTGTAATTCCTGGGGAACTTAGTAATTGTACAAATGTTGGTTTTCATAATATTGTAATCATAATTGCAACATGAGAACAAATTGTTTCAAAATCTCTCTTTCCTAAAAAAACTTGGCACTGTCTTGCCTTTATATGCACGTACGAAATCAGACATCATCTGCATTTGGATCTTGGATCATTCACAAGAAAAGCATCGACTAATTCCCCATGTGAACAGAGAGAAACAGTTCTCTGCTTTTACCTCGACTGCCCGCCTGAGGTCGTGGGTTCGAAACACAAATCCGGCCCGGTATAATTTTAGTCCTCTCTTTATTTCTTTCTTTCACTAACAGGTGGGACCCGCACAGCAAAGAGAGTGTGAGATGGCGAGGCAACGTTGTTTGGCATGTAGACTGTTTCGCTGGTCAATTGTTGCTTACGTGGATAGGTTGACCGGTCAACTTGCTAGAATACAGAGCTATACAGCGAGCAAGTGATCGTATAATCACCTCAGCACGTATACAATGACCGTAATAATGCGTGTATTCTAAAAGTTCAGTGATCGTAGTTTGTTTTGGCCTTAAATACAGTGACAATAAATGTATTTATCTCTTTGAGAAAATAGTAGAAGTATATATACTCTGCTTTTGACGAAAAACAGAGGAGGAGGAGTCCGGAAGCAGCACGCAGGGAAAGGTTTCCTTTTTCCTAATGCGACGTGAACTGGGCCGTAACTCCATCCGGCACCGACCTAAGCTGACAGATACCGACTTAACCCTCCCGGTTATTAATACCAAATCTCTCAGCCTCGAATCGCATCTTCCACCGTCACGAAAACCAAATCCGCCACCCGCCTCGAATCCTCGACCTCCAAACCCTAGCGCCCACCCACCCAGCCAGCCATGGCGACGGAGACGGGCCCCGCCGCCGCCGCCGCCGCGCTGCGCCTCCTGCTTGGCCCGCCCCTGGTCCGCGCCGCGCGCCCCTCGCCCGCCGACGCCGCCGACGACGCCCCGGAGTCGCACCCGTTCCTCGACCTCCTCGACGCGGCCTTCAACGCGCCCACCGCCGCCGAGGCCAAGGCGGCGCTGGCCCCGCGGCGGGCGCGCACGGAGAACTGCAACGCCACGTACGCCAACTCGGGCGACCCCTGCGTCGACTTCTTCTTCCACGTGGTCCCGACCACGCCCGCCGCGCGCGTGCGCGAGCTCCTCGCCGCCGCCTGGGCCCGCGACCCGCTCACGGCGCTCAAGCTCGCCTGCAACCTCCGCGGCGTGCGCGGCACCGGCAAGTCGGACAGGGAGGGCTTCTACGCCGCCGCGCTGTGGATGCACGACCACCACCCGCGCACGCTCGCCTGCAACGTCGCCGCGCTCGCCGAGTTTGGGTACCTCAAGGACTTCCCCGAGCTGCTCTTCCGCCTCGTCCGCGGCCAGGACGTGCGCAGGCTCGCCAAGGAGGGCGCCGCCGCCGACAAGGCGCGCAGGGAGGGCAAGCAGCTCGCGGAGCAGAGGGTCGGCCTCCGCGCCAGGCTCGCCGGCCGCAAGCGCGCCCGCGAGGCCGCCACCAGGCCCGTCGCCGAGGCGGCGGCCGTGGCGGAGCAGAAGCCCGAGGCCATGGAGGTGGATCAGAAGGCCTCCAAGCGGCGGGGGGTGCCCAAGAAGGTCCGGACGATGGCCAAGCTCGCCGTGCAGTCGCTCGAGACCTACTACGGCGACCGCGCCTACCGCTTCCTGTTCGACGCCGTGGCCGACTTCTTCGCCGCCCTGCTCGCCTCCGACATGAAGCAGATGGCCCCCGGCGGCAAGAAGAGGAAGATCGGGCTCGCCGCCAAGTGGTGCCCCACGCCCGGCTCGTCCTTCGACAGCGCCACGCTCCTCTGCGAGGCCATCGCCTGCCGCCTCTTCCCGCGCGACTCCGACCCCGAGTACGCCGAGCTCTCCGACGAGCACTACAGCTACCGCGTCCTCCGCCGCCTCCGCCGCGAGGTGCTCGTGCCGATCCGCAAGGCCCTGGAGCTCCCGGAGGTCTACATGTGCGCGCAGCGGTGGGAGGAGCTGCCCTACGCCCGCGTCGCCTCGGTGGCCATGCGGCGCTACAAGGCCCTCTTCCAGAAGCACGACGAGGAGCGCTTCGCCAAGTACCTCGAGGACGTGGAGGCCGGCAAGGCCAAGATCGCGTCGGGCGCGGTGCTGCCGCACGAGATCGCCGCCGCGGCCTACCGCGGCGAGGAGGACGAGGTGGCGGAGCTGCAGTGGCGCCGCATGGTGGACGACCTCCGCGCCAAGGGCTCGCTGCGCAACTGCATCTCCATCTGCGACGTGTCCGGGAGCATGGAGGGCACCCCCATGGAGGTGGCCATCGCGCTGGGCGTGCTCACGTCGGAGCTCAGTGAGGAGCCGTGGGCGGGCAAGGTGATCACGTTCCACACCAGGCCCTCCATCCACGTGATCAAGGGCGAGACGCTGCGGGACAAGATGCGGTTCGTCGCCAAGCTCGAGTGGCACGGGAGCACCAACTTCCAGGGCGTGTTCGACCGCATCCTCGCCACGGCCAGGGAGGCTCAGCTGCCGCCGGAGAAGATGATCCGCACCGTCTTCGTGTACAGCGACATGGAGTTCGGCGAGGCGTGCGGGCGGGGCGTCTACAACGGCATGCCCTACGGCGAGGGGTCGTGGGACACGGACTACGCCGCCATCTGCCGCAAGTTCAGGGACGCCGGCTACGGCGACTCCGTGCCCCAGGTGGTGTTCTGGAACCTGCGCGACTCCAAGTCGACGCCCGTCACGTCCACCCAGCCCGGCGCCGCCATGGTCAGCGGCTTCTCCAAGAACGTGCTCAAGATCTTCCTGCAGAACGACGGCGTGGTGAACCCTGAGGCCATCATGAGCCAGGCCATCGCCGGCGACGAGTACCAGAAGCTTCAAATCTACGTTAGACAGTTGTTAGATTCTCTAGTAGAGCTCAGGCAGTAGTACGTACCGTGGTGATTGGTTAGTTGGCTTGTTTTCTCTGGATTGCAAACTTGCTTCTCTGAACTCGGTGGTGAATGCAATGCAGTGATTCAGAATGCGATTTCGATTCGATTCTATATATAGTGATGTGGTTACGTTAAACTGTGGCAGCCGAATAAATGAGTTCGATGCGCTGTTTGAATCTCTGAAAGCGCCTTTTCTGAATTGCAAACATGTGCTTCTCTGAATTCTATGGCTCAGACTTTGTTAGGTGCTGCTATTACCTGATGTGTCTCTTTGCTGGTGATTGATGTGATTGGTGATGGTGCTAGTTGCTGAATATTTCTGCTACCGCATCGCAGTATTAGCAAAAAAAATCAGGAAATAATACAAAATATGGCTGATCAAGCAACGGTATTAACCTTGCACAAAAAGCAAAAGTTTGAAATTGCAAAGCTGTTGGCCAGATGTGTCGCTAGTTGATACAGTACAATGTCGTTATGGAGTACTTTTCCGCAGGTTGGCAGATATGCTTACTATATTCGGATAGCAAAGGGCCTTTTACGTCGTTTAAAAGACCAATCAAGTCATTGCACTTAAGTGGATTATTACAAGTGACCTCGTTATCACAGCCGGTGAACTACCTACTCTTTGCAGATGAGGGTAAACCTTCATAAATCTTCGCTGTTCCTTAGTGAGGGATGCCCACATGTAGTAATAGATGAGTACGCATATTTTGAATACTCAAAATGAGTCACTTGCAAAGAAACATTTGGGAATGCCCACTTATGTCATTTACTCGGATAATGAATCTTTCAAATATTTGAAGGATCTTGTCTGCAATAAAATTTGTGAATGGATGGAGAAAATCTTATCTATTGGGGTCAAGGAGGTCCTTATTAAGTCGGTTGCATAGGCAGCCCCAGTTTTTCTCCATGTCGTGTTTCAAAGGCACCTTGCGATTTGTACCATCACATTAATGCAATGATCAAGAAAATGTGGTCGGGATGCCGAAGAAGAGAGAGAAAGAATAGCTAAGTCTTGTGGGAGGTTAGAGCATCTACAGCTGGACTTGGCAAATCCGGCCCCTCAAACGCCCGTGGACGCGCCCGGGCGCGTCCGCGGGCACTGACCGGGCACTCCTCAAAAAATGCAATCCACATCCGGACACCTCAGTTAACATATTTCAAATTCATACAAACTCATGCAACTACGTCGACGCACACGCATCGTTCGGCTACTCCATCACACTACACTAAACATGCCATCGGACTACCAAAATTTGGCATGTTTGGCTATGGTGGAGTCCATCCACGGCTGCCCTTGCCCTTCCGGCGCCCTTGCCGTACTTCTCGCGGAAGTACCGGTCGAAGACGTAGTACGGATATAGCCGGATCTGCTCGTCGCCGGAGCTGTCCTCGCCGTCGCTGCCCTCCTTCTCCTCCTTCGGTGGAAGTCCGGCCATGCCACGGACCGCCCGATTCTGCTCACGGGCGAGGGCGCGCGTGTTCCTCCGCTGCCGTTTCTTCACAATGCGGGCGCAGATGGCTTCCTCCTCTGCGGCCGCCAGCGTCGCCGCATCAGCCGCCTCCGCCGCTGCCATTTCCGCCGCGATACAGGCCTCGGTGGCCCTTATCCTCTCCTTCCCACGGCGAGCCGCCCGTTCCCGGTGGGACTCATACTCTGCCCGACCGATGATGGGGAAGGAGAGGTGTTCCGGCACCACGAGGATCCAGCACCAGTGGACCTGAGCGCCCAGTGAGCCGGCGCTATGGTGTCGCGGCGGATGGATCCGTCCGTCGGCCGGACGTTGTCCTCTCGGGAGCGGCGGAGTGCAATGCGGACTGCCGTTGCCTCCTCCAACCCACATGAGACGACACTCCAGTCGACGGATCCGGACTGGTCGAAGTCCGATCCGCTGCCTGCCATGGCGGAGAAGGTCGCAAACCGCCGGTGATGAGCTCGGGTGGCGGAGGGGAGTGGAGTGGAGTGGCTAGGGTTTGCTCCGGCGAGAGGATGAGGACGAATATAAGTGGGGTCAGGTGGGTCAGCATGGGCCGGGTCCGACGTGGCGGGCATGCCCGGCCGCGCCCGGCCACCCCCATATCCGCCCCATATTTGGGCTGGATATGGGGGGTGCCAGTCATCCCGGACGTTTGAGGGCCGTTTGAGAGGCCCGTCTGGGTTAAAAAATCGTGACCGGGCAGTGACCGGGTGGCCTGCCCGGGCATTTGAGACGAGTTTAAGGGCTCCGGTTGTAGATGCTCTTATGACCAGACTGAATCACCTGGGGGTTTGGCCTTTATGGATACTAGATGGCCAGTTGCGCCAATGGCGCAAAGGCCAAGAGTAAGCCATGTATTGAAAGAGTGTACATTAATATTATTCGGGCACATATCTTGAGCTCCTTGTAGTTCTTGCTCTGTTTCCACTTGAGCAATCCCTCTCTACCTCCCAAATCTTCACTGATGCCTGCAAAATGTATGCACATGAGACTGCATTAAGATAGCCAAATGAACAAATAGTCCGACGAAGTCATTCACTATAACCAACAATTGTCTTCCTAAACCACAACTTGAAATACTCTAGATAGCCTCATTTCAAAAGAAAAACTGAACAACAATCGGATGGCAGAGACGCCAAAATAGCTCAAATGATGCGGCCATTTGCCAATTTCCAGGCATTATTATGTCGCATACTTGTACAGTTGTACTTTCTAAAGCAGTTAGAAAACCAATTTTTTTCCTTCATCATGCAAGTACCGAGAAGATACTTCCTTGATGAGTGACATTACTAAAGTACCGAAAAATCAAAACAAAATGTTAATTTCAAGAGGGGAAGCAGACACAAGTAACTTTCAGATATTGGTGTCATTTAATTTATATACTCGAAGATGTTGTATCAATAACTATATACAATTCTTATTCCATTCACACATATTTCTTTGGACCCACATTACAATTCAAGCATATTTTTCATTCTTGCCTCATGAGCATGGTATTGTAAAGGGGAATAGAGAGACAGGTTCCAAGGAAAAAGTAATAGAGCTATAGGAAATAAAGTAACTCATCTAGGTATGACTATGGACTCGGGCAGTGCAGCTCCCTTGGTCTTGGAAGGTGAAGCAAAGAATTTGCGACGAGCGCTCTTAGGGCATGGTGAGTTGCTGCATTTAAATATAAAAGTATATCAGGTGCTGGCAAAGCAACAGATTGTGCAAAATGTAGCAGAGGACAAAGGCAGGCTTGGTACCTAGGTGTTTTAGGCGAAGCGCTTGTCCCTTTCCTTTCATAAAGGTCAAAAATTAAAAAGGGAAATAGAGAAGAACTCAACCGAGCAGAGCAAGCGAAACAATGGGTACATCTATTATACATGCAGGACCATAGAACTATTGTTGTCCCCAAACTGAAGAAAATATGAAAGAAACTATACCAGCATGAAGCAATGTTGCTAGGCCCCTCACAAGCAACAACTGTAGTACTAATTAATAGGCTATGGATACAAAGAAGCTGGAAACAAGAACGGATAAAAATCTGAGACGGGAGACAGGAAAAGAACATGAACACTTGCCCTTGCGAAATCTTTTTCTAGCTCTTTAACGCTTGATGACACCACACAAGTCTGTATCATTGGTGCCACGTGCCTCAATATCGTCCTGAACTTGATGTAATAGAATTATCGAATGAGCACAATGAATCAGCCTACCAGAGAATTAGAGCATATGATGGCATTAATATTCTGCAAGTAATTTTTTGAAAAACAATGGCAAGCTTTGAATAACCCCGAACAGAGGATGGAAACTTTGTTCCTTGAGGTAGGATCAAAGTCCACCATATAACTAAGACCATTAGTTTATGACTGAATTATGAAGATAAGAAACATGCCTGTCCTTATTATAATCTTCATTTTCTTAAGAAGCTTAATTTCAGAACATGCGCACTTGCCAGAAAACACAGAAAATAATAACCGTAAACCAGTCACAGTACTATTAAAACCATGATAACCTTTAGTATATATAGCAAACTTAGAAGGTCAATTAGATTTTGGACATAACATGGGCAAGAGCCCATATTAGAGGCTACCTAATTAAACTCCTAGAGATTGTATAGAAAAATTGAACTCCTGACTACCCATATTAGAGGCCACCTGCAGTCCGTCCCAGGTAAGCGTGTTGTGTGGCAGCCCGTGCTGCTCCTGTCAAGAGCAGGCGTGAATGGAGAGACAACGCACAACAGCGACGCAAACTCAGGCGGGAGATAGCAATAGGGAGGGACTCTGAAAACAGAGAGATAAATATGGCGGCAATCTGCTCCCGATCCAGAATCGCGCCGCGCGGTGGCATCCGGTCCAGATCTTGGGGAGGCATTGTCCTGCGGGAAGACAAAAATAGGCAGCCGGCCGATCACCAGATATTACGTACTATGATTTGCTTTAACAAGGGGACAAATAGTTTAATTAGTGATCAACTAACAAGAATCTAAACAATCTATGGCATTCATCTCCTAAGACACATCCAACAGTTGTGAAGAAGCAGTTACACCAGGGCGAGGATTGGAACAAGGACCGGGAGAGGATGAGGAACATACCTAGTACAAATCCAATCTCACTTCCTTCTTTCTCATCGTTAATTACCAGCATTGCCATCAGGAACATCTACAAAATATGTGTTCTCAATTCCTAGATATCCCATGAGAAATAGCAGCAATAAAAAAGATGAAACTGGACTTACATAGATTGTTTAGTGTCGTAAAAATTCAATGAGTATGTCAACAGAAGAACAGTAAACCAGGTAACGAACTACCATTAAAAGGACCAGTTGTTGTACAAAATATAATCAATTAGGGTGTAAAAACATTATCGTGAACCTGCACCAAATCCAGAAACTAAAGAACATTGTCTAAAGAAGAAGACATATGTAACACATGAAGAATGTAATCTTCTGGCAATAACTACTCTCTGGCATACCAAAATAACATAGCCTGCTGCAGAACAAATAAACATGACTACGTAGAGAGAGAGAGAGAGAGAGAGAGAGACCATCTTTTTCTTCACCAAGCACTTCCTCAAGATTCATCCCCTTCTCCTTTTCTCTCAGACCTGCACACATATGTTCAGAAAAACCATAAATCGAGGAGTAAAAACTGGGGAAGAAAATGAGACCTTGCTGCTCCTTGCCTCATGGCTATCCCGCTCATCCAGAAGCACAGCGACCTGCCATGTTCTTCTCAAGATCAAAATAGTAGTAATCAAATTTCACAAATAAAACATCAACAAACAATGGTTAATTAGTAAAGAACCAGTTTTATCTATTGCAGCGACACAAATTTCTTAGCTTGCGTACAACAACTCTTATGTGATAAGAAGTCAATTCTGCTGGGTAGTAAGTACCTCGTGGAGATGGTTGGCATGGCGAAGCTGTAGGAGCCACCCATCACGACGAGGAGGCGAGACACGAAGAACATTTGCAGTAAGGTGTTTATGCCTGTGACGAACAAGAGCGTCTAAATTTCCTGGTATGTATATTGAATGGCTAAAGTTTATTCAAATATCAGGTAGGTACATCCACAATAGCACAACAAATGAAGTAGTTGAAGGTGCGGTACGATGTAGGGGGTTCATCCTTGCTTTGTGATACCAAAAGTTGCAGACATAAAATAAAATTTATCACACTGTGGGCTCTGAGTAAGATAAAGAAAAGAAAAAAGGTGAACCTGGCATCCGTGATGCTCATGAACTTTATGAGTTCCAATTAGCTTCCTGGTATTTCTATCATAATCATTTGCCAATATAGAGACATATCACTGCAGAAGGTTTCTTCTTAAAAGGAAAATTAAAGACACACTCCTTCGGTTGGAATGAGTACAAGCTAGGTATATCACAGATGCACCATAATAATTTCGAAAGCGGTGAAAAAATATGCATCCAACATAGAACATAGGTCCCTGTGTATAAGGAAAAAAAGTAGTTTGCATATAAGGATATAATACATGAACAGACATAATTGTGTGTTTGTGTGTGTGTGTGCATGTGTGTGTCTCCAATAATTATTCTAGTAACATAATCTAATAATTAACATATTAACAACACTATTGCTTGAAGGGTCCAATCAGAAGCTCCCAACTATTTTAGTCTGCCAGGTAATCTCTCTGTGTTGCAATCTTCAAGCATATTTTGTAACCAACTTATTTATTGATAATGAGAAAGAAGAACTACCTGAGCAGCTGAGAGGAGGGCTTGTATACACTAAAATCCAATCTTGTCCAGTGAGGGGATATTCAGCATACATGTCCACTGAAGCTACAATGCCAATGATCTGTTGTGATACAGTTCCTGAAATTTATGATACGGTATAAAATCATTTTGGGTAGTAGGCAACCACGCCATAACTGAATCTATCAGCAAGCAAAAGTCACATTCCAATTTTGAAGTAAGCATACAATTTCCAAGTTAAATGCTAACATACTGTATGAACCGGAGAGAATAGATCTCAATTGATTAAATAAGCAATAGATACAAAATCTGTACTCTGAGGCTGAACTTACTTAGAAACTTAATAACTAAACTATATATGTAAGCTAGTAATCTCTCCCATAAACTATATATGAGCATGTATATAACAGCACCCATACTTAGTCTGCTCTCACTGGCAGTGCAGCAGGGAGCTTTGATTACACACATCTATGTAGCTGCGCCATCCCTGCGGCAGATTTGAGTCGCTAGCACTGTTACCTGGATGTCGTCCCACTGGATCAATCAAAGTTGCTCCCTCATGCTTTCCCGTGTAGTAGAGTGGAACCTCATGACGTCCACTGTTCTGCTAGTCAGTTGATCAAACTGAACATACGTACAGAGCTGAATGGTTCAGTTCATGGGTAGGCTCAGATTGAAAATTGGGTTCAGTAGTCCAAAACCAAAACTTTGAGATGGTTGGGTTGATATATTGTCGGTCATGGATTGGAGTGGGTTGAGTTGGTGTATTTCACTTCACGGATGGTATATGTGTATGTATTTTGGATTGGATTTAGTTTGGGTCTTGGAGCATTCCCATTCCCATTCCCAGGTTTACATTCGGATGCTACAGCCCATGGATTGGGGTTCAGTTTGAGCTGAATATGTACAGAACTGAAACGTGTATGCATGCAGATACAGAATGGGGGAAGAAGAGAAGAGGGGAGGGGTTGGTTACCTTGGGAGGAGCGGCCATCCCCGTCGAGTCCAACGCCGTACCTCGCGCACCGGCGGCCTCTTCCTTTCTCCTCCTTCCTTCCTCCTAGGCATGGCCCCGTCGAGCAGAAGGAAGGAGACACACGGCCGCTTGCTCGCGATTTTGAGTCCAGTCCCATGGCCGGATCGGGGCGGATGGATCTGGGCGCCCTCCCGTCCCATGGCCGGCCGCCGCCTGATCTGCTCGGTCGATCTCCCTGCCTCTCTTCTCTTGTGGTGAGGGGAGAAGGGTGGGGAAGAGAGAGGGCGGAGGCCATGAAAGCCTGGCTGCTCGCTCGCTCGTTGTTCCTCTCGCTGCTCTCGCTCACTGCTCGGCGACGGAGGCGAGGCGGCGGGACGAGGGTCGCGGGCACGGGTCGAGGGGGAGAGAGAGGTGAGGCAGGAGGAAGAGGAGAGGGGGCGGCGCGAGTGCAGGAGGAGGAGCGGCTAGGTCTTCTCCACAGGAGCGGCTCCCTTTTATACTCCGATGCGTGAAATGACGAAAATGCCCCCGGCCGGGCACCGAATTAACAGGCGGTGGCACGAGCGAGGTGGAACTATTCACAGCGATTTAAAGGCGACGTGGATGGCCTCGTCCTGCCTACGACTTCTTGAGGATTTATATGTTCAATTAAACTTTTTAATCTGTCTTGATAGGCCTGGCGGCTTATCTAGGACCCAATCTTTTTGTATGCTCACGTGGCGGCTTAAATTAGTTACTCCCTTGTACTAGAGTTGTGACAATTAATTTGGATCGGATGAAGTACTATTCTTTTTTACAGGAAAAACTTCGGATATATTCATCAAACGTCTTGGTAGTACAAAGGACATCATAAATAATAAGAATTACATCCATATCTGTAGATTACCTGGAGATGACTACAAGCATTGGAATGAGCCGAAGGCGTGCCGGTATCATTGCCCCTCCCTCAGTGAAGTCGGTTGAACTTTGTTATAGTAGACAGTTGGGAAGTCATCGTGCTAAGACTCCAAAGAACCAGCGCACTAAAACAACAACCGTCGTCGATGAAGAGAACTATACATCGAAAGGATCCAACATGTAGGCAAAACGTACGTACACTCAATCCAAACAGATCCCCCGAAGATAAACACCGACCGAATCCCGTAGATCTGCCGGAGACACACATTCGCATGCCCTCCGACGACGCTAGATGCACCGCTAGGACAGTGCCTAGGCAGCGAGAACCTTATTCCATTTTCAGGGAGCCACCACCTCCTCGTCTTCTTGAGTGGGGCACAATCCTTAAACAAACTCAGTAAAACACCTAAAACGAAGCAGGAGACCTTCCACAAGCAAGAGTCGGGATTCACCTCATCTCCATAGTTCTAAGGCCACACAAGAAGAGGCAGGTCGACAGCGGTGCCGGTGGGAGGCAGGGAACGAAAGCCGGCTGGGAGTAGCTCGTGTCTTAAGACATGATTAAGATTCTACCTAATACCTATGTCATCAATTTTTCTTGATTTTTTTCATAACTCAGAAATCAAGAGTAGTTGGAAAAGCCGACTATACCACACGGTTTCTGAATCCGGAGTTTGCCCAATGTACTCATATAGTGGTTGTATTATCTGTAAACATAATTATACCATGGCTGAAAAAAAAGGGAAACTAAAAAGAAGAGACCAATTTGATTGATTGGACAAAAGGCTAAACCATTATATATCTATGAATGACAAATTTACTTGCACGTGCTACTATAAGTATGCTCGTGTGTGCCGTGACATGATTCTTGCATGAATGATTCAGTGTTTGTATATTACAGAAACCAGCCGACCTCAAAAGAAAAGGAAAAACAGCCGACACGCCGAAGTGCCGAAAGGGCCCTTTTCTATTTCCAAAAGATCGTGAGCTCGTGACACATTCGGACACGATGAGTTTGACGTAGAGTCCAAACCGGCCAGGCCCAAGGTTATCATATACACGGCCGGTCGACCTAACTAGACACGTACGCAAAGTCTATCTATCACGACTCGAGTGTCCCTCCGATCGCACGGCGAAGCTCACGCGAGACATGGTCGTCCCTGAAGAGCTCACGGCGATGTCGCTCCCGGACGACATGGTCTGCGAGATCCTCGCGCACGTGGACGACATGGGCGACCTCTTCCACTGTGCCAGGACGTGCAAGCGGTGGAGCCGCCTTGCGGACGACGTCCGCCGCCGGAGGCTGGAGCGGACGTCGTCGTTCGTTTCTGGCTTTTTCACTAAGAAAGGCAGAGCGAAGCACCTCACCCCGACGCCGGGATCGGTGTTCGGGCCTGATTGCCGCTTCCTCGGCTCCTTCTTTCGAGGCGGCACAAGAGACCTCAGTCGCGCAACGCCACTCGCCTCGCGCCACGGTCTCCTTCTGGTGCTTCTCGACTCCTGCGATGCCCGGGCCCGCTCAGACCAAATAACCGTCCATCTGGCTGTGTGCAATCTGCTCGCCGGCACATGCGATGAGCTCCCACCACTCGATGAGCTCCCATCTGGCTGTGTGCAATCTGCTCGCCTACTAGTATTATCAAAAATGACTTCTTCGTCTAAGCAATTCTTCATAGTGGTCTAAAGTAGAGATCCCTTCAATATCATCGTCCAGGCTTCAATAATACTTGTTTGTCTTCTGCAGAATCTCCTTGATTGTAAAGTTGTATCGTTAGAACGACCAGCAATATATTTTGCTTGTGACAACATATGCACATTAAACAACTTCCTCTTATTGATCTGTCATCCGAGTAATGCTAGACATGTATTGGTTGATAATACATATAACGGCACACTCATGACACTTCATTATTAGCTTCAATTAAATCAAATCTTGATGCTTATCAAGAGCAGTAGCACGCATCAAGATAGGTTAATCTGTTCCTTGCTTGGGATTTGCTTCATCCTTCAAGCCCAACAAGCCATTGCAAATAGCAAAGAAGAAATGTGAATGTATGGTTAAGTACCGAGCTATGTTCATTAAAACACCGAGCTGGATAGCCCCCAATTCCCATCTCAATTAGCAACCTCCATGAAAATATCCCTCTTGTGAATTTGAAAAGGATTACAGACCACACTGATCCATAACCAAATAAATCACAATGTGTATACATCAACTGATATTTTAGTGATCTCCATCACCGTAACAACATGAACTTTTTATGGGCCTAGTATCAACTATAGCTATTATTACTGACCTTGGTGGACGGAGATGCCAGACCATCATGCACTACTAGGAAAATGCTTATACACAGTAGCATAGTAGTAGCGCTGTAAAATAGTAACCGAAAGCGCTACTAGTAAAACTCTAGTAGTAGCGCTGGTAAGCAAAAACGCGCTACTACTATGTGGGACCAGACGAGGCCACCGACGGTCGCTGGAGTTATAGCGCTGTACAGAAACAAGCGCTACTACTAACAGTTTAGTAGTAGCGCTTGATTGTACTGCGCCGCTACTGTTAATGGGCCCCACTTAGTAGTAGCGCTGTTCCAGGAGAGCGCTACTACTAAGTCCCATAGCAGCAGCGCTTTTTGCTAAGCAGCGCTACTGCTAGTTGCGGCTGGTGCCACCTTTTCCACCCCCTCCCCCTCCTCCCCCACTTTGCCATCTCTCCCCCTCCTTTCCCCCTCTCCACTCTTCACTCTCCACCATTGTTGCTCTTCTTCTCTCTTCCTCCTACCTCTCTTCTCTTCTCTCCTCATTAATGGCACCCTCCTCCATAAATGGCCTCTCTCTTTCTCCTACATCTCTCTTCTCTCCCCCATTAATGCCCCCCTCCACCATAACCCCTCTCCATTAGTTAGCTAGCTAGATTCACCACTCCTCCCCAACAACTAGATCTAGCTAGCTATTTAGCCAACCACACGTGCTCTCTCGATCGTTCTCTCTCATCATCTAATTAACCGCGCGTGCTCTCGGTCTCTCTCGGGAGATATATAGGTGAGTAAAAAGTTGTTCATTTCAAGAATGGGAATATGTGTGTTTGGGATATATATATATATATGGAGAGATTTGTGCGAGTGACATGCCCTCGAGTTGCTTATGTTTTGCCGAAATGTCGATTTTTTTTCGTTTCGGTGAATTTCGAGCAAACTCAATATGTCCTATTTTTAGGCAAGGTCATGCCAAAATTTTATATATATGACTTTGGAGCATGCATTATTTATTTTATAACCCTTTTGCTTGTTATACCGTGCAGTCGGTCATGAAGGTGAGTGGATGGAAGGTGGAGCGGTACATGCAATCCGCGGTGATGGACATGTATGCAAATAATCGGACTAGGATTAGATGTCCGTGTGCAAGATGCAAGGAAGGAGTCCTTTCGGACCCTTTTGATCGTGGCACTTTGAAGGCGCACCTGCTGATGAATGGTTTCATGGATGGCTATACTCAGTGGATAAGTGAAGAAGATAATGATGATGAGGACGTCCACATGGCAGGGAATAACGACATGGGGCTAGATGAAGAGATGACCGATCGACATGAAGACGATGGCGCCGGACATGTCGGCGAGGAAGAGTCCGGAAATGACGACGGCGGCGGAGAAGATTCCGGACACGGCGAAGAAGAGTCCGGACATGGCGGAGAAGAGGCGGCGGTCACGCCGCAGTCTTCGACGGTACTAAGTGCAGTCATGCAGGACCCTCATGTTCGAGACCTCCTTCGCAAGAGTACGACTAGCGAGAGAGCTGCTTCTAGAGAGGAGGCCAAGCTGGCGCAACTTGAAGTAGACTCGAGGACTCCATTGTATGACGGTTGCGATCCCGAGGTGACCCGCTTGAGTTTCACGCTCGAACTTCTAAAGACGAAGGCCAAAAACAAATGGACAGACAAAAGCCTCGATGAGCATTTGAAGTATCTACATAATAAAGTTCTTCCCGCGGGGAACCTCTGTCCTACTAGTGTCGAGGAGGCCAAGAAAATCGTTTGCCCTTTTGATTTGCCGCACATTAGGTACCACGCATGCATCAACGATTGCATCATTTATCGGGGGGAGCACGCGGAAAAAACCAGCTGTCCAGTGTGCAATGCTTCTCGATACAAGAAGGCAGGAAAGAAAGCTCCTCAGAAAGCTGTATGGTACTTTCCGATCACTCCCCGTCTGCAGCGGTATTTCGTAGATCCTAAGGAAGCAAAGCTCATGCGCTGGCACGCGGAGAGGAAGAAGCCTGGCGATGGAGATGATCCGAGGCTGAGACACCTCGTAGATGGTAGCCAGTGGAGAGCATTCAACGCCGTATATGGATTTGCTGCAGAAGATCCAAGGAACATCGTGCTTGGTGCGAGTACCGATGGCATGAATCCGTTTGGAAACCAGAATACCAACCACAGCACATGGCCCGTGTTTGTATGGATGTACAACCTCCCCCCATGGAAGTGCATGAAGACAAAGTACATACACATGAGCATGCTGATTCAAGGGCCGAAACAACCGGGAAATAGTATTAACCTGTATATGGGGCTTCTGCAAGAGGAGCTAGACACGTTATGGAAAACACCGGCATGGACATGGGACGCCAGCAAAGGAGAATATTTCCATATGAGAGCCGCGCTGATGACGACGGTGCACGACTATCTCGGTTACGGGTACACCTCAGGCCAGGTGTGCCACGGATACTGCGGATGCACGAGGTGCACGGATGATACAACGTCTCAGCAGCTTACGTCAATGAAAGATGGCGGGTCCGGGAAAATTGTGTACATGGGGCATCGTAGATGGCTCGAGAAGGATGACCCATGCAGAAAGCATGGAGATCTATTCAATGGGTTGGCTGAGCTTCGAGGACCTCCACGTAAGAGGAGCGGCGCCGAAATCGACGAGCTGTTGAGAAACTGGGAACAATGCCCCGCGCCAGGAAAGATCAAAAAGGCGCCAGAGCCGCTGCTGAAGGTATGGAAAACGAGGTCTGTTTTCTGGGACTTGGAGTACTGGCCCAATCACGACACGCCTCATTGCCTTGATCAGATGCATATCACGAAGAATGTCCTCGAGAGCTTGCTTGGCACACTGATGAACATGCCGGAGAAGACCAAGGATGGGCCGAAGGCAAGGAAAGACTTGGAAGATTTGAAGATCAGGAAAGAGCTCCACCGTAAAAAGTCGATGGAGGAGACGGAGACGGAGGAAGGGGAAAGGGGTAGAAAAATCAACAAGAAGGAGGAGAATTATTGCCCCCCTTCTTGCTTCACCTTAAGTGCGAAGGAGATCGATCAATTCATCAAGTGCCTTATGGGAATCAAAGTCAGTTCCGGTTACTGTGGGAAGATAAGCAGATTTCTAGACCCCAAGAAGAAAAGGTTCAGCGGGATGAAGTCTCATGACTGTCACGTGATGATGACGCAGATACTCCCGGTTGCCATTAGAGGGATAATGGACAAGCACGTCCGTGACACGCTTACTGGTCTCTGCAACTTCTTCGACGTTATATCTCGAAAGTCCATAAGTGTGAAGCAGCTCCGAAGGCTACAGGAAGAGATCGTTGTTATACTATGTGAGCTTGAGATGTACTTCCCGCCCGCGTTCTTTGACGTCATGGTGCATATGTGTGTCCACATCGTGGACGACATCATCGACCTCGGGCCGACATTCCTTCACAGCATGATGTCGTTCGAGAGGATGAATGGGGTCATCAAAGGATTCATTCGTAACATGTCCCGTCCCGAAGGGAGCATCGTCCAGGGGTATCTGACGCATGAGTGCGTCTCCTTTTGCGAGAATTATATAAGCGTCGGAGACCCTGTTGTTGGTTTGCCCGTCAAGAAGCACGATGGAAAGCTCGAAGGAGATGGTCACAACAACGGCCGGAGGGAATTGCACGTGGACTACTCGGATCAACGGAACGACTTTGACAGGGCTAACTTAGTAGTGCTACAACTCCTAGATGTGTTAGATGATTATGTGGCACAGCACAAAGAAAGCATCGTAAAGAAGTACCGTGATAAGGGGATGCTCAAGACGGACGACGAAGTTACTGTAGAGCACAACGCCACTTTCTTGCGTTGGTTCAAAGAGCAAGTTCTTGAAAATCCCCCGGAAGAGGGCAGTTCGGACGGATTACTAGTACACGCCTTAGCACATGGCCCCGCGCCCAAGCTCGCGACCTATCAGTCCTACGATATCAATGGGTACACGTTCTACACGAAGGCCAAAGACATGGACAGTGATTACCAGAACTCCGGGGTGACAATTCAATGCGTGACTGACGCCAACGGCACAACTGAAAGATTCTATGGAAGGGTCGAAGAGATCTGGGAGCTTGACTATGCTGGAATGCACGATGCGACGATGTTCCGTGTCAGATGGGCCAAGGACGTCGTAAGAGAAAACAAGTATTTCACCACCATGTCTATACCCGACGCGAAGAGCACTCCCGTGAACGTTAACGTCATCGCCAAAAATGAGCCATGAGTACACGCTAAGCACGTGACACAATGCTTCTTCATAACCGACCCGGCCAATCCCAGCCATGTTGTCATGAGGAGATCCAAAAGGAGCATCGTCGGAATGGATGGCGTCGCCAACGAGGAAGACTACGACCAATACGGCAACCTGATGAGGGAAGATGACGATGACGATGCAGCATACGTGAAAAGAAGAATCAATACTACATTACCTAAGAAAGATCGTAATCCATGGCTCCGAAAAAGTCACAAGGAGGGGCTCAATTACTCGGCAACGAACAAGAAAGGGAAGAAGCTCAATGTGAAACGTCATCGACGCAGCTGATCAGAAACCTACATTTATATATATGTATCTATTTTGTGTACGCACTTAAGTAACCGTTATCGGTCAACTGATATGTTACCACCACATGCATGGTTCCGGTGATATTCGCGCAGTGGGGGAGAGGGAGACGCCGTCGTCGGGAGAAAAAAAAACAAAAACAAAAGGGAGAAAGCAGTACAAAAGAAAAAGGAAAGTAAACAGAAAAGAAAAGAAAAATAATAAAAGAAAAGAAAACTAAAAACTAGAAAAGGAAAATAATAAAAAGAAAAGAATAAAAATTGGAACAGTTAGCAGTAGCGCTGGATTGTGAAACCAAAAATTGAGGAATTCAAAACCTAAGAAAAGAAAATCAAACCTTCTCCTCTAACTTCAAGTCACTAATAAAAGGAAGCAGTTGATACAGAAAAACTACTGCAACTACGAAAAGAAAAAATGGTAGAATACGAACAGCACCGGTGATCATGTTCTAAATAATCCACACCAAATCAAAAGCACAAAAGCATCAGAGAAATGTGAATGGAACTTAACAATCATATGGTACCATAACTGCATCATAAAAAAGAAGCCAAGCTCCTCTCTAAAATAAAAATGAGGAAGCCCAGCCAGCATCAGGACATTCTAGATAGTAAATGTGGCTCATACTGAACACCATGAAAAATTGCTCTGCTAACAATGTGTGCACACACAAGCAACATATGCATGTGAATTCCAAATATTTGAAAGAACCTAAGCAAAATATTACACGACCTTCTTTATAAAATTTATAACACACGCTGTTTAGGACATAGCAATACCTGATTCTTTTGTAGCAAAAACACAGTCTTAACTCGGCCTGCAGCTTAACAAAAAGGAATAAGATTTCAGAAAAAATGAATAATGTGTATGTATTGTACAAAGAAATCTATAGCAGCAGGAGGTTTGTTAGCAAATTGACATGCAATTGAATGAGCTGAAGTGCACACACACACAAAATTATGGTGAGTACAGTACCTGCTAGCAGATAGATCATTAAAATTCTCAGATATATCACTAAAATACTCAATCCCCATGAAGAATATATCAGGTAGATTTACATCCTCGAACCTGCACCAAATCCAGAAACATAAAGAATGTAAGCTTCTAACTAACTACTCTCTTGCACACCAAAATAACAACTGAACTTGAGTGCGTAGAGAGAGAGAGAGAGAGAGAGAGAGTTCACCAAACTCTTCCTAAAGATTCATCCCCTTCTTTTTTTTCTCAATCTGCACACATGTGTTTAGCAAAAACATAAATCAAGGAGTAAGAAGTGGGGAGGAAGATGATACAGCAGCTGCAGATGGGCAACCTGAGACCTCGTTGCTCCTTCCATCACAACCATCCTCCACATCCTCCCCTGCTTTGCGCCCACCACGAACACCACGCCGACCCTGCTCTCCTATGGCGGTGACCTGCGCCCGAACCTCATCCTCCCCTGCTTCACGCCCACCATGAAGACCACGATGCCCCTGCTCTCCTATGGCGGCAACCTGCGCCCGATCCAGAAGAACAGCTCGCTGCTGCAGCGGACCAAGAAACATGTAGAGGGATGGACGGCGGTGCAGCCGGAGGGGACGCAGTAGTGGCCACGCACTGGCAGAAAAAGAAGGAATCAAAGTGGAGGAGGAGGTGCACGGCGGCGCAGCCCGGGCGTCACTGGCGAGAGAGGTCTCTCTCCCGCAGATCGAATCGAGCGCCGCCGCCCTTGCCCACCGCTGCCGCCGGGGAATTTCGTCCGCGCCCGCACACCTCGGATCCCATGGTGAAGAGATGCGGGAAGGGGGAGGGGGCAACTGACGCAGGAGGATGGAGGAGGAGGAGGAAGCGAGCGAGGCGGCTAGGGTTCGTGAGAGAGGAGGGGAGGGGAGCGGGGGTTCGTGAGAGAGGAGGGGAGGGGAGCGGGGGAGATGCGGGCTGACGGCTCGAGGGGAGCGGGGGAGATGCGGGCCTCTCGCTCGCTGGCTGTTTTTTTTCTGCTCGCTCGCTGTGCACTATTCATAGCGACGTGGATGGCGCGAGCCTGCCTAGCGCCCCAGCGTCCTTTATAAGTAAAACCAAAAATTGAGGAATTCAAAACCTAAGAAAAGAAAATCAAACCTTCTCCTCTAACTTCAAGTCACTAATAAAAGGAAGCAGTTGATACAGAAAAACTATTGCAACTACGAAAAGAAAAAATGGTAGAATACGAACAGCACCGGTGATCATGTTCTAAATAATCCACACCAAATCAAAAGCACAAAAGCATCAGAGAAATGTGAATGGAACTTAACAATCATATGGTACCATAACTGCATCATAAAAAAGAAGCCAAGCTCCTCTCTAAAATAAAAATAAGGAAGCCCAGCCAGCATCAGGACATTCTAGATAGTAAATGTGGCTCATACTAAACACCATGAAAAATTGCTCTGCTAACAATGTGTGCACACACAAGCAACATATGCATGTGAATTCCAAATATTTGAAAGAACCTAAGCAAAATATTACACGACCTTCTTTATAAAATTTATAACACACGATGTTTAGGACATAGCAATACCTGATTCTTTTGTAGCAAAAACACAGTCTGAACTCGGCCTGCAGCTTAACAAAAAGGAATAAGATTTCAGAAAAAATGAATAATGTGTATGTATTGTACAAAGAAATCTATAGCAGTAGGAGGTTTGTTAGCAAATTGACATGCAATTGAATGAGCTGAAGCACACACACACACACAAAATTATGGTGAGTACAGTACCTGCTAGCAGATAGATCATTAAAATTCTCAGATATATCACTAAAATACTCAATCCCTATGAAGATTTACATCCTCGAACCTGCACCAAATCCAGAAACATAAAGAATGTAAGCTTCTAACTAACTACTCTCTTGCACACCAAAATAACAACTGAACATGAGTGTGTAGAGAGAGAGAGAGAGAGAGAGTTCACCAAACTCTTCCTAAAGATTCATCCCCTTCTATTTTTTCTCAATCTGCACACATGTGTTTAGCAAAAACATAAATCAAGGAGTAAGAAGTGGGGAGGAAGATGATACAGCAGTTGTAGATGGGCAACCTGAGACCTCGTTGCTCCTTCCATCACAGCCATCCTCCACATCCTCCCCTGCTTTGCGCCCACCACGAACACCATGCCGACCCTGCTCTCCTATGGCGGTGACCTGCGCCCGAACCTCATCCTCCCCTGCTTCACGCCCACCATGAAGACCACGACGCCCCTGCTCTCCTATGGCGGCAACCTGCACCCGATCCAGAAGAACAGCTCGCTGCAGCAGCGGACCAAGAAACATGTAGAGGGATGGACGGCGGTGCAACCGGAGGGGACGCAGTAGTGGCCACGCACTGGCAGAAAAAGAAGGAATCGAAGTGGAGGAGGAGGTGCACGGCGGCGCAGCCCGGGCGTCACTGGCGAGAGAGGTCTCTCTCCCGCAGATCGAATCGAGCGCCGCCGCCCTTGCCCACCGCTGCCGCCGGGGAAGCTCGTCCGCGCCCGCACACCTCGGATCCCATGGTGGAAGAGATGCGGGAGGGGGGAGGGGGGCAACTGACGCAGGAGGATGGAGGAGGAGGAGGAAGCGAGCGAGGCGGCTAGGGTTCGTGAGAGAGGAGGGGAGGGGAGCGGGGGAGATGCGGGCTGACGGCTCGGGGGGAGTGGGGGAGATGCGGGCCTCTCGCTCGCTGGCTGTTTTTTTTCTGCTCGCTCGCTGTGCACTATTCATAGCGATTCATAGCGACGTGGATGGCGCGAGCCTGCCTAGCGCCCCAGCGTCCTTTATAAGTAAAATTGGCCGGTGTGCTAATCCTTTTTAGTGTTGGTACGCTATAGATGCACATGAACTTGTTTTCAAGGCACCATCCTCTCATAATTGTATTTCATATACTTTCATAATCAGTTGGGTAAATCATTATGTTTTGGTGTGGATGGATCAGCTTACTAGTACCCCGAAGAAAATGCTTGCTAGCAGAAAATTAGATTGAATAAAAAGCTTATTTCATGCGAATATTCGATTCTGCACTCGAGCTCATCTGATCTCGACGAACAGTAAAATCATAAGATATACTAGAAAATTTTAAATAAATCAGATTTTTTTTACATGGATGATGTTTGAGTGTGTGAGGTCCGTGCGCCAATTTTAAGAGCATTCGGACATCTAAGTAGCTCTCAGAAAAAAAAATCAGTCCAAACAACAGTAAACTTTTTCACAGACCCCCAATTTTTTTTTTTGCCAAGAGCTACTCAGATGGACAAACACGCTGAAAATTGACATGGACATCACATAGTCAAACATCTTTCACGAAAAAAAACAGATTTTATTGTTTTTTACTCCCTCCGATCTTAATTGACACAGCATCTACACAACATTGTATATATAGACATTGTACTCCCTCCATTCCTAAATATAAGTCTTCGTAGAGATTCCACTATGGACCACGTACGAATGTATATAGATGCATTTTAGAGTGTAGATTCATTCATTTTGCTCCGTATGTAATCCATAGTGGAATCTCTGCAAAGACTTATATTTAGGAACGAAGGGAGTATATAGGTTGCATCAATTATTTTGGATCAGAGAGGGTAGTATTTTTTTTTTCTGATTTCACTGTTTATGGCGGGAGCAGATAAGCTCGGGAGACATTTTGCCGCTCTCCACAACCATGCATTTTCAGCCTGTATCCTCGTCTCCCTCACGCTCACTTTCTTTTCCCCTCCTACAGATCTTCTCTCTCTCCCCTTTTTCCCCTGCTCTTCCCCCTTCCTCTAGATCGAAAATAACACCGGCAAGTCGACGGCCACCGCTGCCAGAAGCTCTGCTGCCCCCTCCTCTACTGATGCCCGCTGTTGCAGAGCAAAAGGGGAACAACCAACGACTAGCAGCATCGGCATCAACCTGTAGCTTCCCGCGCGCCGCCTTGCTGCTGCCAGTGTTACAAAGTGCGGTGGTGATGCGTCGCTGGTGCTCCAGGGGAGTGCCCGGTGTTGCATAACAGCGCCGATGCAGCGGGCCCCTGAAGCTGCAATGGAGTGTCACGGGTAATGCGACGGTGACCGCGGCGAGGAGCCGACGAGGAGCGCTGCAACTATGGCGATGTTGCCTTGAAGCAGTTGGGAGCACCGCCGGAGCTGCAATGGAGCAACGCGAGCCGCCAAAAGCATTGCCGGATATGCAATGGAGCTTCACCGGACGCCACTGTTGCTGTGTTGGAGTTCCGTCGGGGTTGCAATGGAGCTCTCGCCGACGGCTCCCAGTGATGCGTTGCAACGCTCGCCGACGGCTCCAGGTGCTCCAATGGAGCTCTCGCCAGCAAGCGTTTGGTGCTCCAATGGAGCTCTCACCGGCGGCTCCAGGTGCTACGTTGAAGTGCTCCCCAGCGGCCTTGAAGCGGCAGTGCAGCGTTCGGTGCTCCAATGGAGCTCTCGTCGGCGGCTTTCGATGTTGCATTGTAGTGATTGGCGACGGCTCTCGGAGCTGCGATGCAGCGGCCAGCAGCAGCCGTGGTGTTTTTGCAAAGGATGCGCGTTCCTGCCTTGCTACGGCTAGACAAAGATTGAAGCAAGGGGTGGCTGATGCAGTGTGGGGAGGAGGATGGCGTGCACGCGTTGACATTTTTCAAGGGCTGAGATGAATAGATCGAACGGCTGGTGACCCAGCTAATTTAAATCAGCCAGTTGATTCGTAGCAGCCGCCAAAGAGAAATCACAAATTGTAGCCAAACCGGGACGTAACTAACATTGCTGATACTCAATTCAGGGTGGACGACACGAGCGGTCTTTCGGACCGGCTCGTGGCCCGCTCGGTCCTCGCCAGCTCGGGCCTAGCCCGCTAAATAATATGGCCGGTCCGGTCCGTGAAAAGGAGACCGAAATTCGGTCGGTCCGGTCCGATAAAAGCTCGGTCCGGCTCGAAGGACCGAAGGCCCAGCCCAATTAGAGCTAATTAGGAGAGCCCAACATATATAGACCGTACGTGCGTGCGTGACCTAGCGACTTGGTACTGCCGCCGCCGTCCTCGTCCATGCCCATGGCGTGTGGGCTGCTTCCTCTCTCCCCTGCGCCGCCCCCTCTCCCTCGCCTCCCTCTCGCCTGCACCGCCCCCCTCTCCCTCGCGCCGCTGCGCCTCTGCCTCGCGCCGCCTCTGCCTCGCGCGGCTGCTCCCCCTCTCCCCTGCGCGGCCGTGCAGCTCCCTCTCTCTCCCGTGCCTCTCCCTCGCGATCCCCATTCCCGAGCCGCTGCCCACCATATCTGCAGGAGGGAGGGAGCACCGCCTCCGCCGGCCGCTGACCCGCCGTTGCCGTCGTCGTCCACCTGCACCTCTTCCTCTTTCCGCCATCTAGTCTCCCCCCTTAGTCTCGTCGACCGACACCTCCTCGTCTGCACCTGCACGCGGGGAAAGGAGTAGTGGAGGAGCAGAGGAGGGAGCGTTGCACCTGCCCGTCGTCGTCGACCGTCGCCATCTCCCCCTGCCCGTCGTGGACGCTATGGAGATGAAGGAGCAGCTGCAGCAGGTGCTCGCGTACAATACAGTTTCATCAGTTGTAGCCGTAAGCTGTTAGAATTCAGTTTCGTCAGACAATACAGTTTTCTTCAGTTCATATTGCATGACTATCTCCTCCTCTGTCCTCTGTTTGCTTCATTTGCTTACCAGAATCAAAAGGTGCCTAAACGGCAGCTAAACACAACAAAAAACGGACTCCCAGGCAACATGACCAGCCGGTCCATTCGGTCCTCTCGGGCCTAACCGAGCCGACCCTCACACGGTCCGGTCCAGAAAAAACGGCTCGCTGGACAGCTCGGTCCGGTCCGGTCCGGACCGGCCGCGGCCGGTCCAAAGCAAGGCTCGGTCAGGGACTGGACCGGCCCGGACCGCGTCCACCCTGATACTCAATCCTCCGAAGATTCAATCGTACTTCGCTGCACTCGCGGTCATGCTACAGATCGAAAGATGGAAGAGACAACGGTGGTTGTGATGGCGGCCACCGTGGTATCGCTCCCGCCTCCCGGAGGACTTCGTCCACAAGATCCTCATCTGCGTGGAGAAAACGACCAATCTCTTCCGTTGTGCCATGACGTGCAAGCCATGGAGCCATGTAGCCAGCATCTCCTTCCTCCGCCGTCCGTGGTCGGATGATCAGGGGGCATCGTTGACCTTCCTGGCCGAGTTCTTCACTCAAGAACGGATCAGGCCCTATATTAGGGACCTAACCTTCATAAATTTCTTTGTCCCGACTCCGCAGTCGGTGTTCGGCCCCAGACTCTGCTCCCTTGGCTCCTTCTCCCCCAACAAGGCCGACTCTTGCCTCCTGGACGGCGCGGTGCCGCTCACCACCCGTTGCGGCCTCCTACTCGTCGACCAGGCTACTCGACTTTCTTCAAAGTCCCAATCATGTGCATGATGTGTCATGGGCGCTCGACAAATCTCTACATGTTCTCATCCAGCGAGTCTAGGTGGAGCACGCCGGAAAAAACAATTTTTGACACTGCCACGGAGATCCACAAGTGTAGGCTAGTCAGGCATCCCGACGCGGTGGTGCGTCGTGGTATGGTGCACTAGAGCGTTGGGTACTGGTCAAACTACCAGTCGAATTTATGCAAACTTGAGATGGACATGGAGACGTTTCAAGTCTCTCAGACATGGATAAGAGGTTCCGCAAACTACGATGAACCGCAACTCAGGGTCACAACCAATGGAGCGCTCTCGGTGTTATTTATGCCTAGGCCAGGCCTTTGGCTAGAGATCTACAAGTGGCAAGACGGTAAAAAGAGTGATGATGGTTCTACTGCCGGATGGCTCTACATTCAAGACTGTCAAGTTGAAAGCACCTAGGCAGATTGAAAGAAAAGCAATGCAAATATATTTGAGCTTGTTAGGAGAGAAAAATGGCTGGCGTTGGAGCATTTCGACTTGTTCGCTAACTCTCAAATATATAGCCAAGCATTTCATCTCAAGATTCGATCAACATGTCCAATCACAAACTACGTACTACTTGGCATCACCATCACCATAAATAAAAGGCTGCATTCAATGAAAAAGAGGAACGCAGCACAATATATAACAGAAGCAAAACAAACAAAAATATTTTTTGTAGCTCATCCTCCATGGAGGCCGGGTTTTGAAAAATTCAAAATTCAATGAAATTCATATTTTTTCCATTTCAAAAAATTCTAAAAAAATTTACTGACATACCTGGAGGCACAACACACGTGTAAATTTCCAGGACGAAATACAATGAAACAAGGGTTGTGCAAAAAAGAAAAATCTATGGCTTTTCAACACATGATACTATTCATCCCAAAAGTCCATGAATTTGTTCTTTTTGCACAAATCGCATCTCAAAGTATTTCATTCTGAAATTTTACATACACATCAGATTTTTATGTACTTATACCATTTTTTCAGACTTTTTTCAAACCAAAAAGTATGGATTTTGAGTTTTTCAAAAAAATCGGCCTCCATGGAGGCCAAGCCCCAAAATGCCGTTCTCCAAAACAAGTCATCACGTTCGTCCACATAGATTAAATTACCTCACCGTAAATAATAAATATTAACGGCTAAGATTTAGAAAATGTAGAATTACATATAAATATTATCATACAATTTGACACGTCCCGTTGCCATGATGCATAGAGCACATGTCTCAAAAAAAATCAGCCCTAGACAATAAGTTAAGTTTGTGTTACAATGTACGGCAAGCAAAAAAACAGGCCGGCAGCAAACTAAGGTCCAATCCAGGAAAACAAAACAGTCCGACCGTACCTGCCCTCCAACCCAAAACTAGCGTCCCAGCAAATTAATCTTACGTAGGTATTGCAAAAAAAAAATACATCAGCCAATTTATGAAGTGTCCAATTCAGCGGTAAAAAAAAAGAGCCTATTTTTAGTTTTTAGAAAGAAAAAAAAAACTAAGAATTTGTTCGCCCATCCCCCGAAAAAAAAACTGCTCGACCACGCAGCAAAAGGAAGAAAGAGAGGGCGGGCGTAACAATCCTTTTTTGCATGCAAAACAGAGAACCATAACAAAAGTTATGTTTGCATCGGATCATGGCACCCATAAGAACGCTGCTATACATACGACAGATCCTGAACGATTTTGGAACGATGTAGCACAACAAGCCGTTCGTGTGTGTAGCAAAACTGGCTAGCACCGTTCCAAAGTTCGGCGGATAGCTATCGTCCGTGCAGCAGTTTCGCACCCAAAAAAAACAATTACAAGGTATGACATCATGAATGATGTCAGGAGCCAATACATTTATTAACTCCTGTGAACCAATGAGTTTCCTTTCTTCTTCATGTTTCAAATTAATTTAGCAAGCATTTAAAATTATTAATTTTAGCAAGCCATCCATCACTAAAAATATTTTAGAAAGCTATCCATCCAGGTTTTTTACACCGGAATCAACCAGTTCTTTGACACGAGAAATACTACCTCCGTCCCAAAATAAGTGTCTCAACATTATACTAATTTTAGTACAAAGTTGTACTAACTTATTTTAAGTGTCTCAACATTATATACTAATTTTAGTACAAAGTTGTACTAACTTATTTTGGGATGGAGAGATATTAAATATTTCAAAATAAGAAAGTTATTTCTATTAATTTAGCAAGCCCACATGATAGTGATTCTAGACATTTGATAATTTTGTTTCAGCAAAAGTTTTGATTTCCACCTTGAGGACTATTCTTTCAAAGATTGTCCACAAACTAAAGTAGAATAAAATACGCAAACATTGTTATTAGCTATATTATAATTGTTGAGAAAGTAAAATAAGCTATAGATCATAAAATCTCAATGACAAGTAAAATAATCTATTGCTCGCAACATCGCAATGACGATCATCGACCCGATATACTGCCAAGGGTATAATAATAGGCAGATTACTAGGGACGGATCAGGTAAGCAGTTATTTTGGGTGTGACAAAATAACACGTAAGATGGCTTAGCATTAAAAAAAATCATGTTCAGGGACATGATCGTGTGGATCTTAACTACTATGATGCAGGTTTACCACATTGCTTAAGCCTATACAGCAAACCTGTAGCAATACAACTCTTTTTTTGCGGGGAATACAACTCTTTATTAGGTGGATATACTAAATGCATCTATGCTATATAAAAAATTGGAATGATAAATATAAGGAAATTAACAATTTAGTTTTCTTATGAACTCGATCGACAAAGCATCAATAAATATCTCAGCTCATAACATTATGTATATACAAAGAAAAATAAACATGAAATAAGAATATAGTGACGTTAACAATTTAGCGTTCTTACGAACTCGATGTGACATCCAAAGTAACTAAGTTCGTTATTATTGGTATATGGAAAATTCTTATTAGTGAATATATAAGAAAGCTATAATTTATATATGAAATTCAGAAGAAAAAAAATAAATAACATTGTGTTTTCAGGCAAGCCCTGCATGTGAACCTCAATGGCTAATGGAGGTATGCATCGATTGGTCAACATTGTTGAGTCAGTATGCATCGATTGGTCATATTTGATTATTACACGACAGAGGAATTAATAATTACCTAACGATAATGAACCATCAAATTGTAGATTGAGAAGAGTATGTACACTTTTTATAACATTATCTATCAATATAAATAATAAATATTGAGCATACTCAGATAAAATTGGTGCCGGTCAGTTCATAAATAGATATCTTCCTAGAATCATGCCATCAAACTTTTGAATTTTTTGCCCATATTTAAAAAAAAAAAATTGACTTCTACTCCCTCGATTCCTAAATATAAGTCTTTTAAGAGATTCCACTATAGACTACATACGGAGCAAAATGAGTGAACCTATACTTAAAAGGCGTCTATATACATCCGAATGTAGTCTTTATAGTACAATCTCTAAAAAGACTTATATTTAGCAACGGAGGGAGTAATATGTAGCAAATGTTTAATGTCAAATAGTATAGTATAATTAAATTGTCATGAACAACAGTTTCATAATATAAAATTGGATTTTAACTAAAAAGTTCCTACCAAAACTGGTCAACAAATGCATACCGAAGATTACAAGTGTTAAAGTATAGCATGTCATCTATTCACAACTGGATGTGGTTTTTTTTTTTTTTTGCCATTGTTTTCAAAACTAATTAGATAAGAAAATTATATAAGAAATCTAATCACGCGGGATAAACTGCTAGTTTTTACAACAAAGAGAAGAGGCAAAAATAGAAATAGGGGGAGAGCTGCAGATTAGATGCACATACCGTGTAGCAAAAAAAAAAGGCAGATTCAAAACTAAATAAATATATAATGGCACCAAAACCAAATGTAGTATATTCTTTGCTGATGCTCGAGAAACATAGCACAATTTTTACATTGAAGAGAAGAAAACCTTGCGCAGAATAAAATACTCCACGACTAAATGGGTATGCTAAGCAAAGAAACATAGCATATCTCTAAGTGTCGTCAATGACAACATATATTACAGTGAGATCCCAACATTGCTATAAATCATGTATACCAAAAATAATGGGTAGATTCAAAACCAAATAAATACAGTATCTTATTGATGACAGCTTAGACCAAATGTAAGACAAGTATCTTATTGCTGATGCTTGAGGTCCCATAGTGCAGCAGCAAATGCATGAATGAAAAAGAGCAATGTAGCACAATTTATACAATAACACAACAAAGGTATGAAAGGAAGAAAACCATGAGCAAAATAAAATGCAGGAACGACTAGATGTGGAATGCTGAGCAAAGAAACAGAACATGCAAGTAACAAAGGACATACAGTTGCAAATAATAGCATAGTTTGAACAAGAGATGTGAAACCCTCTGCTTGCTTCCCGGGCCCTCAGCACACAGGATTGTTTTTTATTCAAACAAAGTAGAACCTATTAATGCATCACTAATTCAAGGCATGCAAGTGTAAAATATCTCACCATCCAGTTCGCTATGAGCATATATCGCAAGTGTCGTAGATGATAACATATACTACAGTGAGATCCCAATACTGCTATAAATCATTAACATATTGAGAAGAATCAAACCAATAATATTCAGAAATATATATAAAGCACATAACCACAGATTGTAGAAAGGGAGGTCGTATTTATTAAAAAAATGGGAGGGTCAGAGTTGGCTCGTCTATCATATGGGCAACCCACTCTGTAACCGACAAGTTTAGTGATCAGCGTTTGGACATGCCCTTAAACCCATGTGAAGTTTCAGCATTCAAATGGTTGCTCACAGAAAGCAAGCCGTCCCGATTTGCACACTTCCACAGTCACACAAAACCCTAACCCACACCATAAAAACAAGCGATGGTACCTGATCTCAGTACACCTCTGAATGGGCCTTACTCATCATCGCCATCAACAGCACTTAGGGCCAATCCCACAAAAAGAATAACAGAGAGAAGCCAATTGTCAAAGAACAAAAGATGACCAGAAACCAAACAAGAATCGGTGAAAGCAGAAAGAATCACTACATAGGGAGCAAATCATGATCTGGTGGACACAAAAACTGCGACATGCACAAGTAAATGGCTCAGATATACCCCCATCTCGACACCATAACTGAACTTCTGGTAGAATGACCATGAACATCTTATATTTGTGAACAGAGGGAGTAATAATTAGCCGCTAAACTGGTTACTTGCTGTGACACAAGCCATCCTAGTTTAGCACCAACTGCAACAATTCAGGTGTTAGATAGAAGCTCTCACAGGGAAGCTATATCATCACAGCCACTCATAAACATGACACAAAAGAAGCAGTAATCTTGACATCTGAACTTGCCCTATACGACCCTTGAAATGAAACCAATAAAGTAAAGAGTAACCAAAAGTACAAACTGATAAGTAGATAAAGAGTAGAGTAGAAGAAAGAAATTATCAAGTCAAATAGCAATTGAAACAAGAAAACTGACCCAGCACCAAATAAAATGGTTTCAAAAACTATCCAGGGACAGCAGAATTATCATAGCCTTTCAAGAATAAGGAAGAACAGAAAAGAAAGAACAGAAGACAAGAATAAGTGCAGCTGGAGTACTGTTCCTAAAACAACAGAATTGGTTGACATACTGCAAAACCAACAAAATGATAGGAAATAGGCAAGAATATAAACTTGCAAAACAGTCCTTTGCATCCACCAGAACATGATTTTACCGAAAGAATTAATATCATAACCGAAATATCGACACATCTTTTATGTATACATGGATGCAAGTGAGCAAGAGTACAAATTCTCAAAAAGAGAAAGATGAGTTCAAATTTTGTTGAGGATGCGATCATTTTTACTCAGAATAATCGAAGACAAGTTTATGTCAGCCATGTTTAATCATCACCGCCCCAGCTAAACTGGTTACTTGCTGTGATACAACCCATCCTAGTTTAGCACCAACTGCATCAATTCAGGTGTTAGATAGAAGCTCTCACAGGGAAGCTATATCATCACAGCCATTCATGAACATGACAGGAAGGAAACTGTAATCTTGACATCTGAATTTGCCCTACATGACCCTTAAGTTGAAACCAGTAAAGAAGTGAGGAGTAACCAAAAGTACAAACTGATAAGTAGATAAAGAGTATAGTAGAAGAATGAGATTATAGAAAGTCAAATAGCAATTGAAACAAGCAAACTGACCCTAACCAAATAAGATAATCAAAAACTATCCAACAGACAGCAGAATTGTCACAACCATTCAAGGAAAAGTAAGAATAGAAAAGTAAAAGCCAGAAGGCACCAAACTGGCACCCACCATGGACAACAAATTCATGAGACAAACACCATGAGAGGTGATTAGTGCGTGGCTACTCCTAATGAGATAGCAAATGCCACAACCACGACAATTCACCACTTTTAATAAACATAAAAAGGCGATAGGAATAAATAAATGTGTAGAGGGCACAATATTAGTTGCATTGAGATATGAAGGGCTCAGATTCGCCTTTGATAGATCATACAACCTAGCTCCACCATCTTCTTTCACCAGATCAACACGCACCATTGAAGTCGAGCTCCTCTGGTTATCACTCAACAGAATGACCATCCAAGACAGAGCCATCAATATCGGTGAGAATGAAAAGGTTCCAAAAGAGGGGAGTGGGTTTTTGATGCCCACAGCTCCTCGAATATTCGAAGAAAAGTTTATGTCAGCCAAGTTTTATCATCATCGCCCCAGATAAGTTACCAACATGGTTCATTTTGCGCTGAGCTTTTCCAAAAAGGGTCAAAACACTGATTTCGGCCGCAACATGATACACACATAAATGCATGCATACGTCACTCTGGAGGTTGAGAGTTCTGACACCATTGACAATGTCAAGGCCAAGATCGAGGACAAGGAGGGCATCCCCCCTGACCAGCAGCGCCTGATCTTTGCCGGCAAGCAGCTGGACGATGGCCGCAGCCTCACTGACTACAACATCCAGAAGGAGTCCACCCTTCACCTGGTGTCGCATCCGAGGTGGCCATCCATCCATCAGTCTCAGGAGCTGCTCATACCTGGCCTCGACCGACCAAACCTCCCGCTCAGAGGACACCTCTCAGACAACACCATCCGGTTCCCAGCCCACGCCACAACCGGATTCTAGGAAATGGAATGTCGGTGGCTGGCGGCACCATAGTGATGGGAACTGAGAGGGCGGCCACCGAAACAATGGTTCAGTCAGCAAGTCGGCAATGGGTCAGCAAGTCCGGTTGTAGATGCTCTTAGTACCCACCACCACCACCACCACCAGCACTGTCTTGATTGCTCAAGACATGATTATTTCAGCAGCAACAATCTTCATCATCGCCCCGCCACTATTTTCTCTGAAGAGAAAGAGGTTGCACACCAAGCAACATGACCATGATATTTCTTTACAGAGGGGGTACCCATTGCATACATGCATGCGTGCACGCATGGAGCAATCAGGCTCAGTAGCTGCTCATACCTGGAGTCAGCCGACCAAACCTCCCTGCGCGCAACACGCATCAGACAACACCGCACGGTTCCCAGCCCACGCCACAACCAAATCCAAGCCAATGGAGCGGCGGTGGCTGGGGGCGCTGTAGCGGTGTGGCCACAGGGACGATGGTTCAGCGATCCGGCAACGAGCGCTCGCCTGACTCGGGTTAGGGTTTGGGTTAGGTGCGGGCGTCCACACCGAGGGAGAGAGAGGGAGAGAGTATGCAGGGGAGCAATAAACCAGGACGGAGGTAGTAGTACCAAATCCGAAGCAACATGCAGCCAAGCTGCGAGAAATCCATGGACGGCGGCTCAGATCAGATCCCGCGCCGGCCCGAGAAAGCCCTCGATCGAAACCCGCCGGTCGGTCCCCAGCCCGCACGGCCGCGGACGGCTCCCGCACCGGCGGCGGCCCCGAGGGGCCTCCAGGCCGATGCGCGATCCGGCGCGTGGGAGGGGAGGGGCTGGCCCCGAGGAGCGGCGAGTCCGTCCGTCGGTCGGTTGCTGGGCGGCGCCCTCCATCATCGCCGTCGTCTGGGGAGGAACGGGCGCGGCGGCGGGATTCGATCTAGTCAGAGCGCTCTGCTCATAACTGATCCTCGGTAGCTAGCGAGCGAGGGTTGGTCGACGGGAGATGCGGATCCGGATGGATCTCCGCTCCAGATGGGGAATGGGGATGGGGAGGGGAAGACAGGATACAGACGGACCAGACGTTCGGACACGAGTTTGACGAGGTGTCCAAACCGGAGGAAGCTCCAGTGCCTTTGTGAAGCAAAGGCTCAGAGCGCCTAGAGCATCCCTAGTGGCTTGTGCAAACGGTGGTCTATGCCAAATTTAGACTACCACATGTCAAAAAACGTCTTCAGTGGCTTGTCTATTGCGTCGTCTAAAATTTAGATAATGTCCAAACTAGCTACCCGTCGTCCACATTTGGACAACCAAGCCATAATGTCCAAACCAAAAATGCTGGCTCATGAGCTCGTCCATGCACCAATTCGGAGCAATTGGAGGACGTCGGCTACGAGGCGGCCACGCCGGCGCTGGTCTCGGAGGCTGTTCGCCTAAACCGCCGCCTCATCAGGGCTGAACCTGTTGCTATTATTTATTTCTCGTAAATTATATAGGGTGTTGCTAGTGCTGAACCTAAAATAATTTCGCGGCTGGTTTATTTTCTCCTTTGTATGTCTTGCAGATGAAAAAAAAAATGAGAACAACTCAGAAATGACCAACATAAGATTTTTAGAAAATATAGCTGCTATAAGATACTATTAAAATATATGAGAGAGAATATAGACATCATGTATATAGACAAACTGCTGGAAAACTTAGGTTGTCTAAAAGAGAATCTTTTTACATCATTGTGTATATGTAGATATAGACTATCAAATTTAGACAAGCCACTAGAGATGCTCTTAGCCTACAATATCAGCCCCTCATTCTACATTCAATGGACAGGATTCACTCAAGTCCAAAAAGGCCCAGCTTTAGAAGTTTCAGCGGAGAGACGAGGCGGGGCGAGGCGTTTTCGCGGGGGCGGCATCCAGTTCTCCCGCGCGGCCGCGACGGAGGCGAGGGTTTGGCAAGGGAGCCGCCGTCCCCGAGCTTGCGCGCGGTGTCGAACCCGGCCGTCGCGGCGCGGAGCTGCTCGTAGGTGAAGGCCCGGCTGCTCTGGAGGACTGGGACGCCCGCTGCAACGCGCGGCCGCCCTCCCCCTTGCCGCGGATGTGGCGGACTGCGATGGCGACGCAGAGGTAGAGCAGGAGCATGGCCAGCAGCGACGCGGCGGCGACGAGCGCGGTGGTGAGCACGCGGTTCGCGCCACCGCTGCCAGCACCGCCGCCGCTCTTGACCCGGTGCTGGTGGGCGTGCGGGTGCGGGGGAGGAGGGGGCTCGTGGTCGCCGAGCCGGGACGTGGCCGGCGGCGGGAGCGCGGCGGCCAGGAGAAGGAGGAGGAGCAGTCGCCGTTTCGCCGGAGGTAATTCTGATTTTAGTCGAATTTTACTGCGGCCAAGCTCAAACCGTGAGCACCTAATTATTCAGAAGTTGAGATGATGCTTTCACTAGTAGTAATGCTTTGAAATTTTTACGGGATTACATGGTTCTGCAAGTTGTAGTAATTCTTTTGACCAGTCCAGATCACACACACCAGATATAATACATGGTTGTGCAAGTTTCAGATCACACACCACACACGCACACACCAGATATTCAGAAGTAGAGTAATCTGAATTTTGTAGTACTGGTGAAAGAACACTAACTAATATTCAGATATACTACTAGTGCAATATTAGTATTAGTAATTGTTTCAAGTTTGCATCTAGAATATTAGTTGATGTTGTGCAATTTAGTCAGCTGATTATATGTGTTGGCGATGGCAGATAAATTGGGTGGTGTGCAATGGCACAATCTGATAAGGGGATGCCTCAAGTTGGCATGTTCTTTAAAAGTTCAGAGGAGGCTTGGCTGTTTTGGAGAGCATATGGTGGTCGTGTTGGCTTTGATGTGAGGAAAAGGTACAACAATGTGAGCAAATTTGATGGTAAGGTAACCTCTTGCAGATTTGTTTGTGCCAATGAAGGTCATCGGAAAAAGGGGCAAAGAGAATTCATTCAGAAGTGCTTTAGAGCTCAAACAAGAACTGATTGCAAAGCTCGGATGAGTCTTACATTGGATCGAGAGTCCGAAAACTTGGAAATCACTGATGTAGTTCTTGAACATAATCACCTCCTTCACTTGCCACAAACCCGCCACCTGATGGCTTCCCAAAGGAAAATTTCAGAATTTCAAGCTTTTGAAATCGAAGCCGCGGATGATTCTGGAATTAGGCCTCAAGCTGCATATGAGCTTGCTACTCGTCAAGTTGGTGGACCACTTAATCTCGGCTACACTCCTCGTGATCACAGAAATCATTTGCAAAGCAAGAGGCAGAGGGAGTTGGCTTTTGGTCCGTGTCCAAATACATTAGCCTCATTCAAATGGCTCTTTAAAACTTTCCTAGGTGCGCATAATGGAAGGCAACCTAGAACTATTTATACCGATCAAGATTATGCAATGGGTAGAGCTGTAGAGGATGTGTTCACAGAAGCATATCATGGACTGTACATTTCATATAATGCCGAATGCTGTCAAACATCTATCTCCGATTAAGGGTGAAGATGAAGATGAGGGTGAAGAGAAAGAGGAGGGTGAAGACAAAGATGAAGACGAAGAATCACATATTCTAACTGATTTTAGTGCTTGTATGTATGGCTATGAGGACAAGGAAGAGTTTGAAGAAGCATTTGCCAACATGAGGTTACAGATGCATAAGCAAACTTGGTTCGATAGTATCTACAAGGTAAAAGAAAAGTGGGCTGAATGTTTTATGAGAGACGTCTTCAGTTTGGGAGTGAGAAGCACACAATTAAGTGAGAGATTCAACAATTCATTGAAGAACCATTTGAAATCTGATTTTCATATTGTTAGATTTTTAAAGCATTTTGAAAGGATAGTGGAACAAAAAAGAAACAAAGAGCTGGAATCTGAATTTGAAGCAAGAAAAAACATACCAAGAATCAAGATGAGCACGCCTATGTTGGTACAAGCAAGCAAAGTGTACACTCCAACAATTTTTGAAGCTTTCCAAAGTGAGTATGAAAGATCCATGGCTGCATGTAGTAGAGTATTGGATGGAAACAAATATGTTGTTGCTATTGGTAGTTTGCATGGTGATTCAACTTTTGAGGATGAGCGCATAGTGATAGGTGATCCTTTTAACCAAACAGCAACATGCACTTGTGGAATGTTTGAAAGGGCAGGAGTGTTGTGTGGACATGGATTGAAAGTTCTTGATTTGATGAACATAAAAACACTACCAACACATTATGTCTTGAAGAGATGGACTAGGGAAGCACGCAAAGGAAGTATATTGGATAGGCAAGGAAGGATGTGGTAGAAAATCCAAAACTGGAAGCTATACTTCGGTACAAGGAACTATCTCATAAATTTCATAGTATGGCATTTAAAATAGCCTACTCTATAGAATGTTGTGTGCTATTAGAAAATGCACTTGATTGCGCTGGTCCACAGTTGGAGGAAAAACTCAATGCATCTACTAGTGCTATGAATGAACCAAATAATGACCAAGAAAATGCTGACCCAAATGTGCAGCAAAGAGATGACTTGGTAAGAGCTGCTAAACTGAAGAAAAAGGAGGTTCAGCCCAAAAATTCAAAGAGAAAGAAAAATTGGCTTGATAGGTTGCACAAGGCCAAGCGCAAGGCAACTAAACCTGCTGTTTCGACCAAGAAAGGACCAAAAGTATATTCTAATCTGAAGATAATAATTTCTTTTGTCATTTGTTAATACACTAAAAGGTTGAGCTTTCATTGGCAGCAAAAAAAGAAAAATGCAGATGTACAGCCCCAAGTGGAAGTGAAGAATGATGGCAACAAGAGAAGCACAAATGTGGGAAATGAACGGCACATTGCCATTGAGAGCTTTACTCAGCTCCTCACAGCTCCCCCTACTTGTGAAGATGATCGTCTTTACGGTGGAAATTTGTTCTAATATCTAGATGTTGGTTAGATGATACTTTGGGGGTTAACTATAGTTATCTGGTGGTATTTTGGTGGCTAACTATAGTCTTTTGTGGCCTAAGTGTACAAGTGAAATGGCCTATTATGTAACATACTTGGATGGTTATTTATCAGTAGTACTTGTTGCTACAGAATTTGAATGATATGGTTCAGACTATCAATGTCAAGTGCTTGAATATTTGTGCTACAGAGTTGTACGAATGCTAAGTGCTTGCAAATTTCAAGGTTATGATGTTCAGTGTTTCTTTCTCTGTTTGCTTCAGACATTTGATATGTAGTGCTTGCAATTTTCAATGTTGTACAGATTATACAATGAAGTTAATTGCTTGCAATTTTCAATGTTATACTGTCATATTTTCCCTTGTATAATGGGATTACTTTTTATTTCATATTATGTTCAACATCAGATATTTTCTGTGTGAAAATATTAAGGCTGGAGAGTGTCCAGCGCCTCACTGCTTTATTCACCTCACTGTACACCTGAAAACTACCAAGGCTGGGCCTTTTTTGCCTTGAGTGAATCATGTCCATTGAATGTAGAATGGAGGGCTGATATAGTGGGCTAAGGCGCTCTGTGCCTTTGCTTCACAAAGGCACCCAAGCTGCGTCCGTCCAAACCGGCCAGGCCCAAGGACTCTTTTCATACAGCAGCTGCGGGCCACTCCAGCATTCCGACGCAGTCGTGTGCCGAGGCATGCCGCACTGGCTTGCTGGGTACCACTATTACTTGCATATTATTGATGTAGATGTTGAGACTTGCAGTGTCTCCCTAACTAAGATTGTGACCCCGCCCGAAGACATTTTATCTGGAATGTATCTTGAACCACAACTTAGTGTTGCTGCTGATGAGACACTACCATTGCTTTTCCTGCAAAGACCATGACTCCAAGTAAAAATATGTATAAGGCAAGGCAACAAAGAGAGTGAGAATGGGGATAGATGGCTCTGCACCCGAGTCGTCGAGCTAAAACCACCCAAGCTGATTCGGGCAGAAAAAATGCACTTGACCTTTTTGGGAGAGAAGAGTGGCACATTGCTCGTCAAGGACAATTGCAGGAACGTGTACGTTGTCGATCTTAAAACTGGGGTAATGAAGAGTCTCATGTATTGTGGTAAAAATGTTACCCACTGCAAGGTTGTGCCCTTTGAGATATATTGGCCGATGTTCTAATCCTTTCTATTCTTGGTACTTGATAGATGCACATGAACTTTGACTCGAGGGAAACATCCTCTCATAATTGCATTTTACTCACTTTTAGAATCTGTTTTTTTTTTTGAAAAGGAGGATTATCCCCGCTTCTGCATCAAAATGATGCATGCAGCCATATTATTAATCAAAGTACCCATCAAGTACGTAGTACGATACAAGAACTCAAAATGAGTTGAAAACCAAATAACATTACCACAACCGGGAAAAATAGGACTAGATGACTATACACCTACCCTATTGTTGGATCGCCATCCAACCTGGCTGTAGGTATCCCGTGCTACCGTCTCCCAACGTTTGCACCCATAAGCCATATGCTCCATGACTTCTGCACGGCTGAATAACGACCACACATGGATCCAGTCAGTTGATCTATAGATGATCTGCAATTTTTTTTTTATGTTTTTCTGTTAAAATTCACGTCATTCCGATGGTTCCATATTAGCCCAAAGTATTGTGCACACTCTGAATCAAATATGCGCCGTTATTTTAGTCTCTACTCCATTTAGCCAAGTCCCAAATAAAGTAGCAATGGTATTAGGACGACTAACATTAAAGGCCACATGCAATGTGCGCCACAATAGCTTGGCTAGTGGGCATTTAAGAAAGAGATGTTGGATCCAGTAGCAGAGCCAGAACGTTTGTGAAGCCTGGGCGAACTTAAGTCTAAGTGCCTAATCTAGAAATTAAAATCATGTATTCGGATATTCAACATATAAAATATCGTCAAATATTCGAACCACAAATCTACATTAATAATGAGGTAAAAATGCAAACTTATGGTAGTCACACAAATGTAATTTGTAAGTGAACAAACACATAATATAGCAATATTTGGTTCACATACCACAATAGAGTTTATACTTGGCAACAAAAGTCATAGAACAGAGACATGCATTGTACCAATTTGCCAAGTTGTCGTCAAAATTATAGATATCCAAATTATAATCCAAACATCCTTGAAGACACCACAAGATAAGAAACTGGATTTGTAGTTCACGAAAATTAAAAGTTGTGATTCGTGAGTATATTTAAAAGTTCGGAGTTAACATTCAACTATTAAAACAAATTCTTTTTCAAAAAAGAGATTCAAACCCGAGACCTCTCCATCCAAGGATGCACACAACGATATTTATTAAATTATTCAACAAAGGGTGAAACCCGGGTCGCTACCACACTCCAGGCTGCCCGCCAAGATCCAGTCGACATATCAGGATAAGCACGCCACCACCCGATATGCCGCTAGATCCGCACGTGAGCCACGGGCCTCAATCCCCGCGCAAGGCCAGAGCCTCCGCTCGCTACACCCATCCTGCACCAGCCATTGACGAGAGAGCACACGGGAAAGAAGGCCTTTCCGCCGCCAACGCCGGTGTTGGTGGCGGGGAGAAAGGATGGGAAGGAGGGAAGTTTGTGTGGCTGCTAGGGTTTTCCCCGTGTCACCTACGGGAGCGACTAGGGACTCGGAAGGGACGAGTTGGATTAGTGCATCACTATCGAGAACAAATACCTAAAGCAAAAGTTAAGTTCATGAAACCATGATTATCGCCATATAATTCCCCACACTTTGATCTCAAAATTTAAGTCCTAAGTCTATCGATCAATCCCCACATGAATAGATCAGTTAGCAATTTTACCTAGTCACGAAGGAGGAGACGAGTAGTCAAGGATGCAAACCACTTGCCTTCTTGGGGATGGATCAGCTCTGTCGGCGGCTGGCCGCGCGCCCAGGCCAGCCTCTCCTTGCCGCCAGTCTATCTCCTCGATATGTGGTCCTGGCGATACGTGGGTGAGAAAGAAAGGAAGGAACAAGGAGGTGGAGCGATAAGTACAACATAGTTGATAGAAACCTTTTTAGATGACCTGCAAAAAATTGATGTTTTGTCTGTTAGTCATTACGATAGTTTCGTATAGTCCAAAGTACCGCGCACGCTTTGACTCAAATATACGCTGCTATTTTAGTGTCTATTCCATTTAGCCAAATTTCAAATAAAATAGCAATGATATTAGAAGGACTAACGTTAAAGGCCACATACAACGTATGCCACAATAGCTTGGCTGGTGTGCGCTTGAGAAAAAGATGTTGGATCCAGTGGCGAAGCCAGAACTTTAGACTAATGGTGAGCTCGTGACACGAGTTTTGACCAAGAGTCCAAACCGGCCAGACCCAAGGTTTCCAAGGTCTTCAGGTTTTGGTATACACGGCCGGTCGACCTACATACGTACGCAAACCTCGAGTCTCCCTAGGATCGGACGGCGTAGCTCACCGCTCACGCGAGACATGCATGGTCCCTGAAGAGACGGTGGCGATGTCCCCAGGAGTCCCGGCCGGTCGGACATGAGGTCAGACGAAGAGTCCAACTCCAAATCGGCCGATCGACCAAAATATGTAGTACGAAAAATCTACCTCGAGGCTAGCTCCTCCGATCGCACTACGTATCTCACACGAGACATGTACCGTGACGAGACGACGGCGATGCCGCTTCCGGAGGACCTGGTCGGCGAGGTCCTGCTCCGCGTGAAGAACATGGCCGACCTTTTCAACTGTGCAAGGACGTGCAAGCGGTGGAACCGCCTCATAGCCGACATCCGCCGCGGCTGGCCGGACCAGACGTCGGCCTCGCTGCTCTCCGGCTTCTTTGCACAGAAAGGCAAAGTGAGGTACCTCGTCCCGACGCCCGGATCCGTGTTCAGGCCCGATCGCCGCCTCCTCGCCTCCTTCTTTCGAGGCACCGCGAGAGACCTTAGTCGCGCAACGCCCCTCATCGCGCGCCATGGCCTCCTACTCGTGCGTCTCCCCTCCTCCGACGAACCAAGCATCATCCACCTGGCCGTGTGCAATCTGCTTGTCGGCACATGCGATAAGCTCCCACCGCTGGAGATCAGCTGGAAGTATGGCGACAGTGGCTACGCCATTATTACCGATGCAGACCGTTCTTCAAACGATAAGCAACGGTCCTTGTGGTCACGGGGCTACTCGGCTTTGTTCAAAGTTCTAGTCATGTACTACAATGATAGAGATTATTACTCGCCGTGCATCCTCCACACTTTCTCATACAACGAGGGGAGGTGGATCCAGTCTACAAATTTAGGTCGTGAGGCTAAGAATTTCACCAATTGCGGGGCACTCAAGCATCCCGACGCAGTCGTGTGCCAAGGCACTGCGCACTGGCTTGTTGGGTACCATTCAAGCCACCACAATTACTTGCATACTATTGATGTAGATGGTGAGACTTGCAATGTCTCCATAACGAAGATTGTGACCCCGACCGAAGACATTTTATCTGGAACGTATTATGAACCACATCTTATTGTTGCTACCGATGAGACACTATCGTTGCTTTGTCTACAAAGGCCAGGCCTCCATGTAAAAATGTCTATACGGCAAGGCAATGGAGGGGGTGAGAGCGGTGGACCGGTGGTACATGGCTCTACACCCAAGTCGTCGAGCTAAAACCATCCAATCAGATTCAATCAGAAGAGATGCACTTGACCTTTTTGGGAGAGAAGAGTGGCACATTGCTCGTCAAGGACAACTGCATGAACGTGTACGTTGTCGATCTCAAGACAGGGGTGATGAAGAGTCTCACGTACCGTGGCAAGGTTACCCACGGGAAGGTCGTGTCCTTTGAGATATTTTGGCCGATGTTCTAATCCTTTTTATTCTTGGTACTCGCAGGATGCACATGAACTTGACTCGAGGGAAACTGTCCTCTCATAATTGTATTTCATTCACTTTTAGAGTCTGTTGGGTAAATTGTTATGTTTTGGTGTGGATGGATACTGGCTTGTGAGCTTAATAGTACCCCGCAAAAAAAAAATACTCGGTAGTAGTATGAAATATTGCACACTTTAGTACTTCGCAGGAAATTAGATTGTATAAATGGATTATTTTGATGATAATATGTAGATTATGAATAAAGAGAACAAGTGTCCCCACCTTTGCAGAAAAGGTAATGTGGAACTTAGATGTTTTTTAGGGTCACATATTTCCTTTTTAGGCAATTGAGGGGTCACACGGTCTGAAGCATCTGAGAAAACCCTTCCGTATAGTAGGCTTCCCGGCTGTGGGCCAATTGCTTTAGCCAAAGAATTAAAAATTGTAATGGAAACGAGACGTAACGTTTGCTGATACTCGATCCTCCTCCAATGACCCTCACTGTACACGTGATCATGCTACACACAGAAGAAAAGATGGAAGATACGGTGCCGGTGGTCACCATGTTGTCACTACCAGAGGAGGCCGTCCGTGAGATCCTCATGCACGTGGAGGACACAATTGCTCTCTTCCATTGCGCGGTGACGTCCAAGCTATGGAAACGCCTCCTTCCCCCATCGTCGCTTGCCGGATGATCTTCCCCACAAGGTTCTTCACTCCCGAATGGATCGGGCCCCATATCGAGCCCACCTTCGCAGCGTTCTTCGTCACGACGTTGCCGTAAGTGTTCGGCCCTAGTCTCGGCTCCCTCTTCCCCGACAACACCGACACCCGCCTTCTAGACGATGCGGTGTTGCTGACCACGCACCGCGGCCTCTTCCTCGTGCGTCAGACCTTGGACATTGCTCCTGCCTATCAATTTGACGAGTCCGCCATTCGTTTAGCCATGTGCAACCTGCTTGCTGGCGTGTGCGACATGCTTCCCCCACAAAATGTTTTCAAATGTTTTATTTTGTGGAAGTCTTAAAACTTAGAAGATTTAAATTTAAAAATTCCGAACTTTGAATTTTCTATAAAAGTGAAGTTTCAATAATTAAAATTTCAAAGTAGAAAATTTGAAAACATCAAATATCTCAACTTTCAAATTCTGAAAGCTATGGCTAGAATTTTCGGAAGTCAGTTCTAGGATTTTTGTAAATTTACAAACATTGAATGTTGCTAAAAAATAAGAGTGCTGAAAATGAAAATTTGCCAAACAAAAAAATTGTTCTCAAGTGACCCCACGAGAGCATTGGTGTCGCTATCTGCCAATTAGTTCTGCCCTTGTTTTTAGTGTCATCGGGCTCAGTGATTGTCGTAAACCTTGAGGAGGTCATCCTGGGCCAAATTAAATGAAATTGGTGACCACTTTTCTAGATCAGATAGGTTCTGCGATCGTTACATGGATGATCTCTATGATGATGGATACCGCGACCCTATTAACAATGGAGATGGCGAGCGCTCTACATCGGCCCACCAATCACAACATGCGATCGGCTATCCCTGAGCCGTCCGATCGGCCTGTTCCACACCATTGAATCATAGCCCAAACATCCCCTCCCCTTACCAACCTCCCACCTCACACAAAAGGGAAACAAAATTGCTAGGGCAGTGAGTAGTAGCCATCGATGTCGTAGTAGTGCCACCCACTATTGTTGCACCGACGATTGTCGGCGTAGCACCGACGTTGTAGAATTCATGTACCAACAAGTCATAAGCTGGAGCAGAACATTGAAATGGCAGCGAATTAAAAAGAACTGAAATATTTCCCTGTCTCTACTTTGTCTTCTTATTACGTGATTGAGAAAAGAGACCGTGTAGAAACCTATTTGATTGGTTGGACAAAAGGCCAAACCATTATGTATCTGGAATGACAAATTATGCATCTCTACTCCTAGGAGCATCTCCGATAGAAGATGCGAATTTGAAGATGTAAAATAGGAAATGTAAAATTTTCAGCGGTACGGCGGTGGCGTCACACGGTGGGCCGGGCTGGGCAGCGGCGGCGTGCGGGTGGGAAACGAAATGAAAGGTGGTTGGGTAGTTGGTGCGTGGACAGGTTTTTACATCTCCTGTAGTTGAAAATGCAAATTTGCAACTCGTCGCCGGGAAGCGGAGATGTAATTTTTTCATCTACATCATCTGATTGTGCTCCCGGATGATGCTCTAAAGGAGAAGCAAAAGTTAGTTATTTTTGAAATTTGCATCTCCATCGTCTATTGAATTGGAGATGCAATAAAGGGAGAGTTGCTACGTCGTTCGTTCGTCAGCCCCTCCACCCCTCGCTCGATCCACCCCCCACTGATTTTTCTCCTTCTTTTGTTCCCATGGTTTACTTTCCCTGAACGAAAGAGGCGATATATAGCTAACCAAAGAGTCAGGAGCCCAGCCCGCACACCCCTCTCTCTCCCCTCAAGCAATAAGGTGCGCTAGGGTTGGCCCGCCGCTGACTGCGATGGCTATCAAATGTCAACTAGGGCGATGTCGACGCGCACCGCTGCCGCCTCCCGAGATACCGACCGTGGTGAGCTCCCTTCCCTTCCCCACTTCCTCGCTCCCATGCCCCTCCCGACGTCCGTTCCGTTCCGTTCCCAAGGCAACGGCCACTCCACGGTCCCTCTAACCTAGGATTGTCGACCAGATCTGCCGGCCGGACTCAATCGCCCTGATTTGGTTTGATTGAGAATCATCGATGTGTGGGCAACAAGCAGATTTCCTTGCATGTCTCGATGCCGCTTCCTTAGCTGAAACAATACTTCTCGTACTACCGTGCTCGATTTTATTCAAAGGCTTCAGGACCAATTTGTGGTAAGAATCCAACTCATGTACTGTTTTCTTTTACCACTTTTTTGATGCAATCACAGGAACAGACGTGCACAGTGTACTGCTATATGTTTACATCACAGTCAGTTAGTTCTTTACTAATTTTATTAATAGTACTGTTTTGTCATGGTCAACCGAGAAACATTAATATTAGAGTGTATGTGCCATGTGTCATGTGCTTGCTGCTCCACCAGATGACTTGAAATGTATGTCATTCTGCTGTACATTTTTTTAGTTGAGGAAGACAGAGCTCATAGATGATTCACTTGCTGATTCAACTGACCCCATGTTTGATGGAATCAAAGGCCTATTTGCCACTCTGTTGTTGGGTTTACTATGGATCTTGAAGCTTTTGCTTGTATCATCTATTAGATATTTTTCTGAACTCTCTATGTTATCCCCCTTTGCACTGACCTGTAATTTTGGTTTGAGCAGGGACAGTGCAGCGAACACGAGCAAATATATTGGTAGAAGGTGCGGACAACTATCTGCGCGAAGGCTTGTGTAATATGTAAAGTGAATCGCAGATGCATTATCTACCTCTTTGATACTTATTGGGATGTAGGTAAGACACATCTAATCTGAATTGAGATATGAATGGCATGAATAGTCTGTTTGTTCAATTTTCGATTGTATGTTGAATTATTATCAACTAGATCCGCCTCCACCGACATTACTAGCTCCTCCTTGAATATCAACTGTCGGAAAGAGAGCAATGGCACTGTGATTGTACTGTTTTATGCCAGGTGTTAAAGAGTACTATTTGCAAGCAGTTAGCGACGAACTGATGGTGCATTATATTGTATAGAAGGTTCTTTTGATCCTGCAAAGCCAACTGTGCATTTATTGTTCTGTACCTAATTTGGCCCTCCTGAATCTCTATATACTACATATACATATGATGGTTATGTCAAGTACTTTGTTAGTCTCCGCTTTTGTAAATCTTGTGACTTATCAGTGTCAGCTTACTAGACAATGCGAAGGAAGCCCAGAATTGTGATTCAGTGGATATATTGTTGTTGCATGTGCCTTGCATGCAAATTTAAGTATGAGGGATTCAAGGGCTAGGTAGTAGTCCTTTTCCCCTGGTGCTTCTACTTGACTGAATTTAAGTAGGAGAGATTATCAATTGCGTGCCGAGTCTTGTTGCACTTTCTGGGTTGTTTGATTTCCTTTGGTGGTTTTTCGAAATAATCTTGATTTAACCATGATTTGCTTTGGTGGTTTTTTGAAATAAACTTTGTTTCGCAGCGACATCACAGTGATTGCGCCTGGTCTACTCCATGTCTTCGCTTGTGGTTTGCGTTCTTCAGGTCTCCACTTGACATGATATTGCGGCTGGACTGGGTACGTGTTTACCTCTGATACATCTTCCAAATTACTAATGAATCCCTCTCTGATTTCTTGTTCTCTGTTCTAATTAGAGTCTGCTTCTGTTGGCACCTATTCGAGATAATGGTCGTGGAATGCAGCAGCCAAGACAACAAGATCAAGCTCGACTTAGGTCTGATGACAAATAAAATTAGATTCAGATGGTTCCTTGCATCTTCCCCTCATAACTAAAACTGATAATACCATTTTTTTGTGCTCTTGCTTCTGCAGATTCTAAAGAATTGATTTGTTGTTCGGGCGTTTCATGCATTTGGAGTTCACAGGTATCTAAGTTTCTCTGATATGTGTTTTCAAAGGATTTGGTACTAAGCACTAGAATTTTTTGTCTGAGCATGTCATCTCAAGTCTTGGGTAGAACACGAGCAATTGTGAGATAGAGCTATTTGCTACACCGTTTAGAAAATAGAACTGATAAATTCTCGGTAGTACCTATATTGATTAGCTATGTGCTTACCTCTAAGTTCTTAGCGAATTATTGTAATTGTTAGTACATCAAGGTTTAAATAATTATTATTAGAAGTACATGTTAAGCACTGCTTATAATGAAAAATGTACGTCCATGGTTTAAAGAAGCTTTATTGTTTCAGTCCATACTGAAGCTTATATTGTTCCCCAGTTGATCTAGACATCAAATATTTTAAGCTTCCGTTTTTTGAGCCAACGGACGAACTACAACAACAACAACAACAACAAAAAAAGCCTTTAGAGCATCTACAAGACTCCAACAGATGCGCGCAGGCGCGGCACGCTAAAAGTTTTTAACAGCGCGCGCAACGGCTGTTTTTGCGCCCGAGTAGGCAATTGCTTCACCAGGCGCTGCAAATTTTAGCACGCTACTGTAGCGCTTCATCAGCGCGTACACATACATACGCAAAAACAAGACATACATACTTCAACCAACATAGAAATAGTCATATTTCAAACAAAATAGCATATTTCAACCACAACATAGTTCATAGCATAGATAGTAAAAAAAAAAGATACAAAAGCCCACGGCTAAAAACTACTCGTCGTCCTCCTCCGCCTCCGACTCCGACTCGGTGGTGTCCTCCTCCTCCTCCGACGTCGTAATGAAGGCGTCAATCCACTGTTCATCGTTGGAGCCCTAGGTCGACACTTCTTTGAGCTAGATGTTGAAGAGCGCAGCCGCCTTCCGCGTACGCCTGTCCTTGCGATAGTCGGCTTGCTCTGCCCTCCTCCCCGCACTCCTTTGCGCGTAGAATTCGCGCTCGTTGACGACGTCCTCCGGGAAGCGTTGGCGTCACACCGACATGGCCTCCTCATCCATCTCAGCGATGCCAAGGCGGCGCTCCCGCCTCCAGTTGTCGCTACGGTCCTCGTCGCTGAAAAGCTGCAGGCGAAGCGCGAGCTCCTGCGCCCGCTCCCGCGTCGCCACGTCGGGGAAGTTCATCTCCCTACGAGGCCGCCGGAGGCGCCACGTCGCCGCGTCGTACGCGCGGGCAGCCTCGTGGGCGGTGTCGAATGTGCCGAGGCCGAGGCGCATCTCACCGGAGTGGATCTTGGCGTAGAAGGAGCCGGAGGGGCGCACGCGGACGCGGTAGCCTGAACTTCCCCGGCGGCACGGCGGCATGGTCGCGCGGCGGCGGCGAGGCGAGAAAGGAGGCAAGAAAGAGCGGCAGAGAGGGCGCGTGACGAGGCAGAGCGGTGGGTCTGGGAGCGTGGAGGGGCGCTGGATTTATAGCGCCCGCGCGTCGACAAGCGCCAACACTGCCGCGCGCGCCCATTATTTTTGCGCGCCACTTTTTCCCGCGCACGCTGGAGCGCGCCGCGCGGGCACGCGCGGGGTAAATGCCATGTTTTTCACGCGCGCACTTTATTTGCCGCGTCTGTTGGAGATGCTCTTTGTCCCAAACAAGTTGAGGTAGACTAGAGGTGAAACCCGTAAGATCTTGCAACCAACTCATGGGTCTGGCACATGGATACCAAGCTTCCATGCACCCCTGTCCATGGCTAGTTCTCTGTCGATACTCCAGTCCTTCAGATCCCTCTTTATAGACTCCTCCCATGTCAAGTTCGGTCTACCCCGACCTCTCTTGACATTATCGGCACACTTTAGCCATCCGCTATGCAGTGGCGCTTCTGGAGACCTGCGCTGAATATGCCCAAACCATCTCAGACGATGTTGGACAAGCTTCTCGTCAATCGGCGCTACCCCAACTCTATCTCGTTCAACATCATTCCGGACACGGTCCTTCCTTGTGTGGCCACACATCCATCTCAGCATGTGCATCTCCGCTACACCTAACTGTTGAACATGTTGCCTTTTAGTCGGCCAACACTCAGCGCCATACAACATTGCGGGTCGAACTACCGTCCTATAGAACTTGCTTCTTAGCTTTTGTGGCACTCTCTTTTCACAGAGAATGCCAGAAGCTTGGCGCTACTTCATCCATCCGGCTTTGATTTGATAATTCACATCTTCATCATATCCCTATCCTAGCCAACGGGCGAACTAAGAAGGGGAAATTTGTTTCATAAATAGTAGTGGCATTTACTACGCAGATGATACTCACAACTTCTCAAATAAGTCAGCATTATTTTTCAGTCAGTAGGTTACAGAATAAGGTCGGAGTTCGCATGGAGCACCAACGATAATCTCAAGCAGATGCATCGGAGACAGGTGATGAACTCTCCTATGTTTCCTCACCTGAATCCTTGCTCCAATCACTTGATTGTTCGATCCGGTTTGTTGTGACAATACAATGATTTTCTGTTTTTCCTGTGGTGCAACCTCTGTTTGGTTTGGAAAGATGGGGACTTTCTGTTGAGTTATTCCAATCTGCCATTGACCATAACATTCCAGATTATCCCCATCTTTTTAATAATTGACCATAACATTGACCACCATCATCATCAAATGTAAGCATAACCGTCCATTGTTATGGGAGTCTAAAAATTGTCACAACAGTACAAGGTCCAATCCAACCAACGAAATGAAGCCATGATGATCTTTGTTGTGTTGAGCCAAAACAGTTCAATTCTTTGTTTTACAATCTTACCTTCAGAATTGGAGATTGAGATGCTACAGCAATACATGTTCAAGTCCCTCACAAAGAAGTGAGGGAACAAATCAAATAACTGAGTGTAATAATTTTAGCATTATTCCATCTATAAAATTGATGCCCCAGAGCTATTAAATGCCCTTCTTGATTCATTTTCTCTTACTGTGCTAGACTTTCTGCAAAAAAATTAATATTATTTTCGCAACGCACGTCTAGAACCACTAAACATGCTAGATGGAAGGCTGTGGTATTTTCTTCTCATACTAGGTCATTATGGATTATGGCCCCCATTTTCAGATAAACATGTGTCTGCATTGCTCAAACTTAGTGTTTTCTTCTCATACTAGGTCGTTATGGATTATGGATTTGCGTTTCGACTACTCCTTAGTCGATTCGCCTCTTGGCAGTGATCTCCTGGCCCGGCTACTCCTTAGCTGGTAGGGGGTGTGAATCATGGCACCCTCCTGGTGTCTCGATTCCTGCTAAGATAAAGGGAGATGGAAAAATTATGATGACTTGGTGGCTTGTGTGGCTGTCCAAGTCTTGAGGAGGCGTGATGATGACTCACAACTATAGGGGATCAATCGTAGTCCTTTTGATAAGTAAGAGTGTCGAACCTAACGAGGAGCAGAAGGAAATGATAAGCGGTTTTCAGCAAGGTATTCTCTGGAAGTACTGAAAGTAGCGGTAACAGATAGTTTTGTAGCAAGGTAATTCGTAACAAGTAACAAATAACAATAGTAACCAAGGTGCAGCAAAGTGGCCCAATCCTTTTTGTAGCAAAGGACAAGCCGGAAAGTTATCTTATAGTAATCAAAGCGTTTTCGAGGACACATGGGAATTGTCGTCTAGTCAAATTCATCATGTTTAGTTGATTCACGTTCGCTACTTTGATAATTTGATATGTGGGTGGACCGGTGCTAGGGCGCTGTTCTTACTTGAACAAGCAACCCTCTTACGATTACCCTCTCTCAAGCATCCATAATTACAAAATAAGAATTAAGATAAATCTAACCATATCATGAAACATATGGTTCCCAATCATCCCCTTGCAGAATAACACATAAACTCAGAGGAGGGACCGTTGCGCACCGAGGCGTTGAAGTCGCAGAGGTGCTGCTCGATCTCCTTACAAAGGAGGCGACAAGGGTGTGCAACCTTGTTTATGGCGGGATGTTGTCCTTGGAACATTCTCAGGACCTGGTCATCGACAAAAGAAGATATCATTTCTCATGCAACCCAACACAGAAATAAGAGCTCAAAACTTGAGAGACAGACAGAAAGTAGCATGGTCTTTACAAGCTTTACATTCGTAGTGCCCCCCACCTTCTATAAACATCTTATTATCCAGAATCAAAGATTTAATGTATTCTCCGAGTCCATTAATTTCTTTGCGTCCATAGAAGATTCCGAGAGCTAATATTAAAAGAGAAAGAAAAGATATGAGCTATAAGCATATATAATAGAAACATTCATTGACAGGCCATGCTCTGACAGCAGCAAAGCGGTCAAGCATTCAGGACCTTAACCTTATTTAGGATGAACCAAAAAATAAAATTCCTTATTGTAACTCAGTAAGTACTTTATGTAATCCAGAAGACCTTAACCTTATTCTTTATGTCCTTCAAGTCATCAGGGGCACTCATAGTGATCATTCTCTGGATGTTATACAAAGTATCGACACCACAGTCATAGCCATTCTTCTGCTGAGGCACCTGTCAGAAAAAAGGTAAAATTGTAACACTTATAACAAAATAAAGTGATGAACAAACAAGCCATCTGTTTTCAAATGCACGGCAGGAGCACTGCCTATTCTATTAAGGAGAAAATTTTGAAATTATTTATAACGCAGCTACCTAGGGCGTCAAGATGTTGATGACATATACTTTCAGTCCTACTCTTGAGAATCTGCCCACAATATACATGTTTCAAAATATATCACAGAAGCCTACACCAAGTACTACAACGGTTTTTTAATGTAGCTTACAACAAATAGTACAACTGCTAAATGTTTCTGACTTGCTGCTCAATATTCTAGAGAATAACTTTCCTCCGAATAGAACTGATTTAGTCCAGATGCAGTTCAGTAACAACGTTAACATCCTTGTGAGGCCTATATATGACGGTCAAGCTAAAATGATTCGTACTGAAACACAGAGCAGGATATCATATTGCTAATCCCCAGTGGTATCACCATAGTACAAGATAGTAAATATAATCTAAATTTAATATTTCTTAACAAAACAACAAGATTTCATACCCTGTATGGACAGGGATAAAAATGTATATCTCGTCTGTGATGTGTTCCCAGAACCATTCTCCTTGCAGAGTAAGAAATTACAAGATATATGAGGCAGAAAATAGCCACTGGGAGGTCAAAACAAATTAAGAATGTTACCATTCGTTCCAGCTCAACCATATCTCTTTTGTCTATGAATGAATCAATTTTTGTTTATAGATATGCACTGCAAACAGGATACAGTTCTTTCATTAGACCATTTTCAATAGCCTTCAGCGGTAGTAACCTATTCAGATGACTACAGGAAATAAAGTTAAAGTTATAGCTGTTATGAGAAAGTGAATAAAACTAGATTCTAAAAATAGTGGATTCCAAAAAAGCGATACTTAGTTAGAGAGTATAGCTTAATTAAATTATAGGTGAACCAAGCTTCAGCTGCAAGGCCTCGAAGGTCCCTACGTAGAAGTGTGAGGACTATCCTATCATCATTTGTAGGATACTTAAAGTTTGGTGCGTATTTTCGCCGTGGTTGGCTGTCGTCTTCAATAACAACTACCTAAACCATGTTGCAAAAAATAGATTAAACTTGTGTAGGAAAGAACCAATAAAAATTGCTAGATTTTTGTATACTAGATTAGCTTACTGTTACTGAAGGATGACGTCTGTGCTTGCCCTTTCCTGGATAGGGGCTTGGTTCCGAAGAAGTTTAAGTTCACGAACGACAGTGTTAAGTTTTTCCTCAGCACTAATGTCACTCCCCTCTTTCCCGGACTTAATGATTTTAGATAATTGATCGACATCACGTATTTCACACTGAAAAAATGGGAATAATTAAAATATTTGATACTATACTGAAAAATTAGCACTATGGCATCACCTTATGTATATTGACTTACATCCACTTGTGACACATCTCCATCTTCTTTAGACCGAGATGTTTGACCTTCTGTATTTTTGACATATTTATCACTGTAAATACTCTCAGAAAAACTTTCTCAGCTGCAAAAGCAAGGATTTGCCTAGAGTTAGAATTTCTGTCATTCTCCTATAGTGTTAGATTTTGGTTTAGCCACCTTCAATTTGTCCCATGTTCCGTGCTGTCTTCTCAGCCACTTTAGATCCGCGTCTATTTTAACCGAGGTCCGTGGAAAACCTCTGGCCATGTCCCGACCCACCGCCATGTCAAGAAATATGGCTTGTATGGAAATATGTTTCAGAAATATAGAAATACGTTTCAAAATATGCTTCAAGAAATATGGGCATGTTCTGATCCTCTTTACTTACCACTAGCTTAAGCATATTTCCATAAAGAGAATAGAGTATGCCTTTGTTAAGGTTCTTGATAGCCTGAATCAAATACCTGAGTACAAAGTCACACCAATTGCACTTGTTCATATCATCAAGACTGAGAGATATTTCAGGAATTTTGCATTCACATTCTACGAACTATTGGAGCATAAGATACATCATAGCACAATGGACGCGTAAGTCGAGCAGGTGAGTTTATTTTCTGCCTCTTTGAGACGATTTTGGAAGTTTTTGACATGTGGACCCCCTGCTTCTTCCATCAGCAGTACGATCGGAGACATGTGGACCCCTGCTTCTTCCATCAGCCCGTCGCCATTTCTATCACATTTGCTAGCTCAATCTTTACTTCTCTATTCTCCCCTAACTCCAGTTCTCCTGTTTCTGTGTTCACTCTATGAACTAAATGACTAGCGAAATTCTCTGGTATGCTTTATCCCTTGACCTTTATTCCCAACGCGTTTGCATGCCAGAACTCAGCGATTCATTCAAATTGCCTACGATCCCGGGGACGCATCTGTGCTTGAAATGGGGGTATGGTTTATCAAAACTTTCTTGGGTCGATCCATCTTTTTGGCTTCCATGACTTTGGGCCCTTCCATGCATCCTAATTTGGTCAAATAGAGGAAATTTGAACGCAGCCTCACAACAAGACAAATTAATATCAATGTACATGTAACAATACCATGAACAATAACATGTATATAAGCTAAATTATAAATCATCTAAATCATAAATATAGTATCTATGGCAGCCTACAAGATTTTTAGTGTTACTGTCATGTATGGTAGTCTGCAAGATTTAAAAATGACAAACCACAAGCCTAGAACAAGTATGGATAACTTAGCTAAACAACCATGGGTCATTTCAGTGGTAATGGGTGGGTAACTTCACTGACATGAGTAATTTAGCTGATCAAGAATGGGCCATTTCAGTTCAAATGAGTGGGTAACTTAGCGGGTCATTTCAGGTGAAATAACTTTATCAGCAGATACAACTCAGTTGGCAGCCCATCTGGGCCAGGAGCCGGTTTTTTGCAATGAAATAGGGAGCCGCGGGCTCCTTAATTTGAAAAAAACATACCTAATGGTGCTTCGGTTGAGACGGAAGAGCGCGAGCATTTCAAGCAAAAGCATTTCAGGTGTGCTCATGCCTGAAATGCTTTTCACAAGAAGCTAGTCAGAAAAAGGGGCATGCAGCTACGCGATTCTAACTGCTCTTGGTTTTCGACGTGGGTGTTGGTCCGGATAACATATCTTAACAAGGGATATAAAATGGCGAAGGATTGTAAAAAGGTCTTTTTATTCCTAGTGGTGGTTTTGTTTATGTGAATAATAGGAAGAGGTCGCCAAGGAGCGGAGCGATGAGTATAGCCCACTAGTAGACCGTAAGCGCAAATCAAAAGCCCCACTAGAGCCGGAGGCGAGGGCCTCCCCAATTTGCAGTGGCTGCTCGCCCGAACTAGTAGGGATCAAGCGCCCGCGCTCTTCCTTCTCAACCGAAGCATCATTAGGTACATTTTTTCGAATTAAGGAGGCTTCAGCTCCCTATTTCATTGCAAGAAACCGGCTCCTGGCCCAGATGGGCTGCCAGCTGAGTTGTATCTGCTGATAAAGTTATTTCCCCTGAAATGACCCGCTAAGTTACCCATTCATTTGAACTGAAATGGCCCATTCTTGATCAGCTAAATTACTCATGTCAGTGATGTTACCCACCCATTACTACTGAAATGACCCATGCTTGTTTTAGCTAAGTTATCCATTCTTGTTCTAGGCTTGTGGTTTGTCATTTTGAAATCTTGTAGACCACCATACATGACAGTAACACTAAAAATCTTGTAGGTTGCCATAGATACTATGTTTAAGATTTAGATGATTTATCATTTAGCTTATATACATGTTATTGTTCATGGTATTGTTACATGTACATTGATATTAATTTATCTTGCTGTGGGGCTGTGTTCAAATTTCTTCTATTTGACCAAATTAGGATAGATGGAAGGGCCCAAAGTCAAGGAAGTTAAAAAGATGGGTGGACCCAAGAGAAGAAAGTTTTGATAAACCATACCCCATTTCAAGCACAGATGCGTCCCCGAGATCGTAGGCAATTTGAATGAATCGCTTAGTCCTGGTATGCAAGATGAAGTGAAGAAGTCGCCATTTGCCAGCACATTGGGAATAAAGGTCAAGGAAGAAAGCATACCAGAGAATTTCGCTAGTTATTTAGTTCATAGAGTGAACCCAGAAACAGGAGAACTGGAGTTAGGGGAGAATAGAGAAGTAAACATTAAGCTGGCAAATGTGATAGAAATGGCGACGGGCTTGAAGAATGAAGGGGAAGAAGTACCAATTGGCATTGGCAAACTTCTGAGTGGCAAAAATACTAGCAAACCCTTCTGCCAGAAAATCCATATCTCCGATCGTACTGCTGACGGAAGAAGTAGGGGTCCACATGTCAAAAACTTCCAAAATTGTCTCAAAGAGGCAGAAAAGAAACTCACCTGCTCGACTTACACGTCCATTGTGCTGTGCTGTATCTTATGCTCCAACAGTTCACAGAATGTGGATGCAAGATTCCTGAAATATGTCTCTAGTCTTGATGAGATGAACACGTACAATTGGTGTGACTTTGTACTCAGGTATTTGACTCATGCTATCAAGAAACATAACAAAGGCATACTCCACTCTCTTTATAGAAATATGCTTATGCTAGTGGTAAGTAAAGACGACCAGAACATGCCCATATTTATTGAAGCATATTTTGAAAGATATTTCTATATTTCTGAAACATATTTCCATACATGCCATATTTCTTCACATGGCGGTGGGTCGGGACATGCCCAGAGGTTTTCCACAGACCTCGATTATAGTAGTCGCGGATCTAAAGTGGCTGAGGAGACACCACGGAACATGGGACAAATCGAAGGTGGCTAAACCAAAATCCAACACTATAGGAGAATGAATAGAAATTCTAAATTTTGGCAAATCCTTGCTTTTGCAACTGAGAAAGTTTTTTGAGAGTATTTACTGTGATAAATATGTCGAAAATAAGAAGGTGAAACATCTCGGTCTAAAGAAGATGGAGATGTGTCACAAGTGGATGTAAGTCAATATATATAAGGTGATGCCATAGTGCTAATTTTTCAGTATAGTATCAAATATTTTAATTATTCCCACTTTTTCAGTGTGAAATGCGTGATGTCGATCAATTATCTAAAATCATTATGTCCGCAGAAGACCGGAGTGACATTAGTGCTGAGGAAAGACTTAACACTATCATTCGTGAACTTAAACTTCTGCAGAACAAGCCCGTGACCAGGAAAGGGGCAAACACAAACGCCATCCTTTACAAAAATCTCGCAATTTCTATTGGTTCTTTCCTACACAAGTTTAATCTATTATTTGCAACATTCTTCAAGTAGTTGTTATTGAAGACGACATCCAACCAAGGCGAAAATATGCACCAAACTTTAAGTATCCTGCAAATGATGATAGGATAGTCCTCACACTTCTATGTAGGGACCTTCGAGGCCTTGCACATGAAGCTTGGTTCACCTCTAATTTAATTGATCTATATACTCTCAGTAAGTAACTAAGTATTGCTTTTCTGAAATCTACTATTTGTAGAATCTACTTTTATTCACTTTCTCATAACAGCTATAACTTTAACTTTATTAACTGTAGTCATCTGAATAGGTTACTACCGCTGAAGGCTATTGAAAATGGTCTAATGAAATATCTGTATCATGTTTGTAGTCCATATCTATACAGAAAAATTGATTCATTCATAGACCAAAGAGATGGTTGAGCTGGAACAAATGGTAACATTCTTAATTTGTTTTGACTTCCCAGTGGCTATTTTCTGCCTCATATATCTTGTAATTTCTTACTCTGCAAGGTGAATGGTTCTAGGAACACATGACAAATGAGATATACATTTTTATCACTGTTCATACAGGGTATGAAATCTTGTTGTTTTGGTAAGAAATATTAAATTTAGATGATATTTACTATCTTGTACTATGGTGATACCACTGGGGATTAGTAATATGATATCCTTCTCTGTGTCTCAGTACGACTCATTTTAGCTTGTTCGTCATATATAGGCCTCACAAGGATTTTAAAGTTGTCATTGCACTGCATCTGGACTATATCAGTTCTCTTTGCAGGAAAGTTGTTCTCCAGAATATTGAGCAGGAAGTCAGAAAATTTAGCAATTGTACTATTTGTTGGAGGCTACATAAAAAAACGGTTGTAGTATTTGGTGTAGGCTTCTATGATATATTTTGAAACCTTGTATATTGTGGGCAGATTCTCAAGAGTAGCACCGAAAGTAGATGTCATCAATAGGTTGACGCCCAAGGTAGCTGCGTTGTAAATAATTTCAAAATTTTCTCCTTAATAGAATGGGCTGTGCTCCTGCCGTGCATTTGAAAACGGATGGTTTGTCTGTTCATCATTTTGATTTTGTTATAAGTGTTACAATCTTTCCTTTTTTCTGACAGGTGCCTCAGTAGAAGAATGACTATGACCATGGTGTCGATACTTTGTATAACATCCAGAGAATGATCACTATGGGTGCCCCTGATGACTTGAAGGACCTAAAGAATAAGGTTAAGGTCTTACTGGATTACATAAAGTACTTACTGAGTTACAATAAGGAATTTTATTTTTTGGTTCGTCCTAAATAAGGTTAAGGTCTTGACTGCTTAACTGCTTTCCTGCTTTAAGAGCATGGCCTATCAATAAATGTTTCTATTATATATGCTTCTAGCTCATATATTTTCTTTCTATTTTAATGTTAGCTCTCGAAATCTTTCTATGGACGCAAAGAAATTAATTGACTCAGAGAATACATTAAATCTTTTGTTCTGGATAATAAGCTGATGTTTATAGAAGGTGGGGGGCGCTGCAAATATAAGGCTCGTAAATACCATGCTACTTTGATGTACAAGTGGAGTGGCGCCTTTCATAATTACCGTGCGTCTGTCTGTCTGTCTCTCTCATGTTTGGAGCTCTTATTTCTGTGTTGGGTTGCATGAGAAATGGTATCTTCTTTTGTTGATGATCAAGTCCTGAGAATATTCCAAGGACATCATCCCGCCTCAAAAAAGGCTGCACACCCCTGTTGCCTCCTTTGTAAGGAGATCGAGCAGCACCTCTATGACTTCAACGCCTCCATGTGCAACGGTCCCTGCTTCGAGTTCCTCCGATGGTTGTCATCAGTGCTCGACGAAATGAGTCGGTGAGTTAGGAGTTGTAGTGGACATGAAAGACTGCTCATTGAGAACTACATATGATTTTCCACTGATTTTATGTGTTGTCTTCTCAAATTCTGATGTACTTAAAATTCGAGTTGTGGAGCCGAAATTTTGGATCGTACGATGATGCAGATAGTTGGAATCAATGAGAAATGTGTGTGACATTATGTTTTTCTAATAGCTACAAGTCTGAAAATATACCTATTATGTTTACTGTGGATATACTTGTAAGGATATTTTTGGGGATATAGCTTCGAGGTGTGACCCGCCCAGGAGGGGCCGGGTTAAACCGTTGGCGGCTTAACATGAAGAAGGTCCAAGGAGGCCCAAGGAGAAGTACGAAGATGGCGGCTCTTGGAGGCAGGCCTGGTAAAGGCCCAAGACCTGGGCCTGTGAACCGCCGTATGAAGACTTGCTCTGTAAGGCATGACTAGTTAGAAGCCGAGCCAGTCACATTGTGTGAGCCGGCTGGGACTCTGTAAGCCTCTGGGTCTCTATCTGTGTATATAAAGGTGAGACCCGGCGGCGGGTTAACTCAAGAAACAAGCAATCAAGAACTAGGTCAAGCGTATTCGCTCCCTTGTAATCGAAACTCAAGCAATACAACTAGAAGCATGATGTAGGCTTTTACCTCGTTGTGAGGGGCCGAACCTGGGTAAACTCCTTGTGTTCTTTGTCTCGTTCAACCCCTTCAAGCTAACCTAGTTGCGATGGCTCCACACCTAAGTCCTTTTACTAGGGCATCAGCCGTGACAAATCCACGTCAGTTGACGCCCATCGTGGGGCCAGAGCACGGTGGTTTCGAGTTCTTGAAGGGCAGTTTCTCAGGGATCAAGGGATACGCCGTGGGCCGGATGACCAAGAGCCGCCGCGGCAAGATCTACATTGACGATTCTGGCTGGGGTCCCGAGGCCGATTCAATCAAGTACGGGTATAGGGTCCCCTTCGGTGGAATTCAAGTCTTCATCGACAAGATTGGCGAGTCAGATCCTGAGCTGGACGCCTGCACCGACACCGTTGAGACGGCTCGGCGCGCGAGACCCGCCAAGGCCCAACCCACCCGGAAGTGTGCTTTCGTCGGCTTTATCCATGGGGCAGATCTTGAGGAAGGTTCTGTGTCTGGTGGAGAAACGACCATCTATTCAAGTGATGAGTCTTCAACAGGCGAGACCGAATCGATCTATCAACTGCAAGATGGCGGGGTTGGGGGCTGTTCCGACGGCGACAGTATTCCGGACCCCTATGAGCCGCCGAGCAGGGCTGCTATCTTCATGGCCGGTACGCAACAGATGTTGAATTAATCAACTGCTGCGGCTATGACCTCTAGTTCAACAGCTGCTGCGACGGCCGGGGTGAGTGGCCTTGTGCGCCCGCCGGCTCAGGTCTTATCTGAGCTCTTGGATGCTTTGGCAACTTTGTTAGCTGCAGAGGTAACCCCAGCGACTCAAGCACAGCATAATGTGGAAGTTGCGAAACTGCGAGATGAGGTAGCTTAGGCTAAGGAAGAGCTTAACGCTGAGAATGCCAGGATGGCAACGGAGCGAGCCGCGTTGGAGGCCGAGTCACAACGGATTCAAGCAAAAAACTTTCTGGTTAAACTTGGATCAGAGCGCATGAGATGTTGTTCTTCGAAGGAGATACCAGAGCTGTCTGCCTTTGGAGCTTGAGGCAAGGAATCTTTTCATTATGCCTGGGGCAGGACCAAGTAACCAGCCCGGTGTGACCCGGGCTACCGAAACACCCGTGACCAGGGCAAAGGTTCAACCACATGTAACAGACCCGCTTCGTTTGGATTTAACCCCGCCTCAGCAGGTGTTAACATCGCCGGGTCATTATTCCAACCCTCTGGATAACATGATTGCCGCGGCTTCGCGGCTGGCGGCTCTTCCTGTAGAAGGCGAGTCTCCTGCGGCAGTCGAGTCCCGGAAGGCTGTGGAGCTTCTTCAGACAACAGTAGCTCGGCAGGCGGCTTACTCATATAGCCGTGAGCGAATTCATTCAACTCCACGCCATAGTCGTAGTTATAGCCGGCGCATTGAATCGCTGGTGGTTTCCAGCAGCGAGCGGCGCCGTAACCCGCCCCATGGGCATGACCCGCCACGTGATGATAATAATGTTCAGGCCCTGATGGATCAGGCCAGGGCACGTCAAGAGGCGGAGCTGGTGGCTCAATTAGCGGCTCATCAACAGCTTCAGCGTAACCCTTCGACGTCTATAGAAGCCGGGATGACTTCCAGGACAGTGGGTGTGCCATGCCTAGCACCGGCTCTTCGCAATGAGCGGTTGCCTAAGGACTTCAAGGGTCCTCGAAAGGTGCCCAATTACACAGCTGATCAACCTCCTGAGGCTTGGATTGAGAGCTATGAGCTGGATATGGAGATGTTAGATGTTAACGATGATGTGTGCGCCAAATACTTCACCATGATGCTGGACGGGCCGGCTCGAACCTGGTTGAAGGGATTACCCCCTAATTCTATCAATTCATGGGCGGAGTTGAAAGCGCGTTTTATTCAGAATTTCAAAGATACATGCAAACAACCTCTGTCGATTATGGACCTAGACGCTTGTGTCCAGCGCGAGGATGAGTCAGCCCACCATTGGGTCCGTCGGGTTTCCACTATTATCCTCTCAGTGGATAGCATCAACGCCGGCTCTGATGTTCTAATTCTGGAGAAAAATTGCCGTTTCACCCCTCTTAAGCAAAAGTTAGGGCGGCTTAAACGTCACTGCAATGACATGGGAGAGCTTATGGCAGCTCTCATCAAATACGCCGACTCTAACAACAGTAAAGACCCTGGGTCTGATGAGGAGAAGTCCAACAAGGGGAAGAAGAACGACAATGGAAAAGGGCAGCAGCCAAAAATATCAGGGTATAACCAGGGTAATAGTGGTAAGCGCAAGCAACCGGACGGCGGGTCAGACTTTGTGGCCAATACCAATACACAACATAATAGTCAACGTCATAAGAGCCGCCCGCCACAATTTGGAGGACCAAAATTCAACCTGGAGGCAATGTTGCATGAACCTTGCCTGAAACATAGTCTCCCGGATAAACCGTCAACTCATATGTGGAAGGATTGCTTCATTATGAAGGAATATAAGAATCCTGGCTATCTCCAGAATCATAATAATGGCCCGCACGGCGGGTCAGGATCCGGCTCACACGGGCCCGGCTTTGGAGGTGGCGGCTCAAATTCCGGATATCAAGGATAGGGCAATCAGGGCGGTTATAGCCAGCAGCTCGGGCAGGGTAACCAGCAACAACAGTTAGGGTATCAGAGTAATCCAAAGCAGCTGAATAGTGGCCAATATCATGTTTTCACCACAAGCCTGTGCAAGCGAGATCAGAAGATTCATAAACGAGCGGTGAGCGCAGTTGAGCCGGCAGTACCTCAGTACTTGCCATGGTCAGAGCAGCCAATTGTATGGAGCCGTGAGGATCACCCGCCCCGGGTTGACAATCCGGGTCAGCTGGCTTTGGTGGTAGCTCCTCAGGTTGGAGATTACAAGTTCACTAAGGTGCTTATGCATGGAGGCAGCAGTCTTTCACGGGGTGGTGCCTAGTAAGTCGGCCTACCCAGTTGGTAAGATTGCCTTGGAAATAGCCGTTGACAATGAGTATGATTACAGGGCAGAGACATTGAACTTTGAAGTGGTCAAGATCAAAAGCCCCTATCACGCTCTGTTTGGACGGTCGACTTACGCCAAGTTTATGGCACGGCCTTGTTATGTGTATCCGCAACTCAAAATGCCGGGTCACAAGGGTACCATCAGAGTACACGGTGACAGGAAGATAGCCTTGCAATGTGAAGAAGGCGATGCTGCTTATGCTGAGTCTGCCTGTGCTACGGAGGAGCTTAAGTTTTATAAAGACAATGTTGACTCGGCTGATATGACTCCGTTAAAGAAGCCAACCACAGAGCATGACCCTTTGTTGAAGTTTAAATTGGCGGATGATACCAAGCAGGTTGACTTTGTCCTTGGCGATTCATCTCAGCAGTTCATCATCAGTGCCAATATGGATCCGAAATAGGAAAGCGCACTCATCGAGTTCATCTGTGAGAACCGGGACATCTTTTCATGGAAGCCTTCAGAGATGCCAGGTGTACCGAGTGAACTCGCTGAGCACACTCTCAATATTGATCCCAAGTTTAAGCCGGTCAAGCAATTCCTTCGTCACTTTAATGAGGAGAGACGTAAGGCCATTGGAGAAGAGGTGGCTCGGCTTTTAGCATCCGGGTTCATCGTTGAACTTTTTCACCCTGAGTGGTTGGCTAACCTGGTGTTGGTACTTAAGAAAAATGGCACCTGGCGTATGTGTGTGGATTACACAGACCTTAATAAAGCTTGTCCAACTGATCCTTTTGCTCTTCCCCGTATTGATCAGATCATCAATTACACCTAGCGTATCTTGAAGCTTCTTGTTCCAAAAAGGAGAGTCGGCCTGAAGAAAGCAAGATGATAAGGCAAGTGCAATATATGAGAATAATGAATAAAGTAAAAGTAGCTTGAAATACTTACAGATGGAGACGGGTTAAGAACACAGAAGGGGCTCAACCCCGTTTTGCTGCAATTTTCTAGAGTTTCCCCAAGCAAGGACTTGGTCATTTCATTAAGGTCCTTCTCTTCAAGGCATGTTCAATTATATCGCAAAGGGTCGTTTACATCGCCTGTGTATGTGCATATTAAGCCGGGGCGGCGGCTCAAAGGCATGATCCTCCAGCTAACCCAGCATCAGACCAGGTCAACACCAGTTAAGCCGTTTGCCATCAAGGCCCTTGTATTGGTAAAAGTGGGTCCGTATTTGGACCGTTCAGCAGAGCTGATCCGATCTGGAAGTGGGTGCCTTGGGTTGAGCCGGTGGATACGGAAACCCGGCAGAGGATTCTCACCCGCCGGAGAGGTGTCTTGGCAATAAAACCAAGTCTGGTTCCAATCTTTGGGGTGACTGGGAAGTGCAGCTGAAGGAAAGACGGCGTCTCTTCATCTCTGGATAGAAATTCCACCAAGTTCAAGGCTGGGCCCGTCTGTCATCTCTGTTTGGCGGTTCAAATAATAATATTCTCTGAAGAGGTCAACGTTGGGCTCCTCTTGAAGGTATACTTCACAAAATACTTGATTGCAGATATTGTAGACTGAATTGGGTCCGATGTCTTGAGAGTGAAGCTGATAGAAGTTCAGAACATCACGGAAGAACTTTGAGCCGGGTGGAGAAAAGCCTCGGAGCATGTGATCAGAAAAAACTATAACTTCTCCTTCCTTTTGTTGAGGAGGAACCTCAGCTCCCGGAACCCGCCAGTGGATGGCATCTTTAGATGGCAAGACACCCATGTCAACAAATTCTTGGAGAGACCGCTCCGTGACATTGGAAACAACCCATTCGCAGGAGGTGACGGTCTTAGTCATTTTTATCAAGTGAAATCCTAGAAAGGAAATCATGGCGGGTCAAATTTGTGAATGATGAGCCGCCCGATGGCTGAACAAAGTAAAGTTATTAGGTTGAATTGGTTATGTGCAAGGATCGGTAAGCCGCTTAAAGGTTGAAGAAAATAAAATGGCATGATTAAACCGGCGAGGTACAAGCCGGATAATGTCAAGCTTAGATAAGTACTAGCGGTTTAAACAACTCATATTGTAAGCCGGCTGGTATTTGGCGGGTTACAAGGTATCATTTGAGCCTCCCATACAACAGTGGTCAAGCGGACGGTTACAGATCTGGGAATTGAATAAAATTTCACCAAGTGTTAGGCAAACAAGTTTCACGGATTCTGCCTATGATTTCGGATCTACGGCCCTTCGAAAAACAGGTGGAAATTATTAAACCTAATATGCAGAGGACGAGCTGCTGTGTTGGGGGTGAATCTCAATAGAAGGTAGTGGATCTATAGTTGACAGCAGGCATCAAAGCGATTAAAACATGACTTTGGCATCGCATCTGGGCTCGACTAAATGGCATAGTAGATGAACTACGGACGACAGTGATGAACTCGCAACCAACTCGTGACCTAATGCAGATCTGAAAGACCAGGAAGTGGTACCTGATGATGGAGATGGGGAGCGGGAGTGCGCCACGATTCTCTGGTTCGTTCAGGTTGATGCAGCGGCCGGTGTTGATGTCGCTGAAGGAGGACGGCGGCGGCGGAGCTCGGGACACAGTGGTGTCGCGAGGAGGAAGAAGAAGAGGCAGAGGCAGGGGTAAAAAGTAAAAAAGAGGCCCCCCTGTCCCTATTTATAAGGAGGTGAAAAGATGGCATGCGTGGATATCGAGGAGGCAAACTGATTATGTTAACAATGTGGGCGCCTCGATTCTCGGGAAGCCCATTAAGATAAAGATCCGTTGAGATATCCTGGGTCTTGTGCGGAATTAATGCGCATGAGGTCATGGCGGGTTACAATAATTCTGCTTATGTGACGTCATGGCGGGTTATAGCGATCTGATGAAGATTTGGCACTGAGGTATTCTGCTAAGTTAAACAGTGAAGATTGATATGAACAAGTTCCAATCAACCTGGGGCCTAATGTTGGGGATATAGCTTCGAGGTGTGACCCGCCCAGGAGGAGCCGGGTTACCGTTGGCGGCTTAACATGAAGAAGGTCCAAGGAGGCCCAAGGAGAAATACGAAGACGGCGGCTCTTGGAGGTAGGCCTGGTAAAGGCCCAAGACCTGGGCCTATGAACCGCCGTATGAAGACTTGCTCTGTAAGGCATGACTAGTTAGAAACCGAGCCGGTCACGTTGTGTGAGCCGGCCGGGACTCTGTAAGCCTCCGGGTATCTACCTGTGTATATAAAGGTTTGATCCGGCGGTGGATTAACTCAAGAAACAAGCAATCGAGAACTAGGTCAAGCGTATTCGCTCCCTTATAATTGAAACTCAAGCAATACAACTAGAAGCAGGACGTAGGCTTTTACCTCGTTGTGAGGGGCCGAACCTGGGTAAACTCCTTGTGTCCTTTGTCCCATTCAACCCCTTCAAGCTAACCTAGTTGCGATGGCTCCACACCTAAGTCCTTTTACTAGGGCATCTGCCGTGACAAATCCACGACAGATATGACACACACAATTATTTTTCTTGAAGAAATCGCCCTTTTAGGAAGTCATGTACTAACAACCATTCCAGAAAATGCACACACATCAGAGTTTATGGCACCAGAACTCTTCACTAGCAATTATAATGAGTTGGTGGACATATATTCGTTTGGGATGTGCATGCCTGAAATGAAAAGGTGAACCTTCTAAGCAGGGATTTTCTTTGTCTGCCTACTAGTTCTTTTGTGTTGCTTGACTTTTGAACTCCATGGTTAGAAAATGATGGAAAAGACTTGGACCTTGCTCAATGCTTGGAACTACACCTCTCCAAACATCCTTGTTGCTTGATGCCAAGAGGATTTCTGCAAGAGACCGGAACTATGTTTCTCTGCAGTTCTCCATTCGGGCATTTCTATGATTTGAGCTTTCTTCTGACAAAATTGTGCTGGTGTCTAGTTGTAAAACATATTTCCTATTACAGAAGAGAAAGAGAGGACGTAAATAGGGTACGCCAAGGGCTAGCCTAAAATCCCAAAAGGAGTATTTCCTGAGGTATTTGTCGCCGGCCAACCTGTCATCAACTGAGCGTTGGTCGCTTGAACAATGACATTCACTCGGAGGGAGTTTTGATTAAAAGTTTGTGAATTATCATGCATGGAACATGTATACTTTGTAAAAAAAATCATTGTATTATATATTATATAAAAGCGACAAAGTAGTGTTCTGGTCATTGCTTTAGTAAAACATACATGTGCAATATGGTTATGAACTTGAATGAATGCTCAATGGTCAGTTTCAAAGACTTCAAGAAATTCATAAATTGTTCTGTGTGTTTTGATTAAAATGTTAAAGTTGGCCTACCTCAAGTCGCCAGACTGTGGATAGAGGGATATATGGCCAACCCTTTGCCGGAATACCAATAGTTAGCCATTTGTTTGGTATAGCTGTCAACCGGAATCCAGACCTTCACATTTCTCGTTTTTAAAATGTTCTCTAAAATCATGTAACTTATATGGCACAATTTCGATGCCACTTGTAAGTTGTAACGCCACATGATTTGATTTGTCAAAGATCGATCATGTCAGAGAAGAAGATGGGGGAGGGGGCTATTGAGCCAACAAAGGAGGCGCCTAGGGTAGGGCAGGCCGATGAGGCGTAACACGTTAGCGCTGCTATGGGAGGGGATCAAGGCAGAGAGCAGGGCGGTTGGCAGGGGACTTCTCCTTGGCGGTCCGTGGGGAAGTATGGTGTGAAGGAGAGAGGGCACCATGGCGAAGGTAAGGTGGGCATTATCCGGTTTTAAAGAAGAGGTCTCCAGCGAGAAATGTCTCGGTAGAGAGGGAAACTGAGCAGGAAGGGGAGAGTCCGGCAGGAAATGGGAAGGGTCCATCGTGGGGTGTTTTTTTTGTTGTTTTTGTGTTGGGCATGCGTGTTGGAGATAGCATGACGGATAATCTAGACAACCACATTTCTCTCGCACATATGGTCTAGATTTGAGGAAGCCCGGGCTGTCAAGATGGTTGAATTTTGGAGAGACTACTGGGCGGCCATTTGATGTCCGAACACGTTCGAACATATGAGAAAGAAATGAGTTTCGATTTTGAAGACGATCTTAATCATTAGTTTGATTTATTATATGCATGCTACCCTGTAGCAACGCATGGGCATTCTACTACTTATACCATACGTTTAAATTTACTTGGACATGGTCCATGATTCTTTGCATTAATGATTCAGAAGTACGAGCCGACGCAGGCCAAGAGCCCAAGAGACAAAAGGGCTTTTTCAATTTGAAATCGTGAACACGTGACACATACGGACGTGAGTTCGACGAAGAATCCAAACCGGCCAGTCCCAAGGTTTTCATATACGAGGGCCGATCGACAAAGACAGGTACGCCAAATCTACCTCTAGTCTCCTCCGATCGCAGGCGTAGCTCACGTACGTGAGACAAGGTCCCTGAAGAGACGAAGGCGATGTCGCTCCCGGAGGACATGGCCAGTGAGGTCCTTGCGCGCGTGAAGGACGCCGCCGACCTCTTCCATTGTGCCAGGACTTGCAAGCGATGGAGCCGCCTTGTAGCCGACATCCGTCGCCGATGGCCGGACGACACGTCAATGTTGCTCTCTGGGTTCTTCACTCGGAAAGGCAAACAGACGTGCCTCGTTCAGACGCCAGGATCGGTGTTCGGGCCTACTACCCTCTTCCTCGGCTCCTTCTTTCGAGACGCCCGGCGAGGCCTCCGCCTTAGTCGTGCAACACCGCTCGCCGCACACCATGGCCTCCTCCTTGTGCGTCTCCCCTACTCCGACCCCCTGCTTCACCTGGCCGTGTGCAATATGCTCGCCGGCACATGCATTGAGCTCCCCCCACTAGAAAGCAGCTGGAAGTATGCCGACAGTGGCTATGCCATCTTTACCACTGCAGACCGTCCCTCATACGGCAAGGAACAACCATCATGGCCGCCGGGCTACTCCGCGTTGTTCAAAGTGCTAGTCGTATGCTGCCATGGTTATCACAAACCATGCATTCTTCACTCGTTTTCATACGGCGAGGCGAGGTGGAAGACGCCCATCGAGATAGTCTGTGAGTCGACAAAGCTCAGCATCTGCGGGTCACTCAAGCATCCCATCGCCGTTGTGTGCCATGGCACGGCACACTGGCTTGTTTGGTGCAAGTCAACCGACGTTTATCGGTGGCATATTATTGATGTGGATGCCGAGACATGTCATGGTTCCCTGAGGGAGATTGTGATCCCGATCCAACATATTTTACCTGTAACTTACGAACCACAACTTAGTGCGGCTCATGATGGGACATTATTATTGCTTTACCTGCAAAGGCCAGGCCTCCAGCTAAAAATATGTGTGCGGCAAGACAAAATAGGGGGCGATAAAGGTGGTAGATGGCTTTGCAGTAGAGTGGTCGAGCTAAAACTACCCACGAGTATTCGAGCACAAGAGATGTATTTGACCTTTTTAGGAGAGAAGGGCGGAACATTGCTCGTTAAGGACAACTGGATGAATGTGTATGCTGTCGATCTTAAAACAGGAGTCATGAAGAGTCTGGCGTCTTGTGGTCAGATTAACCGGAAGATAGTTCCCTTTGAGTTATATTGGCCAATATTGTAATCATTTTTATTCTTTGCACTGGATAGATGCACACAAATTATGAATTTGACTCGAAGAAACGTTTCTCTCATAATTATTTATTTTACTTTTACAAACTGTTGGATTTTATTTTTGAAAAGGAGGATGATCCCGGCCTCTGCATCTGGGCGATGCATGCAGACATTTTATTAATTATTATTCACAAAGATCTTACAAAGTAATACAACAGTAGGTCTGAAGCTAGCTACATCTTTAGCAACATCTGTCGCTACTTCTATCTAGTTGATTAAGGGGTGCTTATTATCCGAGCCGAAAACCAAACAGACCTCGCACCAAAGCCTAACATCTAAAGCTGGAGGCCCCAACCAAGCCGCTCGCCGGGTCTGGAGCACACACCGGTCCAACGCACTCTCAGAGGACGCCGTCGTCTTCCATCGATCCATCTTCAGAGCAGGTACTGACGCATCGACCTTGCCAGGCCTGCCATCGACGCCACCACGGCGCCAGACAACGCCACTTCCCTACGTGCATCCATCATCACACATCCATTGCCGAGACCCTGCTACACCACGCCGCTGAGATCCATCGTCTTCGATGTGGTAAATGAAATGCCTAAAGCACCTCCATCATCCGATCCGGAAAACCCGGGTCTAGGTTCTCACCCGGAGCAGGGCAAGCAAGTCGACGGTACCTGCAGTGGTGATGTCTTCAATAAGATAACGACGCGAAAACGCCACCATCGCCCGCCATGACTAGAGTCATAGCACGGTTTTTACCTGCAGCATCGCCTCCCCACTCGACGTCGGGTCTGGATGCGAGATGCCACAATCAGCCAGCCAACCACCTCCGGCGAAGGAGATGGGCAGCACCGCCACGCCCAGCGCCAGAGCCCTCGACGTCCTCGTGTTGCGGGTCTAGCATAGAAGCCGCTTGCCATCGCCAGATCAGAGGACATGCACAACGGCCTGAGGTGTGGCCCGTTGAAGCCCATTTATGCCCAGATTGGGTGCCCTAGCCGCCGCCGCGGAGATCTCGTCGTCGCAGCCGCCAGCACGCCGACCTTGGTCGCCGATGGCCCGCGCCACTACCCATGATCTGGCTGGAGTTTATTGCCACCACCCACATCCGATTGCGGCTGAGGAGAATTGCCGCCGCCTCCGCTGCGGCACTCAGGCTTAGCCTGCGACGGGGCGGCGGTGGAGGGAAGGGGGCATCCTTCGCTGGTGGTGGCTGGAGGCGGCCGACAGGGTTGCCTCGGTGCGTCGCGGTGCCGCCGCGCGGGGGAAGCGGGGAGGAGGGGGTGGGGGAGAAAATTGCTACTTCCTCCAATCCAAAAATAAGTGTCATGATTTTTGTTTGAACTAAAACCACAATGTTTATTTTGAACCGGAGGGAGTATGTATTCGTGTGGATGAATCCTACCGGTGAGCTTAGTAGTGAGTCCAAAGTATTTTACAGCAGTGGATCCGGTCCTCTCATACTATTGATGTGGAACTTTCTCTTCTCTTTTTTCGGCGGACCGCTTCTGAGGTCCAATGGAACTTCAAATTCATCATAAGTTTGCCTTACGTATTTAGCCGGCTTCCTGGCCGGGGCCAATTGATTTCTCTCGATAAAGTATTTGGTCCAGATTTGTATATAGAACCCAAACGGTCGAACCGATACAAAGTGGTGAAAAGACCCTAAAAAAGCCACACCTAAAAAAATGGAAAGTCAAAGGTAAATAATATTACAAGAGACACCACACCTAACACGAAGAACCCACGACCCAAATAGAAATGGAGACAACAACCGAAAACACTCCATGCCAAAGCCGAGGACGTTGTGTCGGCTCGGTATCTGGGAGGTGCTCACAGTTGGAGGGTGTGCATGCGTTTATAGGGGTGAGCGTATGTGCCTGTATGTGGGCATAGGCATTGTACTATGTTCAAAAAGCCGAGGACGCGACACGCCACGATACTGCCAGCAAGCTGCAACTGAGAGGAACTGAGACTCCACGAAGACACCCCAAGAGGGTGAGGACACCACGAGGGCGCTGCCTTTGAGCCCCAGAAGCCGGACTACATTTTCACCTGGAGCCCTGGCATCGTGGAGGTAACCATAACGATGACCCCAAGAGGTAGGAGACAGCCACATGCATCGCTGTTGTCGGCACTAAAGAGTGTAGCTTTGTGCAGAACCTCACTGACACCAACCACGGTATCAAGGAAGCTGACCCAAACCAAGAGGACGACCATTGCTGCGAATTGATTTTGCTCAAAAAATCACAAACTGTAACCAAAACAGGAAGTAACATTGACGATACTCAATTTTCCTCCATGTCCCTTGCACATTGCACACACGATCATGGGCATGATGTATCACGGATGACCTCCCAACCTCGATATGTTCTTATCTAGCGAGGCCAGGTGGAGCACGCCAGCAAAACAAAGTTTTGGCACTACCAAGGGGACCCGCTGGTGTAGGCCTGTCAGGAATCCAGACACAATCATCTTTCTGGGTAAGGTGCATTGAGGCATTGGGGAATGCACACACCACCACTCAGATTTATATACTCTTGAGGTGGGCATGGAGACGTATCAAGCCTCTCGGATGTGGACGCAAAGTACCCAACACTGTGATGAACACCAATTGAGGGTCACAATCAATGGGGCACTCTCGGTGTTATTTCTATCGAGGCCAGGCCTTGGGATAAAGATCTTCATGTGGCAAGACGAAAAAGAAGAGTGGGGATGGTGCTACTTACGGATGGCTCTACACTCGCACTGTCGGGTTGGAACCACCTAGGCAGATTGAAAGAAAAGCAATGCAAATATACTTAAGCTTGTTAGGAGCACCATGCTACTCAAGGATAGCCAGGGCATATGTACATCGGTGACCTTCAGACTGGATCGGGTTAACCATCGGAAGGCCGTCTTGTTGGATATGGACTGACTTGCGTTCTTTATTTCCCAGCTTGGTATGTGGTGGATACGTGCATGTAATGTACTTTGAGTCGACGCGAAGAAGTTACCCCGGGGATTGTTAGCTTTTTAATTCTCTTTATGCTACGACACTGAATGAATCCGGATTATCATCGTTGGGTCAATATCTGCTCGTTATTGGTTTTGACGAACATCAAGTTCAAAGTATCTAGTGCTAAATTTTGAATGAAAGATACATGTGAGGTTTATGGATTTATTTTCCATTTTCACAAATTTTGAGCATGGGCGAAAGATTCATGCGCGCGTGCTTATGTGTGTGAGAGTGTTCTTCACAGTTAAAAAAAATAGCGTGCTTTGACAAAATAGCCTGACCCTTAAAATACACCATTAGCACGCTATAGCATGTGTTCCTTTGGTTGTCGATGGATGTGAGTATCTGTGTTGCTGGTCTCGCAATCCTTGTGGTGTGGTTGAGATTTATGAAGCTTGGGCGGAAGTCTAATTTTGGCTCTTTGGCCAGAACCGGCAACAGTGATGTCCACGACGACGTTACCTCCTTGGAGGCGTTGTTGTGTGCCGCCTGCTCTCCTGTCCCCGAGGTCCATGCTCTAGGGTAATCCCTAGATCTAGGCCTTAATGGATTGGACAATCGTGGCACCGCTCGTTTGTTTCCCTTTTACAAAGATTCTTTTTGGAGTTGGATCCTAATGCAGATGAGTCGGCTAGGGCTCAAGAGGGTGCCAAGGGTGGCTGCCCCGAGTTTGGTAGCGCTACTATTCTCGCTGCCTGTCTCGTCAATGTCCTGATTTGGGTGGTTGAGGCATGCATGTTGTGCATGGCGGTAGGTAGCAGCGATCCAATGTGGCGGTGAGGCATTGTGGAGGTCGTGCGTGATGGCAGTGCAGGCGATGATAGCCCGCGGCGCAAATGGCCGAGCTCTAGATCCGGGTGCTCTACGAGGTTGGTGGTTGTAGATCGCCCCATGATGTTTTCTTATTCTTGTAGCCGCATCAACAAGAAGAGCATGATTAAGTTGTAAACTAATTTTAAGCTGGTCAAAATTATAACCAAATCGAGGGGACTTTGGTACCACTATAATGATAACTATGTGAACCAAGTACACAAGTACGATGCTTCTTTTATTCTCGGTCAATGTGATATAGGTGCACGTTTTGTTCTTACAAATGAAAGACGACAATGTGAATTGATTTGATGTGAAGCCGTGTTTTTTCTCTGAAATGTTACCCTTTTCTGCCAAGAAACATGTTTCAGCTAACTGACTTGAGCCTAGCAAATCTTGTACTCAGCCATGTTTTCCTGTCTCTCCGATACAGAAAGAATAACTGAGTACGTAGTATTGTTTGTTTTGATATGTTATTATGCTTTCCATATATAGTAGATACTTTCGTTTCTCCTGGGGCATGCGTGACATGATTCTTGCACTAATGACATACTCCTACAACGTGATCACGAAAACAGGAAAACAAGTAGAGAAAAAACGTGATCGCCAACACGGGCCGAAGTGGCGAAAGTCCCTTCTAACTTCACGGAGAGCCCAAACCAAACCTACTTCGAGGTTCCTCCTGTCGCACGGCGTGTGTTTCACAAGAAGATCGATCTCCACAGCCCCCAGAGGAAGAGACGACGGAGATGTCGCTCCCAGAGGACATGGTGCGTGAGGTCCTCGCGCCCGTGAAGGACGAGGGCGACCTCTTTACCTGTGCCAGGACGTGCAGGCGTTGGAGCTGCCTCGCAAGCTGGCCGGACCACAGGTCGTCGTTCCTCTCTGGGTTCTTCATTGCAAAGAGTTCCGCGAGGTCTCTCTTCCCGACGCCGGCATTGGTGTTCGGGCGTGATCGCCGTCTCCTCCGTTCCTTCTTCCCCGACGCCGCCAGATGCCTCCTCAAACGCGCAACGCCCCTTGCAGCGCGCCATGGCCTCCTCCTCGTGCGCCTCCCTTCCTCCCGTGCCCTGCTTCACCTCGCCGTGTGCAATCTGCTTGCCGGCACATGCGATGTTCTTCCCCCGCTGGAGAGCGATTGGAGGTACCGTGACAGTGGCTATGCCATCTTTACCAGCGCAGACTGCTCCTTAAGCAGCGAGCAGCAACCTTCGCCGCCGCCGCGGGGCTACTCGGCTTTGTTCAAAGTTCTGGTCGTCTGCAGCAATAGCGATCACCAACCGTGCACCCTCCACACATTCTCATACAGCGAGGCGTCGTGGAACATGCCTACAGAAATAGTTTTCAACCCTACCAAGGTTGGCATCTGCGGGCCGCTCATGCATCGCAACGCCGTTGTGTGCCACGGCACCGCACACTGGCCCGTTGGGTGGGATTTCTTGCCTCCTTATGCCTCTAGGTTGCATACTATTGATGTGGATGCTGAGACATGCCAAGTCTCCCTAACGAAGATTGTGAGCCCGATCATACACAATTTACACATATACGATGAACCACAACTTAGTGTAGCTGCTAATGGGGCACTATCATTGATTTACATGGAAAGGCCAGGCAATAATGTGCAAGGATTCCGGCTAGAAATATGCACACGGAAAGATGACGAAAAAAGCTAGGACGATGGTCCTGTAGGATGGCTTTATAGTCGAGTCGTTGAGCTAAAACCGCCCAACCAGATTCGAGCAGAAGGCCTGCACTTGACCTTTCTGGGAGAGAAGGGTGGCACGGTGGTTGTCACTTGTCAGGGACAACTACATGAACTTCTACACTTCTGATCTTGAGACAGGAGTGATGGAGAAATTGATCTATCACGGCCGTGTTAGTAGATGGATGTTCATACCCTTTGAGATATATTGGCCGACATTCTAATCATTATTATTCCTTGTACACCCTTTGAGATGCACATGAACTCGACCCGAAGAAACCATCCTTTGATTTTTTTTACTTTCATAAATGTTTAGCAAAATTCATATATTAAGATTCACATGACCTTACAATTGCCTATATACTCGATCTTCGTCCAATCGTGCACCAGTGTGTCCCTCCCGAAGGCGGCGGCAACCACCAGGGTGGTCCTCCCGGAGGACATGTTCTATGAGATCCTCATCCGCTTGGAGGACACCCTCGCTCTCTTCCGCTGCACTATCATGTTTAGGCGGTGGAGCCGCCTCATATCCGACACCTTCTTACCTCGACGTTGCTGGCCGAATTGATAAGGGGGCTTGTGCACATGGTCGGCCTTCCTAGCTTCTTCACCCTGAAACGGCCCGATCGTACGGACCCCACCTTAATTCTGGGGGAGCTACCGAGCTATCCTTCGTGAGGTTTTTCATACAGACACCACAGTCGGGGTTCAGCCACGGATGCTGCACCCTCTCCAACTTTTTCCTGCACGCCGGCCTGCACATCCTCAATGGTCTGGTGCTACTAACCGCATGTTGTGGCATCCTTCTCGTGCGGCTCGCCGCCCATGGTGTTTTCTCTATCAATATCGCCTTGTCATGTGCAATCTGCTTGCCGGTGCATGCGACGTGCTTCCTCCACTAAGTGATGATTTGGATTTCAGTACAAGCGGCTACGCCATCATAACAAGTGTAGACTACGCCTTTCAAAGTGCTAATCGTCGGCAAGATGTATCATGGGCGCCCGCCCAACCTCTGCACGTTGTCATCCAGCAAGGCCAGGTGGATCAAGCCTACAAAAATAACTTTTGGCGCGCGCCAATGCGAATATTCATGACTGTATACATCCTGATGCCGCCGTGTCTCACGACAAGGTGCATTAGCGGGTTGGGTCTTGGTAAGTCTACTACTCTCTTGACATGGACACACTAGAACATAAAGGCATGTGTTGCCACGCCCGTGCATCTCGAGAAATAAACAATATATATGTTGGATAAAGTGGTCCACTCATGTTAGTGTTTTCACATTTATGAGTAGAAAGTATGCAAACATGAACATACAATATAGTATCTTGTTGGGCCAAATATATTTTAGTGTGATATTGAAGTTCATCAATATCACCTTGTTTTATTTGAAGATGCAGCTACCAAGTACGTTGAAATTTTGCATAATAACCATAGTTTTAAATAGCCGGCTATAGCTCCGCTATAGCCCGCTATAGCCTTTTCAGCAGGGTGCCGCTAAATGGTCGCCTTCACAAATAGCCCGCTATAGCTAATTTGGAGGCCCGCCGCTATTTTCTATAGCCCGCTATTTAAAACATTGATAATAACACACAACTCTGAAAACAATTGCACAAACACATAGCATGGTCCTGGCACACTTCACGTATAAGTTGCATGCTTCATTTCATATTCAAGCTTATAAAGAAATTTATGGCTCTCCCAAAATAATACTCCCTCCGTATCAAAATATAAGACTTTTTTTTACAATCAGAGTGTCAAAAAATCTAATATTTTGATACAGAGGAAGTACTTGATAATTTCTCACCATCCTGAGAATCACTTGATATGTGTTTTCTACCTTTTCGCGATATGGTCTCATGACATTGCTTGTTCTTCCTGAGGTGTGTGATATCTTGAGATCCCTACTCCCCTCTTTATACTATGCTTCTTTTTTAGTGAATCCTGAATCCTTGGCATTTTTCCATTTAAGCCACAGAAGTAGATGTCTACACCGCCACCCAAAGGTTCGAAACATTAATTGTTGTACTTATCAATATTGTACCATGAATGCTGACATCCATCTTGCAACCACTATTGTTCTTGTGCTCCCTACTTATTGCTTTGTCAAACCTCTCAAAGATGAACCACAAACACATACAATCAAACTTGTGGCATTGCAAGTTTATCAAATTTCTCACTATCTAGTGCACAAAAATGGCTCCATGCACAAGGATTTCAAATTTTGAGACTTATTGCACTTTCTATAATTTTCTCCAAAATTGGGTCAAACTTTTTAGTATGGCCATTCATACCAAATGTTTGAGAAATTCAATTTTGATTGTGCCCAGTGCATACACCACCAATATTAAAGGTTGAAATGATTTTTGCCAATTTTCAGGACCAAACTACATCACACTTGTAGTTCAAATTTGAGCAAGTTCTAACAAATCACTATTGTCGATTCTATGAAGTATTTTCTTGAGTTGGATGTAAATACTTCATTTCTTAAGTGAAGGTTATCATTCATGTACTCGGCAAAGTACTGGGTTTGCCTAGTGTGTACCCTTTACCGAGTTTAATTATGGTCGCTCTCGGTATTCTGTTGCCTTTGTTGAGTGCCCAATAGCATGCACTGGGCTAACAACTCGAAATTCGGCAATGAGGCCGATTTCGGTAGTGATGACTAGTTTTATTAAATTTAATTGATAATAACAAGGTTAATGATTAGCATCCACCGGCAAATTGCTCCCAAACATCAACCGCCTCCATCGTCTACCACGTGTCCATGTGGCCCCACCCGTTCTCCACATTTCCTTCCCTAGAAACATCTCGATCCTATCGCTCTCCGTCTCACCCAAGAATAGTTGCAGGGCCCTAGCTCGCATGGGCATCGGTTGTGAAAAGACTATAAATTTTTGGAACAGGACCTCCGTTGCAGAATAATTCTACAACAAAACCTTTGCTGCAAAAAATTTCTGTAAATTTCCTAACTTCTGTAAAATTTCTGTAACAAGGCTTTTTTCACGAAATTTTTTGGTCAAGACCTCTGTTGCAAGAAAAAAAACTGTAACAAGACCTTTGTTGCAAAAAAAAAATCTGCAACTTGACCTATGTTGTAAAATTTTTAGCAACATGACCCGTGTTGCAGAAAATTCCTGCAACACGACCTATGTTGGAATGGTATAGTGTGACGTTCGGCCACTCAATGCGTGAGATCCGATGGGCGATGAGTAGCAGCACCCTAATTACATAGGTTAGAATTTCACCCCAAAGGGAAAACAAGGGGGGGGGGGGGGGGGGGGTCAGTGAGCCAAGTACTCATCTTTATTTCGAAATAACAAATGCTAACTAGGTCACGAGCCACATCATTATTTGTTTCTCTTGGACAATGCATGAATCCCACATTCCCAATTAATGTAGGTGCAATAAACACTGTCCGCATAGAAATTAATTAGTGACCTCCAAAGAGTTTTATTTTTTGCCAGAAAACTTCTTATCTATTCATCATCTGTCAAGATAGTACAACGAACACAAGAAGTAAAAATTGTACATCTAGGTCCATAGACCACCTGGCGACGACTGACTTCGCCTGCACCATCTTGGAACCATACAATCAGCTGGGTGCAACCTTTCTCGCATTGCTATGCTTCCATCTGACACCGATTACGTACGTACGTGTGGGCAAAAAGCAAAGCCACAATAATAAACCGCATCGAAGGAAATTGGATTGTTGGACATAAAAGATTAATGACTGAAGATTAAGAGAAACTTAATTATATTGAGCTCGAGATATTCTTTAGTTTTTTTTAGGGGCAGATATTCTTTAGTTAGCAGGCTTTGCGTAGCCATCGGCCAGTTGCAATTGGTTTGGCCCGAGAAAAATCAGCCATGGGCCAGCTCGAGATACTTTTTAGTTATCTTACATCTTGCATTCTTAAGAAGTTGGACCCAATTCTCTCAACATGCAAGATGTCCACCTCATTGTCCCACTAAGCAATGGATTTAAATCATACATACATGCCAACTCAGCTATCATGCAAAATCAGCATCAATCCACGCCATCAATTATCCACCAGTCATTCCGTTTGCAGCAGTTAATCGACGACACCTTTCTTCATCTTCTTCAGTTTCGCTTCTTTATGGCTTTCATCGAGAGAGGTGGGAAAGTCCATTCAGTTCCCTACCGCTTCAGCCTTCAGTTTTCCTTCCTCCACCGATGAATGTGTGGACGTCGATCCAGTTCCATGCCCACGAGTTTCTGTTAACGTTTGCACCTTTGGCGTCGTTGCTCTATTTCCGTAATTAAATGATGGACCGAAGCCCAATGGTATCGATTCACAAAGAAGCCCGATCGTCTTGGTAAAAAAGCCCAACCGTTTCTCTCTCTCCATAAAGGACCAATCTTTCCCTTTGGCAACGATACAGTGCGGCGGCTAGAAAAGAAAGAGATGATCTTGCCGTCTGGTCTGGTCCTCTGGCACGACCTCCCATCTTCGACGCATCTGGGGCTCTCTCTGATTGTCTTTCAGTTCCCGGTGTGAAGCAATGTGGTGCCCTTGAGAGTCGTCGATATGGCGGCGGTGGTGTTGCTTTCCCTCTCTTTCTGACTGCAGTTCCATTCCCAGTAGGAATCGGTGTGGCACCCTGTAGCGTCGCTCAGATGGCGGCGGTCGTCTTCCACTCTCTGTGTTCCGGCGAAGCGAACTCCAACGTTGGCTGGGAATTGATGGAGGTTGGTTCCTGTTGTATCCAGTCTGATTAGGTGTACAACAATCCCGTGTTGTCTTCCTTTCGGACTAGGAGAGGAACATGTGGGTGAATATGCCCACGCCTCTGCTACTGATCCTTTTGCCTTTGGATTTTGCACTTTTGCTTAACCCGCCAGCTAATTTGATGACTCATATGATTTAATAGTGGTAAAGTTATGCTGAATTGATCTCGTAACTTCAGCAGGGAGCCACAGGTGGGATCGGGTAAGGTATGTTGATTCACCGTCAACGCAGATCAATCCGTCCATGGGTTTTTTTTTTGAAAAGGGGGAGCTCTCCGGCCTCTGCATCAGAACGATGCATACGGCCATACTTATTAATAAGCAAATAGGTTCAACACAAGTCATCATGTTTCAAAACAAAAGAACGAAAAATGCTCACAAAGAGCACAAAAAGAAAGGTAAAGCCATAACCGGCTGGCATAAGAAAGATAGAAAAACTAATTACCTATCCTATTACATAACCGTCTTTCAAACCGGTTGAAAATAGCCCGAGCTACCATCTCCCATCGGATAGATCCAGTAACCATACGCTCCCTGGCCTCCGTCGGAGTGAGTAGCGACCACATACAGATCAACGCAGCGGCTCGGAAAATAACCTGCAAAAATGAATGTTTGTTGTTCTGTTAAAGACCAAATCATTTCTGCAGTTCCAGACTGCCCATAATAAAGCACATACTCCTACATGAATGTGTCTCGCTGTTTCGGAATCTATCCCGTCAAGCCACGTCCCAAATAACGTGCTGATAGTATTCGGCGGAGTAATATTAAAGGCAATGTGAACCATCCGCCACAATTTTTTTGCCAAAGGGCAGTCAAGAAAGAGGTGTTTGATGGATTCATCCTGATCACAAAAACTACATCTTGTAGATCCTGTCCAGTTGCGTTTTGCCAAATTGTCCTTTGTTAAAATGACTTGTTTATGTACAAACCACATAAACACTTTAATTTTCAAAGGTACTTTGACTTTCCAAACATGTTTCGAACTAGGAATAGAGCTAGAGTTGATAGCATCCAGATACATGGATTTAACCATAAACTCTCCATTCCTAGTTAGCTTCCAGCACAACTGATCGGGCTGTTGAGAAAGCTGAACATCTATCAGTCTTCTCACGAGATGGAGCCAGGCTTCCCAACGGTTTCCGGATAGCGTCCTCCTGAAGTGAATATTGAGAGGAGTGGACTGAAGTACTGTTGCAACGTAAGCGTCTCTTCGTTGAACAATGCTATAAAGCGAAGTATATTGAAGCACGAGCGGAGTTTCCCCTAGCCATGTATCCTCCCAGAATCTCGTAGTGGTACCATTTCCAACTATAAACTTTGTCCTATTGAAAAAACTGATTTAACTCTCATCAGTCCTTTCCAAAAAGACGAGTCCGTCGGCCTCACTGTCACCTGAGACAACGTTTTGGAATGAAGGTACTTATTACGCAGAATCTGCGTCCATGTGGCCTCCGTCTCTACAGATAGGTTATACAGCCACTTGCTGAGAAGACATATGTTCTTCACCTCAAGATTTTCAATACCTAGACCCCCTTGGTCCTTCGGTCGACAAATAATATCCCATTTAGCGAGTCTGTATTCTCGCTTTAGTTCATCACTCTGCCAGAAGAAACGTGATCGATAGAAGTCAAGCCTTTTCCGAACTCCAACTGGTACCTCGAAAAAGGACAAGAGAAATATGGGCATACTCGTGAGAACCGAATTAATAAGAATTAATCGGCTTCCGTATGACATTAGCTTGCCCTTCCAGCAGCTCAGTTTCTTCTCAAATCGATGCTCAATGCACTTTCATTCTCTGTTTGTCAGCTTACGATGGTGGATTGGTATACCCAAATACGTGAAAGGTAAAGCCCCCAATTCGCACCTGAACAATTGTTTGTAAGCATCTTGTTCCTCATTGGCTCTTCCAAAATAGAAAAATTCGCTTTTATGAAAGTTAATCTTTAACCCGGTCAATTGTTCGAATAAGCATAGCACCAGCTTCATGTTTCGCGCTTTTGCCAAGTCATGCTCCATGAAGATGATAGTATCATCGGCGTACTGTAGGATAGACACACCTCCATCAACTATATGAGGAACCAAGCCACCTACCTGACCAGCATCCTTAGCCCTTCCTATTAGAATCGTCAACATATCGACTACTATGTTGAACAGAATAGGTGACATCGGATCTCCTTGTCTCAGGCCCTTATGTGTTTGAAAGTAGTGACCTATGTCGTCATTTACTTTAATTCCAACACTCCTTTTTTGCGTGAAAGATTCTACCTGGCGTCTCCAGGCCTGATCGAAACCTTTCATACGCAAGGCCTGTTGAAGAAAAGGCCATTTGACTTTACCGTACGCTTTCTCGAAATCCACTTTGAAAACAACCCCGTCTAGTTTTTTCGTGTGAATTTCATGAAGCGTTTCATGAAGGACCACAACCCCTTCTAGGATGTTTCTGTCCGGCATGAAAGCAGTTTGGGACGGCTGCATCACAGAGTGCGCAATCTGCGTAAGTCTATTAGTCCCAACCTTGGTGAAAATTTTGAAACTTACATTAAGAAGACAGATTGGCCTGAACTGCTCAATTCTCACGGTCTCTGTTTTCTTAGGAAGCAAATTTATCGTTCCAAAATTCAAATGAAACAACTGAAGCTGCCCAGAGAATAAATCATGGAACATCGGAATCAAATCCCCTTTAATAATATGCTAACACTTTTTATAAAACTCCGCCGGAAAACGATCCGGCCCAGGAGCTTTATTATTCTTCATCTCTGAAACAGCCTCAAACACCTCTTTCTCCGAAAATGGGGCGGTCAAAATATCATTTTCATCCGCAGCTAGTTGAGGAACATCCTCAACCCTCGACTCATCCAAGGATACGAAATGGGTGACTTGATAGTTGTAGCACATCCGCATTGTCGAGCATCAGCGAACTCCAGTGCAGATCGATTGCTGAAACACTATCGCAGGCAACCAGAAGGTGCTGCTCTTTCTTATGCCGTTCTGCGAGACTACTTCCCTTAATTATTTGTTGCGCCTCCTCCACCAAATTATCTCTAATTAGAGAATTGATGTGATTTACTTTCAAATCTTGGTACCTATTGTGCTATTCTTATTACCTAAATTTTTGGGAGAAGAATTGATTTCAGTTCCTGATGTTGCCGAGTACTATTTATTAGTGGTAACTTTTCTTAGTGTATTTTTGGATCTGGTCGTTCATGCCTTTCTGTTGCCCTTCAAATATTTTGTTAGCTAATTTTTGAACCAGGCTCTATTAGTTCATGCTCTTTATTTTTATTTCTTTGCATGCCCCAATGTGTCCTTGGTACTACATGCTGAAGCGAGAAGGAAAAGAAGTGGATGAAGGCGAAAGCCCAGTCAACGGCACCTCACCTCTTTCTGTTCTCTCCACCATCTTCTTCCCATCTCCCTCCCTCTCTCTCTTTCCAGGGGCTGTACCATGGATTGTCACCGTTTTTGGTCCAGTAAAGATTGACATTAATTAGGTGGGTATTAGAAATGCTATTTTTTTATTTTCATGTTCATCAAGGCACTTAGATGTATCTTGATTTGTCCTTGAAAATCCTGCCTCTATGTTGTGTTACTAGCAGAGCGCGTGTGAGTTTTCCTCTATTTCAATCCGTCACCATCAAATTCGCAGGCAATTCTGCTTTGATTGCCCCTACCATTCCTTGCTAATGTGATCAACAGTGTTGCTATTTTGTCTCAATACATATTATATTGGCTCCTTTTCCCTACCATAGTAATACGATTAGTACAATTATTTGACTGTTTGCGTGTATAGTTTTGTAACATTTTCCTTTCAACTTCCATGCTACTGTATATGATACATATATTCTTATGGCCTGTGCACTTATGCTGTCAAATTTATTTATGTATAATCACCAAAGTCTTATCTTTACCATGTATTTATTCTTTCCTTTTGTCTGATAATGCAGGGAAAATAGGAATCAAGAATAGAAGGTTGTTATGCTAAATGGTGCTTTTCCCATCCCTTTTTGTGTTACTAAGGAGGTGTTAAATTAATCATAGTTTGTGTTTTGTGTGGAGCCACGTTTGATCTATGTATAGTATGTCCATTTGTTGGTACCATATTTTTCCTGGCAAATTATTGCTTTATCCATATATTTAATACAAAGCGTAACCGGTTCTGATATCTATGGCAGTTTACTTTTTGTGTTGTCATTTGATACCAGTATTTTACTACTAAACATGATTTTAAGGCATACCAATATTTGTGCTTCATGCTTCATTTCTTCCTCAAACATAGGTTTCCTCAAGAATATTTTGTTATTTGAACCTTTATTTGAAGAAATGTTCATTTGTGGTTATTACCACTTTTATTTTTAGCATGTATTCCCGCAGCAATGCGCGGGATGTCATCTAGTATATATAGTTTGATTGACATCACGTAATACCTAGCAGATCCTCGATCCTCATCCAATCACACATACGTTGCACCCAATCGATCCCAATACAGATCGAAGATGGAAGAGACGGCGGCGGCCACAGGGGTGTCGCTCCCGGAGGACGCGATCCGCGAGATCCTCGTCCGCTTGGAGGACAACGCCGCTCTCTTCCGCTGCGCCGTCACATGCAGGCAGTGAAGCCGCCTTGTATCAGACGCCTCCTTCCTCCGTCGTTGCTGGCCGGATGATCAGGCGGCGTGCCGCCGCACGTGGTCGACCTTCCTGGCCGGGTTCTTCACCCTGAAACGGCTGGACCGAACGGACCCCACTTTCATGCCGGGGGAGGTAACCTTCGTGATGTTTTTTGTCCCGATGCCGTGGTCGGTGTTCGGCCCCAGCCCCCGCTCCCTCTCCTCCTTCTTCCCGGAAACCGATCCATGCCTTTTCGACCACGCGGTGCCACTCGCCGCACGCCGTGGCCTCCTTCTTGTGCGGATCGGTGTCCATGGCGATTTCGGATATCAATATCGCCTTGCCATGTGCAATCTGCTTGCGGGCAAATGCGACGTGCTTCCCCTACTAAGTGGTGGTTTGAATTTCGGCAAAAGCGGCTACGCCATCCTGACCAGTGCAGACTGCTCCCTAGAGCAACAACCTTTGTTGTCGTCACCAGGCTACTCGGCCTTCTTCAAAGTGGTAATCCTCGGCACCATGCATGATGGGCTCGATCCCTACTTGTACAAGTTCTCATCCAGAGAGGCCACATGGAGCAAGCCTAGAAAAATAACTTTCGAACCCTATGGGCAGATGGGTGACTGTAGACATCCTGATGCCGTCGTGTCTCGCGGCAGGGTGCATTGGAAGGTTGGGTCCTGGTCAGTTGACGTGGATGCTGAGACAAATCACATCTCTCGTATAATGATCAAGCCCTCGTCAAGTTATTCCGGAACGTATGACGAGCCACAACTCACGGTCACCGCTAATGGGATGCTTTCAGTGTTATTGCTATCGAGGCCGGGTCTCATGAAGGAAATATGCCCTAGAGGCAATAATAAAGTTGTTATTTATATTTCCTTATATCATGATAAATGTTTATTATTCATTGTAGAATTGTATTAACCGGAAACTTAGTACATGTGTGAATACATACACAAACAGAGTGTCCCTAGTATGCCTCTACTTGACTAGCTCGTTAATCAAAGATGGTTAAGTTTCCTGACCATGGACATGTGTTGTCATTTGATGAACGGGATCACATCATTAGAGAATGATGTGATGGACAAGACCCATCCGTTAGCTTAGCATTATGATCGTTTAGTTGTATTGCTATTGCTTTCTTCATGATTTATACATGTTCCTTTGACTATGAGATTATGCAACTCCCGAATACCGGAGGAACACTTTGTGTGCTATCAAACGTCACAACGTAACTGGGTGATTATAAAGATGCTCTACAGGTGTCTCCGATGGTGTTTGTTGAGTTGGCATAGATCGAGATTAGGATTTGTCACTCCAAGTATCGGAGAGGTATCTCTGGGCCCTCTCGGTAATGCACATCACTATAAGCCTTGCAAGTAATGTGACTAATGAGTTAGTTATGGGATAATGCATTACAGAACGAGTAAAGAGACTTTCCGGTAACGAGATTGAACTAGGTATGAGGATACCGATGATCGAATCTCGGGCAAGTAACATACCGATGACAAAGGGAATAACGTATGTTGTTATGCGGTTTGACCGATAAAGATCTTCGTAGAATATGTAGGAACCAATATGAGCATCCAGGTTCTGCTATTGGTTACTGACCGGAGATATGTCTCGGTCATGTCTACATAGTTCTTGAACCCGTAGGGTCCGCACGCTTAACGTTCGATGATGATTTGTGATTTGATGAACCGAAGTTTGTTCGGAGTCCCGGATGAGATCACGGACATGACGAGGAGTCTCTAAATGGTTGAGAGGTAAAGATTCATATATTGGAAGGTTACATTCAGATACCGGAATGGTTCAGGTTGATTCGGATGAGTTTCGGAGTACCGGGGGTTACCGGAACCCCCCGGGAAGTAATGGGCCTTAATGGGCGTTAGTGGAAAGGAGAGAAGGGCCTCAAGGGGTGGCCGCGCGGCCCCCCATGGCTGGTCCGAATTGGACTAGGACGGGGCGGCGCCACCCTCTTTCCTTCTCCCCTCTTCCTCCTTCCCTCCTTCTCCTAGTTGGAATAGGAAGGGGGGGGGGGGGGCGAATCCTACTTGGACCGGGAGTCCAAGTACGACTCCCCCCTTTGGCACGCCCCCCCCTTGGGCTGGCCTCCTCTTCCCCCCTCCTTTATATACATGGGAGGGGGGCACCCCAAAGACAACATCAAGTCTTCTTTTAGCCGTGTGCGGTGCCCCCCTCCACAGTTACACACCGCGGTCATATCGTCGTAGTGCTTAGGCGAAGCCCTGCGCCGGTAACTTCATCATCACTGTTGCCACGCCGTCGTGCTGACGGAACTCTCCCTCGTCCTCAACTAGATCAAGAGCTCGAGGGACGTCATCGTGCTGAACGTGTACTGAACACGGAGGTGCCGTACGTTCGGTACTTGGATCGGTTGGATCGCGAAGACGTTCGACTACATCAACTGCGTTACTAAACGCTTCCGCTTTCGGTCTACGAGGGTACGTGGACACACTCTCCCATCTCGTTGCTATGCATCTCCTAGATAGATCTTGCGTGATCGTAGGAATTTTTTTGAAATACTGCGTTCCCCAATAGTGGCATCCAAGCGAGGTCTATGCGTAGATGTTATATGCATGAGTATAAAACAAAGAGTTGTGGGCGATAATAGTCATACTGCTTACCACCAACGTCTTACTTTGATTCGGCGGTATTGTTGGATGAAGCGGCCCGGACCGACATTACATGACCGCATTCATGAGACTGGTTCTACCGACGTGCTTCGCACACAGGTGGCTGGCGGGTGTCTGTTTCTCCAACTTTAGTTGAATCGAGTTTGACTATGGCCGTTCCTTGTTGAAGGTTAAAACAGCACACTTGACGAAAAATCGTTGTGGTTTTTAATGCATAGGTAAGAACAGTTCTTGCTAGAAGCTCGTAGCAGCCACGTAAAACTTGCAACAACAAAGTAGAGGACGTCTAACTTGTTTTTGCAGGGCATGTTGTGATGTGATATGGTCAAGACGTGATGAGATATAAATTGTTGTATGAGATGATCATGTTTTGTAAAAGTTATCGGCAACTGGCAGGAGCCTTATGGTTGTCGCTTTATTGTATGAAATGCAATCGCCATGTAATTGCTTTACTTTATCACTAAGCGGTAGCGATAGTCGTAGAAGCAATAGTTGGCAAGACGATAACGATGCTTCGATGGAGATCAAGGTGTCAAGCCGGTGACGATGGAAATCATGACGGTGCTTTGGAGATGGAGATCAAAGGCACAAGATGATGATGGCCATATCATGTCACATATTTTGATTGCATGTGATGTTTATCCTTTATGCATCTTATTTTGCTTAGTACGACGGTAGCATTATAAGATGACCTCTCACTAAATTTCAAGGTATAAGTGTTCTCCCTGAGTATGCACCATTGCTACAGTTCGTCGTGCTGAGACACCACGTGATGATCGGGTGTGATAAGCTCTACGTTCACATACAATGGGTGCAAGCCAGTTTTGCACGTGCAGAATACTCGGGTTAGACTTGACGAGCCTAGCATATGCAGATATGGCCTCGGAACACTGAGATCGAAAGGTCGAGCGTGAATCATATAGTAGATATGATCAACATAGTGATGTTCACCATTGAAAACTACTCCATCTCACGTGATGATCGGACATGGTTTAGTTGATTTGGATCACGTGATCATTTAGATGACTAGAGGGATGTCTATCTAAGTGGGAGTTCTTAAGTAATATGATTAATTGAACTTTAATTTATCATGAACTTAGTACCTGATAGTATTTTGCATATCTATGTTGTTGTAGATCAATGGCCCGTGCTACCGTTCCCTTGAATTTTAATGCGTTCCTAGAGAAAGCTAAGTTGAAAGATGATGGTAGCAACTACACGGACTGGGTCCGTAACTTGAGGATTATCCTCATTGCTGCACAGAAGAATTACGTCCTGGAAGCACCGCTAGGTGCATGACCCGCTGCAGGAGCAACTGTGGACGTTATGAACGCCTGGCAGAGCAAAGCTGATGACTACTCGATAGTTCAGTGTGCCATGCTTTACGGCTTAGAATCGGGACTTCAAAGACGTATTGAACGTCATGGAGCATATGAGATGTTCCAGGAGTTGAAGTTAATATTTCAAGCAAATGCCCGAGTTGAGAGATATGAAGTCTCCAACAAGTTCTATAGCTGCAAAATGGAGGAGAATAGTTCTGTCAGTGAACACATACTCAGAATGACTGGGTACCACAACCATTTGACTCAGCTGAGAGTTAATCTTCCTGATGATAGTGTCATTGACAGAGTTCTTCAATCACTACCACCAAGCTATAAAGGCTTCGTGATGAACTATAATATGCAAGGGATGGAAAAGACTATTCCCGAGCTCTTCGCAATGCTAAAGGCTGCGGAGGTAGAAATCAAGAAGGAGCATCAAGTGTTGATGGTTAACAAGACCACTAGTTTCAAGAAAAAGGGCAAAGGAAAGAAGGGGAACTTCAAGAAGAACGGCAAGCAAGTTGCTGCTCAAGTGAAGAAGCCCAAGTTTGGACCTAAGCCTGAGACTGAGTGCTTCTACTGCAAAGGGACTGGTCACTGGAAGCGGAACTGCCCCAAGTATTTGGCGGATAAGAAGGATGGCAAAGTAAAAGGTATATTTGATATACATGTTATTGATGTGTACCTTACTAACGCTCGTAGTAGCGCCTCGGTATTTGATACTGGTTCTGTTGCTCATATTTGCAACTCGAAACAGGGGCTACGGATTAAACGAAGATTGGCTAAGGACGAGGTGACGATGCGCGTGGGAAATGGTTCCAAAGTCGATGTGATCGCGGTCGGCACGCTACCTCTACATCTACCATCGGGATTAGTTTTAGACCTGAATAATTGTTATTTGGTGCCAGCGTTAAACATGAACATTATATCTGGATCTTGTTTGATGTGAGACGGTTATTCATTTAAATCAGAGAATAATGATTGTTCTATTCATATGAGTAATATCTTTTATGGTCATGCACCCTTGATGAGTGGTCTATTTTTGTTGAATCTCGATTGTAGTGATACACATGTTCATAGTATTGAAGCCAAAAGATGCAAAGTTAATAATGATAGTGCAACTTATTTGTGGCACTGCCGTTTAAGTCATATTGGTGTAAAGCGCATGAAGAAACTCCATGCTGATGGGCTCTTGAAATCACTTGATTATGAATCACTTGATGCTTGCGAACCATGCCTCATGGGCAAGATGACTAAGACTCCGTTCTGCGGAACAATGGAGCGAGCAACTGACTTGTTGGAAATAATACATACCGATGTATGCGGTCCGATGAGTGTTGAGGCTTGCGGCGGGTATCGTTATTTTCTGACCTTCACAGATAATTTGAGCAGATATGGGTATATCTACTTGATGAAACATAAGTCTGAAATTTTTGAAAAGTTCAAATAATTTCAAAGTGAAGTGGAAAATCATCGTAACAAGAAAATAAAATTTTTACGATCTGATCGTGGAGGTGAATATTTGAGTTATGAGTTTGGTCTTCATTTGAAACAATGCGGAATAGTTTCGCAACTCACGCCACCTAGAACACCACAGCGTAATGGTGTGTCTGAATGTCGTAACCGTACTTTATTAGATATGGTGCGATCTATGATGTCTCTTACTGATTTACCGCTATCGTTTTGGGGTTATACTTTAGAGACGGCTGCATTCACGTTAAATAGGGCACCATCTAAATCCGTTGAGATGACACCATATGAACTGTGGTTTGGCAAGAAACCTAAGCTGTCGTTTCTTAAAGTTTGGGTCTGCGATGCTTATGTGAAAAAGCTTCAACCTGATAAGCTCGAACCCAAATCGGAGAAATGTGTCTTTATAGGATACCCAAAAGAAACTGTTGGGTACACCTTCTATCACATATCCGAAGGCAAGATATTCGTTGCTAAGAATGGATCCTTTCTAGAGAAGGAGTTTCTCTCGAAAGAAGTGAGTGGGAGGAAAGTAGAACTTGATGAGGTAATTGTACCTTCTCCCGAATTGGAAAGTAGTTTATCACAGAAATCAGTTCCAGTGATTCCTACACCAATTAGTGAGGAAGCTAATGATGATGATCATGAAACTTCAGATCAAGTTACTACCGAACCTCGTAGGTCAACCAGAGTACGGTCCGCACCAGAGTGGTACGGTAATCCTGTTCTGGAAGTCATGTTACTTGACCATGACGAACCTACGAACTATGAGGAAGCGATGATGAGCCCAGATTCCGCGAAATGGCTTGAGGCCATGAAATCTGAGATGGGATCCATGTATGAGAACAAAGTGTGGACTTTGGTTGACTTGCCCGATGATCGGCAAGCCATAGAGAATAAATGGATCTTCAAGAAGAAGACTGATGCTGACGGTAATGTTACTATCTACAAAGCTCGACTTGTTGCAAAAGGTTTTCGACAAGTTCAAGGAGTTGACTACAATGAGACATTCTCACCCGTAGCGATGCTTAAGTCTGTCCGAATCATGTTAGCAATTGCCGTATTTTATGAATATAAAATTTGGCAAATGGATGTCAAAACTGCATTCCTTAATGGATATCTTAAAGAAGAGTTGTATATGATGCAACCAGAAGGTTTTGTCGATCCTAAATGTGCTAACAAAGTGTGCAAGCTCCAGCGATCCATTTATGGACTGGTGCAAGCCTCTCAGAGTTGGAATATACGCTTTGATAGTGTGATCAAAGCATATGGTTTTATACAAACTTTTGGAGAAGCCTGTATTTACAAGAAAGTGAGTGGGAGCTCTGTAGCATTTCTAATATTATATGTGGATGACATATTGTTGATTGGAAATAATACAGAATTTCTGGATAGCATAAAAGGAGACTTGAATAAGAATTTTTCAATGAAAGACTTCGGTGAAGCTGCTTATATATTGGGCATCAAGATCTATAGAGATAGATCGAGACGCTTAATTGGACTTTCACAAAGCACATACCTTGATAAAATTTTGAAGAAGTACAAAATGGATCAGTCAAAGAAAGGGTTCTTGCCTGTGTTACAAGGTGTGAATTTGAGTCAGACTCAATGCCCGACCAATGCAGAAGATAGAGAGAAAATGAAAGTCATTCCCTATGCTTCAGCCATAGGTTCTATCATGTACGCAATGCTGTGTACCAGACCTGATGTGTGCCTTGCTATAAGTTTAGCAAGGAGGTACCAAAGTAATCCAGGAGTGGATCACTGGACAGCGGTCAAGAATATCCTGAAATACCTGAAAAGAACTAAGGATATGTTTCTCGTTTATGGAGGTGACAAAGAGCTCGTCGTAAATGGTTACGTCGATACAAGCTTTGACACTGATCCGGATGACTCTAAGTCGCAAACCGGATACGTATTTATATTGAATGGTGGAGCTGTCAGTTGGTGCAGTTCCAAGCAGAGCGTCGTGGCGGGATCTACGTTTGAAGCAGAGTACATAGCTGCTTCGGAATCAGCAAATGAAGGAGTCTGGATGAAGGAGTTCATATCTGATCTAGGTGTAATACCTAGTGCATCGGGTCCAATGAAAATCCTTTGTGACAATACTGGAGCAATAGCCTTGGCGAAGGAATCCAGATTTCACAAGAGAACCAAACACATCAAGAGACGCTTCAATTCCATCCGCGATCAAGTCAAGGAGGGAGACATAGAGATTTGCAAAATACATACGGATCTGAATGTTGCAGACCCGTTGACTAAGCCTCTTCCACGAGCAAAACATGATCAGCACAAAGACTCCATGGGTGTTAGAATCATTACTATGTAATCTAGATTATTGACTCTAGTGCAAGTGGGAGACTGAAGGAAATATGTCCTAGAGGCAATAATAAAGTTGTTATTTATATTTCCTTATATCATGATAAATGTTTATTATTCATGCTAGAATTGTATTAACCGGAAACTTAGTACATGTGTGAATACATACACAAACAGAGTGTCCCTAGTATGCCTCTACTTGACTAGCTCGTTAATCAAAGATGGTTAAGTTTCCTGACCATGGACATGTCTTGTCATTTGATGAACGGGATCACATTATTAGAGAATGATGTGGTGGACAAGGCCCATCCATTAGCTTAGCATTATGATCGTTTAGTTTTATTGCTATTGCTTTCTTCATGACTTATACATGTTCCTCTGACTATGAGATTATGCAACTCCCGAATACCGGAGGAACACTTTGTGTGCTATCAAACGTCACAACGTAACTGGGTGATTATAAAGATGCACTACAGGTGTCTCCAATGGTGTTTGTTGAGTTGGCATAGATCAAGATTAGGATTTTTCACTCCGAGTATCGGAGAGGTATCTCTGGGCCCTCTCGGTAATGCACATCACTATAAGCCTTGCAAGCAATGTGACTAATGAGTTAGTTACGTGATAATGCATTACGGAACGAGTAAAGAGACTTGCCGGTAACGAGATTGAACTAGGTATGAGGATACCGACGATTGAATCTCGGGCAAGTAGCATACCGATGACAAAGGGAATAACGTATGTTGTTATGCGGTTTGACCGATAAAGATCTTCGTAGAATATGTAGGAACCAATATGAGCATCCAGGTTCCGCTATTGGTTATTGACCGGAGATGTGTCTCGGTCATGTCTACATAGTTCTCGAACCCGTAGGGTCCTCACGCTTAACGTTCGATGACGATTTGTATTATGAGTTATGTGATTTGATGAACTGAAGTTTGTTCGGAGTCCCGGATGAGATCACGGACATGACGAGGAGTCTTCAAATGGTCGAGAGGTAAAGATTCATATATTGGAAGGTTACATTCGGATACCGGAATGGTTCGGGTTGATTCGGATGAGTTTCGGAGTACCGGGGGTTACCGGAACCCCCCGGGAAGTAATGGGCCTTAATGGGCTTTAGTGGAAAGGAGAGAAGGGCCTCAAGGGGTGGCCGCCCCCCCCCCCCCCCATGGCTGGTCCGAATTGGACTAGGAGGGGGCGGCGCCCCCCTCTTTCCTTCTCCCCTCTTCCTCCTTCCCTTCTTCTCCTAGTTGGAATAGGAAAGGGGGGGGGGAGCGAATCCTACTTGGACCGTGAGTCCAAGTAGGACTCCCCCCTTTGGCGCGCCCCCCCTTGGGCCGGCCTCGTCTTCCCCCTTCCTTTATATATGTGGTAGGGGGGCACCCCAAAGACAACACCAAGTCTTCTTTTAGCCGTGTGCGGTGCCCCCCTCCACAGTTACACACCTCGGTCATATCGTCGTAGTGCGTAGGCGAAGCCCTTCGCCGGTAACTTCATCATCAGTGTTGCCACGTCATCGTGCTGACATAACTCTCCCTCGTCCTCAACTGGGTCAAGAGCTCGAGGGACGTCATCGTGCTGAACGTGTGCTGAACACGGAGGTGCCGTATGTTCGGTACTTGGATCGGTTGGATCGCGAAGATGTTCGACTACATCAACCGCGTTACTAAACGCTTTCGCTTTTGGTCTACGAGGGTACATGGACACACTCTCCTGTCTCGTTGCTATGCATCTCCTAGATAGATCTTGCGTGATCATAGGATTTTTTTTGAAATATTGCGTTCCCCAACATCTCAAGCTAGAGATCTACACATGACAAGATGAGAAAAAGAGTGATCATGGTGGTACTACCGAGTGGCTCCGTGGCGGCACTACCACATTGAAACCACCTGGGCGTATGAAAAGAAGACCAAGGCCAATATGCTTGAGCTTGTTAGGAGAGAAAAGTGGCACAATGCTACTCAAGGATAGCCAGAAGCAAATTTATATGGCTGACCTTTTGAGACAGGAGTGATGGAGGAGTTGACTGACTGTTTGGATGGGCTTAACCGTCGGAAGATCATATTGTTGGAGATGGACTGGTCTGTGTTATTCATTTCACGACTTTCTAGGTGGTAGGTTCATGCATGTATGTCCAGTTGATATGAAAAAAATAGCACGGGGATTGTTGGATTTTCCATTCTTGCCATGTTGCATCGTACAGGATCGTCATCATTAGGTCAAGCCACGCTTGTTACTTGTTCTGTCCAACATGAACTCCAATTTCCGGTGCTTAGGTTTGTATTAATAGTAGTCGCTTTGATAAATTTATGCATTTAGTTTTGATTTGCATTCTCTTTGATCATGTGGACGAATCGATGAAGCGATTGCCATGAACCATTGCACGAGACTCACATTGTCTCATGTCACATAGTCGACCGGGCAAGTGATAGATGACCCGTGATCGATCATCATGGACCGGTGCTTAATTTGGTCCACATGAACATGTGACGAGGAACAATTTTATTGTATAGCATGTCGGTCGTTTGACCCCTGGCACTAGCACTTGTAAAAAGAGTTACAAGTGTATGGATGAGTCAGACGTTTGTTCATCCCTTGGTCGTTCGTGACCATGGCTGGGAGTTTACTTACTGGCCCCATCACAATTCACAAGTTTTCGATTCTCCAAGCATGGCCGGGCTTTGACCTGATCCAAGACTCTTAGTTTTGTTCATATATTTTACTTCATATTTTAAGTCTCACTGATCCTGAGGATGTAGAGCAACTGTGGCTTTTGAACTCGCCGGAAAGGAAATAAATAGCCTACGTCCTGCTTCTAGTTATATTGCTTGAGTTTCGATTATAAGGGAGCGAATACGCTTGACCTAGTTCTCGATCAATTGTCTCTTGGGTTAACCCGCTGCCGGGTCTCGCCTTTATACACACAGGTCGAGGCCCGAGGCTTACAAGAGTCCGAGCCAGATCACACAGCGTGACCGGCCGGGTTTCTAAATTATCTTGCCTTAACAGGCAAGCCACCATATGGCAGTTTACACGTCCGGGTCTTGGGCCAACCCTAGGCCCGCCTCTGTGATCCGTCGTCTTCTCACTTCGTCTTCTTGGGCCTCTTGGGCCTTCTTCATATTAAGTTGCCAACGGTGTAACCCGGCCCCTCCTGGGCGGGTCACACCGTGGGGTTATATCCCCAACAGGTTTGACTTTGAAATCAGGTATTTGATTTAGGCCATCAAGAACCTTAACAAAGGCATACTTCATTCTATTTATGGAAATATGCTTACGCTAGTGGTAAGTAAAGAGGAGCAGAACAAGCCATATTTCTTGAAGCGTATTTTGAAACATTCCATACATGCCATATTTCTTGACTTGACTGTGACAGCCTGGTTTTTGCCCTCTTTTCTTTTTCTGATTTTCTTGCCATCTGATTTGAATTTGAGTTTTGAATCAACTCACTTGGACTTGATCACTTGGGCATGCCTTTGATTTTCACCCAAGTGACCCATCTCTCTCCCAAACATATCATTTCCCCTCTGAAATATCCCAAAATGGCCCTAAGAAAAATTTTCATAAATGAAAAATATTCATTTTCTCTTCAAAATCTCACTTCAGCAACATATGCTCCAAAGCAACCCTCATTTTTCTTGCCCACAAAAATCTGAGAAAATTCTCAAATATTCTTTGAACCTAGGCACACCTCCCTGAGCAAAAATATTGTATAGGTTTTTGGAATATTTTTGCTACAGAAAATCATTTCTATTCTTGTCAGAAAATGCAGTTTCTACAGGAAGTGCATTTTTCTTTGATCCAAAGGAGTTGAAATTTTTAGGGCTTCATTACCCTCCTAAGAAACTACTAACCACCAAAAATAAGCCCTAAACTCTTTCTAGTTTTCTCCCAGTTAACCTCACAAGTTTCTGACCAGAAACTTGCCAGGAAGAAACCAACTCACACAAAGCTCTTGTGACCAACTCAAACCCATGGAGTGACTCAAACCGTCAAGGACTACACGCCAGACATGAATTTAAGGCAAGCCGTGGCTCTATGCCAAAGTTCACGCGGTGACCACGCGTGTGCACCGTGCCAGCCTGCGTGTCGACGCGCTCTGGATGCCGCCGACGGCTCTGTTTCGCGTGTGCTCGCTTCCCACCTCGCCGCGCCTTGCCAAACCCCGCCACAATCGCCGTCCCGACGCTCTTAACTCCCCCTGGCACTCGCCGACGCCGGAGCTCACCGCAGTGAGCACGGGCACGACGTGGCCAAGCCAACAGTGCGCCCGTGCCCACTGTGCTCGTTACTACACGAGCCCTGTGCTCGCCTCCGCTCGCCCACAGTAGCCGCGTGATCCACGGCGCCTTCTCCCCCTCTCACTGACGCCAATCATCACCGGGCGCCGCTTCCAGAGAACTACGGCGAAGCCCCGAGCCCCTCTCCTCCCTCGCCTATAAATATGGCCCTCCCCAGCCTCTCCGAGCATCATCACACACTCACACATCCACCACAACGCCGTAGGTAGCCATAGCCCGGCCGGGCAGGCCTCGGGCCGCCATCCTCGAGCTCGAGCTCGCCGGCGATCCCCTCTGTTCGCCTCCACCCATCCAGCCCCTCTCGAACTCATGCAACTCCTCCGGCGCCTCCGCGGTGCTTCACTGGTGCCCACTGACCCAGTTGGAGCCCTTGGAATCGCCTCCCTCCGCCGTCTTCTTCAACTCCGATGAGACCCGACCGCAGCCGCTGCTTGGGAGCTTGATTCCGAGCTGCTCCAGCCGTCTCCCATCGAGCCACGGGTACAGGCAGGTGCGCCTCGACCCCCTCTCTCTTTCTATCCCTCTAGAATCAGCCAAGGACCCCTCCTCGCCGGCAGGAACTCCGGCGAAACGCCGTCACCCCTCTGTTTCACTCTCCCTCTCCACACCCGACAGTGGGGGCCCACTGTCAGCCTCGCGGCCGCGCCCGAAGCGGTATAAGTGAAGGCGCCCCGCTGAAATACGTCTTCGACGTCACCCCCCCCGGATTTTCTGTTTATTTAAATTCAATTCAAATTTTGACCAGAAACTTTGACCAGCCATAACTTTTAAACCATAAGTCCAAATGAATTGATTCTTTTTGCATCGTGTTCATTTTGAAAAGTTCTAGCAACACACCAAAATGTAGATTTTTCTCTGCTGTCTAGAATTTCTGGTAATTTTCATAGTGATTCTTGATATTTTCTTTCTCTGTTTTTAATTATTTTCAGAGGGAGAAGCTTGTCTTGAGGATCAGCAGGAGGAGTGTGAACCTCCTCTGCACTAAGGCAAGCCACACCAACATTTACATGGTGTCACTTCAATATTTGTGATTTTTCCAACCTGAACATGAGTTATTTCATGCATTTAAATAATTATTGATTTTGCTAGTTACTTGTTTTGCTGAAATGCTTAGTTTCCAGTAGTGTGAGAATATCTAAGTTAGTATGAGTTAGTAGAAGTAATCTTTGATTATGTGACGATGACATGGTTATGTTATGACTAGTATCGGTATTATTTTCTTAAGCAAGAAGTTGATTTTAGTAAGTTAGTATCATGATTAAACATGATGAGTATTCAGAACCAGTGATATAAAATAAGTATGGTTTAATGATGAATAGTGCTAGTAGAGGACTTGATGATGTTGACCTGTTACTCCTAGTGCATGTTGAATGGTTGCATATTCATGGCATATCATGACACCTGTTATTTTTGTTTCAAGTAAACTTGATAATAATTCAACTTGAACATACCGTTGAACGAGTCATGGTGCCACTGAATCAAGTTTTTCCCAGTGCAACCACATTTGCCTTTATGGGAAGGCCTTTATTCGGTCCGTTGTCATGCCTCTGGTCGGTACCTCCAACGGGGGAAGGTTATGGGCGTGCGGTACCCTGGCCCGGTAACCAGACATAACCTTGTGTGCCCGTTTGTTGTTATGGTACCTTGTCCCCGTTTGGGACCGTTTATGTTTTGCCACGACGGTGGCCGTTGATGCCTTTGGTAGGCACGGAGCCACCCAGGACTTAGCCCAGTGGGGAGTGAGTCGGAGTGGCCGGGAGAGTGTCATGGCAATGGGAGGGTTTCGTCGGAATGCCGTTGGTCTACCCGAATGGGAGTGCGAGGCCATGGTTTTTGTGGTGTGGGTACAGTGCGCTACCTCTACAGAGTGTTATTTAATCTATCGATAGCCGCGTCCTCGGTTACGGACACAACTCGTAAGTAGGTCACACCATGGATCAACATTTATAAGTAATCATGCACACTAATGATAATTACTTGGCACTGTTTGAGAGATGATGGATGAGAAATTATGATGATTGTGGAAACCAAAGTGTTGGTTTCGTTTGTGATCTGAGTAAGATCACCGTTTGGTTACAAGGTAACCCGTTCGGTAAGAAAGTCCGAGGGACTTGGTGCACGAGTTGTTTTCACTGCATCAGTAGTATGATTTTGCATTGCATTTAATTTGATTAAATATCATGATATTGTTTGCCATTATGTTTATGCTTGCTGTGAGCTTGCAAGTACATTCAATGTACTGACCTGGCGTGTCATGCCAGATTTCAAGAAAGACTTACTGGATCGAAGTGCTGCCGTGTCTAGATCGTGTCCACATCGGTGTCCCTATGCTATGGAGTCCCGCTTCATCGTCGTTCCGCTGCCGTGTAGTTGCCGTGATCGAGGCCCCCTTTATGTTCACTAAATAATGTACATATTGTTCAGCCGCACCGTGTGTGCCGCTTGGCCTTGGTACTTGATGTAACATCGAACTATGTTCCGCTAGTATCAATAAAGCGGTTGTTTTCTGTACCAAGATGTTGTGTGTTGCCAGAAGACTTGATCTCTGGGCTGGCAATGCAAGGTAAACCGGTTGCTCTGAGCCGGGGTGCCACATTGGCGGTGGGCCGGGACATGCCCAGAGGTTTTTCATTAACCTTGATTATAGTAGACGTGGATCTAAAGTGGCTGAGGAGACACCCACGGAACATGGGACAAATTGAAAGTGACTAAACCAAAATCCAACACTATAGGAGAATGAACAGAAATTCTAACTCTAGGAAAATCCTTGCTTTTGCAGCTCAGAAAGTTGTCTGAGAGTTTTTACGGTGATAAATATGTCGAAAATAAAGAAGGTGAAACATCTCGGTCTAAAAAATATGGAGATGTGTCACAAATGGATGTAAGTCAATATACATAAGGTGATGCCATAGTGCTAATTTTTCAGTATAGTATCCAATATTTTAATAATTTCCACTTTTTCAGCGTGAAATGTGTGATGTCGATCAATTATCTAAAATCATTAAGTCCGCGGAAAAGGGGAGTGATATTCGTGCTGAGGTAAAACTTAACACTGTCATCCGCGAACTTAAATTTCTTTAGAACCAAGCCCCTGTCCAGGAAAGGGGCAAGCACAAACGCCATCCTCTAATAACAGTAAGCTAATCTAGTATAAAAAAGTCTAGCAATTTCTATTGGTTCTTTCCTCCATAAGTTGAATCTTTTGTTTGCATCATGGTTCAGGTAGTTGTTATTGAAGACGACAGCCAACCAAGGCGAAAATACGCACGAAACTTTAAGTCTCCTGCACATGATGATAGGATAATCCTCACACTTCTATGTAGGGACCGTCGAGGCCTTGCACCTGAAGCTTGGTTCACCTCTAATTTAATTGAGATATACTCTCAGTAATTAACTAAGTATTGCTTTTTTGGAATCTATTGTTTCTACAATCTAATTTTATTCCCTTTCTCATAACAGTTATAAATTTAACTTTATTTCCTGTAGTCTAAGGATTTTAAAGTTGTCTGCACTGCATCTGGACTCAATCAGTTCTCTCCGAAGGAAAGTTGTTCTCCAGAATATTGAGCAGTAAGTCAGAAACATTTAGCAGCTGCACTATTTGTTGTAGGCTACATAAAAAAGCGGCTGAAGTATTTGGTGTAGGCTTCTATGATATATTTTTAAACCTTGTATATTGTGGATAGATTTCTGAAGAGTAGCACTGAAAGTAGATGTCATCAACAGGTTGACGCCCAAGGTAGTTGCGTCGTAAATATTTTCTCCTTAATATAATGTGTAGTGCTCCTGCGGTGCATTTGAAAATGAATGGTTTGAATGTTCATCACTTTGATTTTGTTATAAGCGTTAAAATCTTACCTTTTTTCTGACAGGTGCCTCAGTAGAAGAATGGTTATGACTGTGGTATCGATACTTTGTATAACATCCAGAGAATGATCACTATGGGTGCCCCTGATGACTTGAAGGACCTAAAGAATAAGGCTAAGTTCTTACTGGATTACATAAAGTACTTACTGAGTTACAATAAGGAATTTTATTTTTTTGGTTCGACCTAAATAAGGTTAAGGTCTTGACTGCTTGGCCGCTTTGCTGCTTTGAGAGCATGGCCCTTTAGTAAATATTTCTATTATATATGCTTCTAGCTCATATATTTTCTTTCTCTTTTAATGTTAGCTCCCGAAATCTTTCTATGGACACAAAGAAATTAACGGACTCAGAGAATACATTAAAATTTTGGTTATGGATAATAAGCTGATGTTTATAGAAGGTGGGGGGCGCTGCAAATGTAAAGCTCTTAAAGACCATGCTACTTTGATGTCCAAGTGGAGTGACGCCTTTCATAATTACCGCACGTGTCTCTCTGTCTGTCTCTCTCAAGTTTGAAGCTCTTATTACTGTGTTGGGTTGCATGAGAAATGATATCTTCTTTTGTCGATGACCAGGTCCTGAGAATGTTCGAAGGACATCATCTCGCCACAAACAATGCTGCACACCCTTGTCACCTCCTTTGTAAGGAGATCGAGCAGCACCTCTGCAACCTCAACGCCTTGGTGCGCAACGGCCCCTTCTTCAAGTTCCTCCGGTGGCTGTCGCCGCGGCTGCAATTGATTATTCTGTAAGACCCGTTTGTGCAGCCCCTTGGCAGTGCTCGACGAAATGATTCGGTGAGTTAGGAGTTGTAGTGGACATGAAAGATTGCTCATTCAGAACTACATATGATTTTGCACTGATTTTATGTGTTATCTTCTCAAATTCTGATGTACTTAAAATTTGAGTCGTGGAGCCTAAATTTTGGATCGTACGAGGATGCAGATAGTTGGAATCAATGAGAGGTGTGTGACATTATGCGTTTCTAATAGCTATAGGTCCAAAAATATACCTATTGTGTTTACTGTGGATATACTGGCAAGGATAAGACATACACACAATTACTTTGCTTGAAGAAATCGCCTTTTAGGAAGTCATGTACTAACAACCATTCTATAAAAATGCTGGCACATCAGTGTTTATGGCACTAGAACTCTTCACCGGCAATTATAATGAGTTGGTGGACATATATTCGTTTGGGATGTGCATGCCTGAAATGAAAAGGTGAACCTTCTAACCAGGGATTTTCTTTGTCTGCCTAGAGGTTCTTTTTCTTTTGCTCGACTTTTGAACTCCATGGTCAGAAAATGATGGGAACGACTTGGACCTTGCTCAATGCTTGAAACTACACCTCTCCAAACATCATTGTTGCTTGATGCTGAGAGGATTTTTGCAAGAGACTGGAACTATGTTTCTCTGCAGTTCTCCATTTGGATATTTCTATGATTTGAGCTTTCTTCTGACAAAATTGTGCTGGTGTCTGGTTGTAAAACGTATTTCCTATTAAAGAAGAGAAAGAGAGGACTATGATTTGAGCTTTCTTCTGACAAAATTGTGCTGGTGTCTGGTTGTAAAACGTATTTCCTATTACAGAAGAGAAAGAGAGGAAGTAAAAAGGGTAAGCCAAGGGCTAGACTAAAATCCCAAAAGGACTATTTCCTGAGGTATTTGTCGGCGGCCAACCTGTCATCAACCCATTGGTTGGTCGCTTGAACAATGACATTCACTCGGAGGGAGTTTTGATTAAAAGTTTGTGAATTATCATGCATGGAACATGTATACTTTGTAAACTTTTTTCATTGTATTATGTATTATATAAAAGTGACAAAGTAGTGTTCTGGTCATTGCTTTAGTAAAACATACATATGAAATATGGTTATGAAGTTGAATGAATGCTCAATGGTCAGTTCAAGACTTCAAGAAATTCATAATTTGTTCTGTGTGTTTTGATTAAAATGTTAAAGTTGGCCTACCTCAAGTTGCCAGACTGGATAGAGGGATATATGGCCACCCCTTTGCCGGAATAACAATAGTTAGCCATTTTTTCGGTATAACTGTCAACCGGAATCCAGAGCTTCACATTTCTCTTTTTTTACATGTTCTCTAAAAACATGTAACTTATATGGCACAATGTCGATGCCACTTGTAAGTTGAAACACCACATGATTTCGTGATTTGTCAAAGATCGATGGTGTCAGAGAAGAAGAGGGGGGAGGGGAGTACTGAGCCAACAAAGGAGGCGGCTAGGGTAGGGCAGGCCGAGGAGGCATAACACATTAGCGCTGCCATGGGAGCGGATCAAGGTAGAGAGTGGGGTGGTTGGCAGGGGACTTCTCCTTGGCGGTCTGTGGGGAAGTACGGTGTGAAGGAGAGAGGGCACTGTTAGAAATATTTTAAACTCTATTGTAATCTCATCTAAACCCTATCTCTACTCCCTGTCTTCCCGTAGCTATCCAGGTTTCCTCATGTATGATGGTTGAGTCCTAGAGATCAACCTCTTCCCTGTATCGCACGGCATATTGCCAGAATCAATATAAACCAATGCAGCTCTCCTCCTGGGAGAGTAGGAATGCTTCTTTCTACATGGTATACAGAGCCGATCCTCTTCCAGTCTAGCTATGAAAAAAAAACAGAAAACAAATCAACATCGCCGACCATGTCTTCCGCCTCAGCTCCGGTCGTCCTCAACCTTGGGAAGCCTTCGTCCGAGAAGCCGTCGAGGGGCAACTACCTCCTCTGGAAGGGCCAGGTGATGCCCGCCCTGCGAGGAGCATACGTGACAGGGCTCCTGGATTGATCGGATGCAGCGCCTCCGAAGCAAATGGAGCAGCAGCAGCAAGACAAGACCATGACCATGGGGCCAAATCCCCTCTATGGACCTTGGCTCTCGAAGGATCATCAGGTTCTAAGCTACCTGCATAACTCTCTGTCGAAGGTTCGCACAAGTTGTTGGGAAAGAGAACATCTTCGGTCTCTGGACTGCCCTTACCACAATCTTCGCATTGCAGTCCCAATACCGCATCACCAACCTCAGAATCGCCATTGCCAACACAAAGAAGGGCTCCATGAACAGCACCTCCTACATAGCCAAGATGAAGTCCCTCGATGACGAACTTGCGGCAACAGGTCGTCCTGTTTCTGACCCCGAGATGGTCGACTATGTGCTCGCCGGGCTTGACTGAGACTACGACCCTGTTGTGGCAGCCACTGGTGTCATCAAGTCTTCCATCACGGTTGATGAGCCTTTCGCTCAGATCATTGCGTTTGCCCAACACATGGCGAGATGCTAGGTGATGGAGAAGGAGGTTTCACTCCTCTGCAAATCTTGCATACAAGGGGGCTTAGACAGTACCGATTGAAGGGGCGCGCACGCGGCACCAGAGGACGTGGCCGAGGGAGGGGCCCGCCTTCCCCTACTGGCAACGGCTGCAAAAGCACTCGAGGTCGTCCGCAACAACATTAGCAGTAGCGCCAACCACCTTAGGATTACCCCGAGTGCCAGATATGCTTCAAACATCATCGAGGGGCACTCATGAGTGCTGGGATCGTTACGAGGAAGGTGAGTATGAGGAGAAGGAGGCAAACGCTGTCACCGACTCCTATGACATCGACACAAACTGGTACACGGATACCGGTGCTACACATCACATCAGCGGGGAGCTGGACAAGCTGATGATCAAGACAAGTATCGTGGAGAAGATCAAATACACATTACAAGTGGTTAAGGTATGGAAATTACTCTTGTTGGTAGGTCAATTGTCAAACCCCCCATGAAAACTTTGCATCTAAACAAAATTCTATAGGTGCTTGAAACATCAAAGAATCTTCTCTCTGTTCATAGGTTTACCCTTGATAATCGTGTACTCATTAAATTATATCCTTATTTCTTTTTGGTAAAGGATTTGGCCACTAGAAGAATACTTCTTAGGGGAAAGTGTGTGGGAGGACTCTACCCACTCATATCTTGATCATCATCATCATATTAAAAAACTTTTGTTGATGTCAAGCCATCTTCTGCAAAGTGGCATCGTAGATTAGGTGATCCATCTCTAGTTATTGTTAAGATCATTCTTAGTAAGAATAAACTTCCCTACTCTCATGAGTCTAGTATTGAGTTAGTTTGTGATCCATGTCAACAAGCTAAAATTCATCAGCTACCATATCCTATTTCTATCAGCATCTCTACTGCACCCTTACAACCGGTATTCTCAGATGGATGGGGGCCAGCTCCTACTTCAGTTGGTAGATGTTCATACTATGTAAGCTTTGTCGATGATTTTAGCAAATTTACTTGGATCTATCTTCTTAAGAAACGATCTGAAGTGTTTCCAGTTTTCAAGAATTTCCAAAATCTTGTTGTGTTTCCACCACCACCAGTGTTGTATTTCCACCTGTGCAGGCTCATGGAGAAAACATAGAAGAAATTGATGGAGAAAATGATCAAAATATTGAAGAAAATGAGGCTATATTTCATGCAGAGGAAGAAGACGAGGTGGGCGCTGAACACGAGGCGGATCTCATGTCATTTGGAACTCTTGTATGGCAGGAATTCTTGAATCGTGCGAGGGAATCATCCCTGGATCGCGTGCCCGCCAGGACTCCTCTACGCCAGTGAGTAGGCACCACGTCGCCAGCCGTAGCATCAGACCCGCGTCCCACGCACGAGCTTCCACAAACTACAACGACCGGCTCAGGCCCGCGCGTCACACGTGGGCTAGAGCCAGCAACAGCAACCGCGTCGGGATCGAGTCATGCGCATGTGCAGGATTCTCCCGTATCTTCTATGGCCACCGAATCAGAGACGAGCACAATTTCAGCCACACCGCAGGCCACCAGGTCAGTGACGCGATCTGCTATGCAAAGCAAATTCAACGCTTCGTCAGGATCTTCTGTGGCTATATCTCCCGCACCAGCTCCTACACAACGAACTACATGTCATGTTCAACCGCAACCAGTTGTGACATCTCGAGTTATGACTCGACTACAAAAAGGTATAAGAAATCCAGTAGTCCGGACTGATGGTACTATACCGTATGACATGTTGTGTATTGCAGGTGCACCAACAAAATTGGAAGATGCATTGGGAGATCCGAGATGGAAAAGTTCAATGGATGAAGAGTACTCTGCGCTTATGAGAAACAAGACTTGGCATCTTGTACCCGAACAAAGAGGTAAAAATATTATTGACTATAAGTGGGTCTACATAATTAAGAAAAGGGCAGATGGCTCAGTTGACAGTTATATGGCACGTCAAGTTGCAAAAGGTTTTAAACAATGCTATGGGTTAGATTATGAAGATACTTTTAGTCCGGTTGTTAAAGCTGCAACTATTCGACTTGTGTTAGCTATTGCTGTGTCCAGAGGATGGAGTTTAAGACAACTAGATGTTCAGAAGACGTTTTTGCATGGTGTTCTGGAAGAGGAGGTTTACATGAGACAACCACCTGACTATGCAGACAAGAAAACACCTCATTATGTGTGCAGACTTGATAAGGCGCTCTATGGCTTGAAGCAAGCTCCAAGAGCATGGTACTGAATGTTGAGTTCTTAATTAAGGTGCCTTGTTTTTGTTGCATCTAAAGCTGATACGTCACTTTTCATCTATAACATGGCAACCACAGTTATATTTTTGCTCATATATGTTGATGACATTATAGTTGCAATCTCCTCACAAAGTGCTACTAATGCTCTTCTGAATGATCTAAATTCAGATTTTGCACCGAAGGATCTTGGTGACTTACACTTCTTCCTAGGCATTGAGGTCAAGAAGATTCAAGATGGCATAGTGCTGAAGAAATATGCCACTGAACTTCTAGCTCGGATGGGGATGAAGGACTGTAAGCCTTCACCCACATCGTTGTCTTCGTCAGAAAAACTTTTAGCATTTCAAGGAGAACCACTTAAGGAAGAAGAGAGCACAAATACAGAAGTGTTGTAGGAGCCTTACAGTATTTAATGCTGACGAGACCAGACATATCTTTTGCTGTAAACAAGGTTGTCAGTATCTACATGCACCTACTACTAAACACTGGACAATTGTTAAAAGAATTGTAAGATATATAAAGCACACTTTGAGCTTAGGCCTTCACTTCAGATGTTCTAATTCTACCCTTGTTAGTTCTTTTTCTGATGCTGACTGGGCAGAATGTAGTGATGACAGAAAGTCCGCTGGAGGATTTGCAGTATTCTTTGGCTCTAACCTCATTTCGTGGAGTGCCAGGAAACATGCCACAATGTCAAGATCAAGTACTGAGGCTGAGTACAAATCATTAGCCAATGCAACAGCTAAGATCATTTGGTTGGAATCACTGCTAAAAGAGTTGGGAATAAAGCAACATCGTGTCTCATGTTTGTGCTGTGATAATCTAGGAGCTACCTATCTCTCTGCTAATCCAGTCTTCCATGGAAGAACTAAACATATTGAGATTGACTTCCATTTTGTACGAGAAATAGTTGTAGAGAAGAAGTTGGACATCCGGTTCATTCCATCCAAAGATCAAGTGGCAGATGGTTTTACTAAAGCTTTTCCAATCCAGCCATTTGAAGAATTCAAGAGGAATCTGAATGTAGGATAGTTAAGATTAAGGGAGGGTGTTAGAAATAGTTTAAACTCTATTGAAATCTCATCTAAACTCTATCTCTACTCCTTGTCTTCCCGTAGCTATCCAGGTTTACTCATGTACGAAGGTTGAGTCCTAGCGATCAACCTCTTCCCTGTATCGCACGATATATTGCCAGAATCAATATAAACCGATGCGGCTCTCCCCCTGGGAGAGTAGGAACGCTTCTTCCTATAGGCACCATGGCGAAAGTGAGGTGCGCGTTATCCGGTTTTAAGGAAGAGGGCTCCGGCGAGAAATGTCTCGCTACAGAGGGAAACCGAGCGGGAAGGGGAGAGTCCGGCAGGAAATGGGAAGGGTGCATCATGGGGTCGCTTTTTTTGTGTTGGGTCTGCGTGTTGGAGATAACATGACGGATAATCTGGACAACCACATTTCTCCCGCACATATGGTCTAGATTCGAGGGAGCCCGGATTGTCAAGATGGTTGAATTTTGTGGAGCTTACTGAGCGCCCATTTGATGTCCGAACACATTCTAACGTATGAGGAAGAAATAAGTTTGGACATTGAAGACGATCTTAATTATTAGTTTGATTTATTATATGCATGCTAGCCCGTAGCAACGCACGGGCATTCTACTACTTATACCATACGTTTATATTTACTTGACATGGTCCATGATTCTTTGCATTAATGATTCAGAAATACGAGCCGACGCAGGCCATGTGGCAAAAGGGTCTTTTCAATTTGAAATCGTGAACACGTGACCCATACGGACGTGACTTCGACGAAGAGTCCGAACCGGCCAGTCCCAAGGTTTTCATATACAAGGGCCGATTCGACCAAAGACAGGTACGCTAAAATAAATCTACCTAGTCTCCTCCGATCGCAGGCGTAGCTCACGTACGCGAGACAAGGTCGAGACGACGGCGATGTCGCTCCCGGAGGACATGGTCAGTGAGGTCCTTGCGCGCGTGAAGGACGCCGCCGACCTCTTCCATTGTGCTAGGACTTGCATGCGATGGAGCCGCCTCGTAGCCGACGTCCGCCGCCGATGGCCGGACCACATGTCGACGTTGCTCTCTGGGTTCTTCACTCGGGAAGGCAAACTGACGTGCCTCATTCCGACGCCGGGATCGGTGTTCGGGCCTGCTACCCTCTTCCTTGGCTCCTTCTTTCGAGACGCCCCGCGAGGCCTCGGTCTTGCAACACCGCTCGCCGCGCACCACGGCCTCCTTCTTGTGCGTCTCCCCTACTCCGACGCCCTGCTTCACCTCGCCGTGTGCAATCTGCTCGCCGGAACATGCGTTGAGCTCCCCCCACTAGAAAGCAGTTGGAAGTATGGCGACAGTGGCTATGCCATCTTTACCGCTGCAGACCGTCCCTCGAGCTGCGAGGAACAACCATCATGGCCGCCGGGCTACTCGGCGTTGTTCGAAGTTCTAGTCATATGCTGCCATGGTTATCACAAGCCATCCATTCTTCACTCATTTTCGTGCAGCGAGGGGAGGTGGAAGACGCCCACGGAGATAGTCTGTGAGTCTACAAAGCTCAGCATCTGCGGGTCACTCAAGCATCCCATCGCCGTTGTGTGCCATGGCACGGCGCACTGGCTTGCTTGGTGCAAGTCTAGCGACGTTTATCGGTGGCATATTATTGATGTGGATGCCGAGACATGTCATGGTTCCCTGAGGGAGATTGTGATCCCGATCCAACACACTTCATCTGTAACTTATGAACCACAACTTAGTGTGGCTCATGACGGGACATTATTATTGCTTTACCTACAAAGGCCTGGCCTTCAGCTAAAAATATGTATGCAGCAAGACAACATAGGGAGCGATAATGGTGGTAGATGGCTTTGCAGTAGAGTGGTCGAGCTAAAACTACCCACGAGTATTCGAGCACAAGAGATGTATTTGACCTTTTTAGGAGAGAAGGGCGGAACATTGCTCGTTAAGGACAACTGGATGAATGTGTATGCCGTCGATCTTAAAACAGGGGTCATGAAGAGTCTGGCGTCTTGTGGTCAGATTAGCCGGAAGATCGTTCCGTTTGAGTTATATTGGCCAATATTGTAATTATTTTTATTCTTTGCACTGGATAGATGCACACAAACTATGAATTTGACTCGAAGAAACTGTTGGATTTTATTATTTATTTTGCTTTTAGAAATTGTTGGATTTTATTTTTTTGAAAAGGAGGATGACCTCGTCCTCTGCATCTAGGCGATGCATGAAGCCATTTTTATTAATTATTCAAAAAGACCTTACAAAGTAATACAACAGTAAGTCTGAAGCTCGCTACATCTTTAGCAACATCTATCGCTACTCCTATCCAGCTGATGAAGGGGAGCCGATTGTCCGTTCCGAATACGAAACAGACCTCGCACCAAAGTCTAACATCTAAAGCCGAAGGCCCCAACCAAGCCGCTTGCCGGGTCTGGGGCACACACCGGTCCGGCGCACTCTCAGAGGCTGTTATCGCCGTCTTCCATCGACCTATCTTCAAAGCAGGTGCTGACGCATCGACCTTGCCAGGCCTACCATCGACGCCACCATGGCGCCAGACAACGCCACAACGCGCGTCCATCATCACACATCCATTGTCGAGACCCTGCTATGCCACGCTGCTAAGATCCATCATCTTCGATGTGGTAAATGAAACGCCTAAAGCACCTCCATCATCCGATCCAGAAAACCCGGGTCTAGGTTCTCACCCGGAGCAGGGTGAAAAATCCGCCATCGCGCGCCATGACCAGAGTCATAGCACGGTTTTCATCAGCAGCATCGCCTCCCCACTCAATGCCGGGACTGGATGCGAGATGCCACAACCAACTGGCCAACCACCTCCGTCGAATGAGATGGGCACCACCGCCATGCCCAGCGCCGGAGCCCCCGACGTCCTCGTGTTGCGGATCTAGCCCAGAAGCCTCTTGTCATTGCTGGATCAGAGGAGATGGACGACAGCCTGAGGTGTTGACTGTTGAAGCTCATTTACCGCTAGATCGGGTGCTATAGTGGCCGCCGTCACGGAGATCTCGTCGTCGCCGCCGCCAGCACGCCAACCTTGCTCGCTGCCAGCCCGTGCCACGGCCCATGATCTGGCCAGAGTTTACCGCCACCACCCAGATCCGATCATTGGCTGAGGAGAATTGCCGCCACCGCCGCTGAGGCACGCAGGCTTAGCCTGCGAAGCCCTCGGCGGCGGTGGCGGGAGGGGGGCATCCTTTGCTGGTGGTGGCTGGAGACAGCCGGCGGGGTTGCCTCGGTGCGGCGCGGCGCCGCCGCACGGGGGAGGGGGGGTGGGGAAAAAATTGTTACTTCCTCCAATCCAAAAATAAGTGTCGTGGTTTTTGTTTGAACTAAAACCACAATACTTATTTTGGACTGGAGGGAGTATCTATTTGTGTGGTTGAATCCTACATGTGAGCTTAGTAGTTAGTCCAAAGTATATTTTACAATAGTGGATCCCAGCCTCTCTTACTATTGATGTGGAACTTTCTCTTCTCTTTTTTTTCAGCGGACTGCTTCTGAGGTCCCATGGAACTTCAAACTCATCATAAGTTTGCCTTCCGTATTTAGCGGGCTACCCGGCCGGGGCCAATTGATTTCTCTCGATAAAGTATTTGGTCCAGATTTGTATACACAAAACCCAAACGGTCGAACCGATACAAAGTGGTGAAAAGACCCTAAAAAAGCCACACCAAAAAATGGATAGCCAAAGCTGAACAATATTACAGGAGACACCACACCTAACACGAAGAACCCACGACCCAAATAGAAATGGAGACAACAACCGAAAACACTCCACGCCGAAGCCGAGGACGTTGTGTCGGCTCATTATGTTGGAGGTGCTCATAGTTGGCGGGTGTGCATGCATTTATAGGGCTGAGCGTATGTGCCTGTATATGGGCATCTGCATTGTACTATGTTCGAAAAGCCGAGGACGCGACACGCCAAGATACCGCCAGCAAGCTGCAACTGAGAGGAACCGACACTCCACAAAGACACCCCAAGAGGGCGAGGACACCACGAGGGCGCTGCCTTTGAGCCCCAGAAGCCGGACTACATTTTCACCTCGAGCCCTAACATAGTGGAGGTAATTATAACGATGCCCCTAAGAGGGAGGAAACACCCACATGCATCGTTGTTGTCGGCACTAAAGAGTGGAGCTTTGCTCAGAACCTCACTGACACCAACCACGGTATCAAGGAAGCTGACCCAAACCGAGAGGACGACCACTGCTGCCAATTGATTTCGCTCAATAAATCACAAATTGTAACCAAAACATGAAGTAACATTGAGGATACTCAATTTTCCTCCATGTCCCTTGCACATTGCACACACAATCATGGGCATGATGTATCACAGATGACCTCCCAACCTCGATATGTTCTTATCTAGCAAGGCCAGGTGGAGCACACCAGCAAAACAAAGTTTTGGCACTGCCAAGGGAATCTGCTGGTGTAGTCCTGTCAGGAATCCAGACACAGTCATCTTTCCTGGTAAGGTGCATTGAGGCATTGGGGAATGGACACACCGCCAGTCAGATATATACACTAGTAGAAAACAGGGCTTTGGTCTAGGCCAGCCTAGCCCATTAGTCCCGGTTCAGTCAGGAACCGGGACACATGGGGGCATACGTCCCGGTTCGTGCGCCTAGGGGGCCGGCCGGGGCTCGTGGGGCATTGGTCCCGGTTCGTCTGGACCCTTTGGTCCCGGTTCCAGACACGAACCGGGACCAATGGGCCTCGCTCCTGGCCTGCATCCATTGGTCCCGGTTCGTGGCTGGAACCGGGACCAAAGGGTGGCCTTTGGTCCCGGTTCCAGCCACGAACCGGGACCAATGTTGTGCCTATATATATACCCCTCGCCCGCGAGCAGAGCACTCCACTGCTCTGTTTTTTTCTGGCCGGCGAGGGGAGGGGTTTGTGGTGCTCTAGCTCACCTCCTATGCACATGAGGTGTTCGATGAAATGCCCGAGCCACACTTAACCTTTCTCCTCTCGAAGCTCCTTGTCCAAACTCCATTTTCCTCAAGATTTGTCTAGGTTTAGCAGTCCGTCACGTCCCGTCCCCGTCTTCACCGCCGTCGATCGCCCGCGCCGATCTCGTCGCCGGCATAACCGTGGTGAGCCTCTTGTTCTTATCTTCTTTCTAAAAGAAAAAAATTCTTGTATGATTTAGATAGATACTTGTCTAATTTTCTTACTTTTATTATTGTTTGTTATTATATAGTGCGATGGTTTTGGTATCCGCCCCCGTCGGCCCTCGTCCTGTCTATGATTCGGATGTGGTATATATTATATTTTATAACTATTTGGTTCATTTATTGTTTATGACAATTATGCCGACCAACGTGACATAGATTTTTTTATCTAGGAGGTATGTGAACCGGAAATTCCAACCGACCCTATTGTCGAGAGGTTAAATTTAGTTGAAGAAGAAAACAATTACCTGAAGGAAAAATTGAAAAAAATTAAGGAGGAGAAGATGATATTGGAGTTGCATGTTGCGGATGTCGTCGATGATCACAAGATCAAGATGGATGCAATGCGCTTCAAGATTAGAAAGTATAGAAAATATGTCATTCATACCGAGGCTTGGTATCATTATGCCGTTGGATCAATTGTTACCTTGGTTGCGATTATGATCGCATTTGTTGTTGCATTGAAATGTTTTACATAGTTTCAATGTATGGTTTAATTAGATGCTCTGGAGAGCTATATGTTGTTCAATGAGAACTATGTATGTACTTTGGTTTTAATGTGATGATGAACTTCTATTAATTTGGTCACTTATCTATTCATGATGTTTTGTAATGGTTTTTTACACACTTAATTATATATAATGCACGCAGATGAACCGGCAATGGATGTACGGTGACAGACGCACCTCCGAGTACATTAAGGGCGTGCATAATTTTCTCGAAGTGGCTGAGGCAAACAAGCAGAATGGTTTTATGTGTTGTCCATGCCCTATATGTGGGAATACGAAGTCTTACTCTGACCGGAAAATCCTTCACACCCACCTGCTTGAGAAGGGTTTCATGCCACACTATAATGTTTGGACCAGGCACGGAGAAATAGGGGTTATGATGGAAGACAGCGAAGAAGAAGAGGACGATGACAACTATGTGCCCCCTGAATACGGTGATGCTGCAACGGGGGAAGCTGAAGATCAAGAGGAACCAGACGATGTGCCCGATGATGATCTCCGCCGGGTCATTGTTGATGCAAAGAGACAGTGCGAAAGTGAAAAGGAGAAGCTGAAATTCGATCGCATGTTAGAGGATCACCAAAAAGGGTTGTACCCCAATTGCGAAGATGGCAACACAAAGCTCAGTACCGTACTGGAATTGCTGCAGTGGAAGGCAGAGAATGCTGTGCCAGACAAAGGATTTGAGAAGCTACTGAAAATATTGAAGAAGAAGCTTCCAAAGGATAACGAATTGCCCGACAGTACGTACGCAGCAAAGAAGGTCGTATGCCCTCTAGGATTGGAGGTGCAGAAGATACATGCATGCCCTAATGACTGCATCCTGTACTGCGGTGCGTACGAGGATTTGAACGCATGCCCGGTATGTGGTGCATTGCGGTATAAGATCAGACGAGATGACCCTGGTGATGTTGACGGCGAGCCCCCAGGAAGAGGGTTCCTGCCAAGGTGATATGGTATACTCCTATAATACCACGGTTGAAACGTCTGTTCAGAAACAAAGAGCATGCCAAGTTGATGCGATGGCACAAAGAGGACCGTAAGAGAGACGGGAAGTTGAGAGCACCCGCTGACGGGTCGCAGTGGAGAAAAATCGAGAGAAAGTACCGGGCTGAGTTTGCAGGTGACCCAAGGAACGTATGGTTTGGTTTAAGCGCAGATGGCATTAATCCTTTCGGGGAGCAGAGCAGCAATCACAGCACCTGGCCCGTGACTCTATGTATCTATAACCTTCCTCCTTGGCTGTGCATGAAGCGGAAGTTCATTATGATGCGAGTACTCATCCAAGGCCCTAAGCAACCCGGCAATGACATTGATGTGTACCTAAGGCCATTAGTTGAAGAACTTTTACAGCTACGGAATGGAAACGGTGTACGTGTGTGGGATGAGCACAGACAGGAGGAATTTGACCTGCATGCGTTGCTGTTTGTAACCATCAATGATTGGCCTGCTCTCAGTAACCTTTCAGGACAGACAAACAAGGGGTACCACGCATGCACGCACTGTTTAGCTGACACCGAAAGTATATACCTGAAAAAATGCAGGAAGAATGTGTACCTGGGGCATCGTCGATTTCTTCCGACCAAACATCAATGTCGAAAGAAAGGCAAGCATTTCAAAGGCGAGGCAGATCACTGGAAGAAGCCCGCCATGCGTACCGGTGATCACGTACTTGCTATGGTCAATGATTTATACGTAATCTTTGGAAAGGGTCCCGGCGGACTATCTGTTCCGAATGACCCTGAGGGACGCGCTCCCGTGTGGAAGAAGAAATCTATATTTTGGGACCTACCCTACTGGAAAGACCTAGAGGTCCGCTCTTCAATCGACGTGATGCACATGACAAAGAACCTTTGCGTGAACCTGCTAGGCTTCTTGGGCGTGTATGGAAAGACAAAAGATACACCGGAGGCACGGGAGGACCTGCAACGTTGGCACAAAAAAGACGGCATGCCTCCAAAGCAGTATGAAGGTCCTTCCAGCTACGCTCTTACCAAAGAAGAGAAGGAAATCTTCTTTGAATGCCTGCTCAGTATGAAGGTCCCGTCTGGCTTCTCGTCGAATATAAAGGGAATAATAAATATGGCAGAGAAAAAGTTCCAGAACCTAAAGTCTCATGACTGCCACGTGATTATGACGCAACTGCTTCCGGTTGCATTGAGGGGGCTTCTACCGGAAAACGTTCGATTAGCCATTGTGAAGCTATGTGCATTCCTCAATGCAATCTCTCAGAAGGTGATCGATCCAGAAATCATACCAAGGCTAAGGAGTGATGTGGCGCAATGTCTTGTCAGTTTCGAGCTGGTGTTCCCACCATCCTTCTTCAATATCATGACGCACGTCCTAGTTCATCTAGTCGACGAGATTGTCGTTCTGGGCCCTGTATTTCTACACAATATGTTCCCCTTTGAGAGGTTCATGGGAGTCCTAAAGAAATATGTCCGTAACCGCGCTAGGCCAGAAGGAAGCATCTCCATGGGCCATCAAACAGAGGATGTCATTGGGTTTTGTGTTGACTTCATTCCTGACCTTAAGAAGATTGGTCTCTCTCAATCGCGGTATGAGGTGAGACTGACTGGAAAAGGCACGCTAGGAGGGGACTCAATAATATGCAGGGACGGGCATTCTTGGTCTCAAGCACACTACACAGTTCTACAGAACTCTACCTTGGTGACCCCGTATGTCGATGAACACAAGAACATTCTGCGCTCCAAACACCCGGAGCAGTGTGACGACTGGATTACATGTGAACACATCAGGACTTTCGGCAGTTGGTTGGAAACATGTCTCAGAGGTGACAACACTGTTTCTGATGAGCTGTACTCGTTGTCCAGGGGACCATCTTCGACTGTATTGACTTACAAAGGATACGAGATAAATGGGAATACATTTTACACGATCGCCCAAGATCAAAAGAGCACCAACCAAAACAGCGGTGTCCACTTTGATGCAGCAACCAAGAGGGGAAAGGACACATATTATGGTTACATAGTGGACATATGGGAACTTGACTACGGACATGATTTTAAGGTCCCTTTGTTTAAGTGCAAATGGGTCAATATGTCAGGAGGCGGGGTACAGGTAGACCCACAGTACGAAATGACAACAGTGGATCTGAACAATCTTGGGTACACAGACGAACCATTCGTCCTAGCCAATGATGTGGCGCAGGTTTTCTATGTGAAGGACATGTCTACCAAACCGAGAAAAAGAAAAGATAAGGAAGCGAATACATCATACGATGAGCCAAAGCGCCACATAGTTCTTTCAGGAAAAAGAGACATCATGGGATTGGAGGGCAAGACAGACATGTCTGAAGATTATGAAAAGTTTCATGAAATTCCTCCCTTCAAAGTCAAGGCTGACCTAAGCACCCTGTTAAGCGATGAAGAATATCCATGGTTACGGCGCAATAAGCAAAGGACACAAGCGAAGAAAAAGTGAAGACTTTCTCTCCAAAACTATTATGATGATGCCTTTGATCTAGAATATCACTGCAGTTACATGTGAAGAAATGAAATGCCTTTTGTAACAGACGAGTTTCCGGAAACCCTGATACTTCGAAACAGATTGTCCGTTTTGTACACGAAGTGCATCCAATTTTTGCCGTAACCCTCTCAACTTTTTAGCACATGCTATGTGGGTGAAATGATGATACCATGCCAACTTTCAACCTTTTGAGAGTTCATTTGTAGTGCTTTTCAATTTCAGGATCATATAGCTAAAAAAAATCAGTAAATGCATGAAAAATAACAAATGAAGTCAGAAAGGGTTGAAAATTGATGATGTGGCTTTGAATAGTGCATTTTGAACACACAAAAAGTTTGGAGTTCAAATAAGTTCAAAAAAATGAAATCACTTTGTAATAGACGAGTTTTCGTTCGAAACCCTAATACTTCGAAAGAGATTGCCCGTTTTGTACACGAAGTGCATCCAGTTTTTGCCATAACCTTCTCAACTTTTTAGCACATGCTATGGGGGTGAAATGATGATACCATGCCAACTTTCAACCTTTTCAGAGTTCATTTGTAGTGCTTTTCAATTTCAGGGTCATTTAGCGCAAAAAGAATGAACTTAAAATAATCAAATAAAATATTCTGTTACGATCAACTAAAATAAAACTATAATATTCTTCAATAGCAAAAAAAATCAACTAAAAAGCTTTTATAAAACTCTAATTAAATGAAAATGTTGGCATCGGCTCTATCATCACGTTGGCATCGGCTTCATCGTTTACTAAGTTAAAATGATGTTAATAGAAAGTTTTCTCTCAAAACGTATCCCCGATAACTTCGACATTAGGGGGGGACGTCGATCAACCCCCTCTCGCCCGACCAAACTCTCGAGTCCACCCAACCCCCTCTCTCGAAAGTTACTAAGTTTGATCATATGTCAAAGTTTGAATTTTGACATATGCAACATTTGATCATATATCAAAGTTTTCTGCACATCCAGAATGGCGTCATTTTGTTAAATCCCTTGTCGGTCCGGACGTCGAACATTTATGAGAGAGGCGGTCCGACCCAAACCCTAGAAGCGTTGTCGAGGCCACCCCAAACCCTAGAAGCGTTGCCTAGGCCACCCCAAACCCTAGAAGCGTTGTCGAGGCCACCCCAAACCGTTGAAGCGTCGAGCTAGCTAGGTCTACGTTTACACTAATAAATCCATCTGCCATGTTTGTATATTAATTGCCATGTTGTAATATTTGCAGAAACTATGGAGCACCGAGACATCGAAGCAGAACAGTTGTTGGGGGACATAATCCTCGGCGGAGGTGATGTCTTGTCGTTTCTCAACGACACCGATGGTCTGGAAGGAGAGGGTGAAGCAGGCTCCGGTGATCGAACAATGGAGGTGGAAGGACATGATTATGATGGCTCCGGTGACGGAATGCCGGTGGAAGAAGGAGACCGTGATGACTGCTCCGGTGAGCGAACGGAGGAAGGAGATGTTGCAAAGTCCGGCGAGGTATATATATTAATTAAGCCTGTGCTGACTAGCTAATTGATGCATTAATTGTTTTGGTATGTACACATATTAACTCTCTTCTTTCTTCTTTTCTAGCCCTCCGGATCGAGCCAAACTTCGGTAACGAGACGAGACCCGAAGAAAAGGTTGCGCCAGGATGAAAGGTTCACGATCACAGCAATCAAGGGCGATGGCCAACCGATTGAACCCAGCCGGACCAAGGAAGCATTTTCTGCTCAGTGCGGGGTTCTTGTTAGGGACATGATCCCGATCAGCATCCACCAATGGAATAAGCCTAAGAGCGAAGACCCTCAAGTGTCTTTTGTCAACGATAGATAGAAAGATGATCTTTGGACCGCGCTAAAGGCAAATTTCACCCTACCGCCAGAGGAGGATCCGGATAAGCCAGTTATAGAGCCATTGGTCAAGGCTCATGCTCTTAAGAAGATGGCAGATCTATTCAGGAGGTGAAAGAATAAGTTTAAATCAACGTTTGTCGACAAAGGGAAGACTCCAGAATTCACCGGCCGATTTGAGAAGACAAGAGATCACTGGCCCGCATTTGTGGCCCACAAGACATCGGAGAAGAGTAAGAAGATGTCAGCGACAAACAAGAAAAATGCTGCAAAGAAGGAGTATCACCATCGCACGGGGTCAGGTGGCTACCTCAAAGCCCGGCCGTTGTGGGACAAGGCTGAGAAGGACCTGCTTGATAAAGGGGTCGAACCAGAGACATTGAACTGGCCAGACCGTTCAAGGACTTGGTTCTTCGGGGTTGGGGGAACCTTGGACCCTGAAACAGGGAAGTGTCGTTGGACGAAGGAGCAACTTGAAATACCCGTCAAGAAGCTTCAGAAGTATATCGCCGTAGCGCAGCAAGGGACGTTCGTTCCCGACAGAGAGAACGACGAGCTCACACAGGCCCTCGGGAATCCTGAGCACCCAGGACGAACACGAGGCACGGCAGGCTCCGTTGCGTGGAAGGAAGGGTTTCCCAGCGCAGGCGGTTACAAAACCCGGGAGAGGAGGAGGAAAGTGGAGCAGACCGAACTGCAGAAGCTGAATGCAAGGGTACGAGCGCTAGATGAACAAGCACTAGTTCAGAGGCAGCGACCTGCCGAAGCTACCCCGCCATCTCAGTGGAGAAGCAGCGTGGCTTCCACCGAGCTCCTTCAGCAGCCTCACTTCACGGCTCCCAGCTACCCCGTGGATGCTATCACGGAGGCTCAAGATTGCCACCTTATGGAGCAATGGCAGCACCTCAAAGTCAAGGCGGCTGTCGGCTCTGTTGCACCTCCTCAACCCGGCGCAACTTTTCACTGCCTTCCGATTCCAGAAGGCTATGCTGTTGTGATGGTCGATGAAATAACGGAGGGATTTGAGGAGCTCGAGCTTGACCACCCTACCGGTGAAGGGGAGACTCAGCTGGGTCTTGCTCTGAAGACTCCATGTCTATGGCGGAAGGAGCTCATCAACCTTCCGAACTGGACGCCTCCGCCTCCTCCTCCGGCGAGTCAAGGCACTCCGCCTCCTCCTCTGGCGAGTGATCAGGGCACTCCGCCTCCTTCTCCGGCTGCTCCGGCGAGTGGCGGCACTCCGCCTCCTTCTCCAGCTGCTCCGGCACGTGGCGGCACTCCGCCTCCTTCTCCGCCTGCGCCGGCGAGTCCGAGCAGCCCGCCTCCTTCTCCGCCTCGTCAACAACAGCGGAAGACAGCCGCCACCGCTCCGGCTGCTCCGGCGGGTCGTAGCACTCCGCCTCGTAAGCAACAAAGGAAGACAGCCGCAGCCGCTCCGGCTGCTCCGGCGTCTAGCAGTACAGCCAGAGGCAGGAGGCAATACAAATTCGGTCCATCTCTCAAGCCTCTAGAGAAGTTACCATACGAGATGACCGAGGAGGAAAACGCGGAGATCTGTCAAGCCCAAGTGAAGAACTTTTTGCAAAGAAAAATCCACCTCCGGAGGAGAAGATGGATCCGGTGAAATTGAAGCGCACTTTGAAGAACCTGAAGCGACCACCACCGCCTCCGCCGGATGACAACCATGTCCACGCTATGAAAAAGGCAGTGGAAGGAGCGCGCCGGTCGGGAACTACTTCAAGTGACAAAAGGTTACAAGAACGAAGAAGAGGGAACAAAATTCCCTAGCTCGGCGAACAGGCAAACCAATCGTGCCCCCCGCTCAAGGTGTCTAGCGATATCGTCGCAAATCTGCCGGGGATGGTGCCCGGTACCAATCCTGGTGATTACCTGCCCGACGATGCACATTTTGATACAATGGAGGTGGACGAACACAAATACCAGTACGGGAAGCCTCTCGTCTGACCTGGTGATCCTCCTCTAACAACGATGATGCAAAGATTCCATAAGTGGTACATGGACACCTGCAAGTCTGGGAAGGATATTTTGACGCTGAGAGTTAAAGAGGAGCACGACCTCGTTGGAATTGATCTGTTGTCTGTTCCATTTGAGGAGTTCTTCCAGTTATTCAATCAAAAGGACCTCGATAAAATAATCATCACTTGCTACTGTCTGTAAGTACTATACTTCTGTAATTAAGTCTCTATATATAGCTCAGCTCTTTCATTGCATGTATATATAATTATCCTCACTATATTATGCAGATTGAAGATCGTCGAATGCAGAAATGCACAAATCTATGATATTGGGTTCATTAACACAAATCTCATAGATGAATGGACGGTTACATATAATGCGAAAGAAATTGAGGCCAACTTGCTACAATCGTTGCTTAAAAATCAAAACAAAGATAAAATACTCTTTCCTTACAACTTCAAGTGAGTGTTACTGTCTTCTGCATTTTTGGTTTCCCTTATTACTCGAGGTTATAGTAATGTAATTGATGAGTTATGCATGCGTGCGCAGCTTCCACTTTATTCTCCTAGAGATTAAGCTTGAGCAGGGACTAGTAACCGTCTTAGACTCAAGACGAAAAGATCCCAAGGAGTATGCGGCCATGACTGAAATGCTCCAGAAGTAAGTTCAATCGATCATTATCGCACCATAGCGGCAACTTTGGTCATTTCCTGATATCAAGTAATTATTTTCTTTGTCTCGCAGGGTTTGGAAAGTGTTCACCACAGAAGCTCCGGGACTGCCGGGGGAGCTGCGATTTACACACCCGAAAGTAAGTACTACTAGCTAGTTCCGCGCATCTCCCATTGATTCTACCTAGTTTCATCAATACCATTTATAATGCTTGATTATCAGTTTGATTGACCTTTATTTCTCGTAAAGTGGTTGTGGCAGGAAGGCGGGAATAATTTTTGTGGATACTACGTTTGCGAGTACATCTACAACGCGACGACCTCTAAGCGGGGCTACTCTGAAAAACAATATGAAGTGCGTAAGCAATAATATTCACAATTTTATTTTATTACCATCATTTGTGTTGAGTTTCATTCATATATATGTATTGACCCCCTTCTTTAAATTAGATTTGGCAAATGCGGGATGAACTCCTACCACAAGATCGCATAAAAGCAATTCAAGAGGAATTGGCGGGATTCTTTTTTGACCACGTCATCAATCCAGCCGGAGAATACCATGTGGAACTTGACATCAAATGTTAGGGATTGTAAGAGATCTTATATTGTATATATGTAGCTAGTAGCGTCGGATAGATATACGAAAACTTGTTGTTCGACCAATCTCTCGGAGAAGGAGGAGTCGATCACTTCTCTCTGTATATGTTCATGACGATCTTGTGTACTTAATGGTTTCCTTCATTTGCTTACTAGCTAGCGTGTCGAGTCCTCTCTATACGTATAGTAGGTAGCGTCGACCAAGCAGCGAGATAAAGAGGACACTTCTCTCTAGCTATTAGCTAGCTAACACAATATATGAAACCCCTAAATTAACCCTACAAAACCCCCAAACACCCCCACCACCCCCCCCCCTTTCAAAAAAAAACAAAACCCCAGCTCCTGAGCTGCTGACACGTGGATGATCTTTGGTCCCGGTTGGTGTTACCAACCGGGACTAAAGGCCCTCCTCTTTGGGCTCGCCGCTGCGGCCACGTGGAGTCCCATCTGTCCCGGTTCGTATAAGAACCGGGACTAAAGGTGTTGGGTTTTAGTCCCGACCCTTTAGTCCTGGTTCCCGAACCGGGACAAATGGGCCTTACGAACCGGGACAAATGAGCTTTTTTCTACTAGTGATATACTCTTGAGGTGGGCATGGAGACGTATCAAGCCTCTCGGGAGTGGATGCGAAGTACCCAACACTATGATGAACCACAATTGAGGGTCACAATCAATGCGGAACTCTCGGTGTTATTTCTATCGAGGCCGGGCCTTGGGCTGAAGATCTTCATGTTGCAAGACGAAAAAGAAGAGTGAGGATGGTGCTACTTACGGATGGCTCTACACTCGCACTGACAGGTTGGAACCACCTAGGCAGATTGAAAGAAAAGCAATGCGAATATACTTAAGCTTGTTAGGAGCACCATGCTACTCAAGGATAGCCAGGGCACATGTACACCGGTGACCTTGAGACTGGAGCGATGGAGGAGGTGACATAACGACTGTTTCGATCGGGTTAACATCGGAAGTCCGTCTTGTTGGATATGGACTGACTTGCGTTCCTTATTTCCCAGCTTGGTATGTGGTGGATACGTACATGTAATGTACCTTGAGTCGACACGAAGAAGTTACCCCGGGGATTGTTAGATTTTTTATCCTCTTTATGCTGCCACACTGAATGAATCCGGATTATCATCGTTGGGTCAATTCATGATTGTTATTGGTTTTGACGAACATCAAGTTCAAAATATCTAGTGCTAAATTTTGCATTGAAGATACATGTGAGCTTTATGGATTTATTTTCCATTTTCACTAATTTTGAGCATGGGCGAAAGATTCATGCGCGCGTGCCTGTGTGTGTGAGAGTGTTCTTCACAGTGAAAAAATAGCGTGCTTTGACAAAATAGCCTGACCCTTAAAAGACGTCATTAGCTCGCTATAGCATGTCTGGTTCCTTTGCTTGTGGATGGATGCGAGTATCTATGTTGCCGGTCTCGCGATCCTTGTGGGGCGGTTGAGATTTATGAAGCTTGGGCGGAAGTCTAATTTTGGCTCTTTGGCCGGAACCGACAACTGTGATGTCCACGTCGACGTTACCTCCTTGGAGGAGTTGTTGTGTGCCGCCTGCTCTCCTGTCCCCGAGGTCCAGGCTCTAGGGTAATCCCTAGATCTAGGCCTTAATGGATTGGACAATGGTGGCACTGCTCGTTTGTTTCCCTTCTAGAAAGATTCTTTTTGGAGTTGGACCCTAATGCAGATGAGTCGGCTAGGGCTCGAGAGGGTGCCAAGGGTGGCTGCCCCGAGTTTGGTAGCGCTACTATTCTCGCCGCCTCACTCGTCGATGTCCTGATTTGGGTGGTTGAGGCATGTATGTCGTGCATGGCGGTTGATAGCAGCGATCCAATGTGGCGGTGAGGCATTGCAGAGGTGGTGCGTGACGGCAGTGCAGGCGATGATAGCCCGCGGCGTAAATGGCCGAGCTATGGATCCGGGTGCTCTACAAGGTTGGTGGTCGTAGGTCGCCCCATGATGTTTTCTTATTCTCGTAGCCGCATCAACAAGAAGAGCATGATTAAGTTATAGAGGCAAATTGGTTTGATGCCAAAAATTGGCATGCCAAATTTTGGCAACTGCCAAATGCTGGCTAAAGATGGATTGCATACCAAGTTTGGTTGTCAATCTCACCAAAGGTTGCCAAATGTTGGCAATTTTTGATTTTGTCAAATATTGGCAATACCAAATGGTGATAGCAAACTAACCAGCCTCATAAACTAATTTTAAGCTGATCAAAATTATAACCAAATCGAGGGGACTTTGGTACCACTATCATGATAACTATGTGAACCTTGTATACGCAATTAACTACATAAGTACTGTACTTCTTTTAATCTCGGTCATTGTGATATAGGTGCACGTTTGATTCTTACAAATGAAAGACGACAATGTGAATTGATTTGATGTGAAGTCATGTTTTTTCTCTCAAATGTTACCCTTTTCTGCTAAGAAACATGTTTCAGCTAAGAGCATCTACAGTTGGGCGCCTCAAACCCGCCTCATACGTTCGGGCGGGCCGCCCGGTCACTGTCCGGGTCACAAATTTTTTGACCCAGACGGCTTCCTCAAACGGCCCTCAAACACCCGGGCTGACCGGCACCCCTCATATCCAGCTCAAATATGGGGCGCCCGGGCGCGCCCGGGCATGCCCGCGATGTCGGACCCGGCCCACGCTGGCTCACCCGACCCCACATAAATTCCTCCCCATCCGTTCGCCGGACCAAATACTAGCCACTTCACTCCCCTCCCCTGCACTCCCCCCGCCACCCAAGCTCGTCTCCGGCTCCTTCCGGCCGTCTCCGGCATGGCAAGCAGTGGATCCGAGTCCTTCACCTCTAGATCCATTGACCCCGTGCTCATCCCACGAGGCCGCGAGGAGCCATCCGGCTTGCGCTCCGCCGCTCCCAGGAGGAGGCCCGTGCGAGGCAGCGCTCCGACTCCTTCCGTCGGGAATCAATTGCGTCAGCCCAGATGGTGCATGGATCCGGCGCTAGGCTAGCCGTAGGTCCGTGTGGCATCCAAACGCACTGGCGGACGCGCAACCCCTCCGTTTCCGCACCGAGTATGGGGACGCACCATGGGCATCGTCCGACGAGGCCATGTCACGACGTGCTTGCCGTGCAAGTCACCAGGCGCGGGAGGCGGCAGCAGCCCTCGCGGCGGTGGACGTCAGCGAGGCGGAGTCGCATTCTCCGGCGTCTCGTATGGGGCATTAGTCTGGGCGCCGCAACCACATCGTCGTCGACGTCCGCGGCTCATCCCAGGACGGATCAGTCACCGATCTGACGTCCACCGGCTCCGTTTGGGTTCCAAGCTCCGATGAGGAAGAGTAGGGCATCCGAGACGGCGACACCTTGAGTCCCCTGAGCCGGCTCGTGTCCCATGCCCTACTTTACCTTGCCGGCGACCGGACCAACACTTATTGGAATTCAACCGGCCGTCGGACATGGCCAGGGCGGAGCCGGGCAAGCTCCACTTAGATTAGGTTTCACGTTGCATGTAATAATATGGATTTGAGGTTTCTAATTTGAGGTATCCGGATGTGGAATGCATTTTTTGAGGCGTGACCGGTCACTGTCCGTGTCGGATTTGCCAAATCCAGCTGTAGATGCCATGTTTTCCTGTTTCTCCGATACAGAAAGAATGACTGAGTACTCCCTCCGTCCGGAAATACTTGTCATCAAAATTGATAAAAAGAGATGTATCTAGAGACTAGATACATCTCTTTTTATCAATTTTGATGACAAGTATTTCCGGACGGAGTGGAGTACATAGTATTATTTGTTTTGATATGTTATTATGCAGACGTGGCATTTTGGCTCATAGGTTCATATACACCTATTATAAAATATATGTAAAAACACATTTTAAATGTAAAAAAAATTGAGGAAAAATCCCACGTGTACATCCAGACATTATATTTGCGTGCACAGAGTTTCGATGAAAGAAAACATTTTTTATGGTGTGTACAAAAAAGACGGAAAAATGCCTCATGAATAGTTGTAATCAAGCATTGAAAATTGTCTTCTTTACACAAGCCACACAAAAAAATGTCATTTTTCACCAAAACTTTGTGCACGCACATACAATGTCCGGATTTACACGCAGGGTTTTTCCTCGTATTTTTTTAAAATTCTCAAAATGTGTATTTGGACAATGGATGCGTATACACCTATGAGCCGAAGCCAATTTCCATTATTATGCTTTCTATATAGTACATACTTTCGTTTCTCCTGGGGCTTGAGTGACATGATTCTTGCACTAATGACATGCATGTCCCTGAATCGGAGGTTGTATACAACGTGATCGCGAACAGGAAAACAAGAAGAGAAAAAACGTGATCACCAACACGGGCCGAAGTGGCGAAAGGCCCTTTTAACTTCCAGTAATGCTACACGTACAAATGAGTTACATGATTTTACAAAGAGGGTTAACTTAATTGGTTAATAGGTGAGGGAGGCGGCCCACCCCTGAAAATCAGGGGAGGCACGTTTGTGATTGGTTACTAGATGAAAAGAGCCTGTAAAATTCTATATTCTTTTGTACATCTAGCATTTCTGTTTAACTTCACGGAGAGTCCAACCAAACCAGCCCTGGGTTTCCAAATGTACGCCAAACCTACTTCGAGGCTCCTCCTGTCGCACGGCATGTGTTTCACAAGAAGATCGATCTCCATAGCCCCCGGAGGAAGAGACGACGGCGATGTCGCTCCCAGAGGACGTGGTGCGCGAGGTCCTCGTGCGCGTGAAGGACGAGGGCGACCTCTTTACCTGTGCCAGGACGTGCAGGTGGTGGAGCTGCCTCGAGGCTTACGTCCGGCGCCGCCGCTGGCCGGACCACAGGTCGTCGTTCCTCTTTGGCTTCTTCATTGCAAAAAGTTCTGCGAGGTCCCTCTTCCCGACTTCGGCATCGGTGTTCGGGTGCGATCGCCGTCTCCTCTGTTCCTTCTTCCCGGACGCCGCCAGAGGCCTTCTCAAGCACACAACGCCCCTTGCCGCGCGCCATGGCCTCCTCCTCGTGCGCCTCCCTTCCTCCCGTGCCCTGCTTCACCTCGCCGTGTGCAATCTGCTTGCCGGCACATGCGATGTTGTTCCCCCGCTGCAGAGCGATTGGAAGTATCGTGACAGTGGCTATGCCATCTTGACTGCCGCAGACTGCTCCTCAATCAGCGAACGGCAACCTTCGTCGTCTATTCACCGGGCTACTCGGCTTTGTTCAAAGTTCTGGTCATCTGCAGCAATATCGATCACCAGCCGTGCACCCTCCACGCGTTCTCATACAGGGAGGCGACGTGGAACACGCCTACAGAAATAGTTTGCAACCCTACCAAGGTTGGCACCTGTGGCCCGCTCATGCATCGCAACGCCGTTGTGTGCCACGGCATGGCACACTGGCTTGTTGGGTGGAATTTCTTGCCTCCTTATGCCTCTAGGTTGCATACTATTGATGTGGATGCTGAGACCTGCCAAGTCTCCCTAAAAAGGATTGTGAGCCCGATCATACACAATTTACACATATACGATGAACCACAACTTAGTGTTGCTGCTAATTGGGCACTATCATTGATTTACATGGAAAGGCCAGGCAATAATGTTCAAGGATTCCGGCTAAAAATATTTACACGGAAAGATGACGAAAAAAGTGAGGACGATGGTCCTGTAGGATGGCTTTATAGTCGAGTCGTTGAGCTAAAACCACCCAACCAAATTCAAGCAGAAGGGCTGCACTTGACCTTTCTGGGAGAGAAGGGTGGCACGGTGGTTGTCAGGGACAACTACATGAACTTCTACGCTGCTGATCTTGAGATAGGAGTGATGGAGAAGTTGATGTATCATGGCCGCGTTAGTAGACGGATGTTCATACCCTTTGAGATATATTGGCCATGAACTTGAATCGAAGAGATAATCCTCCAAGAATTTTAATTCTTTTACTTCCATATAAATTGTTGGTAAAACTCCTATGTTTGTGCTTGGATGAGTCCTGATAATTGAGCTTAGTATTTAATATGAAGTATTTTTTTGTGTGTTTGATGTAGATACTGTACTAGTTTTTAGAGTTATAAAGCCGCCATGCATGTACTTGGCAAAGTACTGGATTTGCATAGTGCACATCCTTTACTGAGTTCTTTATAGCCGCATTCAGTATTCTGTTGCCTTTGCTGAGTGCCCAACAGGATGCACTAGGCTAACAGCTTGAAAGTCGGCAATGAGGCCGATTCCAGTAGTGATGACAAGTTTTATTAAATTTAATTAATCGATAATTACGTAGGTTGGAATTTCACCCAAAGGTAAACCAGGGGGTTCACTGAGCCAACATCTCATCTTTATTTTGAAATAACAAAAGGTAACTAGGTCAAGAGCCACATCATTATTTGTTTCTCAAAATCAGAACTTCACCAAGGCTCCGGGATGACTTTCTTGCCTGGCACCCGGAGCGTACTGGTGTGTTTATGGTACGTAGTGCATGTCGATTGGCAACAGCCCAGCATGATGAAGTTTTTGCGGGTGGTGCGTGTAGCGCGCAGCCGGATGGCGAGCGGACACTATGGAAGGTCATCTGGCAGTCTGCGGTACCACAGAAGATGAAGATTATGGCATGGAAAATCGTGTCCAGAGCGTTGGCAACGGCAGAGAACAAAATGAACCGACACATCTCCACGCACGCTACATGTCCGGTCTGCTGCAGGGAAGTCGAAGGGACGTTCCATGCAGTCTGGCCCATACCACGCAAGGAGGAGATTACAGATTTTGATTGCGAAGACATGATGGCTCGGTCATTTTCTCGGCATACCGGTTTTTGTTTAATTGCAATGACGCTCTGGAGACTGAGATCCACGCGCTGATGATCGGTATGGCGCTTGCCCGTCAACATGCAGGACTACCAGTTATGGTTCAGTGTGATGCTTCTACTGCCCTATCTTGTTTATCCGGTTGTAGCTTAAATCGTTCGGCTTATGGTCATTTAGTAGCAGAGGTTAAGTCTTTAATGATCGATAGTGTTTATTCCCCAGAAAGTGCATAGGTCTCAAAATAGTGTTGCAGATTGCAAGCGAGCTCTGGCTGTGTGGCTCGATAGAGGACCCCTATGTATTGAGAATCTCTTGCCAAAGGATTGTAACGCTGCCATATTGGAATAAACTACTTCCTTCATTCCCTTATACAAGGCCACTACGAAAAATACATTTTGCATCTATACAAGGCCACTAACAATAACCGAGGCAAAACTTAATGATGTTTCCTCGTACTAGTAAATTGTTTAATACTTGCATGCATGTAGTCATAATGACACTGTGCTACTTCCTTCTCATTCCTTCCTTGCATGCATGCGGGCGTATTAATGACCCCGGTTAATAAGAAGAAAAGTTGGCTTGCAAAATAGTAGTCATTAAATTTTATCTTGATACCTGTAATTTAAGTCTGTGGCCTTGTGTAAGAGAATGGAGGGAGTACTATTGTTTTCAAAAAAAAAAACTGTCCGTGTAGAAATTAATTAGTGACCTCCAAGAGTCTTTGACTCCGCCTGCACCATCTTGGAACCATACAATCAGCTGGGTCTGGGTGCAACCTTTCTCGCATTGCTATCCTTCAATCTGACATCGATTACGTACAATCAAGGGGAGGCAACTACCAAAGCATGCAGAACAAATATCTCTTTCCTCCCCTAATCCGAGGATGTCTACGAAAACAGGACCAGCCAACACAGGTCAAAATCGAGTTGAAGCTGAATCTGACTCTCAAAATGTGGTAAATTATTGCCATGGCCAAAATCAATGGTGGGACTCTGCTGCGGAGATCTTTGCGGAATGCATAGATATAGCTACGTCAATAGGGAAGGTCATCTTTAGACATTGTTTTCGTGATGCAAATTATGTTGCTCATGAGCTAGCAAAGTTTAGTTATTGTAATAAATGTGATGATAGTTGGATAAATGAACCTCCTGAGTTCATTGTTGGCCAACTAGTGAACGATGTAATTGTTCTTTGATTTTAATAAAGCTAGCCATGATGGCCTTCCTAAAAAAAACACGGGCGGGCCGAAGTGGCGAGAGGCCCTTTTAACTTCACAGAGAGTCCAGCGAAGCCGGCCGTCCTTGGGTTTGCAAACCTATGCAAAACCTACCTCGAGGCCCCTCCGGTCGCACGGCGAGTGTTTCCCACGATCGATCTCCCCAGCCCCCGGAGGAAGAGACGACGGCGATATCGCTCCCAGAGGACATGGTCCGCGAGGTCCTCACGCGCGTGAAGGACGAGGGCGACCTCTTTACCTGTGCCAGGACGTGCATGCGGTGGATCTGCCTCGCGGCCGACGTCCGGCGCCGCCGCAGGCCGGACCACAGGTCGTCGTTCCTCTCCGGGTTCTTCATTGCAAAAAGTTCTACGAGGCCCCTCTTCCCAATGCCGGTATCCGTGTTCGGGCGTGATCGCCGTCTCCTCCGTTCCTTCTTCCCTGACGCCGCCAGAGGCCTCCTCAAGCGCGCAACGCCCCTTGCCGCGCACCGCAGCCTCCTCCTCATGCGCCTCCCTTCATCCCGTGCCCTACGTCACCTCAGGGCCGGTCCTGAGATTTTGGGGGCCCAGGGCGAAACTATAATCCGGGGCCCTTCGGGGCCCTTATTATAAAAGGGCCCTTATTATAAATATCTAGTTAATAATCATCATATGTACATATAATTTGTATCAAAGAAAATAATTAAGTGCATCTAAAATAAGAGAAGTGCTTCGGTACAACCCCCCTCCTAAACATAGAAAGGGTAGTATTGTCCATACTAATTTTCGTATAGTATACCCACCGTCCGTCGTAGGACCGGCCGCCCGTGTACGTCCCGCCCCGTACGCATACCGATCGTGGTGTTCGATCGGCCCACCCCCCGACACCACATCCCCGCCTAGGAAACCCTAGCGGCATCAACGCCGCCGTGACACCACATCCCCGGCCACTGCTCCCCGCGTGCGCACGCCGTTGCTGCGCCGCCGCCCGCCGCTCCAAGTTGGCGTGCCGCCGTCCGCCTCTGCGCCACCGCCCACTGCTCCGTGCCGCCGCCCGCCGCTCCGCCTAGAGGGACAGGGTGGTCGCGGGCTCGCGGCTGACGGCGGCGCCTGCGCGGGCGCCGGCCGGCATTCCCTGAGGTGCGTCCTGTGGCGGGGTGGTCCAGGATCTCGTCCATGAAGCACTAGAGCATCGTTACTGCGCTACTGTTGTCGTCCATCACCAAGAAGCAGAAGCAGGGCGGTACGTCTCCCTTCCCTCGCTCGCTCATACTCCCTCTTAGTATCTTGTTCATACGTACATCAGCACATGGCTATTGCTAGTTTCCATGGTCCCGTTCCGTGGGATTGGTGATGGAATTGTTCATTTGTCCCCAATCTCATTGCTGGAGTTTGGTCCTAATTAGAGGCTCTGCTGAATTATCACCTGGTTCTAGTGCATATTAGAGCAGTTACATTGTTTTAGTTTTTCAATGCAACTTGCCCGGCCCTGCATCTTATCAAAAGCTACAGCTGCTATCACACTTGCGCTAAGATTTACATTCATAATTTTTTGGTTCATATGCTGTAGGTGTCGCTTGGTATTGTGGGGTCGTATTGTGCCATCAAGTGAGCATTTCAAGCGGCAAGAGCCTATGTTAGTAATTTTGAAGACCTTTTTATGCTTTTTCTTGTTTTTAGTAGTTGAATTTCATGAGTCTTGGTTGAGTAGATTTGCATTTGTCCTGCAGAAGCTTGCCAATCTCCGACAAACAGAACCGCAAAGTGAATGCGTTCCAGTTGAACTTCCTTATCAACTTAATATTTTGCACTAAGGCATAGTACTTCTTCGGAACGTATTCATGAAACACTGGTGCAATTATAGTTCCTAAGAGAACTAGAAACGTCATCCGAATGAAGTCATCGTCCGTGGTGTTATTCCTCACAATCTTTTCGATCAGATCATCAATCATGATCTTACCATTTTTTTTGTTAACAAAAGTAACTGGTATTTTTTTTATTGCTTTTTCTCCTTCTGTCCTAAGAAAACCAAAAACATCCAGTCCATCGTTTTTCCAACCAAATATGGAGTACACATCATCATGCCTTAGTGAAATAAGGCCTTTACTTCCAGAACTCTCTTGGATCATGAATTTTTTGCTAAGTGGATTGTAACCTTGGAGTAAAAAGTGAAGCAAAAAATCACGCATCTTTATCGATGGTATTCTGAACATGCCCTGCATATCCGTTTCATAAAACCTGAATTTCTGACTTGGTGACAGTCTGTCAACTAGGCTAACCCACTTTTGAACAGAACATGGAATCACACCGTCGATATTCATACTGCATGAAATAGTTTTCTGTCACGTACGATGCAACTGCTATGTCGTTTTTCGTACTAAAAAACACACAAAAAAAAACTTACACGACGGCCGACCGTCCTGGCTGGTGGCGGCGGAAGGGGCACCAGCGGCGTATAGACGGCGACGAGTCAGGGCAGGCAGGCCGGCGCGGGCGCACCGGTGCCGTTTGGACGGTTGGGCGACGGGCGGCGTACGTCGGCGGTACGTGCAGATCGCGGCGGCGGCGAGACGGGGTGAAGGAAAGTAAAAAGAATAGGGAGGTAAAGTTGCATGCACGTCGGCTAAGGACGTCGCCCGAGCGCAGATTGCGGCGGCATTCTTACTGGGACGGGCCCATGCACGCATGCGCGTCGGTTAGCGAGACAGTCGGCGATGCAATCCCAACGATGCAATCCCTCCTTGCCAAAATCTTGGACGTATTAAATTCTGCATGCAATCCCAACGATAGCTACTTTTGTGGATGAGCATCTCGTGCGGTTACCTCTCATCGTTTGAGATTGGATCGGTCAACAAAGAGTGGGTCAAAGTATTTATCAAGAAAAAAAGAAAAAAAAAGAGTGGGTCAAAGTAGATCGTGCATGCTCCCCACTTTTTTTTAGTTACCTCGTGCGATGGCTCATGTAACGATCAATGCATTAATTTTCGTGCTAATACCTAATACGCCCAAGATGTATTTTTGCATGCAACTTTTTTTCAAAAGGCACCATTCGGGTCTGCAGGAGGATCTAAGTCCGATAATGTTTTTTTTATCTTAATCGAATGGGCTCGCATTTTTTTCACGGGCTACAATGACCATGGCGAGCACGCACGCCAAAATTTGTCGCGTTTCGACGCTGTTTGCATTTTCTACGATTTTTCAGGTCAAAAACCCTAAAATACTGCCCGGACGTGACGCAACATGCGTTCGGTGTCGGATTTCATTCATTTTTTGCGTGGGGCACCGGGGTGGGGCCCCACACGCCCTGCCAAAAGTTGGGTACATTCCGTGAATGTGCTCAGGTACTTCATGTGCAACGAAGGGGTTTCGGTACGGGCGGAAGGGACCCTCCGATGCATGTGTCTCCTTCGCATCCGCCAAACGGGCTCACTTTTTTTTCACGGGCTACAATGACCATGGGAAGCATGCATGCCAAAAATTGTCGCGTTTCGACACTGTATGCATTTTCTACGATTTTCTCGGCCGAAAACCCTAAAATAGTGCCCAGACGTGACGCAACGTGCGTTCGGTATCATATTTCGTTCATTTTTGGCGTGGGGCACCGGGGTGGGGCCCCACACGTGCTGGCAAAAGTTGGGTACATTCCGTGAATGTGCTCAGGTACTTCATGTGCAACGGAGGGGTTTCGGTACGACCGGAAGGGACCCTCCGATGCATGTGTCTCCTTCGCATCCGCCAAACGGGCTAACATTTTTTTCACGGGCTACAATGACCATGGCGAGCACGCACGCCAAAATTTGTCGCGTTTCGACGCTGTTTGCATTTTCTACGATTTTTCGGGCTGAAAAACCCTAAAATACTGCCCGGACGTGACGCAACGTGCGTTCGGTGTCGGATTTCGTTCATTTTCTGCGTGGGGCACCGGGGTGGGGCCCCACACGCCCTGCCAAAAGTTGGGTACATCCCGTGAATGTGCTCAGGTACTTCATGTGCAACAGAGGGGTTTCGGTACGGGCGGAAGGGACCCTCCGATGCATGTGTCTCCTTCGCATCCGCCAAACGGGCTCACTTTTTTTTCACGTGCTACAATGACCATGGGAAGCATGCACGCCAAAATTTGTCTTGTTTCGACACTGTATGCATTTTCTACGATTTTCTCGGCCGAAAACCCTAAAATAGTGCCCAGACGTGAGGCAACGTGCGTTCGGTATCAGATTTCGTTCATTTTTTGCGTGGGGCACCGGGGTGGGGCCCCACACACCCTGGAAAAAGTTGGGTACATTCCGTGAATGTGCTCAGGTACTTCATGTGCAACGGAGGGGTTTCGGTACGGCCGGAAGGGACCCTCCGATGCATGTGTCTCCTTCGCATCCGCCAAACGGGCTCACATTTTTTTAACGGGCTACAATGACCATGGCGAGCGTGCACACCAAAAATTGTCACGTTTCGATGCTGTTTGCATTTTCGACGATTTTTCGGGCCGAAAAACCCTAAAATACTGTCCGGACGTGACGCAACGTGCGTCCGGTATCGGATTTCGTTCATTTTTTGCGTGGGGCACCGGGGTGAGGCCTCACACGCCCTGTCAAAAGTTGGGTACATTCCGTGAATGTGCTCAGTTACTTCATGAAGTACGTCCGGGCCCTGCCAAAAAGTGGGGAGCATGCACGATCTACTTTGACCCACTTTTTTTTTTGATAAAATACTTTGACCCACTCTTTGTTGACCGATTCAATCTCAAACGATGAGAGGTAACCGCACCAGATGCTCGTCCACAAAAGTAGCTATCGTTGGGATTGCATGCAGAATTTAATACGTCCAAGATTTTGGCAAGGAGGGATTGCATCGCCGGCCGTCTCGCTAACCGACGCGCATGCGTGTATGGGCCCGTCCCAGTAAGAATGCCGCCGCAATCTGGGCGACGTCCTTAGCTGACGTATACAGCCCGACGTACGTACATCCCCGTCACGCGCGTACCGACGTACGTACAGCCCCGTCGCGCGCGTACAGCGCCCGTCACCTTTTAAGTGCCTGGACGATCCTACCCTTTTTAATGAAAGGGTATCGGACGATCTAGACCGTTATTGTAATTAGGGGGGGTTGTACCGAAGAAGAAGTGCTAAAATAATTGTGCATATCACATAATGTATCACATATTACCTTCAAAAATTTCTCCTTATGCGTTCCTTCTCCTTTGTGATTTGTTGTTGTAACTCTTTATCAATTGATTCATGCTTGCTCAGTCTAACTCTTAGTTCATTCTAAGAGTTCATGTTGGTAATATGGTCGACACTAGCTTCGTGCCCTTTCAGTCTTTCATTAATATGCCTCCAATCACAAAACCCGTCATTCCCCATTGCACTCGTGCATTTATCAGAATTGAAAAGCTTACAGGAAAAACAAAACACTTTTTTTGTGTGTTTTGAAAAAACTAACCATTTCCTATCACGCACCTCTCCATTGCTCATCTTTGTTGAGTAATGACTATACGAAAAATGTCTTGAATTTTCATCCAAAGGATATTCAGTATTTTCTTCTTCCCTTTTAGGCCCCTTTTTCACTAATATGTCCCTCGCTTTGTTCTCAAGATTACCCCAACTGCTTGAATCATAAATATCCACAGTAACCGGTTACTGGTCAACACTAGTAGATTCTGCCGTAGATGAATTAAATATGGGCTCATGATCACTCACATTGCTATCATCCATGTTGACGTCAACATTGCCTTCTGTACGAGTATGACCATCATCTTCGTGATTGCCATTAGTTTGGCCACCCGCAAGAACTATCGCCAACTCATCTGGATTTCTTGGAGTGCTTGTATCGCTCTTATAATATTTAAAAAGAGATCCACTCAATGCATCTTTCTCCTCATCTGCCTCCTTTTTCCTTTTATGACCTCCGGATGGATACTTTCTACTCGAACTCGACATGACCCTTCTCAAATTCAAAGGAACAATTAGCTTTTAAAATTCGCGCAAAGCTAATTAAAATTTAAAATTTTAGATAAAGTACCGAAGATCATCTAATATAATGAGAAACTGCTAGGGTCTAATATAGTACCTTCTCTCTGTAATCTAATCGGCAACGTGGGCGCAGTGATTCAAGCGCCCTAAAAACAATTCGTCAGTTCCTTGTTAAGCTGTTCGATCGATCGAGAAATTGGGAACTAGGATTAGAAAGAAAAGAAATAGGACGAAGATCATGCGAGGGAAGAGGGCGCGACCAGATGTACCTGCCGCAGTGGTCGCGTCGTTCGTGAGGAGGCAGAGTCGAAGAGATTAGACAAACAGGAAAAAAGGGCAGGGAACAACCGATCCAAAGTTACAGAAGGAAATCAATCCAACGATTCCTTTTCCTATCTCCGGTTTCCACGTGACTACGTACAAACATGGGCCAGGCCCAACATATCTTTACTTTCCTAGGCTAGTAGTGATCTCGGGGCGATCGGCCAGAAGCTGAGCGAGGCGCGCTGAGACGCGTGAGAGATAGATTAGTTTCAGTTTTTCCCGATCGAAGACCTGTATATACGTACGTACCTATACCTGGGAGGGGGCCCCTGACTTTTGGGGGCCCGGGGCGGCCGCCCCGTTCGCCCCTCCCCAGGACCGGCCCTGCTTCACCTCGCCGTGTGCAATCTGCTTGCCGGCACATGCGATGTTCTACCCCCACTGGAGAGCGATTGGAAGTACCGTGACAGTGGCTATGCCATCTTGACTAGCGGAGACTGCTCCTCAATCAGGAAGCGGCAACCTTCGTCGTCGTATTCACCGGGCTACTCGGCTTTGTTCAAAGTTCTGGTCATCTGCAGCAACAGCGATCACCAGCCGTGCACCCTCCACGCGTTCTCATACAGCGAGGCGACGTGGAACACGCCTACAGAAATAGTTTGCAACCCTACCAAGGTTGGCATCTCTGGGCCGCTCATGCATCACAACGCTGTTGTGTGCCACGGCACCGCACACTGGCTCGTTGGGTGGAATTTCTTGCCTCCTTATGCCTCTAGGTTGCATACTATTGATGTGGATGCTGAGACATGCCAAGTCTCCCTAACGAAGATTGTGAGCCAGATCATACACAATTTTACACATATACGATGAAGCACAACTTAGTGTTGCTGCTAATGGGGCACTATCATTGATTTACATGGAAACGCCAGGCAATAATGTGCAAGGATTCCGGCTAGAAATATGCACACGGAAAGATGACGGAAAAAGCGAGGACGATGGTCCTTTAGGATGGCTTTATAGTCGAGTCGTTGAGCTAAAACCACCCAACCAGATTCGAGCAGAAGGGCTGCACTTAACCTTTCTGGGAGAGAAGGATGGCACGGTGGTTGTCAGGGACAACTACATGAACTTCTACGCTGCCGATCTTGAGACAGGAGTGATGGAGAAGTTGATCTATCACACGCCCGTGTTAGTAGATGGATGTTCATACCCTTTGAGATATATTGGAAGACATTTTAATCATTATTATTCCTTGTACACCCTTTGAGATGCACATGAACTCGACACGAAGAAACCATCCTTCGATTTTTTTTACTTTCATAAATGGTTAGCAAAATTCATATATTAAGATTCACATGACCTTACAATTGCCGATACTCGATCTTCGTCCAATCATGCACCAGGGTGTCCCTCCCAAAGGCGGCGGCATCCACCAGGGTGACCTCCCGTAGGACATGTTCCATAAGATTCTCATCTGCTTGGAGGACACCCTCGCTCTCTCCGCTGCACTATCATGTGTAGGCGGTGGAGCCGCCTCATATCCGACACTTTCTTACCTCGACGTTGCTGGCCGAATTGATAAGGGGGCATGTGCACATGGTCGACCTTTCTAGTTTCTTCACCGTGAAACGGCCTGATCGTACGGACCCCACTTTCATTCCGGGGGGAGCTATCCTTCGCGAAGTTTTTCATACAGACACCACAGTCGGGGTTCGGCCCCGGACGATGCACCCTCTCCTACTTTTTCCCAGACGCCGACCCGCACATCCTCAATGGTCTGGTGCCACTCACCGCATGTTGTGGCATCCTTCTCGTGCGACTCGCCGCCCATGGTGTTTTCTCTATCAATATCGCATTGTCATGTGCAATCTGCTTGCCGGCGCATGCGACGTGCTTCCTCCACTAAGTGATGATTTGGATTTCAGTACAAGCGGCCACGCCATCATAACAAGTGCAGACTAGGCCTTTCAAAGTGCTAATCCTCGGCAAGATGTATCATGGGCGCCAGCCCAACCTCTGCACGTTGGCATCCATCAAGGCCAGGTGGATCAAGCCTACAAAAATAACTTTTGGCGCCGAGGCGAATATTCGTGACTGTACACATCCTGATGCCGCCCTGTCTCACGACAACGTGCATTGGTGGGTTCGGTCTTGGTAAGTCTACTACTCTCTTGACATGGACACACTAGTACATAAAGGCGTGTGTTGCCGCGCGCCCGTGCAACTCGAGAAATAAGCAATATATATGTTGGATAAAGTGGTCCACTCACGTTAGTGTTTTCACATTTATGAGTAGAGAGTATGCAAACATGAACATACAATATTGTATCTTGTTGGGCCAAATATATTTCAGTGTGATACTGAAGTTCATCAATATCACCCTGTTTTATTTGAAGATGCAGCTACCAAGCACGTTGAAATTTTGCATAATAACACACAACTCTGAAAACAACTGCACAAACACATAGCATGGTCCTGGCACATTTGACGTATAAGTTACATGCTTCATTTCACATTGAAGCTTATAAAAGTTTTATGGCTCTCCCAAAATAACACTCCCTCCGTATCAAAATATAAGACTTTTCTTTTACAATCAGAGTGTCAAAAACATCTTATGTTTTGATACAGAGGGAGTACTTCATAATTTCTCACCATCCTAAGAATCACTTGATATGTGTTTTCTACCTTTTCGCAACATGGTCTCATGACATCGCTTGTTCTTCCTGAGGTGTGATATCTTCAGATCCCTACTCCCCTCTTTATACTATGCTTCTTTTTTAGTGAATCCTGAATCATTGGCATTTTTTCATTTAAGCCACAGAAGTAGATGTCTGCACCGCCACCCAAATGTTCGAAACATTAATTGTTTGTACCTATCTATATTGCACCATGAATGCTGACATCCATCTTGCAACCACTATTGTTCCTGTGCTCCCTACTTAGTGCTTTGTCAAACCTCTCAAAGATGAACCACAAACACATACAATCAAACTTGTGACATTGCAAGTTTATCAAATTTCTCACTATCTAGTGCACACAAAATGGCTCCATGCACAACGATTTCAATTTTTGAGGCTTATTTCACTTTCTATAATTTTCTCCAAAATTGGGTCAAACTTTTTAGGATGGCCATTCATGCCAAATGTTTGAGAAATTAAATTTTGGTTGTCCCAGTGCATACACCACCAATATTAAAGGTTGAAATGATTTTTGCCAATTTTCAGGACCAAACTACATCACACTTGTAGTTCAAATTTAAGCAAGTTCTAACAGATCACTATTGTCAATTGTACGAAGTATTTTCTTGTGTTGGATGTAAGTACTTCATTTTTTAAGTGAAGGTTATCATTCATATACTCGGCAAAGTACTGGGTTTGCCTGGTGTGTACCCTTTACCGAGTTCAATTATGGCCGCTCTCGGTATTCTGTTGCCTTTGCTGAGTGCCCAACAGCATGCACTAGGCTAACAACTCGAAAGTCGGCAATGAGGCCGATTTCCGTAGTGATGACTAGTTTTATTAAATTTAATCAGTAATCACATGGGAAATGATTAGCATCCACCGGCGGATTGCTCCCAAACATCAACCGCCTCCATCGTCTACCACGTGTCCATGTGGCCCCATCCGTTCTCTACCTTTCCTTTCCTAGAAACATCTCGATCCTATCGCTCTTCGTCTCACCCAGGAACAGTTGCAGGGCCTCGGCTCGCACGGGCATCGTGTCGTGGCCTTATCACGGCAGGTGTCCTAGAGAAAGGACTTAGTCGTGGAGCCATCGTGACGGGTTAGCTTAAAGGGGTTAAAGCGGACAAGGGACGCAGAGAGTTTATACTGGTTCGGCCCCTTGCGGTGAAGGTAAAGGCCTAATCCAGTTGTTGTGGAATTGCTAGGGTTTCGATGACCAGGGAGCGAATCCGCTATGCCTGGCTCTCGACTTGTTGTCTGTCTCCCCTCAAACCGCCGCCGGGTCGTCCCCTTATATACATGGGTTGACGTCCGTCGGTTTACAGGACCCCGAGGCCGGCTCATGAACATGTCCGGCTCGGTCTCTACTCTTTCTATCTTATAACACAAGTTTACATATCAATGTCGGTTTATGTCTACAGGCCTTAATCCGCCGTTGGGCCCCGGGCCTTCATAAAGTGCCTCCATCTTTGTCCAAATGGGCTTCAAGTATAATAACTCATTATGGGGATAACCCGGCCTCTCCTGGCCGGTTTATACCCAGTAGTAATATCCCCAACATTAGGCCCCAGATTGATTGGAACTGGTTCATGTCAATCTTCAACTTGAGAAAAATTCCTCTTTCAGCATCTTCGCATAAATCTTGTAAATCGCCACGACGTCATCTCCCGGTATCTTGATAAACCTCCATGACGTCACCTGTTATTAAAAATGGTATGTCTCTCACCTTCATTAATGAGCCTCCGACAATCGAGGCGACAGCTCTGCCACATATCCCGCTTTGGGCTCCTCGATTCTCGCACCTGTCACTTATCCATTCGCCTTATAAATAAAGCCGAAGGGTCCGTTTCATTTTTCCCCCTTGCCTCTTCGTCTTTCTCCTTCCTCGCGCCGACCCGACCGTCACTCGCAGCCGCCGTCGTCAAGCTCTGCCTTCTTCCTCAACTCCGGCCGCTGCATCAACCTGAACGGACCAGAAAAACGCGGTGCTCCTTCGCTGCTCCATCCGCATCTGTAAGTCCCTTTCCTCTTTCTCCAGATTCACCATTAGGGTTTCGGTGTTCGTCGGAGTTCATTAAAGCTCCGGCGATGTTCGTCCTTGTTTCTCTTAGTACCATAAATGGCTAGTTTGGATCTGATATTTCTTGTGCGGTCGTAGTCATAGCCCCTTTTTTCCTCATTAGAGCATCCTCTTCGTATAGAAAAACTCATCTGAATCCAATGACCTGTTGAAGCACCTGTATTTTAGGTCTGAATATATTCTAGTTTTCTGTCGCACTGCAGATCTGAAATTATCATATCACTTTGTGAAACTTGTTTTTCCCTCACTTAGGTATTTTAGATCTGTATCTTTCATACCAATATAGGCGGTTTAGCTTTGTCAAAAAACAATAATCCGGTAGGCATCATTAGTCCCCTCTTAAACCGCCGAATCATTGATCTTTGCACCTTCTCCACTGTCAGACTCCGGTTTAGTAATACCAAACTCCGGTTTTACAATATGTATATACCTCTGCTTCTGCTTATCTTGCATTGCTTTATGCTCGCCCGTCATAAATCTTAAACCGGCAATAAATGTGTTTCAGCTTCCCATTGAAATGGCCAAACAAGTTTACGAGTGCAACTGGGTTCCTTCCCGGGTTACTGAAGAGCAATTAAACATATGTGTCACAACTGGAGCTTTAGCCAAGAAAGAAGTCATCCACTGGAGGGTCCCTGGTCCGGAAAATCCTCCTGAACCCAAGGACAGAGAAGTAGTTGTATTCACTGACCATCTGGGTCGAGGCTTTAGCCCTCCTGGTTCAAAAAAATTCCGGGATGTGCTGGCCAACTTCCCACTCCACCCTCAAGATATTGGACCAAACTCTGTGTCCAATATTTGCAATTTCCAAGTATTTTGTGAGGCCTATCTTCAAGAGGAACCCACAGTTGAACTGTTCAGGGATTTCTTTTACTTAAACCGTCGCACAGAGTTCACAGACGGACCCAACACTGAGCTTGGTGGAATGGCAATTCAAAAGAGGAAGGATGTCAGCTTCCCTCATGCCAAGCTTCATAGTCACCCCAAGGACTGGAATCAGACTTGGTTTTACTGCAAAGACACATCTCCAACTGATGAAAATCCTCTGCCGGGTTACCGTCCCCACCGGCTTAGCAACACTCATCCCTTCCCTCAAAGGCTGACTACGAAGGAACGGTCCAACTATGCACCACAACTGTCAAAGCTCAGAGCCTTTATGGCAAACGGTTTGACAGGTGTCGACTTTGTTCGCTGTTGGATAACTTGGAGCATTCTGCCCCTAAGCCGGCGCCCCGGTTTAATGTGTGAGTATACAGGGGATTTGAAAGACCCTCAACGACACATCGACATTCAGCTAACCGAAGCCGAAATTACTGATGCTGTCAAGAAAATACTGAATGAACCGGAAGCTGTCTGTAGCCAGACCGGGTTAAGCCCTTTCTGCATCTCCAACAGGCCGCCCACTGTAAGAATCACAACTTTCTTGTTTTAGCTTACCCCTTTTCAAATAGTCTCAAAATTGTGTCCATCTTTCACAGGGCGATGACCCATTCTGGAAGAAAAAACCACAGGATAAACCGGCCAAACCACTTCGCCCGAAGACCAAGGTCACCAAGAAACCTGCCAAGAAGAGGACCACTGAATCTTCTGAACCAAATGCTGATGCGGCTCTGGCTAATATGGACTTAGAGGTAGAACTTGACTCTCTCGGTTCTTTCTTCATACACCTTATTGACAACGACTGTTATCAGGACGACGCCGAAGGCAGCCAGGCTGACGATGCAGAGGTAACTATCCTTTCTTCCGGTTCAGACCCTCTGCCAACACAGAAACTCCGTCAAGCAAACCAGAAAATAAAATTTTCTCACCCCTTAGCTCACTTGGACCCAAACTTTCTTTTGAAGAAACAGCAACCCGAAGCCCGCCGCACAACCCGGCACAGTGGCCAGGTAGTTACCTCTGCCGGTTTACCGAACACTCCAGTCCGAAAACGTCGAACAGAGGTCTCTTATACTCCTGATATTTCTTGCCCCAAGGCGGGTTGTTTTCGACAGCCCCTTAATCCGTCTGATTCAAATTATCAGGGAACACCTAATTCGTCCTCTGTCGAATCAACGGCCACACAACTTCCAACCCTCAAGACGGTCCCTGGGTAGGTTATGCTTTAATCTTATCCTTAATGTGTTATGTTTGCATACTGTACTGATCTTTATGCTTGTTCTTCTCAGTGCCAAGCCTAGACCTAGTAAGAAGGCCCGGTTAAATAGACCATCTGATGACAATGTGGATATTGAATCGGAGAAGACTCCAGATCTGGAAAGAACAAATACTGATGTTACACATGATGATCCACCGCCTCAAGATTATAACTTCATAGTTGAACAAACAGAAGTTGACACCACAGGCCACACTGATAAACTGACTAGCCCGGCTCGCGCGGATGACAAGTCGGCCAGCCCAGCTAAGGCTGCTGATAAACCATCAACTCCCGTGAAGGCTGTTGATGATAAAGAAGATGATATTATGATTACTGGCGTCGGCCACACCGCTCCTGGCAATCCTGTTGCTTTATCGAAGCATAGTGCCAAGGACAAGGTTTCTGCTATGGGCAAAGGCAAATGGAACACAGATTTGTCAACCTATGCTCACCTCAACGCCCAAGACATCCATTCTAGTTTTTTAAACCGCCTGTACACAAGCCGCGACTTTGAAGCCGGTTTAGTGAATCTAATGAAGGAGCGATATGAGGTAACTGCATAACTGCTTCTCTCTTGTGTTCAATTCCAAATATTAACTCCAGTAGCCCCCAAGTGCCGGTTTATGATAGTCATCTAAACTAGGACTTTGTAATATCTCAGCTTTGCATGCTTAGCCTCCAAGGGCCGGGTTATCTTTCTAAGATGAAACGGTACCTTAGAATTGCAATATTACAACTTTCGCCGGTATAGTCCCCAAGGGCCGGTTTAACTGATGAAGATGAACCGGGACTTTTAAAAGAATACTCATAATGTCACTTTGAATCAGCATACATTAGACCCCAAGTGCCAAGAGTAATACTTGTATTGCACTTGGGACTTGCAGAAATTTCTGATTACGAGCAAATATGCATTAGCCCCCAAGTATCAGGTGCATGACTTGTTATGTGCTTGGTACTTCAAATATGCACTGCCAATTCATGATATGTTTGTCTCTTATAGGCTGAGCTGAGCAAAAAGGAAACTCAAACCGCTGATCTGCAAGAAAACATCAAGTCCCAGCAGGCAGAAACCTCCAAAACCAAAGATGAGCTTACCAGTGCCTTAGCCACTATGGAAAAACTAAAGGAGAGTTTCAACAAGGAGCGGGCGGATTGGGACAAAGAAAAATCCGCATTGCAAAAAAGAGCCGAGGACGCAGAAGCAGCTCTCAAACCGGTGGTGGATGAGCTAACTGGTGTAAAGCGGCAAATACATGCCATGACTGCTGCTCTGTTTGGTAAATATCCTGGCTTTAAATTTTCAACATATCATCCCATATATTGCCGGTTTACTGATGTTTGTAATGGCGCAGGAACTCGCATTAGTCATCTGGGCTCTGACGTACAGAAGAAGCTGAAGGCTGCCTATACTCTTATAGAGCAGTTATATACCGGCGCGCAACGGATCATCTGCACTGCTTCTCACAACAAGCCGCCCCCAACTTTAATCAAGGAGACCTTAGAAAGGTTGTCAATGCTGCCTGTCCGGATAGAAGAGCTAAAGAGATCTGCTGCCAGGGCTGGTGCTCTGACCGCACTAACCCGGGCAAAAGCATGGGTGCCTGATCTTGATCCGGTGGATGTGGCTAAAGGCTATCCAAGCTTAAAAGAAGACGGATCAGAATTTGGCCATGAGGACCTCCGAGCAATAAACTGGGAAGTACGTCCACTGGCTTGCCAACTGGCTGAAGAAACTGATCTTTCATATTACCAGGCGAGTTATGCTGTCAACAACAAACGGGTTGCTGCACCAACCCCTGAGGCTCAAAATCTTATCCCGCCAATCCGTAAGCACACCTATGCCCCTGACGTTGAACCATCCACACTTATAAGCGATGAAGCTGTGTTCCGAGCCTTAACTGGGATCGATTGGGCCACCATTGACCTCCAGCCGCTGGGTAGAGAGGAAGAGGATGAACCGGCGCAAGGCGATCCACAACCGTCAGGGCAGCCCGGTGACGAGTCATGATCCGGAGGCCGATTTAACCTTCCGCGTGCTGCAATACTTGCTAAAAAATAATTATTCTTTTGGGCACTGAAACGCCTTGTAATAGGCTAGTTTAAACACTTGGTCTGCTATGCCATCGTGCATATTTTCTTTGCTTGATACTGTTAATTCACCATGCTTAAGATATATGATGTTCATAATCCAGAGCGATTTATTCAGGCTGTTCCTGCATACAAAAAGTTGAACTTGTCCTGGCGGTTTACCACCGGACGGGTCATGATGCCCAAGCATATAGCCTGGGTTTATAAACAAGGCTGTTAAAAATAATCAAATATGAAAATAAATGATACCTGTGACATTGAATCACATCGTAGGTTGACCAACTTTTGTAGTAAGGGCGATACCCCAAACTTGAGTATTGATAACTCCTTCCATATTGTGCCGGTTTTTGACAAACCCATACCGGGTTGTGAAAAACACTGGATTACTCATATATAATACTGGCGACTTATAGTCAAAACCAGACCGGGTTAATAAGCACCGGAATATGACTAATCATGTACTAATAACTTGTAGTTGAAAGCCGGGCCGGGTTGATTAACGCCGGTTTACCAAAATCATCATAAATCTCATCAAAGGAGAAAAAACTTGGCAAATAAAAGCATATGAAAACTTGTAGTCGAGGCTTTTCACGGGCTACCAGGCCCCAAATCCGAGGCTTTTCATGGGCTGCCAAGCCGCTGAGTTAAACCATTTTACAAAGCCTTTTAAGATGGACCTCAATCTTTAACCAATCGTCGTTTTAACTTTGACAAGTTCAGGGTCTTATGAGATTGACTTGTCGAAGTTCGACGGGTCATACCAGGTTTACCTGGACGGAGTGACTTACTTAAAAAAGGCAGGTTAACCCGGGGTTTTAGGTGTATACACCAGGCTTCCAAGCCGTGGCTTGATAGCCTATTACAAGTGTAGATTCTTTGTTCATTGCGATAGCAAAGAATCCCCAAGCAATATTTTGAGCTGTGCTCAGTGGGTGCCTATGTTTGAGTTGTTCTTCTGGAACACTCTCTTTGGCCCCTAAGTAATTTTTCTTTTTGGCTCTGAGCCAATCAAGAGGTGTAGCTATGGTTCGAGTATGACCAAGCCCCCAAGTGATTTTTCTGGTGGCCTTGCGCCTATCAAGAGGTGTAGCTAAGGTTCGAATACGACCAAGCCCCCAAGTGATTTATATATATGGCTTGATAAGCCGAATCAAGGGATAAACCGAATGCCGCTTTATAAGCAGAAATCTCCATGTAACCACACCTGATGTAAAAAACAATAGATACCCCGCTTTAGCTGAGGCTTCGGTTTACTATATTGATCATAATATATACATTGTCATAACTATGTACATGGCAGAGCCTAGGGCTCAGGTATAGTAAGGCCGTAGATGAGCGATATTCCACGGCCGGTGGGTCTCCTCCTCCGATTTACGTGAGTCTTTGTGCTCTCGAACATCGATTAGATAGTATGACCCATTGTGCAGGTTCTTGCTGACCACAAAGGGTCCTTCCCAAGGCGGGGACAACTTGTGCATATCCGACTGATCCTAGATGAGTCGGAGCACCAGATCACCTTCTTGAAAAGTTCTGGTTCTAACCCGGCGGCTGTGATAACAACGCAGATCTTGCTGATAAATCGCCGAACGGGCTGCTGCAATGTCACGCTCCTCATCTAACAGGTCAAGTGCTTCCTGTCGTGCCTTCTCATTATCAGCTTCAACATAAGCCGCCACACGAGGTGAGTCATGACGGATGTCACTCGGGAGAACCGCCTCTGCTCCGTAGACCATGAAGAAAGGTGTGTAACCTGTAGACCTGTTGGGCGTGGTATTGATGCTCCATAACACAGAAGGTAACTCCTCCACCCAACAACCCGGCGTCCGTTGCAAAGGAACCATAAGCCGGGGCTTGATGCCTCTCAAGATCTCCTGATTGGCTCTCTCCGCTTGACCATTAGTGTGACGACCCCGGCTTAATCATGCACTAATCATACATGCAAATGCGCACGATCAAGCCTAAGGACTCACTTGAAGATATCACAACACAACTCTAAAACATAAATAAAGTCATACAAGCTTTATATTACAAGCCAGGGCTTCGAGGGCTCGAATACATAGCTCGATGGCATACAAGCGTCAGCGGAAGCATCAGATATCTGAGTACAGATATATTACAGAGAGAGAGAGAGAGAGAGAAATAGGCCTTCACAGAGGCGGGGTAAAATAAAATACTACGATCGAAAGGCGTAGGCCTCCTGCCCTGGACCCTCCGATCCTACTCCTGGTCGTCAAACGGCTCCTCGTAGTAGTAGTACTCGCCAGGCGGGTAGTAGTACTGGTCGTCGGCTGGGGCGTCTGGCTCAGGGGCTCCGTCGTCTGGTGGCATCAAATGGAATATGGGGGAAAAAGAAAGTAAAACAAATGTGAGTACTCATCCGAAGTACTCAGCAAGCAAGGATCTACACTACTTATGCAACATTGTCAAAGGAATGGCTGTATATGTGGACTGGGCTGCAGAAATGCCAGAATAGAGGGGGAAAGCCTAGTCCTATCGAAGACTGGCATCTTCAACAATCTTCAGCAGTCTTGCAGCATAAGAAGAGAGCAGAGGTACATAATGTAAAGTAGTAGTAGTAGTATCATCAACCTCGACCTGAGATCCTTTCTCGACTCCCTGCGAGAAAGCAATCCCAGAGCCGTACTATCCAGTTCTCATCACATGTTCTAGTTGTACCGATCGGGATACAACTCCGAGTGTCCGTTACCGTAGGACAGGCTATCGATAGAAGTTTCTTCCCTGCAGGGGTGCACTAACTTACCCACCACGCTCGCTTAACTCTGGCCGGACACACTTTACTGGGTCATGCCCGGCCTCGGCTAAGCAACACGCCGCAACCCAACCTAGGCTCTAAAGAGAGGTCAGCACGCCGGACTAACCTATGCCCCCGGGGGTCTTGGGCCTTCGCCCCGGGAACCCTGCACGTTGCGAGGACGTTTCGGAAGCAGACCTAGCAACCCCTTAATACAAGCGCAGTTGCGTTCCCAGTCCAATCCAAAACGGGCCGCTCCTCGCTGACGTCAATAGAGCTTCGGCTGATGTATACGACGCAGAACGCTCATACTATGCCCACGTGATGGTTAGTGCTATCGGGCCAGAGGCCCCTCGGATCAAATATCCAAACCGTAGTGGATTAGGAGCGCGCGGAAACGAGCAGAGACTCATGATCGATGTGACCCCGTCGCCCCGTCTCGAGGACTTGCGGCAAGGGCTAAGAATGCCCGGCCACGCCTCATAGTTATCTCGCGGGCACCATCCAGATCAACCCGACTTCACATCACTTCGCAATAAGCTCGCGCGGGTACCCCTCAGGGCCGACCCGTCTTTAGTATCATGGTTTAGTGCAAGTCAACTCAATAACAGTATCGGTGTGTCTGACACCAGGGGAGCCCTGAGGAATCACCCTCGATGGAATCCCACCTGATGTTATAGTCAAGGTGAACGAAGGAGGAATCACCCTCGAGGTCCACACTTGAGGTGTTGCGCGACGATGTCGTTATCGGGGGTGGTGTAGGAGGAATCACCCTCGCTTACCACGACCGAGTAACTAACCTACAAGGTTAACATCAGAAGTGCTGACGAGGTATCACCCTCGGCACTCGACGGTAACCCAGCAGTGTCGGCAACTAAGGGGAAGTGATGTGCGGTGCCAGGGTCTAGTCTTCAATCCCGATGATCAGGTCTTCTGATATCCAGCAGGGCAGTCGGGATCAAGTGGGGGTCTCTGTCGTGTCTCTACCCAGCCTATACTAATCAGTCTAGGATAACCACAAAGGTAACAAGGCAGGGTACAATAATCAGGCTATGCAGCAGATATAGGAAAACAGTAGCAGTAGCAGTTCTAATGCAAGCATAAGAGAGAAGAGATTAGGCGATATAGGCATGCTCAAAATGGGGGTGCTTGCCTGTTTGCTCGGGGGCAAGGGCAAGGTCGTCGATGGTGTCGTCGGGGACGTAGTCGTACTCCTGGGCTGCGCCTGCCTCGGGAGCTACGTCAACGTCGGGGTCTACCGAGAGAGAAGAGGGGGAAGAAACAGGTAAACATAATGCAAAAAAATGCAATACGGTGCGTGCTAGGCTATGATGCAGTGCAGGGTTGCCTAAATATGCATCTAAGTCATTTTAGTTATTTTTAGAATTAATCTGGTATTTATTATCCGACGTGTGTGCACTATTCATCTGCCGGATTCGGATCCGGAGTTACGAGTTCTTCTACATAGGGGGTTCCGATGGAGAAACAAACGACACGATCAGACTTGTCTCGTCGTTCTGAGCAACTTTCATGTTTTAACTTTTTCGATCCGAGCTACGGTTTAAAAGTTATTAATTTTTAAAGATTATTTGAATTTCTGGAATTTATTTATTTACAGAAACGAATTATGACGTCAGCATGACGTCACTGTGACGTCAGCGGTCAACAGCGTCGCTGACCAGAGTCAAATATGACACGTGGGTCCAGTGGGACCCACATGTCAGTCTCTGTTAAGACTAACAGTGAATTATTTCAGTTAACTGAGTGATTAGAGGGGTGAGCCCCACATGTCAGTGAGACATTAGCCTAATTAATCAGTTTTATATTTATTTAAATGTTTTTCTTAATCTAAAAAGTGGTGGGGCCCGCGTGTCAGCCTCACTGTACGGCCACGTCAGCACGTTGACCACGGTCAGCGTGGTCAACTGGGCCCGTCGGACCCACTGGCAGTGACCCAGGGGTGACCCACGTGGCAGCCACGTCGGCGGCCGGCGCCGGAGTTGCGCCGGCGACCAACAATGCGGCGGCGCGTCACCGGAGCTGCTCAGATTCGCGCTACAGAGCTCGGTTCGAGCTGCGGTTGGGAGCGTTCGAAAGCTAGGAGACTCGCGCGTCGAGTGGAGGCACTTGCCGGACCAGGGGATGGCCGGAATCACGCCGGCGACTAGCAAAGGCGGCAGCGCGTTCGGGACCTCGTCGGGAGTCAGGTTAGGAGGCACGGGGAGAGGTGCTGGAGGCCTTGCTGGACTCGTACGAGCTCCAGGAGCTCGAGGCAGGGCTCGGCTGAGCACGATAGTGACTGAGGTCACGGCGGCGAGGTGCTCTGCGGCGGCGAGCTCACGGCGTCGTCGGCTACTAGCTACAGGCGACGGCGAGCAGCGCAAAGATTAGGAGAGGAAGGCTGGAAGCTCACCGAGCGGCTACGGAAAGCCCTTGGTGGCTTAGGAGCAGCAGACGGCGCCGGGGACGACGAAGCTCGCCGGAAGCAGAGAGATGCGGGGCGGCTCGATTCGCTTGTAGCTGGGCTCCCTGGCTCCTTCCAGTGGCGCCAGGGGTTGGGGAAGACGACGGCGGAGCTGGCCGGCACGGTGGGCGAGCGCGGGGCCGCCGGTGGCCACGGCAAATGGCGAAGTGCGGCGTCGACGGCGCTCGGCCTCGCGTGGATCTGAGGGGAAGGAAGGAGGGAGAGGGCGAGCGGGTGAGGAGGAAGTGGATAGGGACGGAGAGGAGGCCGAGGGAGCTCCTCCTTATCCTCTCGCCCGACCTGCGGCGTCGCGGTGTCGGCGCCGGAGCGGCGCGCGCGCGTGTGACCACGGACGAGGCGACACGGCGACGAAAAGGACGACGACTGTGCGCGGGATGGGCTGGGCCGGCTGGCGGGGCACTGTGCACTTAGGCCTGTGCACAGTGGCCCATCTTTCCCTTTTTTTCCTTTTCTGTTTTCTTTTTCTTTATTTCATTTCTGTTCTGATTTAGTTAGTGCACTTTTGCATTTTTGTAAAATGTGGGACTAGGCCCAAATATTGAAACGCAATTCTACCCTTCACCAAAAACTGGTTTGGGCAGATTTGGATCTCATTTGAAGCTGAAATGATTTTAAATGGATTTGAATATTCTGTTTAGGTGCTGTTTCATCTAGTTAGAGTCACTTATCTAACTCCAACTTCAATGATGATGATTTTACAAATGTTCCTGGATTATTTGCCATTTAATGAACATTTTTCCAACAGTGTTTGATCAACTTCATATTCCACTTATGAATTTGAGTTGATTTTTAGATGTGAATTTGAATTGGATCATTAACCCATATGACTTGGCACTGCAAATGATCATGACTTGGCAAGATTAACAGAGTGTCACAGAGCTTATTACAAGGGGGTGTTACAATTAGATTGGGGGTGAGCCACTGAAGATACGTCAAGCCGGATGTGCTCACGCTAACAGAACTCCTTCATAGCCCCTTTGGACAGATTAGTACCATTATCAGTTATAATGTTGTGTGGAAAGCCAAACCGGAAAATTACCTTCTTGATGAATTGAACCGCCGTAGCTGCATCACACTTACTGACTGGCTCTGCCTCCACCCACTTAGTGAACTTATCAACCGCCACCAAAAGGTGGGTCTTCTTGTCCTTGGATCTCTTAAAGGGCCCAACCATATCCAGCCCCCAAGTTGCAAACGGCCAAGTAATTGGAATCATCCTCAGTTCCTGGGCCGGAACATGAGCTCGGCGTGAAAACTTCTGACAACCATCGCACTTTTTCACCAAGTCTTCCGCATCAGCATGAGCCGTCAGCCAATAAAAACCGTGACGAAAAGCTTTAGCTACCAGGGACTTTGAACCGGCATGGTGACCACAATCTCCTTCGTGGATCTCACGCAGGATCTCACGGCCCTCTTCCGGAGATACACAACGTTGGAATGCCCCTGTTACACTTCAGTGATGTAATTCGCCATTGACAATAGTCATTGACTTGGATCGCCGGATTATCTGTCTGGCCAAAGTCTCATCCTCTGGTAACTCGCCCCGGTTCATGTACGCCAGATACGGGACGGTCCAATCCGGAATAACATGAAGTGCTACCACCAATTGAGCCTCCGGATCAGGAACAGCCAGATCCTCCTCTGTGGGAAGTTTAACCGACGGATTATGCAGCACATCCAAAAAGACGTTGGGTGGAACCGGCTTACGCTGGGAACCCAAACGGCTTAAAGCGTCCGCCGCTTCATTTTTCCGCCGGTCCACATGATCAACCTGATAGCCTTTGAAGTGACCTGCAACAATATCCACCTCTCGACGATATGCAGCCATGAGCGGATCCCTAGAATCCCAAGTACCAGACACTTGTTGAGCCACCAGGTCCGAGTCACCGAAGCACTTAACCCGGCTCAAATTCATCTCCTTAGCCATTCGAAGACCGTGGAGTAAGGCCTCATATTCAGCTGCATTGTTAGTGCAAGGGAACATTAAACGGAGAACATAACAAAACTTATCACCTCGTGGGGAGGTTAATACGACTCCAGCCCCCGAGCCCTCCAATTGCCTGGACCCATCAAAATGAATAGTCCAATAAGTATGATCCGGCTTCTCTTCTGGCGCCTGTAACTCTGTCCAATCATTGATGAAATCCACCAATGCTTGTGATTTGATTGCCGTCCGAGGCACATAATTTAACCCGTGAGGTCCAAGCTCAATGGCCCACTTGGCAATCCGGCCAGTCGCTTCCCTGTTCCGGATTATTTCCCCCAAAGGAGCAGAGCTGACCACAGTGATGGGATGACCCTGGAAATATTGCTTAAGCTTCCGGCTTGCCATAAAAACTCCATACACTAGCTTCTGCCAATGTGGGTACCTTTGCTTAGACTCAATGAGTACCTCACTGATGTAATAAACCGGCCGTTGAACCGGATACTCCTTTCTGGTCTCCTTGCGCTCCACCACAATAGCCACGCTAACTGCCCGGGCATTGGCAGCCACATATAACAGCAAAGGCTCTTTATCAACAGGAGCAGCAAGGACAGGCGGCTCGGCTAGCTGCTGCTTTAAGTCCTCAAACGCTTCATTGGCGGCATCGCTCCAGACGAAATTGTCCGTCTTCTTCAGCATCTGATATAAAGGGATAGCCTTCTCCCCGAGGCGACTGATAAACCGGCTCAAGGCTGCAATCCGGCCTGCCAAGCGTTGAACATCATTGATGCACTTCGGTTTAGCCAAAGAAGTTATGGCCTTGATTTTCTTCGGATTAGCTTCAATGCCCCTGTTAGACACCAGAAAGCCCAAAAGCTTGCCTGCCGGTACACCAAAGACACATTTAGCCAGATTAAGCATCATCTTATAAACCCGGAGGTTATCAAAGGTCTCCTTCAAGTCATCTATCAATGTCTTCTTCTCTCTAGATTTCACCACAATATCATCCACATAAGCATGAACATTGTGGCCGATCTGATCATGAAGACAGTTTTGCACACAGCGCTGATAAGTCGCCTGGGCACTCTTTAGCCCAAAGGGCATAGACACATAGCAGAAGGCTCCAAAGGGAGTTATGAAAGCTGTCTTCTCCTGGTCCTTAACTGCCATTTTGATCTGATGGTAGCCAGAATACGCATCCAGAAAACTCAAACGCTCGCAACCCGCCGTAGCATCAATGATTTGATCAATACGAGGGAGGGCAAAAGGATCCGCTGGACAAGCCTTGTTCAAATCTGTGTAGTCCACACACATACGCCAAGTGCCATTTTTCTTAAGTACTAGCACCGGATTAGCCAACCACGCAAGATGAAATACCTCCACAATAAAGCCAGCTGCCAAGAGCCTGGCCACTTCCTCACCAATAGCCTTGCGTCTTTCTTCATTGAACCGGCGAAGAAACTGCTTGACCGGTTTAAACTTGGGATCAACATTAAGAGTGTGCTCAGCGAGTTCCCTCGGTACACCTGGCATGTCAGAAGGCTTCCACGCAAAGATGTCCCGGTTCTCACGGATGAACTCGATCAGTGCGCTTTCCTATTTCCGATCCAAGGTAGCGCTGATGCTGAACTGCTGGGATGAATCGCCAGGAACGAAATCAACCAGCTTAGTCTCATCAGCCGACTTAAACTTCAAGGCCGGATCATGCTCTGTAGTTGGCTTCTTCAAGGAAGTCATATCTACCGGATCAACATTGTCTTTGTAAAACTTCAACTCCTCTGTTGCACAAACCGACTCTGCATAAGCTGCATCACCTTCTTCACATTCCAAAGCGATCTTACGACTCCCATGTACCGTGATGGTCCCCTTATGACCCGGCATCTTGAGCTGCAGATAAACATAATAGGGCCTCGCCATGAATTTAGCATAAGCCGGCCGCCCAAACAGGGCATGATACGGGCTCTTGATTTTCACCACTTGAAAGGTCAATGTTTCTGATCTTGAATCATGCTCATCACCAAAAGCAACCTCCAGAGCAATCTTACCGACCGGATACGCCGATTTACCAGGTACCACACCATGGAAGACCGTGCTGGACGGTTTAAGATTTTTATCTGTTAACCCCATGCAACGGAAGGTTTCATAATAAAGGATATTGATACTACTCCCCCCATCCATGAGTACTTTAGTGAACTTGTAACCTCCCACCTGAGGTGCCACCACCAACGCCAGATGACCCGGATTATCAACCCGAGCTGGATGATCCTCTCGACTCCACACAATGGGCTGTTCAGACCAGCGTAAGTAACGGGGCACCGCCGGTTCAACGGAGTTCACTGCCCTTTTATGAAGCTTCTGATCGCGCTTGCACAGGCTGGTGGTGAAGACATGGTACTGCCCACTGTTTAACTGCTTCGGGTTGCTCTGGTAACCCGACTGCTGCTGCTGCTGTTGGTTCCCTTGACGATTATAACCACCTTGGTTGCCTTGATTGCCTTGATTGCCATGTCCGCTTTGATTACCATGGAACCCTGAACCGGAACTGCCTCTACCATAACCCGGCCCATGAGACCCGGGGCCTGAACCGCCAGCCGGTCCATTATCATTTCGAAAAAAATCTGAATCTTTGAATTCTCGCATAATATAACAATCCTTCCAGAGGTGTGTGGCCGGCTTGTCCCGCGATCCGTGCTTTGGGCAGGGCTGGTTCAACAGGTAATTCAGGCACTCCGGATTGGGACTTGGTTCTCTTCCACGCGAGGGCGGTTTACCCTTCCGACGCTGACCATTACCCTGCGCGTTGGTATTAGCTACAAAATCTGAACTGTTATCCGCTTTACGTTTACCGCTGTTTCCATGCCCCGCCGAGTTATGCTGCTGCCCTTTGGTGCTGCCACCCTTCTTTCCCTTTCCTGTCTTGTCATCATCAGATTCAGGGTCCTTGGTACTATCAGAGTCGGCATATTTCACCAGAGCTGCCATAAGCGTCCCCATGTCATTGCAATGGCGTTTGAGCCGTCCCAGCTTCAACTTAAGAGGCGTAAACCGGCAATTGCCTTCCAACGTCAAAACGGCCGTATCAGCGTTGATGCGGTCCGATGAATGCAAAATCTCTAAAACCCGGCGCACCCAATGGGTTGTTGATTCTCCTTCCTCCTGGACACAGGCAGCTAAATCCACAATTGACATGGGCTGCTTGCACGTGTCTTTGAAATTCTGAATAAACCGGGCTCTTAGCTCGGCCCATGACCCAATGGAGTTAGCTGGTAGGTTTTTCAACCAAGTGCAAGCTGTCCCTTCGAACATCATGGTGAAGTACTTAGCACATGCCGCATCATCTACGTCCAGCATCTCCATTGCCATTTCATAACTCTCCACCCACGACTCGGGGGATAAATCAGCAGTGTAATTCGGCACTTTACGTGGGCCCTTGAAGTCCTTGGGCAGCCGTACATTGCGTAATGCTGGGACGAGACACGGCACCCCAAAGAGCTGGAGGTAACCCCTGGTTCCACCGGAGTTGTTGGACGAACCGGAGTAAGCTGACGGGTCGCGTTCTGTGCTGCTAACTCAGCCTCTCGACGTGTCCTAGCACGGTCCACCATATCCTGAGCATCAACACCGCCACCCGCCGGGTTATGGCCTCGTAGTGGATTACAATTACGGGCACTGCTAGACACAGCCGGTTCATCAACATGCCTGATGTAACTCCGGCTTGGGCGGGGGGTGGAATGAATCCTCTCGCGACTGTACGAATAAGCCTGTTGCTGAGTCAAAGCTGTCTGAAGGAGCTCCCTAGCCCGTCGCGTCTCCACCGCTACAAGGGACTCACCATCGACCGGAAGGGCTGCCAATCGTGAAGCGGCCGCGACTATGTTATCCAAGGGGTTGGAATAATGACCCTGAGGCATGGGCACATGCTGGGATGGGTTATTCTGAAGAGGCGGATCCATTGCGCGCAGCTGAACCGGCGTCCCCGTTCCAGGCGCTTCTACCCGGTTTACCACTGGCTGGTTGCTGGTTCCGGCCCCTGGCGTATTGAAGAGATTCTTGGCTTCGTAAACCGGAGGCAGGTGAGACCGGTACCTTCTCCTCATTACATCATTGGACGCGTTCTGATCCAACGTAAGCCGATAGGCATGTGCATCTAACTCGGCCCGCTCTGCAGCCATCCTGGTGTTTTCAGCTGCCAAATCCACCTTGGCTTGGGCTATCTGATCCTTCACCTTCGCCACTTCTGCGTTGTGCCGCTCCTGATCCGTCGGGCGGACTTCGGCCGCTAACAGTGCTGCCAAGGTGTTGAATAAATCGGACAGAGCCTGAGACGGTGATGGCGCAGGGCCTCCTGCCCCAGCGGCCATTGCCGCTGCTGAACCGGAGATCATCGCCGCAGCGGTCGAAGATTGTGGCGCTGACTCCGTACCGGCCATGAAGATCGCAACCCGGCTTGGCGGGTCGAGAGAGTCCGGAATACTGTCGCCATCGGAACAACCACCAAACCGGCCATCTTGCAGCTGGTATAATGACTCGGTCTCTCCAGTAGATGACTCATCACCGGAATAAACAATGGTTTCGCCATCATACTCCGATCCATCTTCAGATTCCACTCCGTGGATGACTCCCACGAAGGCATGCTTCATGACAGGCTTAACCCGGGCAGACCTCGCATGCTGAGCCGTTTCGACGATGTCGGTGCAGATGTCCGGCTCAGGGCCCGGTTCGCCAATCTTGCTAATGAACACGTGAATGCCGCCGAAGGGGACCCGGTACCCGTACTCAATCGAGCCGGCCTCGGGGCCCCAGCCTGCGTCGTCGATGTAGAGCTTGCCGCGACGACTTTTGGTCGTCCGGCCCACAGCGTATCCCTTGAGTCCTTCGAAGCTGCCCTCTAAGAACTCGAAACCATCGTGCGATAGCCCCACGGTGGGCGCCAACTGTCGTGGCCTTATCACGGCAGGTGTCCTAGAGAAAGGACTTAGTCGTGGAGCCATCGCGATGGGTTAGCTTAAAGGGGTTAAAGCGGACAAGGGACGCAGAGAGTTTATACTGGTTCGGCCCCTTGCGGTGAAGGTAAAGGCCTAATCCAGTTGTTGTGGAATTGCTAGGGTTTCGATGACCAGGGAGCGAATCCGCTATGCCTGGCTCTCGAGTTGTTGTCTGTCTCCCCTCAAACCGCCGCCGGGTCGTCCCCTTATATACATGGGTTGACGCCCGTCGGTTTACAGGACCCCGAGGCCGGCTCATGAACATGTCCGGCTCGGTCTCTACTCTTTCTATCTTATAACACAAGTTTACATATCAATGTCGGTTTATGTCTACAGGCCTTAATCCATCGTTGGGCCCCGGGCCTTCATAAAGCGCCTCCATCTTTGTCCAAATGGGCTTCAAGTATAATAACTCATTATGGGGATAACCCGGCCTCTCCTGGCCGGTTTATACCCAGTAGTAATATCCCCAACACATCGGTTGTGAAAGACTATAAATTTCTGGAATAGGACCTCTGTTGCAGAATAATTTTACAACAAAACTTTGCTGCGAAAAATTTCTGTAAATTTCCCGACTTCTGTAGAAATTCTGTAACAAGGCTTTTTTCACGAAAATTTCTGGACAAGACCTCTATCGCAAGAAAAAAAGAACTGTAACAAGACTTTTGTTGCAAAAAAATCTGCAACTTGACCTATGCTGTAAAAATTTCAGCAACATGAACCGTATTGCGGAAAATTCATGTAACACGATCTATGTTGCAATGGTACAGTGTGACGTTCGGTCACTCAATCCGTGAGATCCGATGGGCGACGCGTAGCAGCGCCCTAATTACATAGGTTGGAATTTCACCCCAAAGGGAAACCAGCGGGAGCCAACTACTCATCTTTATTTCAAAATAACAAATGCTAACTAGGTCACGAGCCACATCATTATTTGTTTCTCTTGGAGAATGCATGAATTCCACATTCCCAATTGATGTAGGTGTAATAAACATTGTCTGTGTAGAAATTAATTAGTGACCTCCAAAGAGTTTTATTTTTTGCGAGAAAACTTCTAATCTATTCATCATCTGTCAAGATAGTACAATGAACACAAGAAGTAAAAATTATATATACTCTGCCTGCACCATCTTGGAACCATACAATCAGCTGGGTGCAACCTTTCTCGCATTGCTCTGCTTGCATCGGACACCGATTACGTACGTACGTGTGGGTAAAAAGCAAAGCCGCAATAATAAACTGCACCGAAGGAAATTGGATTGTTGGAAATAAAAGATTAATGACTGAAGATTAAGGGAAACTTAATTATATTGAGCTCGAGATATTCTTTAGTTAGCAGGCTTTGCGTAGCCATGGGCCAGTTGCAATTGGTTTGGCCCGAGAAAATTCAGCCATGGGCCAGCTCGAGATACTTTTTATCTACCACCAGTGGTAGTTACCACCATTTGAGATTTGTATGTTGTATGTAGTATCTATCAAATCGGAGAGTATGTACACGTAGTATGTAGTATATAAGAATGTTTATGTAGTATATATAGTACTTTTTAGGTAGTATGCATCGTATTTTCAGTATGCTCCATTTTACGTACAAATATATACGTATTTCACAAATATAATAAAAACCATGAGCCAACTTGCAATTTTTTAATGTTACCCACTTTGGATTATCTTATATATAATATATGAACATACTTATAATGATAAAGTAGTATATATAATACTACCACCCAGTGGATTATTTTCCCTATATATATATATATAGAATACCATATTGTAGTATATGAGACATGTGGGGTAACTATCACTGGGTGGTAGTATTATATATACTACTTTATCATTATAAATATGTTCATATATTATATATAACATATTTCAAAGTGAGTTATATGAAAAAATTGCAAGTGAGCCCATGGTTTTTATTATATTTGTGAAATACGTATATATTTGTACGTAAAAAAAAGCATACTCAAAATACGATGCATACTACCTCAAAAGTAGTATATATACTATCTAAACATCATTATATACTACATACTACGTGTACATACTCTTCGATTTGATAGATACTACATACAACATACAAAACTCAAGTGGGGGTAACTACCACTGGTGGTAGATAAAATTTGTCATATATATATATATATACATATATATATATATATATATATATATATATATATATATATATATATATATATATATATATGGGACACCTAGGTGCCCAGGCTCTTTGCCTTTTCACCGTTTGATTGCATTTAGATGCGTGTTACTGTGATAGGTATAGAAGGTAACGGGTCAATCCATTACTAATTGCCAATTCTGAAACAATTAAATATGAAAACAATTATGATGCATATCATAAATGGATGTCATTAAGCACGCCATGCATGGTAACATATTTTTAGAAGGAAAAATACTACACATTAGATATATTACGAATTAGGTATATATGAATTCATCTGTTTAGTATGTACCCGTTAAATTTTTATATGTATATACCTAGAATATTTAGTACATACACATTAGATTTTTGTCTATGTATATACCCAGAATATTTGGTGTGTATCAATTAGATTAGGTATGTACGGATTCATTTATTTGTTACACACTCATTAAATATTTTAGTACGTATATACCCAGAATATTTAGTATGTAACGCATTAGATTTTTGTGTATGTACATACCCAGAATATTTAATACGTACCCATTAGATTAGGTACGTATGTATTCACTTACTTAGTACGTATTGATTAAATTTTTGCGTATGTATATACCCTAGAGTACTCAATATATTTTTCTTGTATGTGCATACTCATCGTATTTACATACCTTGGTATTAAATTTATGAGTATATACCTCGATACAATAAATACATAGGATCATTTGTGGGTATATGTAACAAACATTCCTTAAACTAAAAATAATCGTCAATGCGTATATGTACGTTGGAAAAAATCATGCGTGGGTATCAGCATGCATCATATATTCCTACAAGTAAAAAAAATAATTAGTATCACATTTTATATTATTTGGTCACCTTAATTTGTATAGAAATATTAGTTGTTAAAAAGTCCGACCTGGTCTTAATTTTTTTTAAATACTACATACCTTGAAAAGTAAAACTTTAGAAAAATGCATAAAAACGTCCTTAATATACATACAAACCTTTGGGATGGCGTTTCGTATTATTTGTCATATCTGATACCTTAAGAAATAGGATTGTATATACATACCCTTTTTGTTTGGAAATGAATCATACTAGGAAACCGGTAGTATATTATTTTTTGGAAAGCAATTATTGACCATTGATGCTTGTAGTGCATGCAAACAAAATTTGGAAAGCCATGCACTACAAATATGACTTGCCATAATGGGCCTAGGTAAAACCTAGCAGATCCTCGATCCTCGTCCAATCACACATACGTTGCACCCAATCGATCCCAATACAGATCGAAGATGGAAGAGACGGCGGCGGCCACCGGGGTGTCGCTCCGGAGGACGCGATCCGCGAGATCCTCGTCCGCTTGGAGGACACCGCGCTCTCTTGATCTCTTCCGCTGCGCCGTCACATGCAGGCAGTGGAGCCGCCTTGTATCAGACGCCACCTTCCTTCGTCGTTGCTGGCCGGATAATCAGGCGGCGTGCCGCCGCACGTGGTCGACCTTCCTGGCCGGGTTCTTCTCCCTGAAACGGCTGGACCGAACGGACCCCACCTTCGTGCCGGGGGAGGTAACCTTCGCGACGTTTTTTGGTCCCGACGCCGTGGTCGGTGTTCGGCCCCAGCCCCCGCTCCCTCTCCTCCTTCTTCCCGGACACCGATCCATGCCTTTTCGACGACGCGGTGCCACTCGCCGCACGCCGTGGCCTCCTTCTCGTGCGGATCGGTGTCCATGGCGATTTCGGCTATCAATATCGCCTTGCCATGTGCAATCTGCTTGCGGGCAAATGCGACGTGCTTCCCCTACTAAGTGGTGGTTTGAATTTTGGCAAAAGCAGCTACGCCATCCTGACCAGTGCAGACTGCTCCCTAGAGCAGCAACCTTTGCTGTCGTCACCAGGCTACTCGACCTTCTTCAAAGTGGTAATCCTCGGCACCATGTATGATGGTCTCGATCCCTACTTGTACACGTTCTCATCCAGAGAGGCCACATGGAGCAAGCCTAGAAAAATAACTTTTGGACCCTATGGGCAGGTGGGTGACTGTAGACATCCTGATGCCGTCGTGTCTCGTGGCAAGGTGCATTGGAAGGTTGGGTCCTGGTTAGTTGACGTGGACGCTGAGACGAATCACATCTCTCATATAATGATCAAGCCCTCGTCAAGCTATTCCCGAACGTACGACGAGCCACAACTCACGGTCACCGCTAATGGGACGCTCTCAGTGTTATTGCTATCGAGGCCAGGTCTCAGGCTAGAGATCTACACACGACAAGACGAGAAAAAGAGTGATCATGGTGGTACTACCGAGTGGCTCCGTGCTGGCACTACCACATTGAAACCACCTGGGCGTATGAAAAGAAGACCAAGGCCAATATGCTTGAGCTTGTTAGGAGAGAAAAGTGGCACGATGCTACTCAAGGATAGCCAGAAGCAAATTTATATGGCTGACCTTGAGACAGGAGTGATGGAGGAGTTGACTGACTGTTTGGATGGGCTTAACCGTCGGAAGATCATATTGTTGGAGATGGACTGGTCTGTGTTATTCATTTCACGACTTTCTGGGTGGTAGGTGCATGCATGTTACTTGCATCGTTGGATGGATCATGATCGTCATCATTAGGTCAAGCCGCGCTTGTTACTTGTTCTGACCAATATGATTCTGAACTCCAACTTCCGGTTCTTAGGTTTGTATTAATGGTAGTAGCTTTGATAAATTTATGCATTTAGTTTTGATTTGCATTCTTTTTTATCATGTGGAACGAATCTGGCTCATGTGTCTCTGGGTGACAATGTTGTACGAACTTTCAAAATTGTTGAAGAAATCAAAATTAACAAATGTTGACGTTTCAAAGCAAAGATTTTTTGACGTGCTATAGCGTGAGGTCGGACCAACATCCAGGTGACCATGATCTCATCATGACGTAACATGTGGAGAAATACGATCGGACAATCCAGATATTTCTTTCTAGAGGAAAATATATGTCGGTGCAGAGTGTTATGTTAACCAACAAATTAAACTTCATATAAAAAAATCAGTTTCTATCGATTCATATCCAGAACCAATTTCTACAGGTTCATACCACAAACCAATCTGTAACGGTGACAATGGATGAAGCGATTGACATGAACCATTGCACGAGACTCACATTGTCTCACGTAACATAGTCGACCGGGCGAGTGATAGATGACCCATGCTCGATCATCATGGACCGGTGCTTAATTTGGTCCACATGCACATGTGACGAGGAACAATTTCATTGTATAGCATGTCGATCATTTGACCCCTGGCACTAGCACTAGTAAAAAGAGTTACAAGTGTATGGATGAGTCAGGCGTTTGTTCGTCCCTTGGTCGTTGGTGACCATGGCTGGGAGTTTACTTGCCGGCCCCATCACAATTCACAAGTTTTCGATTCTCCAAGCATGGCCGGGTTTTGACCTGATCCAAAACTCTTAGTTTTGTTGATATATTCTATCTCATATTTTAAGTCTCACTGATCCTGAGGATGTAGAACAATTGTGGCTTTTGAACTCGCGGGAAAGGAAACAAAGAAAATTTTGAATACTTCACAATTTTTGACCGTCGTCGGTGGTTCGCATGTGCTCCATCTGCCACTTATAGCCAAATTGGAACGTAAAGGGTCTGTGCAACATTGATAGAAACTAGGTGCAGACAAAAAATTGGACCTGAGTCTAACCCTTCGAGCACCGATGTATGAAGGGAAAACACTAGACTAGGTTCTAGCCCAAGAACTAGGTTTTAACTTAGGACACATTTTCCTGGATTTATTTCAGGCTTTCCGTTGATTCTCGTTCAGTGGAAGGAGACGTTCTCATCGACTACGGAGACGCTTGTGGTGACTTCATCAATATTAAGATGTTGCGTAGGCTGAGTTTCTCATAAGTTCTCATATGAGTTGGGTGTGCTTGCGTTCATTAATAGGGGTGAGTGTATGTGCGTATGTATGAGTGTTTGCGTCTGTACTGTGTTCAAAGAAAAAAAAACTTAAGGTTGACCCATATACCCACCCCTATAAGCCACTACCCCATAGGTCATAGATATGTTTGATCCTTATCTCCTCCCAAGAAGACTCTACGAAACAAGGCAGGCGTTTTGGCTCCCGGGAGCATTTGCTCCCGGATGAATAGTATCTAAAAGAAGTGGTAAAATGTTTTCAAAAAAAAATTGAATTTTTTTGCGGATGTTAATGTTAGTGTCGCAAGCATGCTTGACAATTTTCATGTGAAATGGAGCAGTAGTGTTTCGTTGGTGAGAAAGCAAATTTGGGGTAGCATTTGTTATTCAATTTGTTTTTATTTCTGCACATGCCAAAATGTTTAACCATTTTGCCTAAAACTTTGCAGGTAGCATTTGGATGTGACTATGAAAACAAAATAAAATTGTTAGGATTTTGTTGATATTAAAAAAAATCATTTTTCACGCAGGAGCACGTGCTCCCGGGAGCTAAATTGGATTGCCGCTAGGTAACATTTGTTTTTCGCCAGTGGGGCCAGCGAGGGTAGGCAAGCGTTGCAACTCAACTGGTTTTAGACTCGAGCTATCATTTTCCTTACTTCACACTCTTGCTGCTCATCCTCTAACACTGACAGAGAGGCCAATTTGGATTGCGAGGGTCTCAGAGTTTTTCAAAATTACAACCTGTCAGATAGTTTCACGATTTCATGTACATAACGCAAGCCCTATGGGCATTCGATCCTTCATCAGATCTATCTCAAATCGAACACACCATTGTACTATGGAACAAGATGAAGAAACGTCAACCGAGGTGGCAGACAATCACTGCCAATCCGCCATGCTACTAATGGAGGATGTCACTAGTAGAAAACAGGGTTTTGGTCCAGGCCTGGCTAGCCCATTAGTCCCGGTTCAGTCACGAACCGGGACCAATTAGGGCATACGTCCCGGTTCGTGAGCCCAGGGGGCCGGCCGGGCCTCGTGGGGCATTGGTCCCGGTTCGTCTGGACCCTTTGGTCCCGGTTCCAGACACGAACCGGGACCAATGGGCCTCGCTCCTGGCCCACATCCATTGGTCCCGGTTCGTGGCTAGAACCGGGACCAAAGGTGGGCCTTTGGTCCCGGTTCCAGCCACGAACCGGGACCAATGAGGTGGCTATATATACCCCTCGCCCGCGAGCAGAGCACTCCACTGCTCTGTTTTTCTGGCCGGCGAGGGGAGAGCTTTGTGGTGCTCTAGCTCACCTCCTATGCACATGAGGTATTCGATGAAATGCCCGAGCCACACTACTTAAGCTTTCTCCTCTCGAAGCTCGACTTCCAAGCTCCATTTTTCTCGAGATTTGTCTAAGTTTAGCGGTCCGTCAAGTCCCGTCCCCGTCTTCACCGCCGTCGATCGCCCGCGCCGATCTCGTCGCCGGCACCACCGTGGTGAGCCTCTTGTTCTTATCTTCTTTCTAAAAGAAAAAAAAATTCTTACTTGTATGATTAGATAGATACTTGTCTAATTTTCTTACTTTTATTATTGTTTATTATTATATAGTGCGATGGTTTTGGTATTCGCCCCCGTCGGCCCTCGTCCTGTCTATGATTCGGATGTGGTATATATTATCTTTTATAATAATTTGGTTCATTTATTGTTTATGACAATTATGCCGACCAACATGACATAGATTTTATTTATATAGGAGGTATGTGAACCGGAAATTCCAACCGGCCCTATTGTCGAGAGGTTAAATTTAGTTGAAGAAGAAAACAATTACTTGAAGGAAAAAATAAAAAAAATTGAGCGGGAGAAGATGATATTGGAGTTGCATGTTGCGGATGTCGTCGATGATCACAAGATCAAGATGGATGCAATGCGCTTGAAGATTAGAAAGATTAGAAAATATGTCATTTATACCGAGGCTTGGTATCATTATGCCGTTGGATCAATTGTTACCTTGGTTGCGATTATGATCGCATTTGTTGTTGCATTGAAATGTTTTACATAGTTTCAATGTATGGTATAATTAGATGCTCTGGAGAGCTATATGTTGTTCAACGAGAACTATGTATGTACTTTGGTTTTAATGTGATGATGAACTTCTATTAATTTGGTCACTTATCTATTCATGATGTTCTGTAATGGTTTTTGACACACTTAATTATATATAATGCACGCAGATGAACCGGCAATGGATGTACGGTGACAGACACACCTCCGAGTACATTAAGGGCGTGCATAATTTTCTCGAAGTGGCTGAGGCAAACAAGCAGAATGGTTTTATGTGTTGTCCATGCCCTATATGTGGGAATACGAAGTCTTACTCTGACCGGAAAATCCTTCACACCCACCTGCTTTATAAGGATTTTATGCCACACTATAATGTTTGGGCCAAGCACGGAGAAATAGGGGTTATGATGGAAGACAGCGAAGAAGAAGAGGATGGTGACAACTATGTGCCCCCTGAATACGGTGATGCTACAACGGGGGAAGCTGAAGATCAAGATGAACCAGACGATGTGCCCGATGTTGATCTCCGCCGGGTCATTGTTGATGCAAAGAGACAGTGCGAAAGTGAAAAGGAGAAGCTGAAGTTCGATCACATGTTAGAGGATCACAAAAAAGGGCTGTACCCCAATTGCGAAGATGGCAACACAAAGCTCGGTACCATACTGGAATTGCTGCAGTGGAAGGCAGAGAATGGTGTGCCTGACAAAGGATTTGAGAAGCTACTGAAAATATTGAAGAAGAAGCTTCCAAAGGATAACGAATTACCCGACAGTACGTACGCAGCAAAGAAGGTCGTATGCCCTCTAGGATTGGAGGTGCAGAGGATACATGCATGCCCTAATGACTGCATCCTCTACCGCGGTGCGTACGAGGATTTGAACGCATGCCCGGTATGCGGTGCATTGCGGTATAAGATCAGACGAGATGACCCTGGTGATGTTGACGGCGAGCCCCCCAAGAAGAGGGTTCCTGCGAAGGTGATGTGGTATGCTCCTATAATACCATGGTTGAAACGTCTATTCAGAAATAAAGAGCATGCCAAGTTGATGCGATGGCACAGAGAGGATCGTAAGAAAGATGGGAAGTTGAGAGCACCCGCTGATGGGTCTTTGTGGAGAAAAATCAAGAGAAAGTACCGGGATGAGTTTGTAGGTGACGCAAGGAACATATGGTTTGGTTTAAGCGCGGATGGCATTAATCCATTCGGGGAGCAGAGCAGCAATCAAAGCACCTGGCCCGTGACTCTATGTATCTATAACCTTCCTCCTTGGATGTGCATGAAGCGGAAGTTCATTATGATGCCAGTTCTCATCCAAGGCCCTAAGCAACCCGGCAACGACATTGATGTGTACCTAAAGCCATTAGTTGAAAAACTTTTACAGCTGTGGAATGGAAAGGGTGTACGTGTGTGGAATGAGCACAGACAGGAGGAATTTGACCTGCATGCGTTGCTGTTTCTAACCATCAATGATTGGCCTGCTCTCAGTAACCTTTCAGGACAGACAGACAAGGGATACCACGCATGCACGCACTGTTTAGCTGACACCGAAAGTGTAGGGTAACGCAGCAAAAAACAAAAAATTTCCGACCTACGCACTAGCCCAGGACCACTATGGAAACAGCATACAAGGTTTGATCATTTACTTACCGACTCGTAGCGCAGCGAAAGTAGAGTCGATGACGATCGGCGGTGCAGATCCCCGCAGCTAGGATTTACAACCTCCCAACCGAGAGGATGTATACCCTCATCCGCGCCCCGGACAGCCCTCCAGGAGGCGGTCAAACAGTCCCCCGGATGGTGTCGTGGACAGCCCTTCGGGAGGACCTTCGAAACTCGGACGGTCACTCGGACAGCCCTTCGGGAGGACTCACAGAACTCGGACCATCACTTGGACAGCCCTTCGGGAGGCACTCTCGAACAGCCCCTCGGGCACTAAGATCGAAACTATGACCTCTCTACAGAGTTGCACACATACGGTGTCATCTATCCGGAAGGGCTTCGCCGTCCAGAACTAGTTCCTGCCGGAACCCAGACAGCCTTTCGGCTCTACGAAACTCTTTTCGTGGGAGGGAGAGAGAAGCCAGATAATGCATGGCATGTGTATGAGAGCAAGGGATGAAGAGATGGCAGCCCTCACCTCCTCTATTTATAGGAAAGCCAAGGGGTAGTGTGCCTCCAAAATTTACCAAAAACCCATGCATTAGGTCACACCCCATGGGCATTTAGGTCATAATGGGAGGCCATGTGGAGCTCCATGGAGCTCCACCACATGTGGCCGGCCACCCCTTGGGGGCCCCCCCAAATGGGGTTCCTTCCCTTGCAAGCCTTTCCCTTCTAGAAGCTTTGAAAAGTCCTAAAAGGTGGCTCTCCAAAAATATCCTAAAAAGCACTTTCACTATTCACAACGACATTTTTCAGCGTCCGTTCGAACTGAAAATATTTATGTGGGCTTAGAACATTTCCAGTACCCAATAAAACAATTTTCAACGCGTTCTGAAACAATTCCAGATTAGTGATTTTCATCTGCGAAAAGCATCTGAAGTGCTTCCGGCAGCTCCGGAACATTTCCGGTTTTCATCCCAGAAAATTCCAGAAAGTTTCCAGAATAATTCTGGCACCCTCCAAGAATTATCAGGGGCGTCCCGAAACAAATTTGACTTAATGGAATACCCCGAAACAACTTTTCAGTTTCACCGAAACTCATCCGGTGTTCTCTCTGCGGAACTTTTCCGCTGTCCGAAACTTTTCCGGTGATTTTCTCTCAGACTCCCTGTCTAGTATTCAGCAGATAGATGACCCTTAAGCGTGTGACCCTATAGGTTCGGTGAAGTATAGACATGACACGGAACCCTTTCCGATCAATGATCAACATCGGAGCCGTGGATACCCATATTGACCCCTATACCCACACGAATGAATATTCGAGTGAACCTCCAGTTGCCGTGTGCTATTCCTGTTGCTTCATGATATGTTACAAATACCCGAGGTTAGACATGTTGGCATCCCCGTGGATCAACAACTTGTTCACTATGCCAGTTACCTCGTTATCGGTATTGTTCTCTTTTCTCGTTATCGTGTTCCGGCATCCTCGTGATCAAATCACAAAGTGTCTGGCCAGACGATGATGGATACCGTAACACCGAGAGGTCCCAGAGATATCTCTCCATCGTCGGAGGAGCAAATCCCAATCTCGAGCTATCAAGTTACTTGACACACTTTTCCATGAACCCGTAAGTCGCCGTAATAGCCACCCATTTACGGATGACGTTTAACAAACCCCAAAGTTCATGAAGCAAGCATGAAGAAACTCGATACTCTCATGGTCTAAGGAATCATGCAAACGTTAACCATCTCTGTGTTATTAACCATAAACTTGTGACGAATGAATCTCATAGCATAACATCAATTCGGGTCGATTCAACACAAATGTTCTGCTAACATTGTGCCCTCAAAATTGCTGGCATAGACATGCCCATGATTGGGAAAACATAATCATCATGCAACACTTGAGCTAGTCTTAGAGGCATGACTAGGAATACATTTTACCGTTTATTATTCCACATGTGCACATGGGTTTTCCCCAGAGCCTTTATGGATATACGGGCTCAGGAACCACAACAGTTATAGCATGGAACATAAACTTAATAATGAGCATAGAGATAAATAATAACATTTATTATTGCCTCTAGGGCATATCTCCTACAGACTCCCACTTGCACTAGAGTCAATAATCTAGTTAATGCTAATGCACTTCACACCTGTGGCACACCGGTGTAAATAGGCTTTGCTTGTGGTATAGCGTGATGTCCAACGGATCTGACGACTTCAGCTCTGTGTGTATCTTTGCATATCCTCGCGTTTTCACGCTTTCACAAAATTCATATTTTGTGTGGACTTGGCTTTGTATGTATGTGAATCACAGGTCGAACCTGGATTCCTTAGACTGAGTTATGGAGCAACTTCCTGCAGTAGTGTCCCATTGACAAAAGCCATCTTGGAACCATACTAAGTTCATGAATAAACTATGTGATTCAACATCTTCTTTGTCGCTTTTAAAAGCGGCAACATACTTCGCCTCTGTTATAGAATTCGCCACAGTAACTTGTTTGGAACAATTTCCAACTACTGTGCCACCATATTGTGTATTACACAAAACCCTTAACTTAAAACAAAAATCGCATGGAGCATTGATGAAGACTGTATCGATGTAATTACTTACAACGAGCACTTCATAATCTCTGCTTGCGAGAAAACATGTCATCAGTACTACTCTAGTACTCAATGACCCTTTTTCACTGTTGTCCCTTGATCAGTACTTTTGATCACTTTGGTATCTATACTCGCAACAACTTTGGGAGTATTGGACATATCTGGTTGTTTTACATACCATGGAATACATGATTAATCCAAACACAAGAGTGTGTGGAATCTCCATCATGTATTTTGCTCATCAGTGTTTTGGGACACCGAGTCTTGCAAAAACTCTTTCCATGTGACTTCGGCAAGAATCACTCCTTGGCGTTTTTAAATGCTAAAAAGTTTTAGCACCTTGTCAATATGTATTCATTGCTTAGCCCCATTAGGTAAATCTATCTCCATAGATCATCATGCCTAATATTGAGGCTATTTAGCCTAAGTACTTTATCGAAAAACTATTTTCAAATGAAGTCCTAATTCATGTCAAGAAATTTATTTCCAATTAACAATGTGTCAAGCACACAAGGTGTTTAGAAATATTATTCTGCTCCCACTTACTTTCTTGAATCACAAGCATCTTTGTTACCCATTGATGAAGTCAAACCCCTTTGACCATTTCATCAAAACACGAAGATTCCAACTCCATTTTGCTCTCTTCTGTCCATCACTGGAACTCTGAAGTTTGCACCCTTACTAGCATCCTCTGGATTGACAAAATACCTTGGACTGTAACACATGCAGGTCCATGGTTTCATTTCCATCAGATGGAAATCCTAATGTCATCCATGTTTCATATCTCATGATTGAAATATGTATTAATTGCTAGTTCAACCCGAACCGACTTTAAGCATCGCTACGATGAAACAACTTCATCGTAGTCAACTCCTTGAACTTGTTATTTCAACAAGTCGATCTTTATGGATAAAACATTTTTATCCGTATCAGTTTTAAGTTCCATAAATATTTGATAGACTCTAAGTCTTCCGAAAGGTGTATCAAGGTTTTAATCTTGAATCACTTATATGGAAATTATCTCGGATTGTATTGGCATTTAGCCAATTCCGGAGTCAGGGCCCATCAACGCTTCCTTGTGTATCGTAGGTATACTGTTGTCTAACAACAATATCTCGTTGCGCACCTGAGAGGTTTGCACGAGCCTTGCCTACGTGGTTCAGCTGCAAGTTCGACCGAAGTCCATACATTTTATTGTAGAGACTTCCGTATCAGTCGCAGTAGGAAACTCTGGAATTACTTCCAAGGTCTCTTTCCTTTGATCTGATGACGAAGATACTGTTATCTTGTCGAGTTGCATTGTTCTCCCACTCACCTTTTTGAAAGAACCATTTTCTTCAAAAAGCATACCGTTCTTTATGGCAAACCTATTTGCCTCGGTATAGTGAGGGAGGAATACCCAATTACTTGGGATAACCTACAAAGTAGCACTTGTTTGATTTGGAATAGGTTTGTAACCTTTTACACAAGCCCCATATTCCAAATGTTAAGAAAAGATATAACATGGTTGGGCGTACCATACCATGTCGTCATTTCAACAGACCCGATGGAGCTCTTTTCAGTGTAAAAAGTCGCAGTCTCTAAAGCATCACTTTAAAAGGGATAATGGCAAATTTATTTATGTCATCTTTGATCTTACCATGTCATAAATGGTTCAATTACATCTTCACGGACTTTCCACTTGCAGTGGTGTTCCGGGAGGTGCAAGTTATGAAACCCCTTTCACAACTCATCAGACATTCGCTAAACTTGTAACTCAAAAATTCCTTTCTGCAATCGAATTGTAAAAACATAATTTTCTTGTTACAATAACTTCTTCATTTTTGAAAACCTTTCGAATGATTTCAAAAGATCCAGACTTACGTCTCATCAAGTAAATATCCTTATATCTACTTGAGTCATTTCTGAAGATAGATAAATCCACTACTTGCAACATTTATTGAACTACACACATCAAAATGTATGATCACCAATAAGTTTGTTGCTCGTTCCTTATGGCCTGTGAATGGTATTTCAGTCACTTCACTTTTCGGAGGAAAGTTGCAAGTGTTAGATGATTCAAAATCAAATGACTTAAAAATCCATCATAATGGAATTTTCCATGCGGGTTTCTCCAATGTGACCAAATGCAGTGCCACACTTGTGTGGTATTCTTTTAGTCTTATGACATTTAGCGTCAGTGTTATGGATGTATCATATTACCATCAATATTCATAACATACGTCCCATCGATGATGGAAGTATGGCCCTCATGTTATTCATAATACTGAACAACAATTGTTCTTCTATGAACAACCCTTTTGCAACAAACATTGTGCAATGGGCTAGAGTGTGTAAAACTCTAAAATGAATTATGAAAGTAAATACTGAGGTAATGTATTATTATCAATATTCATAACATACATCTCATTCATAATGAAAGTATGGCCCTTATGTTATTCATAACATCAGACATCAAAAGTTCTCTTATGAACAACCTTTCTTGCAATATACCCTATGCAATGGGCTAGAGTTTGTAAACCTCTAAATGAATTATGAAAATAAATATAGACGGTAATACACCGATGGAAGGTATAGTAACATTTTACTATGTTCCCTATGTATACCTAAACCTCATTCCTGGCTAGTCTTTCAAGCCATAGTAGATCTTATATCGAGTTGCAACAGAATGCAATCGAGCGGGTATATTTGTGATTTACTCACAATACCCAAGAATTAGTGATTAACAATTTAATCATAATTTCCAAGAACTATATCTTTGACCAGCCTTCTATACATCAAAAACTTGTATGACATTCATACATGAGCTGGATATTCCAGTCTTCTTTCTTTTTGCCTTTATACTTCTAACAGTTTAACTTTTAGTATTTATCCTACTCTTAGAAGAAGCATTCAACTTAAGAGTGGTATTAGCCCCGGACTTCCTAGGCGTGAAAGTTTTACTAACACCTTTCGGACACTTCCTTTCTCTTTAAGTTGTTGTTTTATTCACCTTTCATCATATGACATGCGTTCTCCTGGATCCCTCTCTTATCAGTCTAATGTATAGTAAACTCCTTTACTAATAGTTTGAAAACAAACATTGCTTTGGATATCTCATATCTTTTAGCTTTTGTCTGTCTCTGAAAATGATTTTCAGATTCCATGAATATCACATAACTATCCAAACTTTCGAAGTTCGGGTCTCATGGAAGCAAACATATTTCACTTGACCGTAACGGAATTTTAGCTTTTGGATCGAAGGACGAGAGTCACATCATCCATAGCATTAGCGGGAGAATACCAAAAGTATGCGATAGGACAAAGTCCTTCTCGGCACTCTTGAGGACAATCCTCACATTACGTTACCAACCATAAAGTTTTAACCAGATATTTAACAGCTATTCAATTTTAACAGGGAAGGTGGAAACGCGAGCCATTATTCTACAACTATTTTGCAAGTAACACTTAGACAATGGACATAATTAATTTCACTAAGAATTAAAAGAATTAATTCTAAAGTGCGCTCCCACTCAAATCAATATCTCTCATAATTGATTTTGAGTGATACAAGACCCGCATTTCAATTGCTCGCCATTGGTGTAACACCACTGATGATGAAAATCTCAACCGGTAGGCCAACTTGCCAATCACATCTCTATGTGACTCTTGTTCATCTTTCGATGCGTGTGTTCCGAGCTCATGACGGTCATGCCCGAACGTCAAGACAACCAAGTGATCTCGCTGCGAGGTCTCAACTCACCCGCCTCACACTTCTTTAATCGTTCGTACCCGTGTGACACGGCGCACCCCGAAAAGATAGGTGCCGTGACGGTGCTACACTTGGGAGAACACTAACTACTTGATATTTTTGTGAGAGATCACCCTAATAAAAGCGACTACCGCGCAATCAAGAAGGGTGCATCATAAGGGATAAACATCTCAGGCAATTCATAATAGCATGATATGGTATAGCCCTTTCTGACGGAGAAGTCTTTCATTTCTTCGTCTTCGGCATTCGCGTCGGTGTTCACCTTCGCGAAGTTTGCCACCACCTTGTCGATGCACCAGATAATATTGCTATCTCTATAGCTAATAAAATAAGTGCATTACACAAGGTTGACACGCAGGTCATTTAAAGTGCAATCATATGGCTCCAGCCATCATGCCGAATCATGACACACAGGTCATGTTAATCAATTTACATTATATAGTTATCTCATACATAATCAAATTATTATGAGCATTGCTATACCACATCAAATGGACATGCAAACCCTCCTGCAAAACCAAGTTAGAGGGCTCTAATCGGTCCGGCAAAAACATGTTTTACGTGGCTTCTAAGGTTTCGAAACAAACCGAAGCTACCAACGTCCATCATCAAGTATGATAATTCAAGTCGCTAAATTAACTTCGTGGGGTGTATGAAGCACGAGATAATAAAATCTCGAACCCCATACTAAACTTCGTCATACGCATGACCCCCGTGCAGATCATATCTGCATTGCCCTTTTGTCTGCGAAACATCCATCTTTCTTTAACTATGGTGGAACCCGAAGAACTGTTAGCACTTCGTTGATCTGTCAATCAGCATACTCAGGAGCAGCATGAAAGGATCGCGGATTGCCAGAACATTGTGAGATTCCACCATGCCGTTAAGATCAGGATTATGCAAATTCAAGGGAAGCAACAGGAACATCGGGTAACAGATTTCATCTGCTACCCGCACAAATAATTTTCAGTAATAGAACTCATCTACTACCTAATTATATTGTGCAACACCCATACATCTCTATGTATTCTAGATCACAACCTGCGTCTACGCATAGCACAGCTCATGATGCCACTGTAGGGTAACACAGCAGAAAACAAAAAAATTCCGACCTACGCACTAGCCCAGGACCACTATGGAGACTGCATACAAGGTTTGATCATTTCGTTACCGACTCGTAGCGCAGCGGAAGTAGAGTCGATGACGATCGGCGGTGCAGATCCCCGCAGCTAGGATTTACAACCTCCCAACCGCGAGGATGTATACCCTCATCCGCACCCCGGACAGCCCTCCGGGAGGCGGTCGAACAGTCCCCCGGACGGTGTCGCAGACAGCCCTTCGGGAGGACCTTCGAAACTCGGACGGTCACTCGGACAGCCCTTCGGGAGGACTCACAGAACTTGGACCGTCACTTGGACAGCCCTTCGGGAGGCACTCTCGAACAGCGCCTCGGGCACTAAGATCAAAACTACGACCTCTCTACAGAGTTGCACACATACGGTGTCATCTATCCGGCAGGGCTTCACCGTCCAGAACTAGTTCCTGCCGGAACCCAGACAGCCTTTCAGCTCTATGAAACTCTTTTTGTGGGAGGGAGATCGAAGCCAGATAATGCATGGCATGTGTATGAGAGCAAGGGATGAAGAGATGGCAGCCCTCACCTCCTCTATTTATAGGAAAGCCAAGGGGTAGTGTGCCTCCAAAATTTACCAAAAACCCATGCATTAGGTCACACCACATGGGCATTTAGGTCATAATGGGAGGCCATGTGGAGCTCCATGGAGCTCCACCACATGTGGCCGGCCACCCCTTGGGGGCCCCCCCAAATGGGGTTCCTTCCCTTGCAAGCCTTTCCCTTCTAGAAGCTTTGAAAAGTCCTAAAAGGTGGCTCTCCAAAAATATCCCAAAAAGCACGTTCACTATTCACGACAACATTTTTCAGCGTCGGTTCGAACTGAAAATATTTATGTGGGCTTAGAACATTTCCAGTACCCACTAAAACAATTTTCAACACGTTCTGAAACAATTCCAGATTAGTGATTTTCATCTGCGAAAAGCATCTGAAGAGGTTCCGGCAGCTCCGGAACATTACCGGTTTTCATCCCTGAAAATTCCAGAAAGTTTCCAGAATAATTCTGGCACCCTCCAAGAATTATCAGGGGCATCCCGAAACCAATTTGACTTAATGGAATACCCCGAAACAACTTTTCAGTTTCACCGAAACTCATCCGGTGTTCTCTCTGCGGAACTTTTCCGCTGTCCGAAACTTTCTCGGTGTCCGAAACTTTTTCGGTGATTTTCTCTCAGACTTCCTATCTAGTATTCAGCAGATAGATGACCCTTAAGCGTGTGACCCTATAGGTTCGGTGAAGTATAGACATGACACGGAACCCTCTCCGATCAATGATCAACATCGGAGCCGTGGACACCCATATTGACCCCTATACCCACACGAATGAATATTCGAGTGAACCTCCAGTTGCCGTGTGCTATTCCTGTTGCTTCATGATATGTTACAAATACCCGAGGTTAGATATGTTGGCATCCCCGTGGATCAACAACTTGTTCACTATGCCAGTTACCTCGTTATCGGTATTGTTCTCTTTTCTCGTTACCGTGTTCCGGCATCCCCGTGATCAAATCACAAAGTGTCTGGCCAGACGATGATGGATACCGTAACACCGAGAGGTTCCAGAGATATCTCTCCATCGTCGGAGGAGCAAATCCCAATCTTGAGCTATCAAGTTACTTGACACACTTTTCCATGAACCCGTAAGTCACCGTAATAGCCACCCATTTATGGATGACGTTTAACAAACCCCAAAGTTCATGAAGCAAGCATGAAGAAACTCGATACTCTCATGGTCTAAGGAATCATACAAACATTAACCATCTCTGTGTTATTAACCATAAACTTGTGACGAATGAATCTCATAGCATAACATCAATTCGGGTCGATTCAACACAAATGTTCTGCTAACATTGTGCCCTCAAAATTGCTGGCATAGACATGCCCATGATTGGGAAAACATAATCATCATGCAACACTTGAGCTAGTCTTAGAGGCATGACTAGGAATACATTTTACCGTTTATTATTCCACACATGCACATGGGTTTTCCCCAGAGCCTTTATGGATATACGGGCTCGGGAACCACAGCAGTTATAGCATGGAACATAAACTTAATAATGAGCATGGAGATAAATAATAACATTTATTATTGCCTCTAGGGCATATCTCCTACAGAAAGTATATACCTGGAAAAATGCAGGAAGAATGTGTACCTGGGGCATCGTCGATTTCTTCTGACCAACCATCAATGTCGAAAGAAAGGCAAGCATTTCAAAGGCGAGGCAGATCACCGGAAGAAGCCTGCCATGCGTACCGGTGATCATGTACTTGCTATGGTCAATGATTTACACGTAATCTTTGGAAAGGGTCCCGGCGGACTATCTGTTCCGAATGACGCTGAGGGACGCGCACCCATGTGGAAGAAGAAATCTATATTTTGGGACCTACCCTACTGGAAAGACCTAGAGGTCCGCTCTTCAATCAACGTGATGCACGTGACGAAGAACCTTTGCGTGAATCTGCTAGGCTTCTTGGGCGTGTATGGGAAGACAAAAGATACACCGGAGGCACGGGAGGACCTGCAACGTTTGCACGAAAAAGACAGCATGCCTCCAAAGCAGTATGAAGGTCCTGCCAGCTACGCTCTTACCAAAGAAGAGAAGGAAATCTTCTTTGAATGCCTGCTCAGTATGAAGGTCCCGTCTAGCTTCTCGTCGAATATAAAGGGAATAATAAATATGGCAGAGAAAAAGTTCCAGAACCTAAAGTCTCATGACTGCCACGTGATTATGACGCAACTGCTTCTGGTTGCATTGAGGGGGCTTCTACCGAAAAACATTCGATTAGCCATTGTGAAGCTATGTGCATTCCTCAATGCAATCTCTCAGAAGGTGATCGATCCAGAAATCCTACCAAGGCTAAGGAGTGATGTGGCGCAATGTCTTGTCAGTTTCGAGCTGGTGTTCCCACCATCCTTCTTCAATATCATGACGCACGTCCTAGTTCATCTACTCGACGAGATTGTCCTTCTGGGCCCCGTATTTCTACACAATATGTTCCCCTTTGAGAGGTTCATGGGAGTCCTAAAGAAATATGTTCGTAACCGCGCTAGGCCAGAAGGAAGCATCTCCATGGGCCATCAAACAGAGGATGTCATTGGGTTTTGTTTTGACATCATTCCTGGCCTTAAGAAGATTGGTCTCCCTCAGTCGCGGTATGAGGGGAGACTGACTGGAAAAGGCACGCTCGGAGGGGACTCAATAATATGTAGGGACGGGCATTCTTGGTCTCAAGCACACTACACAGTTCTACAGAACTCTACCTTGGTGACCCCGTATGTCGATGAACACAAGAACATTCTATGCTCCAAACACCTGGAGCAGTGTGACAACTGGATTACATGTGAACACATCAGAACTTTCGGCAGTTGGTTGGAAACACGTCTCAGAGGTGACAACACTGTTTCTGATGAGCTATACTCGTTGTCCAGGGGACCATCTTCGACTGTATTGACTTACAAAGGATACGAGATAAATGGGAATACATTTTACACGATCGCCCAAGATCAAAAGAGCACCAACCAAAACAGCGGTGTCCGCTTTGATGCAGCAACCAAGAGGGGAAAGGACACATATTATGGTTACATAGTGGACATATAGGAACTTGACTACGGACATGATTTTAAGGTCCCTTTGTTTAAGTGCAAATGGGTCAATCTGTCAGGAGGCGGGGTACAGGTAGACCCACAGTACGGAATGACAACAGTGGATCTGAACAATCTTAGGTACACAGATGAACCATTCGTCCTAGCCAATGATGTGGCGCAGGTTTTCTATGTGAAGGACATGTCTACCAAACCGAGAAAAGAAAAGATAAGGAAGCGAATACATCATACGTTGAGCCAAAGCGCCACATAGTTCTTTCAGGAAAAAGAGACATCGTGGGATTGGAGGGCAAGACAGACATGTCTGAAGATTATGAAAAGTTTCATGAAATTCCTCCCTTCAAAGTCAAGGCTGACCCAAGCACCCTGTTAAGCGATGAAGAATATCCATGGTTACGGCGCAATAAGCAAAGGACACAAGCGAAGAAAAAGTGAAGACAGATGAAGTCAGAAAGGGTTGAAAATTGATGATGTGGCTTTGAATGGTTCATTTTGAACACACAAAAAGTCTGGAGTTCAAATAAGTTCAAAGAAATGAAATCCCTTTGTAATAGATGAGTTTTCGTCTGAAACCCTGATACTTCGAAAGAGATTGTCCATTTTGTACACGAAGTGCATCCAGTTTTTGCCGTAAGCCTCTCAACTTTTTAGCACATGCTATGTGGGTGAAATGATGTTATCATGCCAATTTTCAATCTCTTCAGAGTTCATTTGAAGTGCTTTTCAATTTCAGGGTCATTTAGCTAAAAAAATCAGTAAATGCATGAAAAATAACAGATGAAGTCAGAAAGGGTTGAAAATTGATGATGTGGCTTTGAATGGTTCATTTTGAACACACAAAAAGTCTGGAGTTCAAATAAGTTCAAAAAAATGAAATCCCTTTGTAACAGATGAGTTTTCATCCGAAACCCTGATACTTCAAAAGAGATTGTCCATTTTGTACACGAAGTGCATCCAGTTTTTGCCGTAACCCTCTCAATTTTTTAGCACATGCTATGTGGGTGAAATGATGATACCATGCCAATTTTCAACCTCTTCAGAGTTCATCTGAAGTGCTTTTCAATTTCAGGGTCATTTAGCTCAAAGAATGAACTAATATAAAAAAGAATGAACTGGAAAACTTTTATGAAACTCTAATAGCAAAAATAATAAACTAAAAGAATCAACTAGAAAACTTTAATGAAACTCTAATAGAAAAAAGAATGAACTAGAAAAATTTAATGAAACTCTAATAGCAAAAGGAATCAACTAAAAAGCTTTTATAAACCTCTAGTATTATTGAAACTAAAATTATATAAAATTTATGCAACTAAAATTATCAAAGTATTTTCTGTTCAAAACATTAAAAGCAAAAAGACTTTCATAAAAACTTGTTTTGTTAGAACTTTAATAGCAAAAAGAATTATCATAAAGGTTTTTTTGTTAGAAACTAAAATAACAAAAACTGTTTTTGAATATAATGATAAAACACAGTAATATTAAATAGCAGGAAAAAGAATCACTCCAAAATCTATTTCTATAGTAAAGTTAATCACAAACTAGTGATTCACACAAATTTCAAAGAATTCAAATTTAAACTATTCAAATTAGAAAACTAATGGCACTAACAGAAAGTTTATAATTTTTATTACCTAAAAGCAAAAAGAATCACTGAAAAACAGTAAGTATTTTATTGTAAGTAGAAACAAAATAAAATAAATAAAGCAACAAAGAAAACAAAAAACTAGAAAAAAAATTAAAAAATGCCACCTACTAGGCCACCACGGCCTGAATACGACTAGAAACCCACCCATGGGCCAGGATTCAGGCCCGCAGAAGGCCCAGTAGGCCCACAGGCATATAAAGTGACTTTAGGCCCGTAAGCCTGCATTTGAGAGGAGCTCGAAGTGGTCAGCGCAGCAGCGCTTATAAACCACTGTCGAAGCCTCTTGGCTAGCGAGGTGGGACTAAACATCCCACCGCACCGCGCCAGTTCCAGCACAAGGCCATTGGTCCCGGTTCGTGGCTCGAACCGGGACGAAAGGGTGCCTTTGGTCCCGGTTCGTGGCACCAACCGGGACTAAAGGGCTGGCTATATAAGCCAACACTTGGGAAATTTTTAGCAGTTTCTCATTCTCCCCGACGCTGACGCCGCCCTGTGCCCCGACGCCGATGCCCTGCTACTCGTCGCCGTCGCCCTGCGCCCCGACGCCGACGCCCTGCTCCTCGTCGCCGTCGCCCTGCGCCCCGACGCCGTGCTCCTCATCGCCGGCCCTGCCTCATCGTCGCCATCCCCGCGCCCTGCACCGATCGACGCCGTCGCCGCGCCCTGCGTCCTCGCTGTGAGCACCGCCCTGATCCCCTCCTCTCGTCCTATTCGTCCCTGCCCCGTCGCCGTCGCCGCGCCCTGCCCCGTCGCCGTGCCCGATATGTTCATATGTATGATCCATGGATATATTGATGTATGATTTTTTTTTGTTCATAGATTTTTTTTTCATAAAAGTTGTGCACTTTTGTATAGAAACTTCATTTTTTTCATATGTACGAAAATGTAGAGTGAAAACGAAAACAAACATATAAGAAAAAACAAAGGAAAAAATGAAGAAGGAAAAGAAAAAACCGCCCGGCCCGGCCACCACCGCATTTTCATAAAGTATTTCCACCGAGTCCACGTCGCACCGAGCACCCGCAGCGAAGCAATTCTTTTTTCTAAGGTAGTTTTTTTGTTAAAGTGAGGGGCGACGTCGGACATGACATGAGGGGGGACGTCGGACATGTGATGAGGGGGTGAGCGTCGTTGTCGTCTACCCCCTTCCCGATAACATCGACTTGAGGGGGGACGTCGGACATGACATGAGGGGGGACGTCGGACATGACATGAGGGGGTCGAGGGTTGTCGAGGGGTCGAGGGTCGAGGGTCGAGGATCGCCGAGGGGTCGAGGGTCGCCGAGGAAGAAGAGGAGAAAAAAATAAGAAGAGAAAGAAGGAGAAGAAGAAGAGAAGAAGAGGAAGAAGAAGAAAAAAAAGAGGAGAAGAAGAAGGAATAGAGGAGAAGAAGAAAAAATAGAATAATATATTCTATTTTTTCTTCTTCTCCTCTATTCCTTCTTCTTCTCCTCTTTTTTTTCTTCTTCCTCTTCTTAATTTTTATCGGGAACGAGGGTGTCGAGGATCTCCGAGCGGTCGAGGGTCGGGAACTAGGGTAGAGGGTCGAGGGTCGCCTAGGGGTCGAGGGTCGCCGAGGGTTCGAGGGTCGAGGGTCGTCGAGGGGTCGAGGGTTGAGGGTCGAGGATCACCGAGGGGTCGAGAGGGGCACGTCGATCAACCCCCTCTCGCTCGACCAACTCTCGAGGACACCCAAACCCTAGAAGTTGATCCAAACCCTAGAAGCGTTGTCGAGGCCACCGTTCTATATGTCACGTTGCCTAAAGTCAAAGTATTGAAGAAATCCATGTATGGCTTCATCATTAGCCGGAAGTAACCGGGGCATGATGTTACGAAGTTCTCCAAAGTTATTCTGGAACGGAGTCCCGGATAGGATAATTTGCCTTTTGGTACGAAGTTCAGCAAAGGCCTTCCAAATAGCGATATTCGGAAGGCTCTTGCTGAACTTTGTACCAAAAAGCGAATTATCCTATCTGGGACTCCGTTCCAAAATAACTTTGGAGAGCTTCGTACCATCATGCGCCTGTTACTTTCGCCTAATGATGAAGCCATGGTTTTGTTGAATCCTTTGACACTAGACAAACGTGACATGAGGGGGTCGAGGGTCGGGAACTAGGGTAGAGGGTCGTGGATCGCCGAGCGGTCGAGGGTCGTGAACTAGGGTAGAGGGTCGAGGGTCGCCGAGGGGTCGAGGGTCGTCGAGGGATCGAGGGTCCAGATTTATCACAATTAATCATTATTTCAGTTTGAGAGATTAAACTAGAAATATCACAACTGCACCTTAATTGTCTGCTTAAATTCCACAGTAGAGACTTTGCCACCGATGACACACTATATGCGGACGCCACATCCTTTCTTCTGCACGCAGCGCACGACATTCCGGTAAGCCTTGTACTGTTGAGATGCTTGACGAGGTGTGCAGCTGTAGTTTAGTAACTTTGGGTGTTCGATTTGAGCATTGCAGGTTCGTTTATGTGTGCTTCTCAGTATTGTACATGAGGTACCATGAGGGGTGGTGACCCAGAACTTGCTGGCGCGGCGAAAGAGCCGGTTCCTGTGATCAGGATGCTGGAGGCTCTTGGGTCACAGCCCACATGTCTGCTGGAGGTAAGTTTTATACCCTCATTCTGTTAGTAGATGCTCTTGGTGTACAGATACCATTCAGACGGTGTCTTTGGTGAAACTTGTAGCTATGCTACTTGGCCCTACTATAGTACTACTCCTGTACCATTCATGCATTAGGTTTTGTGAAGTTTCAGCTCAACCCTATGCCATGTTCTTTGTTAGTATTTCCTTACATATTATCTGCATCATTCCCTAAGAAAAACATATTATGTGTGGGCTCCCCTGATTCATGCTCGTTTTCTTCATTTTGGTTGTTGATCCGGATATTGGATGCCCTCAGACGAAGTACATTGTCAGTGTTAATAGATGATTTTTTTTTCAGCAGATGGAGTCTCCATCGTTATATGGCTGCTGAGATGAGTTGCTCAAATGATTAAAATTATGTTTGCGCTCCAGGTCTAGATGAGGTAGAGGAGCTCAGTTTGATCCTAAGGATGGTATTTGCTTTTTGTAAAATTAAATTACTTGTTCGTATCGTTATTTCAGACTGAGAATTTTTCTTTTCTCAACTATTCGCTATCTGTTGTACCTTCGATGTTTTAAGTGGCCAATTTGAGCTTGTCCGATCACAGTTTCCACAAGCATTGCATGGCCTTGCTGGAAATCAGATGTCTTTAACCTTTCAAAAGTTCTTATAGAAAAATTCTTACATTCTTTGTCTTACAACCAAAAGGACATTCTACTTCAGGTTTTGTCTTACAACCATAGGAGATTCTACTTCATGTTTTGTTTTACAAGCAAATATAATTCTGAATGTCATTTATGTTGATGGACAGCAAGTTATAATCATATGGTAGCCTCAAGAAAGTTCAGGACAAGAAGCATGTTCCACTGATGTAACGAGGTATGCTCGTGATCTACAGTACTAATGCGCCTGACCCAGCAGCTTCTTGTCAATAGTTACAGTGCTTGGTTAAAATAATTATTATGCTCATTGTTAATTATAGGTTGGCTGTCTTGCACACACCACAAGTGAAGGTTTTGGAACTCCATTCGCCAATAGTATCAGTGAATCAAACACTCCAATCTCTCTGAATTCTAACCCAGTAAGTTGTAATTGCATATGACACCTTATTTTTCAGTGATCATTCTCTATGGTTTATTATTAGTTCTGGATCAGTTTATAGTATAAGTCGTTTATTATTCAGTTTTTTTGTTTCTCTTCAGACTTTAGATTCTTCAGTTATCTGATTCTTACTCCCTTTCGTTCATTAGTGTTCATTTTTGATTCAGTCCTTAGATTCATTATCCTAGATCAGTTTGTTGGTGCAGCACTTGCAGTATTGAGAGGCTTTCTTCTGACATTTCCTCTTGCAAGTATGAGCTACATGTGCAGACTGCGTAAGCATCGAGCGGCGGGCCATGGACGTGGACATGGATTTTGTTTTTTGGTGGCTGTAGCTGAAAGTTGTGTGGTTGTTGCTCCACCGATATTATAATGGAGCTCCTAATTGTGATACATTAATTTGCATTCAATCACACATAATATGTCCAAGATTTTAGCTCCATGATCACTCATCTAACTGTGGTTGTCTGCTTTTTAGCCAATATCAACATGTTCACTCTCAACTCAGTTTTTCTGGTAGATGTGCTAGGATCAAATGGGTTGTCATTTCTAAGCTGCAGGGTTTTTAAGCTTTATAGCTCATGGAGGTGAATCTGGAAATGATCATAGTGTCGATTTATATTTTTCTCCTGGAAATGGGATTATCCCCACAACAGTACTTCATGAACTTTACACTCTTCATGGTTGCCAGGTGCCAGCAATAATTAGGAAATTAGTAGACCAATCCTTTTTTTATGGAACTCTATTCTAGAATAGGTACTCTTCAAATTGTGATGTTACTTGAGTGTTGCGGATACACATACATTTGGGTTGTTTTAAAAAAATGAGCATATGTTTGTCTTAATGTTAAATGCAGCTTCCAAAATAGCTCATGGTGATTTCTTATGTTCTTTACTGTCTTAGCGCTGTATTAGGACAGTCAATCTTTCCTGGTCGCTGCTACTTTTAGAGTGGATAAAGATATATCAAGTTGTAGGTAGATTGCGCATCATGCATTTGCTTATATCAAAATTACCATTCACTATTTCGGAATCCCCGTTTCACGAAACGTCCTAGGTATCTCTTGCCATTGCTTAATAGTTGTCCTTTGCAGGTCATGATTATATTTTGCAGTGAGATTGCCAAAAAAATATTATACTCCAGTTCACAATATTTTTGTTTGAGGAAAAGTCCCTTGGGGGTGATTCCTTTCTTATGAACAGCAGTGTACGTTTGAGATGTTATGTCAAAACATTTGATTGCTGAAAACAGGATGGAACGGGCTAGAAACATTTATTTTGAAATCAGACTTACAATGCTATATATCTGATGCCAAGGAGCGGAAGCTTGCAGCAGCATCTCCGATACCCTCTCGACGAGCTGCAATTAGATCGTAGCTGAGGACGCGGCGATGACCACCGAGGTATGCCCTTCTCTCCTTGCCCTTCATGCCGATATTCAGTCTTTTACAAGGTCATCCCCGCCTTGCTTGCAATCAATCTACTAGCGACAGTAGAAATTAACAATGCTCTGTGTGTGTTTCTACATGGTGACATATAAGTGCAGGACCGGAGTGCACGCTCACCCGCAGAACCATCAGGGTGCTCCATGCTCGACATCTTCTCAGCATAGCTGCTCGATCAGTAGTTTTGATCGATCTATTTGATAATTTAAATCAGTAGTTTTGATTGATCTATTTGATAATTTAAGTTATCCGATAGATGTCACTGGTTCACTCATGCTCTTTTCTTATGTTGTTATTTAATCACCATGGGCTTGGATATTCTCTATAGCATCTCAATCTGAGCTATACTCAACATAGCAGGATGTCTGATGTATTGCTACGGAAATATAGCTATACTAATACATAGCTGAATGCATAGATATACTGATACATAGCAGAATGTTATTTGAATTTCAGTTATACAAGATTAACGAAAATGTTAAGCTTGCGCAGATGGTGCTGACTGCGGAGGAGCTTGCCCAGGAGTTAGTGGAGCCGGAGGACAAATATCAGCACACCATGGTTGTGTTCTTACATGGTGCTGGCCGTGGCCATGGGGATGCCGAAGGCCATGACCGTGGCGTTGGCCATGGGCGTGGTCGTGCCGGTGGCTGAGGCGTTGAAGGTGCCCGTAGACATCCCAAGGGTGGTCGGTCGCAGTGGGGGTGGCCGTGGACCTGGCCACAATTAGTCCTCTCCCTGGACGTGCCTATAGTTATAATTAGTTGTAGCCGTTCCATGAATGTATGTTCTTCTTTCTTTTATCGGTATAAAATCAAAACTTGTGGAATTGTTCTTGGTGTGGGTTTGATTTTGTCACGGAGGCTCCATACGGGCCACCGAGAGTCACCATGGGCTACGCGATAGAGTTCTGCGTGGAGTATCGATGCAGTCAGTCTTGTGTGTATGTCTGCCCCAACGGGTGCAAGTGTGGATCAGCTATCTACCCTGACTCGAGGCCCTTACCCGAGGAGTTGCGTTGGTGCTAAAAACAGCTATTGGTTGTGCGTCGGTGCTCAAAACAGCTATTGGTTGTGCTTTTTCTTTGCACGACTAAATTAAGATAATCATGTTTGCAAGAAAAGGGATGGGTGTGTCATGAGGTAGGGTTTTGGGTTTTTTATGTTGGGATCACGTGTTACCTATCTGCCCTGACTCGAGGCCCTTACCCGAGGAGTTGCGTCGGTGCTCAAAACAACTATTGGTTGTGCTTTTCCTCTGCACGACTAAATTGAGATAATCCTGTTTGGAAGAAAAGGGAAGGGTGTGTCATGAGGTGGGGTTCTTTTGTGTCGGGATCGTATGTTCAGGATAAAATCATAGATAGCCCGCACCATTGAGAAGCTTGAATTTTGAGGAGCATGTTGGGTGCCCGTTTGATGTTCAAACACTCCCGAACGTATGAGGAAGAAATGAGCTTCGACCTTGAAGACAATCTAATCATTTATCATTTATTTATAATGCATTGTTAGCCCGTAGCAACGCACGGGCGTTCTACTAGTTTGGGATAGTACTAGAGTATATAGTACTCCCTCCGTCCCAAAATAAGTGACTCAACTTTAGTATAAAGCTAGTACAAAGTTGAGTCACTTATTTTGAGACGGAGGGAGTATATACGAGGGAGTGATAGTTTAGCTTTTATCCAACTGAATCAAAATGGTTTCCGCTTGGAGCATCTCCAATAGAAGATGTATATTTAGAGATGTAAAAATAAGTGTTGTATAATTTACATCATCAAAAAATACTTTTTACATCACCAAAAAAGTCTCAACTCCAACAGATGATGTACACTTGATGATGTAAAACTAGTGCTCCAACAGATGATGTATTTGAAGATGTAAAACTTGTCCTTCAGCAGCATGGCGGTGGCGTGGCTGCCGAGCGTCGAGTCGAGATGGGCGCCGGCGGCTGAGCGTGGAGACGGGAGCTGGCGGGGGAGCTCGAATCGGGTGGCCGAGCTTCAAATCAAGACAAGGAGTGAGGCGGGGCGGCGGCGGAGCTCGAAATGCGCCGGTGGCCGAGCTTCAAGTGCGGCGGGGCAGGCCGGCGAAGCTCGAATCGGGCGATGGCCGAGCTTCAACTGAGGCGGGGCAGGGCGACGACGCTCGAATCAGGCAGCGGGGGAGTTCGAATCGGGCGACGGCATGGCGGAAAAGTGGGGCGGATGCGGCAGAACCTCGTCCTCCACTGGTGCTGGATGTGGAGCACGATGATGGCTGGATGTGGAGCCCACCAAGCTCCATCTCCTCCGTAGCCAACTCAAGCAGGCGCACCTCAAGCAACCCCAGTGGCGCCGCCATGGGAGGACGAGCGCGGGGGTGGCGGCGACGACCGCAGGGTAGGAGGAGCCGGCCATGGCGGCCCGATGGGGGGAGGGGGCGAGGTGCCAGAGCTGGCCGGGGCGGCGGGGAGGCGCCAAATCTGGCCGGAATCGGCCGGCGACGGTGGCAGCGAAAAGGGGATCAACAGTTGGGAACTTTCATGGTGGTGGTCGGGTTGGCGCGCGGCTGGCTGTTTTGCATCTGGGTTTACATCTCCAACGGTTGGTGATGCAAATTTGCATCGCGAAGTGTTGTATTTTATATTACTTGGAGCAAGTGATGTTAGAATTTATAGATCTACATCATCGGTTTGAGCTGTGTTTTTAAGCCTTGGTGATGTAAAAGGTAGTTATTTATGCATCTACATCGTCTATTGAGGATGCTCTTAAAGTTTCTTTTCTTATATATGGAGGATTACGTATACATATACGACTACACAAACATAGTGCGTTGGGTAAACAGCAGATTCAAAACCTGTGCGTTTTAACTAGGTTTTCATTGTACTCTAAATTTTAGAGTTAGATTTTTTTTAATAAGACGACATGGATACGATGATGTCACAAAAATGAATATACATATTAAAAATAGAACTGTGGAAACAAAAAAATAAGCTATGAATCTATACCTAATATTAAATTAAAGGATCGAAGATTTCATAGTTCTCCGTAGATCGTGGGTTAATCGTGAGCGACCGTCTGGATCGATCGATCTGATCTGGGCCAAGTGATAGTTCTCCATAAGTCGCCGATCTGATTTGGGCCACGCGTGATAGTTTTCCATAAGTCGTGATCGATCAAGTTTGGATCGGGCCGTATCGATTCCCGTCTCCTTCCCTGATTTAATCACTTCTTGCCTCCTCATAACTGGTTCGTGCCCACGCATAAACGCGTCCACAACCCTCTCGCCAACGACGACGTCTTCCACGCATCATCTCTAGATCGCCCCTCTCCTGTCGATCGATATAAGAGTGTGCGAGCCTGGTACAGGACGCGGTGTACGCCGGTGCGCGCACAGCCACCCACCTAGCCGTCTCGATCCGGGCGAGGAAGTTGGCCTCGACGGGTGGCTCGCGGAGAGGGAGGGGGAGAGGCACGAGATCGCCGTGTCGAGGTAGCGGGCGTTGACGGAGGTGGGAGATGACCCCAGCTGGAAACCTGGGGTCGTTCTGGGGAAGCGTGGGGAGCCGGTAGTTCTGGAAGTGGCAGCGGCTGCCTATGGCACGAGGCCGACCCAAAGAGAGGGAGGGGCACGAGATCACCGTGTTGCCCGAGCGGAAGGGCGCTCACGCATCGAAAATGTCCAGATTAGCAACAGGAGATTTGTCCGATGTCTAACGGCGCCTGCTACTGGAGCTTGTCCCCTGTCTTCACGACGACGAGATCAAAAAGGCCTCTGCGCTCCTCCACCATGGGGTAATCAATCATTCAAAACTAACATGTACTATATGTTATATTCTGATCTATCTGTGCATGCGCGTGTGTGGGTGAGGAGCTGCCCCTTTCTGAATTTTGCATTACAAAAGTTCTGCAGCTGCATGGGATATCTTCAGAACAAACAGCGTGGATGTTCAGGTATGGATTTCTTCAGGGCCATCCAGACTCAGGCAAATATGTATGCATGCACAGAACATCTATATTAAGAGGTGCGTGTCTATTCTTCAGGTGAGACAACCACGAGGGGAACACGATCCATGTGCTTCAGTTCCATCGACACTCAGGCCAATATGCGATCTGCTGGTGGAGGACGACGGGTCGATGAGATGCACAATTCCTACGCTTCAGGCGAGACAGCCACAATGGTAACACGATTCATATTCTTCAGTTCTCTATTTTGACTGATCTATGATTAGAGTTATACACTGTGTGGGCTTAGCTTCTTCAGATTCATTTTTTCCTGAAGTGAAGAGAGATCCCAGTAATATCAAAGAGAAGCTGGAGTGGATGTGCGTTTGGGGAGTACACAATTTAAAGACAACTTTATTCTTTGCTTTAGCGTATGGACGTCGAGGTTCTATCTAAGTAGTAGCTTATTGACTTCTGAAAGCAATATACGCCCATTAGTCTTTGCAAGAATAAATAAAAAAATACGCCGACTGCTGGCTGTATAGCCAGCAAGCCAGGCCGTATCATCACACTTATCTTTTTCTCCTATTGGGTTGAACTCCAGTTATTCTGTAATTGCTGCATTAACACACTGTTCTTCACATTAGGTTGTGATTTGGTTTCAGAATTTCTTTTTACATTAACTTCGTTTCAATGTTAGGGTAGGCATTTGTATTCCTTACGATTATCTTTTATTTCCTTCCTTACCAGCTTACTGCCGTACTTGCCATGATATCTTTTTTTGAGAGCCAGAGTACAAACTCAGGCGGTAGAACATTCAGAGGCAACAAGGCTCTGCAGTCTATCAGGCACATTTTGCTATAATTTGCTGGTCTCCTCCAAGTCTGGCTTCCGCTGCGAGCTCATGCGCTGGCTTATTGCACTCCCTAGGGACGTATGCACTTTTGGGGTCTGCAAAATTAGTCAGGGCAGCCTTTATGTCCAGGACCAAGCCAAACAGTGGTGAACGAACTGGGGTGTCAGTACTGTGGAGAGTAGCGAGAGATTTGCAGTCAGTTTCCCACACCACGGGTCCCCTGTACTTGCAATGATTTCCTTAATGTATGCACCAGCATTATCTTGGTTCCCTGTAGGAGCTGATTAAAATGCTTTTAATACACGATATTCACTCGCAAGTTGCACGATGGAATGCCCATATCAGCTATATAGCAAGAGGATTTGGGTAATTCATGTTATCTTTAGTATCGTTGTTACTTCAATAATAGTATGAAATAGTATTATGCAATCCAATTCTCTCACCATGAGTAAATAGCCCAGCTCCTACATTTTTCAGTTTTTACATATGTCCTACCAATTCTATTATGTATAAACTCTCCGGTCTATGATTTTTGTCGGTGATTGTTGCTTGTAGGCAATTTCTGAAAACCTGAAATTATGGAACATGCAGGTATTAGTTCAAATAAGAAAACTGGGACATGTACTCTTAATATTTATATTACTCCTTCCGTTCCTAAATATAAGTCTTTCTAAAGATTTCAATATGGACTACATACGGATGTATATAGACGTAGCTTAGAGTGTAGATTCACTCATTTTGCTCCGTATGTAGTTCATATTGAAATCTCTAAAAAGACTTATGTTTAGGAACAGATGGAGTAGACTTTTTACAATTGCAATTACATAGACCCACCACACACACGACACACCACAGGCCGCCGCCTTAAGACATATATTGAACAATCAAGACCTGGGATAAATTTGCCTCTTGAAATTATCTGATCTTACACAATATCCATGTATTTGTTCAGATGAACTATATCAATAGTGACCATTTTATGCCTATTGATAATTATTTTCCTTTCCTAGTGTGCAATTTTTTTCAGATGTACATCAACGAATTACAATATCATGCAATGGCAGTGACCATTGATGTTTTTGGCAACCGCAATTTCCTATCTGAAGTGTGACACCCAGGTGTACTATTGTTTCCATATCCTCTATTTTTCTTCTTTGCAAGTCATTAACATTTTCCTCAAATTTCTTTTCTTATTTTGAAATTTATTTAATCCCCTAGGAATTTTAGTTTAGTGAAATCAATAGATCTTCTGATTACAATAACTTTGAGTGAAAATATACACTTCACGTACAAGCATATTCGTTCTAACTTTACAATCTGATGAATATTTATCTGCATATAATTACATGCAGAAAATGAGAAATGTATTGATAGGCAGCTACAATGTTTATTGTAATCGACTACAATAAAATATGCAGAACAATGTGCATAACTTGTAATCTCAGAATAAATATACCTCATATATTTCTTAGAAGACATAAGTTTGCAATATTTTTCTATAAGATGTTCTTCAAGTCAATTGTGAGAAAAAGCAACAACGGCAACATAAATTTGGTGCGACATATGTGCGGAAACATCATGCTTTAGCATAGGCACACCGACATGGTTGTAACTAAAAATCTTCTTCACATGAGTAATTAGAAGGAAAAAACTATCACAAGATGATACTACAATGTGATTCCGATGCATATTTTTTTCACAAAAATATGATACCTATGAGTCAAGTGGTTGAGTTCATCGCATTGGGATTGACCATGTGTTGGGCGTGTTGTGATTAGATGAAGACCTCCCATAAAAAAAAGAGTACCTTAACACCTACGCAAAAATGAGAGTAGGTGAAAATTCGGGCCATCATCGGCGAAGGCGGGAAGGAGGATAAGCGACGACATGGGTGAGGTGTCATGTTGAAATAGAGAACATGGCGGAAAGGGGGTACTTGAGCCATACTTGTAAGGTTAGACCAGCGTGAAGTCTTTTTTCTCCCGTTGCAACGCACGGGCCTTTTTGCTAGTAGTAACTAATTTAAATTGTGTTATCAATCCAACCCATTAACAATATCAAAATGAACAATGAATTTTACCACAAAAAAACATCAACAAGTTAGCATTTGTATTTGAATAAGAATAAATGTATCATATTCAACCACCCCCCCCCCCCCCCCCCCCAACCCCACCCCCCAACATTGTTGATTCAATTAAGCCTTGTGGCCAATAATTAGGTCATGTCTGGATTCACTCCGCCCCCCTAGCTTCCCCAAATCAATGGGTAGAGCCGGATGAGAAACAAACCAACTCCTTGGAGCTCAGTTCCAAGAGTTGAGCCCCCTCTAGTCTGCGTATAGGTTTCCAGGAATCAAAGAGCGTCGATTTAGAAGTTTGAGGAATTTATTGTATCTGCCGCCACCAAATGCTACGCTTCATGTACGATAGGACGAAAAGATATCATAGTACCCTTCAGCATATCCGCTCCCTAAGCTCCCCTGAACCCTATCCGCCACCTCGTAGTTGCCCCTCTCCTCATGCTGTCGTGGCCTCCTTCCTCCTCCTGCTATTTTGGATTCCGCCGCCACGACCTCTTCCTACCAAGATGGTCTCCTGCTGCCTCGATCTCCTCCATTAGTTGCCCCGACCTCACATTGCCCCATCCTTCTCCAACAACTCGAACCTCTCACCACCCCTCTATCCAAGCTCATGCGCTAGCCCTAAGCCGAGTGCACCCTGCCATAACTGTAGGAGATATGCCCTAGAGGCAATAATAAATACTATTATTTATCTCCCTGTTCATAATTAGGTTTATGTTCCATGCTATAACTGCTGTGGTTCCCGAGCTCGTATATCCATAAAGGCTCTGGGGAAAACCCATGTGCACGTGTGGAATAATAAACGGTAAAAAGTATTCCTAGTCGTGCCTCTAAGACTAGCTCAAGTGTTGCATGATGATTATGTTTTCCCAATCATGGGCAAGTCTATGCCAGCAACTTTGAGGGCACAATGTTAGCAGAACATTTGTGTTGAATCGACCCGAGTTGATGTTATGCTATGAGATTCATTCGTCACAAGTTAATTGGTTAATAACACAGAGATGGTTAACGTTTGCATGATTCCTTAGACCATGAGAGTATCGAGTTTCTTCATGCTTGCTTCATGAACTTTGGGGTTTGTTAAACGTCATCCGTAAATGGGTGGCTATTACGGCGGCTTACGGGTTCATGGAAAAGTATGTCAAGTAACTTGATAGCTCAAGATTGGGATTTGCTCCTCCGACGATGGAGAGATATCTCTGGGCCCTCTCGGTGTTACGGTATCCATCATCGTCTGGCCAGACACTTTGTGATTTGATCACGGGGATGCCGGAACACGGAACGAGAAAAGAGAACAATACCGGTAACGAGGTAACTAGCATAGTGGACAAGTTGTTGATCCACGGGAATGCCAACATGTCTCACCTTGGGTATTTGTAACATATCGCGAAGCAACAGGAATAGCACACGGCAACTGGAGGTTCACTCGAATATTTATTCGTGTGGGTATAGGGATCAATATGGGTGTCCACGGCTTCGATGCTGATCATTGATCGGAAAGTGCTTCGATCATGTCTATACTTCACCGAACCTATAGGGTCACACGCTTAAGGGTCATCTATCTGCTGAATACTAGACAAGGAGTCCGAGAGATAGTCGCTGGAAAAGTTTCGGAGACAATGGAAAAGTTCCGGAGAGAACACCGAAAAAGTTTTGGTAAAACCGAAAAGTTGTTTCGGATAAAACCATTGATCCAAAAAGGTTTCGGCAAGCACCGGGAATGTTTTGGAGGTTGCCAGATTGGTCTGGTAATTTCTGGAATTTTTTCGGAGATAAAACCGAAAAAAAGTTTCGGAGCTGCCGGAGTTGTTTACCGGGTAAACAAAGATGGTTTTAAATAAAACCACCATACTGGAAATGTTCCAGAGTGCATCCAGATAATTTTAGAAAGTGTCGGAAATGTTCTGGTACCTTCCAGAATTTTGCAGAAGTAATAGTCGCGGAAAACATCTTGTCCCAGTGTGAGGGGACAAGATCCCACGTAACGTGGGGGCTGTTTTGGGCTATTTTTGGGGGCGCCCCTTTTAGGGGACAACCCCCTTGTGGCTGGACAAAGTGTTGGGGGGGCATGGTGGGGGGGCAGCCCCCACAAATGGTGGAGAGTGTTGGGAGGAAGGTGGGGCCCCATGGGGGAACACCATGGACAAGGGAACATGTTTTCTCCATGTTTGGTGGGAACATGTTTTCCTTGTTTGGTGGGTGCATGTTTTGTGGGCTGAATTTCAGCCCCCCTCACCCCTTCCACCACTATATAAGGAGGTGGAGAGGAGCTCTCCATCACCACTCCAACTCCTTCTCACATACAAGTGCCATGCAATGATCTGGCTTCTCTCTCCCTCCCCGCGAAATAGTTTCGTAGAGCTGAAAGGCTGTCTGGGTTCCGGCAGGAACTAGTTCTGGACGGTGAAGCCCTGCCGGATAGATGACACCGTATGTGTGCAACTCTGTAGAGAGGTCGTAGTTTCGATCTTAGTGCCCGAGGGGCTGTTCGAGAGTGCCTCCCGAAGGGCTGTCCAAGTGACGGTCCGAGTTCTGTGAGTCCTCCCGAAGGGCTGTCCGAGTGACCGTCCGAGTTTCGAAGGTCCACCCGAAGGGCTGTCCGCGACGCCGTCCGGGGGACTGTTCAACCGCCTCCCGGAGGGCTGTCTGAGTGGCGGATGAGGGTATACATCCTCGCGGTTGGGAGGTTGTAAATCCTAGCTGCGGGGATCTGCATCGCCGATCTTCATCGACTCTTCTTCCGCTGCGCTACGAGTCGGTAACGAAAATGATCAAACCTTGTATGCAGTCTCCATAGTGGTCCTGGGCTGGTGCGTAGGTCGGAAATTTTTTGTTTTCTGTTGCGTTACCCTACAGTTGCATCATGAGCCTAGGAAGTGTCCGAAGGGTGTTAGTAAAACTTTCACGCCTAGGAAGTCCGGGGCTAACACCACTCTTAAGTTGAATGCTTCTTCTGAGAGTAGGAGAAATACTAAAAGTTAAACTGTTAGAAGTATAAAGGCAAAAAGAGAGAAGACTGGAATATCCAGCTCTTGTATGAATGTCACACAAGTTTTTGATGTATAGAAGGCTGGTCAAAGATATAGTTCTTGGAAATTATGATTAAATTGTTAATCAGTGATTCTTGGGTATTGTGAGTTAATCACAAAGATACCCGCTCGATTGCATTCTGTTGCAACTCGATTTAAGAACTACTATGACCTGAAAGACTAGCCAGAAATGAGGTTGAGATACACACATGGAACATTGTAAATGTTACTATACCTTCCATCGGTGTATTACCGTCTGCATTTATTTTCATAATTCATTTAGAGTTTCACAAACTCTAGCCCATTGCATAAGGTATCTTGCAAGAAGGTTGTTCATAAGAGAACTTTTTATGTTCGATGTTATGAATAACATAAGGGCCATACTTTCATTGAGAATGAGGTGTATGTTATGAATAATGATAATAATATATTACCTCTGGATTTACTTTCATAATTCATTTTAGAGTTTTACACTCTAGCCCCTTGCACAATGTTTGTTGCAAAAGGGTTGTTCATAAAAAGAACAATTGTTGTTCAGTATTATGAATAACATGAAGGGCCATGCTTCCATCCAGATGGGATGTATGTTATGAATATTGATAGTAATATGATACACCCATAACACTGACGCTAAATGTCATAAGACTAAGAGAATACCACATAAGTGTGGCACTACATTTGGTCACATTGGAGAAACCCGCATGGATAAATTCCATTATGATGGATTTTGAAGTCGTTTGATTTTGAATCATCTGACACTTGCAAATTTCCTCCGAAAAGAGAAATGACTAATATACCATTCACAGGCCATAAGGAATGGACAACAAACTTATTGGTGATCATACATTTGATGTGTGTAGTCCGATAAATGTTATAAGTAGTGGATTTATCTATCTTCAGAAATGACTCAAGTAGATATATGGATATTTACTTGATGAGACGTAAGTCTAGATCTTTTGAATTCATTCAAAAGGTTTTCAAGAATGAAGTAAAAGTTATTGTAACAAGAAAATTATGTTTCTACAATTGGATTGCAGAAAGGAATATTTGAGTTACAAGTTTAGCGAATGTCTGATGAGTTGTGAAAAGAGTTTCATAACTTACACCTCCTGGAACACCACTGTGAGTGGAAAGTCCGTGAAGATGTAATCGAACCATTTATGACATGGTAAGATCAAAGATGACATAAATAAATTTGCCATTATCCCTTTTAAAGAGTGATGCTTTAGAGACTGCGTCTTTTACACTGAAAAGAGCTCCATCGGGTCTGTTGAAATGACACCATGGTATGGTACTCCCAACCATGTTATATCTTTTCTTAACATTTGGAATATGGGGCTTGTGTAAAAGGTTACAAACCTATTCCAAATCAGACAAGTGCTACTTTGTAGGTTATCCCAAGTAATTGGGTATTCCTCCCTCACTATACCGAGGCAAATAGGTTTGCCACAAAGAACGGTCTGCTTTTTGAAGAAAATGGTTCTTTCAAAAAGGTGAGTGGGAGAATAGTGCAACTCGACGAGATAAACAGTATCTTCGTCATCAGATCAAAGGAAAGAGACCTTGGAAGTAATTCCAGGTTTTCCTACTGCGACTGATACGGAAGTCTCTACAATAAAATGTATGGACTTCGGTCGAACTTGCAGCTGAACCATGTAGGCAAGGCTCGTGCAAACCTCTCAGGTGCGCAAACGAGATATTGTTGTTAGACAACAGTATACCTACGATACACAAGGAAGCGTTGATGGGCCCTGACTCCGGAATTGGCTAAATGCCAATACAATCCGAGTTAGTTTCCATATAAGTGATTCAAGATTAAAACATTGGTACACCTTTCGGAAGACTTAGAGTCTAACGAATATTTATGGAACTTAAAACTGATATGGATAAAAATGTTTTATCCATAAAGCTCGACTTATTGAAATAACAAATTCAAGGAGTTGACTACGATGAGATTGTCTCACCGTAGCGATGCTTAAAGTCGGTTCGGGTTGAACTAGCATTTAATACATATTTCAATCATGAGATATGAAACATGGATGGCGAAAGGATTTCCATCTGATGGAAATAAAACCTAGGACTTGTATGTGATACAGTCCAAAGTAATTTGTCGATCCAGAGGATGCTAGTAAGTATGCAAACTTCAGAGTTCTAGCGATGGGCAGAAGAGAGCAAAGTGGAGTTGGAATCTTCGTGTTTTGATGAAATGGTCAAAGGGGTTTGACTTCATCGATGGGTAACGAAGATGCTTGTGATTCAAGAAAGTAAGTGGGAGCATAATAATATTTCTAAAAACGTTGTGTGCTTGACACATTGTTGATTGGAAATAAATTTCTTGACACGAATTAGGACTTCATTTGAAAATAGTTTTTCGATGAAGTGCTTGGGCTAAATAGCCTCGATATTAGGCATGATGATCTATGGAGATAGATTTACCTGATGGGGCTAAGCAAAGATACATATTGACAAGATGCTAAAACTTTTTAGCATTTAAAATGCCAAGGAGTGATTCTTGCCGAAGTCACATGGAAAGGGTTTTTGCAAGACTCGGCGTCCCAAAAACACTGATGAGCAAAATACATGATGGAGATTCCACACACTCTTGTGTTTGGATTAATCATGTATTCCATGGTATGTAAAACAATCAGATATGTCCAATACTCGAAAGTTGTTGCGAGTATAGATACCAAAGTGATCAAAGTACTGATCATGGGACAACAGTGAAAGATGTCATTGAGTACTAGAGTAGTACTGATGACATGTTTTCTCGCAAGCAGAGATTATGAAGTACTCATTGTAAAATGTTACATCGATACAGTCTTCATCTTTTCTCCATGTGATTTTCGATTTAAATTGAGTGTTTTTTGTGTAACACACAATATGGTGGCACAGTTAGTTGGAAATTGTTTCGAAACAAGTTACTGTGGCGAATTCTATAACAGAGGCTAAGTATGTTGCTGCTTTCGAAGCGACAAACAAGATGTTGAATCATATAGTTCATTCATGAACTTAGTATGGTTCCAAGATGGCTTTGGTCAATGGGACACTATTGCAGATAGTTGCTCCATAGCTCAGTCTGAGGAATCCAGGTTTGACCTGTGATTCACATATATACAAAGCAAAGTCCACACAAAATATGAATTTTGTGAAAGCGTGAAAACGCAAGGATATGCAAAGATATACACGGAGCTGAAGTTGTCAGATCCGTTGGACATCAGGCTATACCACATGCGAAGCATATTTTACACCGGTATGCCATAGGTGTAAAGTGCATTAGCATTGGCTAGATATTGACTCTAGTGCAAGTGGGAGTCTGTAGGAGATATGCCCTAGAGGCAATAATAAATACTATTATTTATCTCCCTGATCATAATTAGTTTTATGTTCCATGCTATAACTGCTGTGGTTCCCGAGCTCGTATATCCATAAAGGCTCTGGGGAAAACCCATGTGCACGTGTGGAATAATAAACGGTAAAAAGTATTCCTAGTCGTGCCTCTAAGACTAGCTCAAGTGTTGCATGATGATTATGTTTTCCCAATCATGGGCAAGTCTATGCCAGCAACTTTGAGGGCACAATGTTAGCAGAACATTTGTGTTGAATCGACCCGAATTGATGTTATGCTATGAGATTCATTCGTCATAAGTTAATTGGTTAATAACACAGAGATGGTTAACGTTTGCATGATTCCTTAGACCATGAGAGTATCGAGTTTCTTCATGCTTGCTTCATGAACTTTGGGGTTTGTTAAACGTCATCCGTAAATGGGTGGCTATTACGGCGGCTTATGGGTTCATGGAAAAGTATGTCTGGTAACTTGATAGCTCAAGATTGGGATTTGCTCCTCCGACGATGGAGAGATATCTCTGGGCCCTCTCGGTGTTACGGTATCTATCATCGTCTGGCCAGACACTTTGTGATTTGATCACGGGGATGCCGAACACGGAACGAGAAAAGAGAACAATACCGGTAACGAGGTAACTAGCATAGTGGACAAGTTGTTGATCCACGGGAATGCCAACATGTCTCACCTTGGGTATTTGTAACATATCGCGAAGCAACAGGAATAGCACACGGCAACTGGAGGTTCACTCGAATATTTATTCGTGTGGGTATAGGGATCAATATGGGTGTCCACGGCTTCGATGCTGATCATTGATCGGAAAGTGCTTCGGTCATGTCTATACTTCACCGAACCTATAGGGTCACACGCTTAAGGGTCATCTATCTGCTGAATACTAGACAAGGAGTCCGAGAGATAGTCGCTGAAAAAGTTTCGGAGACAACGGAAAAGTTCCGGAGAGAACACCGAAAAAGTTTTGGTAAAACCGAAAAGTTCTTTCGGATAAAACCATTGATCCAAAAAGGTTTCGGCAAGCACCGGGAATGTTTTGGAGGTTGCCAGATTGGTCTGGTAATTTCTGGAATTTTTTCGGAGATAAAACCGAAAAAAAGTTTCGGAGCTGCCGGAGTTGTTTACCGGGTAAACAAAGATGGTTTTAAATTAAACCACCATACTGGAAATGTTCCAGAGCGCGTCCAGATAATTTTAGAGGGTGTCGGAAATGTTCTGGTACCTTCCAGAATTTTTCAGAAGTAATAGTCGCGGAAAACATCTTGTCCCAGCGTGAGGGGACAAGATCCCACGTAACGTGGGGGCTGTTTTTGGGGGTGCCCCTTTTAGGGGACAGCCCCCTTGTGGCTGGACAAAGTGTTGGGGGGGCATGGTGGGGGGCAGCCCCCACAAATGGTGGAGAGTGTTGGGAGAAAGGTGGGGCCCATGGGGGAACACCATGGACAAGGGAACATGTTTTCTCCATGTTTGGTTGGAACATGTTTTCCTTGTTTGGTGGGTGCATGTTTTGTGGGCTGAATTTCAGCCCCCCCCCCCCCTCACCCCTTCCACCACTATATAAGGAGGTGGAGAGGAGCTCTCCATCACCACTCCAACTCCTTCTCACATACAAGTGCCATGCAATGATCTGGCTTCTCTCTCCCTCCCCGCGAAATAGTTTCGTAGAGCCGAAAGGCTGTCTGGGTTCCGGCAGGAACTAGTTCTGGACGGCGAAGCCCTGCCGGATAGATGACACCATATGTGTGCAACTCTGTAGAGAGGTCGTAGTTTCGATCTTAGTGCCCGAGGGGCTGTTCGAGAGTGCCTCCCGAAGGGCTGTCCAAGTGACGGTCCGAGTTCTGTGAGTCCTCCCGAAGGGCTGTCCGAGTGACCGTCCGAGTTTCGAAGGTCCACCCAAAGGGCTGTCCGCGACGCCGTCCGGGGGACTGTTCAACCGCCTCCCGGAGGGCTGTCCGAGTGGCGGATGAGGGTATACATCCTCGCGGTTGGGAGGTTGTAAATCCTAGCTGCGGGGATCTGCACCGCCGATCTTCATCGACTCTTCTTCCGCTGCGCTACGAGTCGGTAACGAAAATGATCAAACCTTGTATGCAGTCTCCATAGTGGTCCTGGGCTGGTGCGTAGGTCGGAAATTTTTTGTTTTCTGTTGCGTTACCCTACAGTTGCATCATGAGCCTAGGAAGTGTCCGAAGGGTGTTAGTAAAACTTTCACGCCTAGGAAGTCCGGGGCTAACACCACTCTTAAGTTGAATGCTTCTTCTGAGAGTAGGAGAAATACTAAAAGTTAAACTGTTAGAAGTATAAAGGCAAAAAGAGAGAAGACTGGAATATCCAGCTCTTGTATGAATGTCACACAAGTTTTTGATGTATAGAAGGCTGGTCAAAGATATAGTTCTTGGAAATTATGATTAAATTGTTAATCAGTGATTCTTGGGTATTGTGAGTTAATCACAAAGATACCCGCTCGATTGCATTCTGTTGCAACTCGATTTAAGAACTACTATGACCTGAAAGACTAGCCAGAAATGAGGTTGAGATACACACATGGAACATTGTAAATGTTACTATACCTTCCATCGGTGTATTACCGTCTGCATTTATTTTCATAATTCATTTAGAGTTTCACAAACTCTAGCCCATTGCATAAGGTATCTTGCAAGAAGGTTGTTCATAAGAGAACTTTTTATGTTCGATGTTATGAATAACATAAGGGCCATACTTTCATTGAGAATGAGGTGTATGTTATGAATAATGATAATAATATATTACCTCTGGATTTACTTTCATAATTCATTTTAGAGTTTTACACTCTAGCCCCTTGCACAATGTTTGTTGCAAAAGGGTTGTTCATAAAAAGAACAATTGTTGTTCAGTATTATGAATAACATGAAGGGCCATGCTTCCATCCAGATGGGATGTATGTTATGAATATTGATAGTAATATGATACACCCATAACACTGACGCTAAATGTCATAAGACTAAGAGAATACCACATAAGTGTGGCACTACATTTGGTCACATTGGAGAAACCCGCATGGATAAATTCCATTATGATGGATGTTGAAGTCGTTTGATTTTGAATCATCTGACACTTGCAAATTTCCTCCGAAAAGAGAAATGACTAATATACCATTCACAGGCCATAAGGAATGGACAACAAACTTATTGGTGATCATACATTTGATGTGTGTAGTCCGATAAATGTTATAAGTAGTGGATTTATCTATCTTCAGAAATGACTCAAGTAGATATATGGATATTTACTTGATGAGACTGTAGGAGATATGCCCTAGAGGCAATAATAAATGTTATTGATTATCTCCCTGTTCATAATTAGGTTTATGTTCCATGCTATAACTGCTATGGTTCTCGAGTCTGCAAATAAAACGAGGCTCGGAGGAAGACTCATATGCACGTGTGGAATAATAAACGGTAAAATGCATTCCTAGTCTGGCCTCTAAGACTAGCTCAAGTGTTGCATGATGGTTCTGTTTTCCTGATCATGGGCATGTCTATGCCAGCAATTTTGAGGGCACAATGTTAGAAGAACATTTGTGTTGAATCGACCCGAATTGTTGTTATGCTATGAGTTACATTCGTCACTAGTTAATGGTTAATAACACAGAGATGGTTAACGTTTGCATGATTCTTTAGACCATGAGAGTATCGTGTTTCTTCATGCTTGCTTCATGAACTTTGGGGTTTGTTAAACGTCATCCGTAAATGGATGGCTATTACGGCGGCTTACGGGTTCATGGGAAAGTATGTCAAGTTGCTTAATAGGTCAAGATTGGGATTTGCTCCTCCGACGATGGAGAGATATCTCTGGGCCCTCTCGGTGTTACGGTATCCATCATCGTCTGGCCAGACACAGGGTGATTTGATCATAGGGATGCCAGAACACGGTAACGAGAAAAGAGAACAATACCGGTAACGAGGTAACTAGCATAGTGGACAAGTTGTTGATCCACGGGAATGCCAACATGTCTCACCTCGGGTATTTGTAACATATCGCGAAGCAACAGGAATAGCACACGGCAACTGGAGGTTCACTCGAATATTCATTCGTGTGGGTATAGGGGTCAATATGGGTGTCCACGGCTCCGATGTTGATCATTGATCGGAAGGGGTTCCGGGTCATGTCTATACTTCACCGAACCTATAGGGTCACACGCTTAAGGGTCATCTATCTGCTGAATACTAGACAGGGAGTCTGAGAGAAAGTTTTCGGAAAAAGTTTTCCGGAGACAGCGGAAAAGTTCCGACGAGAGAGGTCACCGGATGAGTTCCGGTGATACTGAAAAGTTGTTTCAGAGGATACCATAAAGTCAAATTGGTTTTGGGACATGCCTGATAATTCTTGGAGGGTGCCAGAATCATTCTGGAAACTTTCTGGAATTTTCGGAGATGAAAACCGGAAATGTTCCGGAGCTGCCGAAACCGCTTCAGATGCTTTTCGCAGATGAAATCACTAAACTGGAATTGTTCCAGAACACATTGAAAATTATTTTAGTGGGTACTGGAAATGTTCTAAGCCCACATAAATATTTTCAGTTCGAACGGACGCTGAAAAATGTCGTTGTGAATAGTGAAACTGCTTTTTGGGATTTTTTATGGAAAGCACCTTTTGGGAAATTTCCCAAAAGGCTTCTAGAAGCCTTGGGCACTAAGGAAGCCCCCTTGGGGGGGCCCCCCAAGGGGTGGCCGGCCATGGAGGGTGGAGCTCCATGGAGCTCCACATGGCACTCCTTTTTGCTTTATTCTTTATGTAAATGACATAAAGTGGGGGTACTTTTGGTATTTGTGAATGCCAACTTTACCCCTTGGCTTTCCTATAAATAGAGGAGAGTGGGCTGCCCACAAACTTCATCCCTTCTCACATACAAGTGCCATGCAATGATCTGGCTTCTCTCTCCCTCCCACGAAAAGAGTTTCGTAGAGCCGAAAGGCTGTCTGGGTTCCGGTGGGAACTAGTTCTGGACGGCGAAGCCCTGCCGGATAGATGACACCGTATGTGTGCAACTCTGTAGAGAGGTCGTAGTTTCGATCTTAGTGCCTGAGGGGTTTTTCGAGAGTGCCTCCCGAAGGGCTGTCCAAGTGACGGTCTGAGTTCTGTGAGTCCTCCCGAAGGGCTGTCCGTGACACCGTCCGGGGGACTGTCCGACCGCCTCCCAGAGGGCTGTCCGAGTGGCGGATGAGGGTATACATCCTCGCGGTTGGGAGGTTGTAAATCCTAGCTGCGGGGATCTGCACCGCCGATCGTCATCGACTCTACTTCCGCTGCGCTACGAGTCGGTAACGAAATGATCAAACCTTGTATGCAGTCTCCATAGTGGTCCTGGGCTGGTGCGTAGGTCGGAAAATTTTTGTTTTCTGCTGCGTTACCCTACAGTGGCATCATGAGCCGTGCTATGCGTAGATGCAGGTTGCGATCTAGAATACATGGAGATGTATGGGTGTTGCACAAAATAATTAGGTAGTAGATGAGTTCTATTACTGAAAATTATTTGTGCGGGTAGCAGATGAAATCTGTTACCTCATGTTCTTGTTGCTTCCCTGGAATTTGCATATTTCTGATCTTGATAACAGCATGGTGGAGTTTCAATGTTCTGGCAATCCGCGATCCTGATTGATCAACGAAGTGCTAACAGTTCATTGAATTCCATCGTAGTTAAAAAGAAAGATGAAATTTCGCAGACGAAAGGGCAATGCAGATATGATCTGCACGGGGGTCATGCGTATGACGAAGTTTAGTATGGGGCTCGAGATTTTATTATCTCGGTTTTCATACACCCTGGAAAGTTAATCTAGCGACTTGAATTATCATACTTGATGATGGACGTTGGTAGCTTCCGTTTGTTTCGAAACCTTAGAAGCCACGTAAAACAAGTTTTTGCCTGAACCGATTAGAGGCGTCTAACTTGGTTTTGCAGGAGGGTTTGCATGTGCATATGATGTGGTATAGCAGTGCTCATAATAATTTGATTATGTATGAGATGTCTATATGATGTAAAATTAACATGACCTGCGTGTCATGATTCGGCATGATGGCTGGAGCCATATGATTGCACTTTAATGACCTGCGTGTCAACCTTAAGTATTGCATTTATTTTATCTGCTATGGAGATAGCAATAATATCTGGTGCATCGACAAGGTGGTGGCAATCTTCGCGAAGGTGAACACCGACGTGAATACCGAAGACGAAGAAATACAAGACTTCTCCGTCAGAAAGGGCTATACCATATCATGCTAATTATGAATTGCCTGAGATGTTTATCCCTTATGTTGCACCCTTCTTGATTGCGTGGTAGTCGCTTTTATTAGGGAGATCTCTCACAAAAATATCAAGTAGTTAGTGTTCTCCCAAGTGTAGAACCGTCACGGCACCTAACTTTTCGGGGTATCACATGCTAACATGGGTACGAACGATTAGGGATGTGTGAGGCGGGTGAGTTGAGACCTCGCAGCGAGATCACTTGGTTGTCTTGACGTTCAGGCATGAAAGTCATGAGCTCGGAACACACGCATCGAAAGATGAACAAGAGTCACATAGAGATGTGATTGGCAAGTTTGCCTACCGATTGAGATTTTCGTCATCAGTGATGCTACCATCAATGGCGTTGAATTGAAATGCGGATCTTGAATCACTCACAATCTATTATGAGAGATATTGATTTGAGTGGGAGCGCACTGTTGAATTAACTTGTTTAATTCTCAGTGCAATTAATTATGAACTCTGTCTAAGTGTGATTTGCAAAATAGTTGTAGAATAATGGCTCGCGTTTCCACCTTCCCTGTTAAAATTGAATAGCTGTTAAATATCTGGTTAAAACTTTACGGTTGGTAACGTAATGTGAGGATCGTCCTCAAGAGTGCCGAGAAGGACTTTGTCCTATCGCATACTTTTGGTATTCTCTCGCTTATGCTATGGATCATGTGACTCTCGTCCTTCGATCCAAAAGCTAGAATTCTGTTTTCAGTCAAGTGCAATACATTTGCTTCCATGAGACCCGAACTTCGAAAGTTTGGATAGTTATGTGATATTCATGGAATCTGAAAATCATTTTCAGAGACAGACAAAGGCTAAAAGATATGAGATATCCAGAGAAATGTTTGTTTGCAAATTATTAGTAAAGGAGTTTACTATGCATTAGACTGATAAAAGAGGGATCCAGAAGAACGCCTGTCATATGATGAAAGGTGAATAAAACAACAACTTAAAGAGAAAGGAAGTGTCCAAAGGGTGTTAGTGTGACTTACACGCCTAGGAAGTCCAGGGCTAACGCCACTCTTAAGTTGGGTGCTTCTTCTGAGAGTAGGAGAAATACTAAAAGTTAAACTGTTAGAAGTATAAAGGCAGAAAGAAAGAAGACTGGAAGATCCAGCTCATGTATGAATGTCATACAAGTTTTTGATGTATAGAAGGCTGGTCAAAGATATAGTTCTTGGGAATTATGATTAAAATTGTTTAATCACTGATTCTTGGGTATTGTGAGTTAAATCACAAAGATACCCGCTCGATTGCATTCTGTTGCAACTCGATGTAAGAACTACTATGGCCTGAAAGACTAGCCAGGAATGAGGTTGAGATACACACATGGAACATAGTAAAATGTTACTATACTTTCCATCGATGTATTACCTATGTATTTACTTTCATAATTTATTTTAGAGTTTCACACTCTAGCCCTTTGCATAAGGTATCTTGCCAGGAGGTTGTTCATAAGAGAACTTTTGATGTTCGGTGTTATGAATAACATAAGGGCCATACATTCATTATGAATGAGATGTATGTTATGAATATTGATAATAATACATTACCTCAGTTTTTACTTTCATAATTCATTTTAGAGTTTTTGCACTCTAGCTCATTGCACAATGTTTGTTGCAAAAGGGTTGTTCATAGAAGAACAATTGTTGTTCAGTATTATGAATAACATGAGGGCCATACTTCCATCATCGATGGGACGTATGTTATGAATATTGATGGTAATATGATACATCCATAACACTGACGCTAAATGTCGTAAGACTAAAAGAATACCACACAAGTGTGGCACTGCATTTGGTCACATTGGAGAAACCCGCATGGAAAATTCCATTATGATGGATTTTTTAAGTCGTTTGATTTTGAATCATCTGACACTTGCAACTTTCCTCCGAAAAGTGAAGTGACTGAAATACCGTTCACATGCCATAAGGAACGAGCAACGAACTTATTGGTGATCATACATTTTGATGTATGTAGTCCGATAAATGTTATTGCAAATAGTGGATTTATCTATCTTCAGAAATGACTCAAGTAGATATATGTATATTTACTTGATGAGACGTAAGTCTAGATCTTTTGAATTCATTCAAAAGGTTTTCAAGAATGAAGTAGAAGTTATTGTAACAAGAAAATTCTGTTTCTATAATTCGATTGCAGAAAGGAATATTTGAGTTACAAGTTTAGCGAATGTCTGATGAGTTTTGAAAAGAGTTTCATAACTTACACCTCCTGGAACACCACTGTGAGTGAAAAGTCCGTGAAGATGTAATCGAACCATTTATGACATGGTAAGATCAAAGATGACATAAATAAATTTGCCATTATCCCTTTTAAAAGGTGATGCTTTAGAGACTGCGGCTTTTACACTGAAAAGAGCTCCATCGGGTCTGTTGAAATGACACCATGGTATGGTACGCCCAACCATGTTATATCTTTTCTTAACATTTGGAATATGGGGCTTGTGTAAAAGGTTACAAACCTATTCCAAATCAGACAAGTGCTACTTTGTAGGTTATCCCAAGCAATTGGGTATTCCTCCCTCACTATACCGAGGCAAATAGGTTTGCCACAAAGAATGGTATGCTTTTTGAAGAAAATGGTTCTTTCAAAAAGGTGAGTGGGAGAATAATGCAACTTGACGAGATAACCAGTATCTCCATCATCAGGTCAAAGGAAAGAGACCTTGGAAGTAATTCCAGTGTTTCCTACTGCGACTGATACAGAAGTCTCTACAATAAAATGTATGGACTTCGGTCAAACTTGCAGCTAAACCACGTAGGCAAGGCTCATGCAAACCTCTCAGGTGCACAGACGAGATATTGTTGTCAGACAACAGTATACCTACGATACACAAGGAAGCGTTGATGGGCCCTAACTCCGGAATTGGCTAAATGCCAATACAATCCGAGATAGGTTCCATATAAATGTTTCAAGATTAAAATCTTGATACACCTTTCGGAAGACTTAAAGTCTAACAAATTTTATGGAACTTAAAACTGATACGGATAAAAATGTTTTATCCATAAAGCTCGACTTGTTGAAATAACAAGTTCAAGGAGTTGACTACGATGAGGTTGTTTCACCGTAGCGTTGCTTAAAGTCGGCTCGGGTTGAACTAGCAATTAATACATATTTCAGTCATGAGATATGAAACATGGATGACAATAGGATTTCCATATGATGGAAATGAAACCAAGGACTTGCATGTGTTACAGTCCAAGGTATTTTGTCAATCCAAAGGATGCTAGTGAGTGTGCAAACTTCAGAGTTCCAGCAATGGACAGAAGAGAGCAAAATGGAGTTGGAATCTTCGTATTTTGATGAAATGGTCAAAGGGGTTTGACATCATCAATGGGTAACGAAGATGCTTGTGATTCAAGAAAGTAAGTGGGAGCATAATAATATTTCTAAAAACGTTGTGTGCTTGACACATTGTTAATTGGAAATAAATTTCTTGATACGAATTAGGACTTCATTTGAAAATAGTTTTTCGATGAAGTTCTTGGGCTAAATAGCCTTTATATTAGGCATGATGATCTATGGAGATAGATTTACCTAATGGGGCTGAGCAAAGATACATATTGACAAAATGCTAAAACCTTTTAGCATTAAAAACGTCAAGGAGTGATTCTTGCCGAAGTCACATGGAAAGAGTTTTTGCAAGACTCGGTGTCCCAAAACACTGATGAGCAAAATACATGATAGAGATTCCACACACTCTTGTGTTTGGATTAATCATGTATTCCATGGTATGTAAAACCAACCAGATATGTCCAATACTCCAAAGTTGTTGCGAGTATAGATACCAAAGTGATCAAAAGTACTGATCATGGGACAACAGTGAAAAAGGGTCATTGAGTACTATAGTAGCACTGATGACATGTTTTCTCGCAAGTGGAGATCATGAAGAGTTCGTTGTAAAAGGTTACATCGATACAGTCTTCATCAATGCTCCATGCGATTTTTGATTTAAGTTAAGGGTTTTGTGCAATACACAATATGGTGGCACGGTAGTTGGAAATTGTTCCAAACAAGTTACTGTGGCGAATTCTATAACAGAGGCAAAGTATGTTGCCGCTTTTAAAGCGACAAAGAAGATGTTGAATCATGTAGTTCATTCATGAACTTAGTATGGTTCCAAGATGGCTTGTGTCAATGGGACACTACTGCAGGTAGTTGCTCCATAACTCAGTCTGAGGAATCCAGGTTCGACCTGTGATTCACATATATACAAAGCCAAGTCCACACAAAATATGAATTTTGTGAAAGCGTGAAAACACGAGGATATGCAAAGATACACACGGAGCTGAAGTCGTCAGATCCGTTGGACATCAGGCTATACCACAAGCGAAGCATATTTACACCGGTGGACCACAGGTGTAATGTGTATTAGCATTAACTAGATTATTGACTCTAGTGCAAGTGGGAGTCTGTAGGATATATGCCCTAGAGGCAATAATAAATGTTATTGATTATCTCCCTGTTCATAATTAGGTTTATGTTCCATGCTATAACTGCTATGGTTCTCGAGTCTGCAAATAAAACGAGGCTTGGAGGAAGACTCATATGCACGTGTGGAATAATAAATGGTAAAATGCATTCCTAGTCTGGCCTCTAAGACTAGCTCAAGTGTTCCATGATGGTTCTGTTTTCCTGATCATGGGCATGTCTATGCCAGCAATTTTGAGGGCACAATGTTAGAAGAACATTTGTGTTGAATCGACCCGAATTGTTGTTATGCTATGAGTTACATTCGTCACTAGTTAATGGTTAATAACACAGAGATGGTTAACGTTTGCATGATTCCTTAGACCATGAGAGTATCGAGTTTCTTCATGCTTGCTTCATGAACTTTGGGGTTTGTTAAACGTCATCCGTAAATGGATGGCTATTACGGCGGCTTACGGGTTCATGGGAAAGTATGTCAAGTAGCTTAATAGCTCAAGATTGGGATTTGCTCCTCCGACGATGGAGAGATATCTCTGGGCCCTCTCGGTGTTACGGTATCCATCATCGTCTGGCCAGACACAGGGTGATTTGATCACAGGGATGCCAGAACACGGTAACGAGAAAAGAGAACAATACCGGTAACGAGGTAACTAGCATAGTGGACAAGTTGTTGATCCATGGGAATGCCAACATGTCTCACCTCGGGTATTTGTAACATATCGCGAAGCAACAGGAATAGCACACGGCAACTAGAGGTTCACTCGAATATTCATTCGTGTGGGTATAGGGGTCAATATGGGTGTCCACGGCTCCAATGTTGATCATTGATCGGAAGGGGTTCCGGGTCATGTCTATACTTCACCGAACCTATAGGGTCACACGCTTAAGGGTCATCTATCTGCTGAATACTAGACAGGGAGTCTGAGAGAAAGTTTTCGGAAAAAGTTTTCCGGAGACAGCGGAAAAGTTCCGACGAGAGAGGTCACCGGATGAGTTCCGGTGATACTGAAAAGTTGTTTCAGAGGATACCATAAAGTCAAATTGGTTTCGGGACATGCCTGATAATTCTTGGAGGGTGCCAGAATCATTCTGGAAACTTTCTGGAATTTTCGGAGATGAAAACCGGAAATGTTCCGGAGCTGCCGAAACCGCTTCAGATGCTTTTCGCAGATGAAATCACTAAACTGGAATTATTCCAGAACGCGTTGAAAATTATTTTAGTGGGTACTGGAAATGTTCTAAGCCCACATAAATATTTTTAGTTCGAACGGACGCTGAAAAATGTCATCGTGAATAGTGAAAGTGCTTTTTGGGATTTTTTATGGAAAGCACCTTTTGGGAAATTTCCCAAAAGGCTTCTAGAAGCCTTGGGCACTAAGGAAGCCCCCTTGGGGGGGCCCCCCAAGGGGTGGCCGGCCATGGAGGGTGGAGCTCCATGGAGCTCCACATGGCACTCCTTTTTGCTTTATTCTTTATGTAAATGACATAAAGTGGGGGTACTTTTGGTATTTGTGAATGCCAACTTTACCCCTTGGCTTTCCTATAAATAGAGGAGAGTGGGCTGCCCACAAACTTCATCCCTTCTCACATACAAGTGCCATGCAATGATCTGGCTTCTCTCTCCCTCCCACGAAAAGAGTTTCGTAGAGCCGAAAGGCTGTCTGGGTTCCGGTGGGAACTAGTTCTGGACGGCGAAGCCCTGCCGGATAGATGACACCGTATGTGTGCAACTCTGTAGAGAGGTCGTAGTTTCGATCTTAGTGCCTGAGGGGTTTTTCGAGAGTGCCTTCCGAAGGGCTGTCCAAGTGACGGTCTGAGTTCTGTGAGTCCTCCCGAAGGGCTGTCCAAGTGACGGTCTGAGTTCTGTGAGTCCTCCCGAAGGGCTGTCCGTGACACCGTCCGGGGGACTGTCCGAGTGGCGGATGAGGGTATACATCCTCGCGGTTGGGAGGTTGTAAATCCTAGCTGCGGGGATCTGCACCGCCGATCGTCATCGACTCTACTTCCGCTGCGCTACGAGTCGGTAACGAAATGATCAAACCTTGTATGCAGTCTCCATAGTGGTCCTGGGCTGGTGCGTAGGTCGGAAAATTTTTGTTTTCTGCTGCATTACCCTACAAGAGACGTAAGTCTAGATCTTTTGAATTCATTCAAAAGGTTTTCAAGAATGAAGTAGAAGTTATTGTAACAAGAAAATTATGTTTCTACAATTGGATTGCAGAAAGGAATATTTGAGTTACAAGTTTAGCGAATGTCTGATGAGTTGTGAAAAGAGTTTCATAACTTACACCTCCCGGAACACCACTGTGAGTGGAAAGTCCGTGAAGATGTAATCGAACCATTTATGACATGGTAAGATCAAAGATGACATAAATAAGTTTGCCATTATCCCTTTTAAAGAGTGATGCTTTAGAGAGTGCGGCTTTTACACTGAAAAGAGCTCCATCGGGTCTGTTGAAATGACACCATGGTATGGTAGCCCAACCATGTTATATCTTTTCTTAACATTTGGAATATGGGGCTTGTGTAAAAGGTTACAAACCTATTCCAAATCAGACAAGTGCTACTTTGTAGGTTATCCCAAGTAATTGGGTATTCCTCCCTCACTATACCGAGGCAAATAGGTTTGCCACAAAGAACGGTATGCTTTTTGGAGAAAATGGTTCTTTCAAAAAGGTGAGTGGGAGAATAGTGCAACTCGACGAGATAAACAGTATCTTTGTCATCAGATCAAAGGAAAGAGACCTTGGAAGTAATTCCAGGTTTTCCTACTGCGACTGATACGGAAGTCTCTACAATAAAATGTATGGACTTCGGTCGAACTTGCAGTTGAACCACGTAGGCAAGGCTCGTGCAAACCTCTCAGGTGCGCAAACGAGATATTGTTGTTAGACAACAGTATACCTACGATACACAAGGAAGCGTTGATGGGCCCTGACTCCGGAATTGGCTAAATGCCAATACAACCCGAGTTAGTTTCCATATAAGTGATTCAAGATTAAAACCTTGATACACCTTTCGGAAGACTTAGAGTCTAACGAATATTTATGGAACTTAAAACAGATACGGATAAAAATGTTTTATCCATAAAGCTCGACTTATTGAAATAACAAATTCAAGGAGTTGACTTCGATGAGATTGTCTCACCGTAGCGATGCTTAAAGTCGGTTCGGGTTGAACTAGCAATTAATACATATTTCAATCATGAGATATGAAACATGGATGGCGAAAGGATTTCCATCTGATGGAAATAAAACCTAGGACTTGTATGTGATACAGTCCAAAGTAATTTGTCGATCCAGAGGATGCTAGTAAGTATGCAAACTTCAGAGTTCCAGCGATGGGCAGAAGAGAGCAAAGTGGAGTTGGAATCTTCGTGTTTTGATGAAATGGTCAAAGGGGTTTGACTTCATCGATGGGTAACGAAGATGCTTGTGATTCAAGAAAGTAAGTGGGAGCATAATAATATTTCTAAAAACGTTGTGTGCTTGACACATTGTTGATTGGAAATAAATTTCTTGACACGAATTAGGACTTCATTTGAAAATAGTTTTTCGATGAAGTGCTTGGGCTAAATAGCCTCGATATTAGGCATGATGATCTATGGAGATAGATTTACCTGATGGGGCTAAGCAAAGATACATATTGACAAGATGCCAAAACTTTTTAGCATTTAAAACGCCAAGGAGTGATTCTTGCCGAAGTCACATGGAAAGGGTTTTTGCAAGACTCGGCGTCCCAAAAACACTGATGAGCAAAATACATGATGGAGATTCCACACACTCTTGTGTTTGGATTAATCATGTATTCCATGGTATGTAAAACAACCAGATATGTCCAATACTCGAAAGTTGTTGCGAGTATAGATACCAAAGTGATCAAAGTACTGATCATGGGACAACAATGAAAGATGTCATTGAGTACTAGAGTAGTACTGATGACATGTTTTCTCGCAAGCAGAGATTATGAAGTACTCATTGTAAAATTGAGGGTTTTTTGTGTAACACACAATATGGTGGCACAGTTAGTTGGAAATTGTTTCAAAACAAGTTACTGTGGCGAATTCTATAACAGAGGCTAAGTATGTTGCTGCTTTCGAAGCGACAAACAAGATGTTGAATCATATAGTTCATTCATGAACTTAGTATGGTTCCAAGATGGCTTTGGTCAATGGGACACTATTGCAGATAGTTGCTCCATAGCTCAGTCTGAGGAATCCAGGTTTGACCTGTGATTCACATATATACAAAGCAAAGTCCACACAAAATATGAATTTTGTGAAAGCGTGAAAACGCAAGGATATGCAAAGATATACACGGAGCTGAAGTTGTCAGATCCGTTGGACATCAGGCTATACCACATGCGAAGCATATTTTACACCGGTATGCCATAGGTGTAAAGTGCATTAGCATTGACTAGATATTGACTCTAGTGCAAGTGGGAGTCTGTAGGAGATATGCCCTAGAGGCAATAATAAATACTATTATTTATCTCCCTGTTCATAATTAGGTTTATGTTCCATGCTATAACTATTGTGGTTCCCGAGCTCGTATATCCGTAAAGGCTCTGGGGAAAACCCATGTGCACGTGTGGAATAATAAACGGTAAAAAGTATTCCTAGTCGTGCCTCTAAGACTAGCTCAAGTGTTGCATGATGATTATGTTTTCCCAATCATGGGCAAGTCTATGCCAGCAACTTTGAGGGCACAATGTTAGCAGAACATTTGTGTTGAATCGACCCGAATTGATGTTATGCTATGAGATTCATTCGTCACAAGTTAATTGGTTAATAACACAGAGATGGTTAACGTTTGCATGATTCCTTAGACCATGAGAGTATCGAGTTTCTTCATGCTTGCTTCATGAACTTTGGGGTTTGTTAAACGTCATCCGTAAATGGGTGGCTATTACGGCGGCTAACGGGTTCATGGAAAAGTATGTCAAGTAACTTGATAGCTCAAGATTGCGATTTTCTCCTCCGACGATGGAGAGATATCTCTGGGCCCTCTCGGTGTTACGGTATCCATCATCGTCTGGCCAGACACTTTGTGATTTGATCACGGGGATGCCGGAACACGGAACGAGAAAAGAGATCAATACTGGTAATGAGGTAACTAGCATAGTGGACAAGTTGTTGATCCACGGGAATGCCAACATGTCTCACCTTGGGTATTTGTAACATATCGTGAAGCAACAGGAATAGCACACGGCAACTGGAGGTTCACTCGAATATTTATTCGTGTGGGTATAGGGATCAATATGGGTGTCCACGGCTTCGATGCTGATCATTGATCGGAAAGTGCTTCGGTCATGTCTATACTTCACCGAACCTATAGGGTCACACGCTTAAGGGTCATCTATCTGCTGAATACTAGACAAGGAGTCCGAGAGATAGTCGCTGGAAAAGTTTCGGAGACAACGGAAAAGTTCCGGAGAGAACACCGAAAAAGTTTTGGTAAAACCGAAAAGTTGTTTCGGATAAAACAATTGATCCAAAAAGGTTTCGGCAAGCACCGGGAATGTTTTGGAGGTTGCCAGATTGGTCTGGTAATTTCTGGAATTTTTTCGGAGATAAAACCGAAAAAAAGTTTCGGAGCTGCCGGAGTTGTTTACCGGGTAAACAAAGATGGTTTTAAATTAAACCACCATACTGGAAATGTTCTAGAGCGTGTCCAGATAATTTTAGAGGGTGTCGGAAATGTTCTGGTACCTTCTAGAATTTTTCAGAAGTAATAGTCGCGGAAAACATCTTGTCCCAGCGTGAGGGGACAAGATCCCACGTAACGTGGGGGCTGTTTTGGGCTGTTTTTGGGGGCGCCCCTTTTAGGGGACAGCCCCCTTGTGGCTGGACAAAGTGTTGGGGGGGGCCATGGTGGGGGGCAGCCCCCACAAATGGTGGAGAGTGTTGGGAGGAAGGTAGGGCCCCATGGGGGAACACCATGGACAAGGGAACATGTTTTCTCCATGTTTGGTGGGAACATGTTTTCCTTGTTTGGTGGGTGCATGTTTTGTGGGCTGAATTTCAGCCCCCCCCCCCCTCACCCCTTCCACCACTATATAAGGAGGTGGAGAGGAGGTCTCCATCACCATTCCAACTCCTTCTCACATACAAGTGCCATGCAATGATCTGGCTTCTCTCTCCCTCCCCGCAAAATAGTTTCGTAGAGCCGAAAGGCTGTCTGGGTTCCGGCAGGAACTAGTTCTGGACGGCGAAGCCCTGCCGGATAGATGACACCGTATGTGTGCAACTCTGTAGAGAGGTCGTAGTTTCGATCTTAGTGCCCGAGGGGCTGTTCGAGAGTGCCTCCCGAAGGGCTGTACAAGTGACGGTCCGAGTTCTGTGAGTCCTCCCGAAGGGCTGTCCGAGTGACCGTCCGAGTTTCGAAGGTCCACCCGAAGGGCTGTCTGCGACGCCATCCGGGGGACTGTTCGACCGCCTCCTGGAGGGCTATTCGAGTGGCGGATGAGGGTATACATCCTCGCGGTTGGGAGGTTGTAAATCCTAGCTGTGGGGATCTGCACCGCCGATCGTCATCGACTCTTCTTCCGCTGCGCTACGAGTCGGTAACGAAAATGATCAAACCTTGTATGCAGTCTCCATAGTGGTCCTGGGCTGGTGCGTAGGTCGGAATTTTTTTGTTTTCTGTTGCGTTACCCTACAATAACACTGTCGGCATACGACACCTATGGGATCCTAAGGGACCCCTTTACGGTTCGGCAGGGAGAGAAGTATGCACAAAAAGCAGAACCAACGATCGACGCGGGGCGATTTTACCCAGGTTCGGGCTGCTAATCAGCGTAAAACCCTACTCCTGCCTTGTTTTATTATGAGTGTTCTTGAGCCCAGGCTCCAGGAGCGCTTGCGATGAACAGTACGTTCAAAGAGCAGCTACGCATGCAGAATGGGCCAGAAGATCCTCCTCCCTATAGCAGTTGCCTTGGGCCTCCTTTTATATGCTCGAAGGGGTCACCACAGTGGCAAAATGTACATACATTGAGGTGTAAAGTAGCTACAGGGTCATCATACCTAACCCCTGACGGATTAGGACGAACGCATTTAATGCACCGTGAGGTGTCCGTTTAGGTGTCCTCACTTTCTTGGGGATGGAAAAAGGGGCCATCCCATCAGCATCGCTTAAGCTCTCCCCCACTGGTCTCCTGCCACGCATCCAGGAATGGGCCCAAGATGCCAGGCTGGTTGCTGTGCTGAAGCGGCGGAACAGTGATAGAATCTTGCCGGGGTGCAAATCTTGCCGGGCCCAAAATCTTGCCGGGTTTCGTGAGCCACCCAGGCAAGATCTTGCCGGGGGCCTGGCCTTCGGTCTTCAGATCTTATTAACTCCTGATCCTTTGATTCTCGGTCTGAGTGTCCCCTCAACAATCTTGCACTAATCTCCAATTACTCCCCCGGCAAGCCTTGCCGCGGGCTTGGCTACGACTGCCCGTGCACAAGTATGGGGTACTAAAGTCCCAATACTTAGTACACCGACAGGAGCCCCCGGGCCTAGGCCATACACGAATGCGAGGCGTTGTTGGGCTAGGCCCAAACAGTGCACGGGCACGCGTGGCAGGGGATTAACTGCTTGCGATGATCTCGCTTACTGCATCCTCCCACTACGCGCATTGAATGCGCGACGTGGGGCGCGTGCGCTGAACGGCCGCGGCCGCAACGCGCTTGCAGAAGCGTATTCTCATTGGGCAGTAAAAGAGGCGGCCTCGCCCCTTCCCCATAAAAAGGAAACCGTAGAGGCGCTGCCTATTTACCCCCTCTTTCTTCTTCTCAATCTGAAATCCGCCATTGCCTTCCTTCTCTCGAGCTCAGAGCAAAGCTTTCCCTCATCCGCTCGTCGCTTCCACGCCCGCTCCATCCTCAGCTTCCGCCCCTGCAGTCGCCATGACGCCCAAGACCAGCAAAGGCAAGGGCAAGGAGACGAAAGCCGATATCCCGGAGAGCGAGCTGGTGAAGATGCGGAAGAAGTTCGTCCTCTTCGCCCCGTCGCTTGACGCGAGAGCTCTGAAGAGCTGGTACCAGTGTATGTGGGCGAGGGAGACGCAGGCTCACCCCGCCACTCGCGTGATTCCAGGTTCTTGTTCCCAAAGCGGACCAGACAGATACCCCTTCTTCGTCGCTTATTTTTATTGTGGGCTCTGTCCTCCATTCTCTGACTTCTTCAACGACATTATGTACACATACGGCTTCCATCTTCTTGATTTCACGCCGAATGTTGTACTGTGTATGTCCATCTTTGCTCATCTTTGTGAAAATTTTGCCGGAGTGGTTCCCAATACTGCCCTCTTCCGCCATTACTTTTTCTCCCGTATCCAAAAAGGGGAGGCCCTCTCTGGTTCTATCGCCTGGATTCCAAGGGCTTGGAATAAGGAAATATACCCAGAAGGGGTTTACCGCGAGAAGTGAGACGAATGGCGTGCTGAGTGGTGCTGGATCAAGGAAGCAGATCCCCATCCGTTTTGTTTGCCTCGACAGCAGAAGGCGGTCCGGGGCAGTGACTGGAGCGATTTCGCTGCTGAAGACGAAAAGCTCACGATTGCCACCACCAGAATCCTTCGCCTGAAAGCTGTCGGGCTCACAATGGAGATGATTGGCTTCGATTTCCTCCGCCACCGCATCGCCCCTTTGCAGAATAAAGGGAGATCAGCTTGGGAATACCGGAACACAGCAGACATCATGAGACTGCGCCCCGGGTTGAACAACAATTTGACTGCTATGCAGCTTGGCGCTCTCCGTCAAAAGCTATTCCAGCGCGACAACAAGCATCGATTGCTGGCAAGAATTGTCCCTCTGTGCAACAACTCTGCCCTGGGGTCGATTATCGCCACCATGCCGCTGTTCAACGCCCACGGTCCTGACGCGACTTGGGTCGAGCCATCCGAGGAAGAGGCACAAAGGTTCTTTGACAACTTGACGGAGAGAGTCGTCCAGGAAGAAACATACCTCATCCGAGCCACCACCGACGAAGAAGTGGCATACATCGCCACTAGGGCGGAGGAGGCGAATCTTGCCGCGGAGGCTGGTAGCGCCGGCTTCACAGAATGGGAAACCAGCGACGCAGAGGTCCTGTTTCTTTCCCTTCCAAGGCTCGTCACATTTCTTCGCAGGATCTGGGTTCGTCCGTGGCTGTGGTTGGTAATGGCATCCTTCCTCCCCCTCCCCTGCTCCCTCAGAGCTATTTCCCCACCCGCGGCGCCGGCCGTCATCTGGTAGTGGTGCGTCTTCTGGATCTGCTACCCTCACCTGCGTCGCGTGCCACGGATCGGGTCACTTCCAGTCTCGTTGCCAGTTTCCCCCCTTCTGTTTGATCTATCGGGCGGAGGGCCATCTTACTGTCGAATGTGTTGATCATTGCAAGTTCCCCTCTTTCAAGCAGTTTGGGCTTGGGCTGCCTGGATGTTCCTTCTTGGATGGTGAACTTGGTATGCCTATTTTTGCTCCTGTTTCCTCCAATGCTGCTGCGATTTCGGTCATCTCCTCTCCTGTCTCAACCCAAGTGATTTCCGATGAGCTGAAAGCGTGGGGTTTGGAAGGATGGGACTGGCAGATTCATCAGGTCTCTGAATCGGAGTTTGCGGTCACCTTCCCCACTAAGGAAAGTTTGAAGATGATGGCTTCTTATTCTAGCTTCACTCTCCCTCTCAATCAAGTGATGGTTTCTGTCAAGGCTACTGTGGATGGAGCCAGATCTGTTGCTTCCTTGTCCGAGGTGTGGGTTCTCCTGGATGATGTTCCTTTTGGCCTTCGTAACACTCGCTTCCTGATGGCCTTTGGGGAGCTGATTGGCAAGCCTATTGAAGTCGATTCCTCTTCGTTGGAGATACCTAGTCCAGTCTGCATGAAGATTTGGTGTCTAAATTCTTCTCGTGTTCATGGTTCTATTGATATCTTCCCGGTCAATGAAGCTTATAGGGTTCATGTTAGCGCGGAGGGACTGGTGGCTCAGCAGGCTCCTCCGCCTCCCCCCTCTCCCCCAAGTATTCCAAGCCTGATCCTTCTGATGGGGGAGGCAATACTAGTGCAGGTAGCAATGCCAATCCTTTCACCACTTCGGAGTGGGAAGCCATGGGGTCTGAGTCTCGGGGTCTGTTTGACTTTGGGGCGCCAGCTGCTGGTGGGGGTGGTGCGGCCAAGGAGGGTGATGGCAAGTCCAAGCAGAATGATCCTGTGGACATGGGTGGGTCTACTCCTTTTTCGGGGGCGTGCTCCAACATGCATGCTCGCCCTGCGTTCCCATCGCTTTCCGGCATTGTGGATGTGCCGCCGGCATCATCCTTACATCCCTCCAGTCCTAGCAGCAAGCTCAAGAAGAAGAAGCCGTCGGTTCGGAAGCTTTCTACCAAGAGTCGGGCCTCGTCTGGGGCTAAGCAGCGGGTGGCGGGCCTCTTCCAGTGCCTGGACGAGGACCTCGGGGCTGCTGCTCCTTGTCAGTCGGGTGGTGATGCTTCCTCCCCGGCGGCGCATTCCTCTATGGTGCCGCTGCGGTCCCCGATCTCGACGGCCAAGAAGGGTCTCCGCCGCCAGAATATTGTTGTCCCCATCCACGAACGTGTGCAACGCCGAGCTGCGGCTAAGGACCTCTGCCCCCCAGGTACTGTGAACCATCCCTCCCCCATTCGTTTGGTGCTTCCTTCTATGCCAGATTCCCATCTCCTTAATATTGTTTCCGACATTGGTGTTTCGGTCAATCGCAACATTGGTTCCCCTGCTTCTTTACTTTCTTTGATTCTTCTAAATGAGGTGGCCCAGGCTGCTATTGCCAAGGCTAAGGAGACCGCTACCACGAAAGTGGCGGCCTCGGATGTGGGTGCTGGTGGTTCGTCGGGGGAGGGTGGTGGCCTTCCTCCCACAATGACCAAAAAGGGGCGGTCTAGTAGAGCTAAACCCTGTGTGGCCCCGAGCAGGTCGAGTCTTCGTATCAAAAACCTATCTTTTAGATGAAAGCTGCGTTTTGGAACATTTGTGGTTTCGGTGCTAGGGGGCGCTGAGACCAAATCTATGATTTGGTGCGTGATGCTACTGTTGATCTGGTTTGCCTCATTGAAACTTTTAAAGCTTCCTTTACTAACACCGAGTTGTCTTCGGTTGCTGGTGCTGACCAGTTTGTTTGGCGTTGCCTTCCAGCGTCTGGGCATTCGGGCGGCATTCTCATTGGTGCCAAGGTGGATTTTTTTTGATTTTGTTGCTTTTGATCACGGGATCTTTGGGCTATTATGGTGGTGTTCCACAAGAGTCTCAATGTTCTTTGGGAGATCATGGTGGTGTATGGTCCGGCTAATCATTCGCTTTCCTCACTTTTTCAGATGAGCTTTTTGCCAAGATTGACTCTTGTAACATTCATTTGGTCATTGGTGGTGACTTTAACCTTCTTAGGTCCTTGTTGAGAAGAGCAATGCTAACTTCTCATGGCCGTTGGTTGACGCATTTAACAATTTTATTGCGGACTGTGCCCTTCATGAATTCCCTAGGACCGGTTCTCGTTTTACTTGGTCTAATCATCAGGCTATCCCGATTTGTTCGGTGTTGGGTCATATTTTTGCTACTTCGCCTTGGGATACGCTTTTCCCTCGTGCCTCCCTTTCTCCCTTGCCCAGGTTGGTTCGGACCACTCCCCTCTCATCTTGGATTTGGGCGTTTCCTCTCTGGCTATTGTTTCTAGATTTCAGTTTGATGCTTCTTGGCTTGTGGTAGAAGGTTTTCATGATATGGTTACTGCGAAGATTACCTCCCTTCTTAACTCTAGAGTCTGGTCTTTTGGTCCTATGGATGATTGGCATTTCCGTTTGTATCAGCTCCGGAAATTCCTTAAAGTGTGGGGCCGTAACCGCGCGGCCAAAGGCCACAAAAGTAAGCGCGAACTGTTGGGGTAGGTTTCGTTGCTGGATGCTGAGGATGACTCGTCCGGGCTCTCAGCTGCTGGCTGGCAATAATGATATGATCTTAAGGCTCTCCTCATGCAACTGCACCGGTGATGTCTACGACGCAACCTTCTTCTTGTAGACTCGTGTTGGGCCTCCGAGCGCAGAGTTTTGTAGGACAGTAGCAAATTTCCCTCAAGTGGATGACCTAAGGTTTATCAATCCGTGGGAGACATAGGATGAAGATGGTCTCTCTCAAACAACCCTGCAATCAAATAACAAAGAGTCTCTTGTGTCCCCAACACACCCAATGCAATGGTAAATTATATAGGTGCACTAGTTCGGCGAAGAGATGGTGATACAAGTGCAATATGGATAGTAGATATAGGTTTTTGTAATCTGAAAATATAAAAACGGCAAGGTAACTAGTAACGAAAGTGAGCAAAAACAGAATTGCAATGCTAGGAAACAAGGCCTAGGGTTCATACTTTCACTAGTGCAAGTTCTCTCAACAATGATAACATAATTAGATCATATAACAATCCCTCAATGTGCAACAAAGAGTCACTCCAAAGTCACTAATAGCAGAGAACAAAGGAAGAGATTATTGTAGGGTACGAAACTACCTCAAAGTTATTCTTTCTGATCGATCTATTGGGCTATTCCTATAAGTGTCACAAACAGCCCTAGAGTTCGTACTAAAATAACACCTTAAGACACACATCAACCAAAACCCTAATGTCACCTAGGTACTCCAATGTCACCATAAGTATCCGTGGGTTTGATTATACGATGTGCACCACACAATCTCAGATTCATCTATTCAAACCAATACAAAGAACTTCAAAGAGTGCCCCAAAGTTTCTACCGGAGAGTCAAGATGAAAACGTGTGCCAACCCCTATGCATAAGTTCACAAGGTCACAGAACCCGCAAGTTGATCACCAAAACATACATCAAGTAGATCACGTGAATATCCCATTGTCACCACAGATAAGCACATGCAAGACATACATCAAGTGTTCTCAAATCCTTAAAGACTCAATCCGATAAGATAACTTCAAAGGGAAAACTCAATCCATTACAAGAAGGTAGAGGGCGAGAAACATCATAAGATCCAACTATAATAGCAAAGCTCGTGGTACATCAAGATCGTGCCAAATCAAGAACACGAGAGAGAGAGATCAAACACATAGCTACTGGTACATACCCTCAGCCCCGAGGGTGAACTACTCCCTCCTCGTCATGGAGAGCACCGGGATGATGAAGATGGCCACCGGTGATGGTTTCCCCCTCTGGCATGGTGCCGGAACGGGCTCCCAATTGGTTTTTCATGGCTACAGAGGCTTGCGGCGGCGGAACTCCCGATATAGGTTTATTTCTGGGGGTTTCTATGTTTATAGGAATTTTTGGCGTCGAAAACAAGTCAGGGGGGTCCACGAGTCAACGACAAGGACGGAGGACGCACCCGGGGGGTAGGGCGCGCCCTCCAACCTTGTGGTTGGCTCGGGACTCTTCTGGCCCAACTCTTTTGCTTCGGGGGCTTCTTCTGGCCCATAAAAAATCACTGTAAATTTTCAGCTCGTTTGGACTCCGTTTGATATCCCTTTTCTGTAAAACTCAAAAACAAGGAAAAAAACTGGCACTGGGCTCTAGGTTAATAGGTTAGTCCCAAAAATCATATAAAATAGCATATAAAACATTCAGGATGGATAATATAATGGGACAATTCCATTTCTCCCCCTAACTTAAGCCACCACCTGGCATTTGCCCCTAATTTTTAGGTATGCTCAAAAATACCCCTCTTCCGTCAAGTCATCTTATAGAAATGCCCTTGCCGTCCGGTCAAAGGGCTTTGACCGTCTGGAGAATAGTAACATGGTGAACAGTAAATTCAAAAAAAATAGCAAAAAAATCAAAAAAATCTAAATTTTTGTGGGATCGAAGATACTCAAGGGCGCAAGGTGCGTGCAAATTTTTGCGCTGTTTGGACATTCCAGGAACTCGTGGCAAAGGAAAAAATGTAAATCTATACGCTGTGAACAGTAAATTCAAAAAAATAGCAAGAAAATTTAAAAAAATATGAATTTTTTTGGCATCAAAGAGGCTTGGGTGCGCAAGGCGCTTGCAAATTTTTATGATCAAGTGACATGCGAGGTGCTCTAGCAAAAAAAACAAAATAGTGCATTTTTTCAAAGTTTTTCTGCGCCAAATTTTGTTTTTTTCTCCATGAGCTCCTACAGTGTCGAAGCACAACAAAAAATTTCATGCACCTTGCGCACCCCAGCCTCTTTGATGCCAAAAAAATTCATATTTTTTTGAATTTTCTTGCTATTTTTTTATTTTACTGTTCACAATGTACATTTTAAAGTTTTTCCTTTGACATGAGCTGCTGGAATGTCCAAACTGCGCGAAAATTTGCACGCACCTTGCTCCCTTGAGTATCTTCGATCCCACAAAATTTCAGATTTTTTTGATTTTTGTGCTATTTTTTTCGAATTTACTGTTCACCATGTTACTGTTCACCAGACAGTCAAACCCCTTTGACCGGACGGTAACAGCACAGAAGGGCATTTTTGTAAGGTGTTGACGGCAGAGGGGTATTTTTTTAGCATACCAGAAAATTAGGGGCAAATGCCAGGTGGTGGCTCAAGTTAGGGGAGAAATGGAATTGTCCCTAATATAATAGCATGGAACAATAAAAAATTATAGATATGTTGGAGACGTATCAACCGGCAGGCTGAGATCTACTGGAGGCAACGTGGCACGATTAACTGGACCCTGAAAGGGCACTCTCTCACTACTTACTTCTTTGCCATTGCCAATGGTCATCGTCGTAGATGTTCGATTGATTGTTTGAATATTGATGGAGTTCAGGTAGTTGATCCTCACCTTATTCTAGGGGATGTGTTTACTTTTTTCTTTGGTTTGTTGGCTGCCAGGCCTGCTTCTGGTTTCATCATCTCTCCCAATCTTTGGGATCTGAATAGGCGTGTTTCGGATGAGGAGAATTCGGCCCTCTCGGTCCCTCTTTCTGTGGAAGAGATTGAGCTGGCCATTAATTCTGCTAACATGAATCCGGCCTCGGGCCCAGATGGTTTTTCTATCCCGTTCTTCAGACGTTTTTGGCCAGCTTTGCGCCCTCTGGTCTGTGCTATTATCCAAGGTTTTTGTTTGGGGACTGTTGACATCTCTCGTCTTAATTACGCCATCTTATCTCTTATTCCCAAGATTAAGGGTGCTGACTCTATTTCTCAATTTTGCCCTATTGCTCTGATTAATAATTTTGCCAAGTTCCCTGCTAAAGGGTTGGCGACGAGGTTGTCGCCTGTAGCTCATCGTATTATTATTCCTACCCAGTCTGCTTTCATCAAAGGTAGATACATTTTGGATGGTGTTCTCTGCTTGCATGATATCGTTCATGATCTCAGAATGAGAGGATCCCGCGCTGTTATCCTCAAGCTCGATTTCGAGAAGGCTTATGATTCAGTTAGCTGGGATCTTCTTCGCCAAGTTCTTCATGCTAAGGGGTTTGATGCTGGTTTTGTGCATAGGTTGATGCACCTTGTGTCTGGAGGACACACTATTGTGGCAGTAAATGGTTCAATTAGCAAGTACTTTGCCAATGGTCGGGCCTGCGGCAAGGTGATCCGATTTCGCCTATTCTCTTTAATTTTGTGGCATATGCCTTATCTTGCTTGCTGGACCGGGTGGCCTCGGCCGGGCATATTTCTCCTGTCATTTCCCGTCTCCTTCCCCAGGGCATCACTCACCTCCAATACGCTGATGACACAATCATTTTAGTGGAGCTGAATGAGATTTATCTTGCCAACCTTAAGTTCATTTTGCTATGTTTTGAAGCCTTGTCGGGCCTCAAAATCAATTTTTCAAAAAATGATGTCATTGTGACTGGGGTAGACGAGGCTGAGGCATTGCGGGTGTCTCAGCTCCTTAATTGTTCTCTTGGTTCCTTTCCTTTTAAATACTTGGGGCTCCCTATATCTCCTTTCCACTTGTGTGCCAAGGAATTCAAGCCATTGGTTTCTAAGGTGGGCAACAGAGTTATGCCGTGGCGTGGCAGATACAACACTTCGGCTAGGAAAGTCTGTCTCATTAATGCTTGCCTCTCCTCCCTCCCCATGTTCACCATGGGCTTCTTCAGACTGTCTAAGGGCACTCATGACGGTTTTGACAAACATAGGGGTGCATTTTTTTGGAATTCTTCTGATAATAAGCGTAAATATAGATTTGTCAAATGGAATATCATATGTAGACCTAAAAGCCTTGGGGGGCTTGGGATTCTGAACACCTTGGTTATGAACAAGTGTCTCATCATTAAATGGTGGTGGAGGATCATGACGGCAACTCCTGGCACCCTTTGGTTTCATCTCCTAAAATCTAAATACTTCCCTGCTGGTAGTCCCATGTTCTCTTCGGCGTCACGTGGATCTCAGTTTTGGAAAGACCTGGTCAGAATGAGGGATGAGTTTCGCGAGCATGTCAAGTTTGTTGCTAAGAATGGTTCTTCTACACGTTTTTGGCTGGACTGGTGGTCTGGAGATACTCCTTTAGCTTCTTCTTTTCCCCTTTTTTTTCTTGTTGTTCCAACCCTGAGATCTCAATCTCTGAGCTCTCCCGAAACAATTGGATTTGGGCTTCTGGAGGTCACTTTCTCCCGAAGAGTTAGGGGACAGGCATCCCTCTCCGAGGAGGAGGATTCGGTGGCCTGGCCCCATGTGGCGTCTGGGAAGTTTTCTGTCAAGTCTCTTTATGCTAGGATTATCTCCGGTACCCCCACTTCCAAGTTCAAGCAAATCTGGGCTGCCAGGATCCCCCCTAAGATCAAGATCTTTCTTTGGCAGGCCTTTAGGGGTCGGCTGCCTTCCGCTGATCCGATCCGGAAAAGGAATGGCCCTCGGTTCCGCTTACTCTGCCTTATGCTCAGCCCCAGAAGAAACCAACCATATTTTCTTTGGTTGTGCTCTGGCCAAGTCGGTGTGGGGATGTGTTCGTTATTGGTTGAATGTGTCTTGGGCCCCCGTTTCATTTTCGGACTTACGTTTGCTGGCTTGCAACCTACATGGTCTGTCTAAGAGGCTGTTTTGAGCTGGGCTCGGTGCTTTTTGCTGGTCTTTGTGGACTACTAGGAACAAATTCATCATTGAGGGTGTTTTTCCTAATAAACCTGATAATGTCCTTTTTAAAATGTTTATCTTTTTGCAGCAGTGAAAATTATTGACTAAACCAGCGGATCGGGATGGTATGGAGGTGTTGATCAACAAAGTCCGGGCATCGGCCAATCTGATTACATCTCCTGTCGTCGCAACTTCCCCTAGTGTGTTGGCTTCTTTTTCTTAGATGCAGGTGGTTGGCCTACGTGCCATCTTGTGTGTCATTTGGGCTTGTGTGCCGCTGACTTTTGGTTTGAGTTACTTGTGGTGGTTGGCCCGGTGGTGTGAGAGCACTGCATGTGTGGTGTTGGTCTGTTTGGTACTCTGCCGTGTGGCTTTATTTATATAGTCGGGTGTACGCTTTTCTCTAAAACAAAGTTACATAATTGTTTCTTTCCATAATAAAATGCGAGTTCACGAGACCCATGGAGAATACTACGTGGCATGCATTAATATGTATAACTTCGATGATTGCAGGTGAAACTTGCCTCTCAGTACCATTTCTACATGGAAACACAAACAGCACTAGCGATTCCAGATGAAGATAACACTATGATGGTGTTATGACCGGGGTAACTTATAGCCGTAGGAGGCCCACCGGGCAGGTTTAGTTAGGGGCTTAGCCCGCAAGTTATCTTATTTTCGTGGTTATATAAACAAGCTGTAAGTCTCTTTTTCAGATTAAGCAATAAGACAATTCTATTGCCCGGCTCCCAGAGGAGCCGGAACCCTAAACCCTAGCCGCCTTCTCTCACCGCCGCCGCCTCCCTCACGCGCACGACGGCGCCCAGCCGCCGGCGGCCGCGTGCTCACCCGCGCCCAGCTCCCTCTTTCCCCTACAACCTCCGGCCTAGACCCAGTAGAACTCTAGCTCCTACCACCTTGGTATCAGGTAGCTCAGTTTCGATCATGTCTTCGCCGCCGCCAACCCTATCGCTTCCACTGCCGACCGCCACCACCTCGCCGCTGGCCCTCTCCACCGCGCCGCTGCCTTCCCCATCCGCGCCGCTGCTCTCTACCTCCGGCGCCGCCACCGCCCAGATGCCGGCGCCCTCCACCGCGCCACCAGCAGCCGCCTACTCCCCGGAGGAGATCACCAGGGTCCTCAACGACCTCGTCACAGCCGTCCAGGGGATCCGGCTGTACCTGGCCAGCCCCTACGGGCCGCCGCCGCCCCTGCCGCCAGCCCTGCCGTGGTACCCGCCGCATCTAGCGGCATTCGCTGGGACGCTGCAGCCCCAGCTGCAGCTGCCGCCGCCGCCCGCCACCGCCCCGCAGTGGCCGCAGTGGCCGACGCTGGCTTCCGTCGCGCCTCCAGCGCCCCCCGCCCCCTTCCAGCAACCGCCGCCGCTGCTCGCCCCTCCACCACTCAACACCGGGCCAGGGCCGACCACGCAGGGAGGCGTCCCGATCCAGCAGGTTCGCTTCCCGCCGTCGCCGTCACCGCTCCCGGCCTGGCTGTTCGGGTCGGCGCCGCAGCCCGTCTACACGACGGCCGGGGAACAACCGGCGCCCACCCTGCAGTACAGCGATCCGTCCGACTCCGCGGGTCCTTACACGGGCCGCGCCGACACGCCGTTCCATGTGGGTCCCCCGGTCCCCACCGACCGGGCGCCACTCTCCTTGATGCTCCGCGTCACCGAGCCGTACGGCCACGGCGATCATACCCAGACGCCGCCCCGATTCTCCAAGCTGGACTTCGCCACCTACGACGGGACGGAGGACCCCCTCAACTGGCTCAACCAGTGCGAGCAGTTCTTCCGGGGGCAACGCACACTCGCGTCGGACCGCACTTGGCTCGCCTCTTATCACCTCCGGGGCGCCGCACAGACGTGGTATTACGCCCTCGAGCAGGACGAGGGCGGCATGCCCCCTTGGGAGCGTTTTCGCGAGCTATGTCTCCTTCGCTTCGGGCCGCCGATCCGCGGGAACCGGCTGGCGGAGCTCGGCCGCCTCCCCTTCACATCCACGGTGCAGGACTTCGCCGACCGTTTCCAGGCCCTAGCTTGCCATGCGCCGGGCGTGACGGCGCAGCAGCGGGCCGACCTCTTCGTCGGTGGTCTTCCGGATCACATCCGCGTGGACGTGGAGCTCCGGGGTCCCCAGGACCTCCAGACGGCCATGTACTATGCCCGCGCCTTCGAGTGCCGCGCGCAGGCCTTGCAGCAGGCGGCCCCGGCTCGCGGAGGCCGACAGCACACCAGGCAGCCCCCAGCACCTGCGTCGGGCCGGCCGCCCCCGGCCGCCACTGCGACTACCACCCCGGCCGCGACGCGGCCCTTCCGTCGGCTCTCTCAGGCCGAGCAGCTCGAGCGACGCCGCCAGGGGCTTTGCTATAACTGCGATGAGCCCTACGTGCCGGGCCACGTCTGTCCGCGCCTCTTCTACTTGGAGACGGCCGACTACGTCGAGGAGGACACACCCGCCGACGGGCACGGTGAGTTGCCGCCCCCAGTTGCTGCGGAGGCTGCTCCCGCGGCCGCCCCAGCGACGGCAATCGTCGTCTCGCTCCATGCGCTTGCCGGCATCCGCAACGAGCGGACTATGCTCTTGCCGGTGATGATTCATGGCGAGCGCCTAGTGGCCCTCTCGGATACGGGTTCCACACATAACTTCCTGCCTGAGGCTACCATGCGCCGCTTAGCGCTTCAGCCGACGGGCGGGGAGCAACTTCGGGTCACGATGGCTAACGGCGACCGCCTCCAGTGCCATGGGCTGGCGCGGAACATGCCCATCACCATCGGTGATGAGCACTTCACCATCACGTGCGCCGGCATCGACTTGGGCTGCTTCGACTTCATCCTCGGCATCGACTTCTTGCGGACCCTTGGTCCCATCCTCTGGGACTTCGATGCCCTGACGATGACCTTCTGGCACCAGGGTCGCCGCGTCCAGTGGGAGGGCGTGGGTGGCGCCTCTCCGGCGACGCCGCAGCTTCAGCTGGCCGCGGCCGCCGCCGAGCCCGAGCACCCATTGCTGGATCACCTTCTGCAGCAGCACCGCGACCTCTTCGATGAGCCTTAGGGCCTTCCGCCAGCCCGGGTGTATGATCACCGCATTCATCTCCTGCCGGGCACGGCGCCAGTTGCAGTGCGCCCCTACCGCTATCCCCAGCTGCAGAAGGACGAGCTAGAGCGGCAGTGCACGCTCATGCTCGCCTTGGGCATCATCCGGATCTCCACGTCGCCGTTTTCGGCGCCGGTCCTCCTCGTCCGCAAGTCGGACGGCACGTGGCGCTTCTGCATCGACTACCGTGCCCTTAATGCCCTGACGCTCAAGGACAAGTTTCCTATTCCGGTGGTCGACGAGCTCCTGGACGAGCTACATGGGGCGCGCTTCTTCACCAAGCTCGACCTCTGGTCGGGCTACCACCAGGTGCGGATGCACCCGGACGATGTCGCCAAGACGGCGTTTCGGACCCATCACGGCCACTTCGAGTTCTTGGTGATGCCTTTTGGCCTCTCCAACGCCCCGGCGACCTTCCAGGCCCTGATGAATGACGTCCTCCGCCCCTACTTGCGTCGGTTTGTGCTCGTTTTCTTTGATGATATTCTTATCTATAGCGCCTCGTGGGCGGAGCACCTTCAGCACGTCGCCATCGTCTTCAACGAGCTTCGGGCGCACCATCTTCATCTTAAGCGCTCGAAGTGCTCGTTCGGGACGCCTTCGGTCGCCTACCTCGGCCACGTCATCTCGGCCGAGGGGGTTGCTATGGACGCCGACAAGGTGGCGGCCGTCGCGGCCTGGCCGACACCACACTCACCGCGGGCTCTTCGCGGCTTCCTGGGCCTCGCGGGGTACTACCAGAAATTTATCCGGGAGTTCGGCCTCATCGCATCCCCACTCACGCGTCTGCTGCGCCGCGACGCCTTTGCCTGGGATGCGGAGGCGACGGCGGCGTTCGAGGCCCTCAAGGGGGCCCTCACGACGGGCCCATTCTCCAGATGCCTGACTTCGACCGCCCATTCGTGGTGGACTGCGACGCCTCCGGTGCGGGGTTCGGCGCCGTCCTTCATCAGGGCGATGGACCTCTCGCCTTCTTCAGCAGGCCCTTCGCCGCGCGCCATCTTAAGCTCGCGGCTTATGAGCGGGAGCTCATTGGCTTGGTGCAGGTTGTGCGCCATTGGCGGCCCTATCTTTGGGGCCGCTCGTTCCGGATTCGCACGGATCACTACAGCCTCAAGTTCTTATTGGACCAGAGGCTGTCTACCGTGCCGCAGCATCAGTGGATCAGCAAGCTCTTTGGCTTTGACTTCACCGTCGAGTATCGTCCGGGCCGCCTTAACACTGTGGCCGACGCCCTGTCTCGCCGTGACACGGACCACGACACCACCATCCGCGCTTCCGAGGGGGCGGTGCTATGCATCCGCATGGGGCCCTCTTTCGCTCTCTTCGCCGACATCCGTCAGGCCACCGCGGCCGCGCCGGACGCTCTGCTCCTTCAGCAGAGGCTTGCTGCGGGCGACCTGGAGGAGTCGTGGCGCCTCGCCGATGGCCTGCTCCTGCATGAGCGCCGTATCTTCGTGCCGGCGCACGACGACCTCTGTCAATAGGTTCTGCTACTGGCCCACTCGGTCGGCCATGAGGGTGTGCAGAAAACCCTCCATCGTCTCCGCGCTGACTTCTATATCCCCGGTGATCGGGCCCTGGTCCGGGACTGGGTGCGGTCTTGTGTGACGTGCCAGCGCAACAAGACGGAGACATTACGGCCGGCTGGTCTGCTACAGCCCTTGGAGGTGCCATCTCAGGTCTGGGCAGATATCTCCATGGACTTCATCGAGGGCCTCCCCAAGGTGGGCGGCAAGTCCGTCATCCTCACAGTGGTCGACCGCTTCTCCAAGTATGCTCACTTCATCGCGCTCGGTCATCCCTACACTGCCGCGTCCGTGGCCCGTGCCTTCTTCGACGGCATCGTCCGCCTCCACGGGTTTCCCTCTTCGATCGTCAGCGATCGGGACCCGGTGTTCACGGGGCATGTCTGGCGCGATCTCTTCCGGTTGGCGGGCGTGAAGCTCCGCCTGAGCACGGCCTTCCATCCTCAGACGGACGGCCAATCCGAGGTCGTCAACAAGGTGATTGCCATGTATTTGCGTTGTGTCACAGGTGATCGTCCTCGCGCTTGGGTGGATTGGCTCGCGTGGGCGAAGTACTGCTACAACACTTCCTATCACTCCGCCCTACGCGCCACGTCGTTTGTGGTCGTCTACGGCCACCCCCCTCCGCCCATCCTGCCGGTTGACTCGGCGACGGCTCGGACGGAGGCGGCGGGCGATCTTCTTCGCAGCCATGACGAGATGCTTGCGAAGGTCCGGAAGCGCCTCATTCAGGCCCAGCAGCTGGCCAAACACTACTACGACGGCCACCATCGCGAGGCGGAGTTCGCGGTGGGCGATTGGGTGTGGCTGTGTCTTCTTCACCGCTCTACGCAGTCCCTGGACCCACGCGCGAAGCGCAAGCTGGGCCCTTGCTACGCCGGACCCTTTGCCATCTTGGAGCGCATCGGGAAGGTGGCCTACCGCCTTCAGCTTCCGGCCGGTGCTCGCATCCACGACGTCTTCCATGTGGGGCTGCTGAAGCCCTTCCGTGGGGAGCCCCCGGCGGCCACACCCGCGCTTCCTCCGACCTCCGACGGCCGCCTCCTTCCGGGACCCAAGAAGGTGTTGCAGGCACAGCTACGTCGCGGGGTGTGGTACGTGTTGATCCAGTGGGCTGGCCTGCCGGAGGAGGAGGCTACTTGGGAGCAGCGCGACGAGTTCCGCGAACACTACCCAGACTTCCAGCTCGAGGACGAGCTGTTTGCGCAGGCGGGGAGAGGTGTTATGACCGGGGTAACTTATACCCGTAGGAGGCCCACCGGGCAGGTTTAGTTAGGGGCTTAGCCCGCAAGTTATCTTATTTTCGTGGTTATATAAACAAGCTGTAAGACTCTTTTTCAGATTAAGCAATAAGACAATTCTATTGCCCGGCTCCCAGAGGAGCCGGAACCCTAAACCCTAGCCGCCTTCTCTCACCGCCGCCGCCTCCCTCACGCGCACGACGGCGCCCAACCGCCGGCGGCCGCGTGCTCACCCGCGCCCAGCTCCCTCTTTCCCCTACAACCTCCGGCCTAGACCCGGTAGAACCCTAGCTCCTACCAGATGGTCTACAGTACAACACAATACCCCGAGGTTGTGCAGAGTGTCATAGCGAGGTGCCTCGGCATTCCATTCAGCAATGTGCGTGTCATTACAAGAAGAGTTGGAGGAGGCTTTGGTGGGAAGTCATTCAGATCACACACTGTAAGTAAGAATCAAACTATTTTGAACAGTAGTCCAACAGAGTGGCAAAACAAATTCAAAGCATGTGTGTACAACTGAAAGAATCTAACAAGTACTTTTATATGAATAATTGCTATTTTTTGACGGGAGATTAGAGTTCTAATGATGGCTTCTAACATAAGTTTGTCCATTTGAGCTTCATTTATCTTCCATGAAAACCAAAACATTGACCATTTTCAATTGTTGCTGCTCAGTGATCCAACAATATAATGATTTTATAAGTAGCAACGGCAGCTGCGCTTTGTGCCTTCAAGTTAGGGTCGTCCGGTGCGGATGTATCTAAATCGCAATAGTGACATGATCATGGTCGTGGGTCGGCACCCCATAAAAGCATATTATTCTGTTGGTTTCAAGTCTGATGGGAGAATCACAGCCTTTCACCTTGACATACGGATCAACGCTGGGATTTCTCCAGACATGAGCCCCCTAATGCCAGAGTATATGATGTCAGGCCTGAAGAAATACAACTAGGGTGCTCTTTCGTTTGACATCAAGGTCTGTAAGACAAACACCACATCCAAGTAGGCAATGCGTGCTCCTGGAGACACGCAGGGCTCATTTGTCGCTGAAGCCATGATCGAGCATGTCGCTACGGTGCTGTCACTCGATGCTAATAGTTTCAGGCAGAAGAATTTCCACACCTATGACAGTCTCGTGTTGTTCTATCCAGAAAGCGCAGGCGAAGCTTCTACGTACACATTGCATTCTATCTTCGATAGGTTGCTCACGACGTCGAGCTACCTGCATCGAGCCGAATCCACCAAGTAGTTTAACAACTGCAACAAGTGGCTCAAGAGGGGTATCTCTTGTGTGCCCCTCATCTTGAAGGTGGCACCAAGGCTAGCTCCTGGAAGAGTATCCTTGCTCAATGATGGTAACATCGTGGTCGAGGTTGGAGGTGTTGAGATTGGGCAAGGACTACGGACCAAAGTACAGCAGATGACAGTTTTCGCTTTGGGACAGTTGTGGCCCGATGGATGTGAATTCCTTCTTGATAGGATGCGTGTTCTTCAGGCTGACACGCTGAAATTGATCCAAGGTGGGCTCACTGCCGGCAGCACTTCATCTGAATCTAGTGCAGCAACCCTTGAGGCCTGCAACATGCTGGTCGACAGATTGAAGCCAGTCATGGAGAAGCTCAAGCAGCAATCAGGTGGTGCTGTTTCATGGGATTCTTTGATTGCTCAGGTTATTTTTTTATTTCCCTCTGGTTTTTTATGCTACATGAAAGTAAAATATTTATGTGTGGAAATTGTTATCTTTAAATGTGCTAAATCTTGGTCGTCGTATGATTTATTGTTCCCAAATAGGCAATTAAGGATAATGTTAATTTGTCCTCGAGTGCATACTGGGTACCTGGCCAAGAATCCAGTACCTATCTCAACTATGGAGCTGGTATGAGTGAGGTACTAAAGAATTCTGCTAAATGTCAATCACACTGGCCTAGTTCATAATGACCGGATGTTCTACATATGAATGATATTGTGATACTTTTTTTTTTGCGAGAGATATTTTGATACTTTTCTAGTTTTCTTATTTCCTTTTCATTTTTACTAAAAATCCAGGTAGAGATTGATCTTACAGGAGCTATTACTTTACTACGGAGCGACCTTGTGTATGACTGGAAAGAGTTTGAACCCTGCAATGGACTTGGGCCAGGTTTGAGATATTTTCCACATAGCTATGCTCTTCTTTTATCATTCTGCAGTGAACATGGATATTATTCGAAGCAGAGCGAGTGCATTACATTACAGTCCTGGCCAGAGCTTTTCTAGTATATTCTAGTACACGATGGCATCATATATTCATATCTGATTATCATCATCTTACAGATTGAAGGCTCCTTCATACGGGGAATGGGATTCTTCATAAACGAAGAATAGGAAACAGAAGCCGTTGGACTGGTTGTGAGCGACAGCACATGGGTCAACACCATCCCAAAGCAGTTCAATGCCGAAGTGCTCAACACTAAACTGACACCCTCCATGGACCACAAAATCATGAGAAGGCAAACTGAACACCACACGAGGTGATTTGTACGTAGCTGCTCTTAATGAGATGGGCGAATGCCAAACCACGACAATTTATCAAACTAAACATAAAAAGGCAACAGGAATAAATCAACAAGGAGCCATATCAATATTCGGTGAGAATGAAAAGATCCCAAAGGAGGGGAGAGCACATTTTTTATACCCTCAGCTCCTCGAATAATCGAACACAGGTTTATGTCAGCCATGTTTGATCACCATCGCCCAAACCAGCCAGCCAGCCAGATAGATGATGCAAAGGGTAACGATTCCCACCCCAAACCACCAGCCCCTGCTGTTTCAGCCAGAACCCTTCCTCATCGCTGGGGCTTGGAATGGCAAGCATCGAAGGTTAAAATTAACAAGGACAACACTATCAAATGTCAATACAAGAAAAAATGATAATGCACGCGAAAATAGGAACAAAAAAACTGAACAATAGCAACAATAAGAAACTGCTTTTAAATTGGTTCAATGGTATAAGACAGGTATCATAACACATGGCGCACAAGGAATAGTTCACAAAATCAAGGAAAATTTTGGAGTATTGCTTGAATGGCTCAGATTTACCCCATCATGAATCACCGAAGTTGGAAAATGCTTCAGGTAGCAACAACAACAAGTTGAGATGGGCTAGAGTTGAAACCCATAAGATATTGAAACCTAGTCATGCTTCTGGCACATGGATAGCTAACTTCCATGCACCTCTGTCCATGGCTATTCTTTGGTGATATTCCAGTCCTTCAGGTCTCTCCTTACCATCAGCAAAAAAAACCTCTCTTTCTTCACCCAGCAACAAATAGCCGCAACTGGTAACTTGCTGCAGAGCAAGGCCTCCTAGTTTAACGACTAATTGTCTAGCTGAGCGAAGTTGAGTGGAACCAACCTAGGAGATGTAAAAACGTATCCATCTCAGGATAAGGTGAAAGATCTCCAGCACCACAAGGGGCACAAAAATCATCATAGCCATTCAGTAAAGAATAGAACTCATCAACACAATGGAAACAAATAGCCATTCAGTAAAAAATCATCATAGTCCAGAAGTTAATTTGGAACATTGTACTGATGGTCGCATTACTGCAATGAAAGAAGCAACTGACATTTCTTCACTTCAGATAAAAGGAGTCACTGCAAGCCAAATAAAAAAACAGGAAAACATAAATTTTCGTGTTTGAACCAGAAGAAAAACATAAACTTGCAAACCAGGTTATCACAGCACAGCATCAACCAAAATGGATCCTTTACTCCAAACAGAAAACGGGAAGTGCTGCTCGCTTGTTTATCCCATGAAAAATGGGGTTCCAGTGCTAAATAATCAGGTATGTGACATTGGACAGTGGCAATACTGTTCCACTGTGAAACCAAACACAATCAGTCCAACCTTTGGCAAAACGAAAACAAAACCAAAGAACACTGAATAAATTTGAAAATATATAAGATATAAGAGAAGGGGGACACTGACTAACATAAAAATCCCAAGTGACCCAAGCAAAAGCTCCAACAGAACCTTCAGTCATGATTAGACAAAATATAAGACCTTTTTAAACAAAGGAATGCAGTTGACTGGACACTCATTTTAAACAACCTGCGAGGAATCAGTTCCTCGCTAATGAATCAAAATGTAATTCAAATAATCAATGTGGCAATTTGACAGCAGCAGCTTAAAAAGAGACTAATGACCAGTAAAATAAATGCTGCTCTGACCAAAATAAAACTAACGCAATATGAGCTTCAGTTTTAAGAAAACGCTGATATCGCTGACCATAACTTCGTCTTTGAAGAAGCATCTGGCAGGACAAGACAAGCAAAACAACAGCTTGTTAACTACATGAATAGAACTGCCAATAGCTAAAAACATTGGAGAAAAAAGGACAATCCTGTGATACATATATAGTACACAAAACATCTGCACTTAGCACAGTATCAGCAGCAGGAGGAAGTTTACAGCAACAGGTACAGGCCTCTTTGGAATGCAAGGGTTGTTTCATATGTATTCCCTTCGTATTCAGTGAGAGCTAAGGCAGAGAGGGATTCAGAATTAAGGCAGCAGATTAGGGTGTACTTGCATGCATACCGATTCAAGCCAAAAAGCGGTATCGTGAAAAATCCATCTCGGCAGCTCAGATCTCAGGCCTCCTTTGGTTCATAGGATAGGAATATCATAGGAATAGGAGTCATATGAGTTTTCCCATAGGAATCCTATCCTATATAATTCCTACAAAATTCCTGTAAAACCAAAGGAGGTCTCACCGTGGACACCCGACTTCCCAGGCATGAGAGAGGCCACACAGGGTCCCAATATTCCACGATTGCCACCCCAAAACCGCCAGCCCTTGCTGTTTCAGCTGTGGCGACAGCCCGAGGAGGGCCTACAAGCCGCATTAGTGCAGTGGGCCTGAACAGGAGGGGTGGCCCCATGAACCGAAGCTCCAAGGCCACCACCAGGGCTAGGGATGATGGCTAGGAAGTTTTATAAGGACAATGATGGCAAGCAACAATGTTAGTTAACGAGGACTATTATACCAATGTCAACACAAGGAAAAGTGATAATTGGATGGCAAAAAAAAAATTTGGGGGGGGGGGGGGGGGGGGGGTGCTAACAGTACCATTAAAAAATCTGCTTTAAATTGGTTCAGTATAAAAAGATTTCACATGCTCTCACCTTCCCAGAAGGTCCACAGACAGAAAGAACCAGAGCCATAGATAGGCAGGTTCACTTTTCAAGCTACGGGCCCAGAATGTATAGTATAAACAACTTAATTTTCACCATGGGATCATGACCATTCACGATTGCCAATAAGATATACTTTAAAAAAAGGCTGTTCAGGAAACCAAGCTGTTTTCTGGAGTATATTTCATAAGTACCCACTAATAAAATTACTATAATCAGGCAGAAGTACCAAGTGTCAGACTCAGGTACCATAACAAATACATGAGGAATCCTCTATTTCTAAATAGCTACAACCCACTAGCTAATTTTTCCTAACATGCAGCCATGCCACATAAGCACCTATGCATGTCAATCACAAATCATAAGTTAAATTTATTTACATGCATTCCACGATCTAATTTTTCTAAGCATGCAACCATGCCACCTAAGGACCTATGCATGTCAATTGTAAGTTACACCTTTTGCATTAATTTAACCATGCAACCGTGCCACATTAGCAAGCCCTACATGTCAATGGCGTTGATAAGTTATATTTTTTGAATTGTACATGTTGATGTCGTTGATAAGTTACATTTTTTCTTGAATTGACTTTTATATTGTCATATACGGCATATGTGGTGGATACTTGAAGCATGCCTACATAGTTCATGATTTGCATTTTTTATAGGAATAACATGGCATGTTGTTAACTACTCCCTCCATTCCACAATGTAGTGCGCCCGCGCTTCCCGAGATTCAAGTTTGACCGTAAATTTAACCAACGAGATTGACTGCGGCGGGAGCAAAAATTATAGCACTGAATTCGTATTTTCGATATGAGTTCAGTGATATAATTTTTGCTCCTGCCGCAATCGGTCTCGTTGGTTAAATTTACGGTCAAACTTGGATCTCGGGAAGCAATATTATTATTATTATCTTGCATTACTTTAGTTGTTTTCTAGCACCTATTAACTTGCTGCATAGCAAGGCCTCCTAGTTTAACGACTAACTGTCTAACTAGGAAAAGTTGAATGGAACCAACCTAGAGCCGTGAAAGTGTCTCTATCTCAGGATATGTTGAAAGACACCAAGGGGCAGAAATCATCATAGCCATTCAGAAAAAGAATAATTATCACCGACACACAACAGAAACAAATATGCTGTGTTCAGAAGTTAATATGGAATACTGCACTGATGGCCGTATTACTGGCAATGAAAGAAGCAATTGCCATTTCTCCACTTCAGATAAAACGAGTCACTGCAAGCCAAATAAAAACAGGATAACATGAACTTTCTTTTTTGAACCAGAAGAAAGCCATCAACAGGGTTAGTGCTGCAGATTACATTGAACATAATGTAAACAAATAATAGAATGGTAGGTTCAGAATTAAATAAATATATAATGAATACACTAATAGACCAAATGTAATTATTACTATTGCTGATGCTTGCAGTGCCGTAGTGCAGCAAAAATGTGAATGTAAGACCTTCCACAAAATAAAATAAATGCAGTTACGACTAAATGGGAATGCTGAGAGAAGAAACAGAACATGCATAACAAAGGACATACAGTTGTAAATAATAGCTTAGTTTGATGAAAAGATGTGAAATCCTCTGCCTCTTTCTCGGGCCCTCACAACACAATTTATTTTATTTTATTCAAACATAGTCCTTAATGATGTAACATTATTTCAAAGCATTCTGCTGTAAGCAACCACACTGTTAAGTGGATTCTTAATTCCATGTAATCTCCATCCCTCCCTTCTCTCTCCCCACACCGTTATCTTTCTATGACCCTTAAGATGAAAACCAGTAAATAAATGAGAGCCCAAAAGTACAAACTGATAACTAGATAAAGAGAACAGTAGCAAAATGAAATTATCGAAAGTCAAATAGCAATTGAAACAACCAAACTGATACAGTACCAAATAAGATAATTTCAAAAAATACCCAAGGGCAGCATTATTATCACAGTCATTCAAGGAAAATTAAGAACAGAAAACAAAAGGCCCGGATGCACCAAACTGGTTCCCTCCATGGACAACAAAATCATGGGAAGGCAAATCGAACACCACGAGAGGTGATCTGTGCGTAGTTGCTCCTAATGAGATGGCCCAATGCCACAACCACGACATTTCATCAATTTGAAACATAAAAAGGCGATAGGGATAAATAGATGTGTAGAGGGCACAGTATTAGTTGCATTGAGATTTGAGAGGGCTCAGATTCGCCTTTGATAGATCATACAACCTATCTCCATCTTCTTTCACCAGATCAACCCCCACCACTGAGGTCGAGCTCCTCTGGTTATCACTCAGCAGAATGACCATCCAAGACAGAGACATCAATATTCGGTGAGAATGATAAGGTGCCAAAAGAGGGGAGAGTAGGTTTTTGAAGCCCACAGCTCCTCGAATAATCGAAGACAAGTTTATGTCAGCCATGTTTTATCATCATCGCCCCAAATAGATAGATAGATAGATAGTTAGATGGATCGATGGATGGACAGATGGATGGATAGAAGGGGTTAGATTGTGCTAAAGTTTCCGACATGGTTCATTTTGTCCTGAACCTTTCCAAAAAGGTCAAAACAGTGACTTCAGCGGCAACATGACCATAGTATCCATACATCCATACATGCATGCCAGAAGTTGGCTCTATTATTAACCATGCTCTCAGGAGCTGCTCATGCCTGGCATCAGCCAACCAAACCTCCGGCTCGGATGATGCATCAGACAACACTGTATGGTTCCCAGCCCATGCCACAACCGAATCCAAGGCAATGGAATGGCGGTGGCTGGCGACACCATAGCGTCAGTCCACCCAGAGGGTCAGCGAGTAGGCAATGACAGCTTGACTGATTTGTTTTAGGATATATATATATATATATATATATATATATATATATATGAGAGAGAGAGAGAGGAGGAGGAGGAGGAGGATTCATACCGAATCCAAAACAAAATGCAACTGAACAGTGAAAATTCAGTGTATGTAGCGTAGCAAAAGAGGGCTCAGCTTTGTCATTCATCTTCAAACCCAACACCCACATCTCTTGCTCCATAACCTACCCATCAGTGTAAGAGAACTGCCCTTGTTATCGCTCATCAGAACGACCGTCCAAGGCACAGATCATCCAACATAGGCGACAAATTGAGCAGGCTGCAAGAGGTAAGGGTGGGCTCCAAGGGGAACTCCAACGCTGACACCGACTTTTTCAGGTCTGTTTAGTCCCACCTCGCCAAGGCTGTCTTGATTCCTCAACACATGATCATTTCAGCCGGTCATCGTCATCATCGCCCCTCTTTTTGGTCCAAAAATGAGGTTGCCTCTGCACACCAAGCAACATGACCATGATACCCCATTACATGCGTGCACACATCCAGCCATCAAGCTCAGGAGCTGCTCATACCTGGAGTCAACCGACCAAACCCCACCGGTGCGGACGGCACGTCAGACAAACACCGTACGGTTCCCAGCCAACGCCACACCCAAATCCAAGGCAATGGAACGGTGGTCGCTGGCAGCACCATAGCGGTGCGGAACTGACTGGCGGCCAACCGGACGATTGGCCTGCGATCCGGCAACGAGAGCTCGCTTGATTCGGCTTAGGGTTTGGGTTCAGGGGTGTGAACTGCGCGCACGCGCGGAGTGAGCGAGTGGGTGTGCGAGTCAGAGAGAGAAATGGGGATCATACCGGACCCAACACAACATGCAGCCAAGCCGCAAGAAATCCATCGACGGCGGCTCAGATCCCGCGCCGGCCCGACCAAGCCCTCGACCGGAACGCACCACGGGCCCCGCCGCTCGGTCCCCAGCCCGCGCCGCCGCGGACGTCCCCGCCGCACCGGCGGCATCCCCGAGGGGTCCCCGAGCCGGCGCTGAGGGAGGGGCTGGCCCCGAGGAGCGGCGACCCAGCGCGTGCGCAGGTCGGGAGCCTGGCCGGCGCCGGCGGCTCCATCCATCATCGCCGCCGTTTGGGCAGGGACGCGGCCCCGGCCGACGCGGTCATCGGCCACGGCGAGCGGGACGGGCGGGGCGGCGAGATTCGGTCAGATCCGATCCGATCATCGCCGCCGCACGCAGCCATGCCGCCAGTGGCCTCTCGCACCCGGACTGATTCGAGTTTTTTTTTCTTTTTTTTTGAGAGTAGATAGCTAGGGTTCGTCGCCGACGGGAGAAGAGATCGGTCCCGAACTCCCGATCCGGATCCATGGATCTCCGCTCCAGCAATTATTAGGAGGGCCGAGTGAGAATGGGAAGCCCAACTACCATCGCAAACCGTCGCACGATCGTTTCCTTCGTGAAAAGGCCGGCCCATGTAGCGTAGCGTGCGATTTGCTCGGGAGCTCCTTCTCTTTTCTAGAGAGTTGCTCGGAAGCCCAACTAGATAACAAGCGCTCTTCGTGAGGCTCACAACGACCAGCGCCACTTCGCGCTCTCGGCCGCCCGCCACGTGTCGCGCTCTGGGTGCTCCCTTCGGATTTTTTATTTATTTTTCCGCACGCATTTTCGGCTTTTTAAAAGGTTTTTTTTGGGTTTTTTTACGTTTCGGTTTTTCACCGGTCTTCCTTAACTTTTGGAAAAAAAATTGCGTGAAAAAACGCGTTTTCTTTTTTTTTTCGCGAGAGTCACGGGTTTGCTTCCGCGAGAGGCACGGTTTTGCTTTCGCGAGAGTCACGGCCGTGACTCTCGGAAACGGAAAAAAAAACGCGTTTTCTTTTTTTCCTTCCGCGAGAGGCACGGTTTTGCTTTCGAGAGAGGCACGGTTGTGCTTTCGCGAGAGGCACGGCCGTGCCTCTCGGAAACGGAAAAAAAATGTGTTTTTTGTTTTTTTTTTCATTCCGAGAGAGACACGGTTTGCTTTCGTGAGAGGCACGGTTGTGCTTTCACGAGAGGCACGGCCGTGCCTCTCGGAAACGAAAAAAAAATGTGTTTTCTGTTTTTTTTCTTTCGCGTGAGGCACGGTTTTGCTTCCGCGAGAGGCATGGTTATGCTTTCGCCAGAGGCATGGCCGTGCCTCCTCGGAAACGGAAAAAACGCGTTTTCTCTTCTTTCTTCCTTCCGCGAGAGGCACGGTTTTGCTTCCGCTAGAGGCACGGTTGCGATTCCGCGAGAGGCACGGGCGTGCCTCTTTCGGAAAGGGAAAAATCCCGTGCTCCCTGTTCGGTTTTTTTGTCCAATTTTTTCATGAAAAAAAGTTCGTCAAAAACCTATCAACATGGGATTTAGTTTTGAAGATCTCGACGCGAGTAATCCAACGGTGAAAACGGTTTAAGATTTGGACGCACGGTTTAAGAGATAAAACGTTTTGAATAAACGAATCTACGAAAAAAGGGAAAACTCACAAGTTGCAACAAGTGGCGCACATGCGGCGCGCCACTTGTCGCAACCTGGGAAAATGGGAGTGATCTTTGCAACGAGTACCCCTTTTTTTAGAGAGAAACGAGAGAAAGGGAGCAAATGATGGAACAGTTGTTTCATTGATTGAAGATTGGGGTATTTATACCCTCATTACAAGGCAGTTACAAAGGAGGTGGTTGCCAAAACATGGCCACCGACATAGCATGGATTTACAATTAATTAATCTAATTAATTAATTCCTAACACTTCTCCTAATCAATGCTTGTCTTTGTGAATATACATCATCTTGATAAAGACTCCTCCTAGTATGTATTTGCCTTGAACGTTCATCATCTTCATATAATGATTATGTCTCTTGATAACATATAATGATTATGTCTCTTGATAACCCATATGAGAAAAATGAGGCAACATATAATGATTATGTCTCTTGATAACCCATATGAGAAAAACCTTCGGAGAAGGATAAAACTCATAAGTGAGTTTAGAGACCAATAAATATGTCTTGAGTACTTCCTTTAAAAACCCTATAGGGAAAATAGAAAGTATGACATATGATCTTTGAGAAGATATAGCCTCATTAAAAACCATTATGAGAAACTTTGAGAGAAAACTTATTAGGAAAAAGAGTGCGATTATATATATACCATTGAAAACTCCTTTAAAACCCAGTGGGAAAAATATAAGGAGAAATGATACGGCATATACGTACACTTGTGCTTATATTGTCTCATTAAAAACCTTTTATGAGAAACCATTAGGGAAAAACTCATGAAGGGAAAAAGAGTACAATATATGCAGTCTCATGATTGTTAACAGGGTATAATTTGGGAGATTACTCCCTCTGAACTTTGCAAATCTGGAGCATGTGTCACACCAATTCCATTAACATGATCATGACATTGTGAATAATTTGTTGGATTTTCACGGTATTTTGCAAATTGTTTCCTCATTTTTCTATAATTTGTGAGGATAAGTAATTCGAGCAATGTACTTTATAATATTGCTCTTCATATATATAACCTATAGGTATTGAGTAACACAAGTGGTAGCATCTTGATAAATCAAGTTATGTGCTTTTGATGAATCTCAACCACATGATTTTGAGTGTGGTTAATCATTATGTTGAGCCATGTAATTTGGCAATGCTTTTAGGTTAAGCAATTATGTTAGAATGATTAGTGGAAGTAGCCATTAAAGTCTATTTAGATGACTTCCATGAGAAGACTATTCCAATGAATTCAGTCATTGATATGGCATTGTTGGGATCAAATAAAGAGCCAATATCATTTCATCATATCATGGTCATATCTTGATTTTCCTAATGGAATTGCCCAAGATTTATTGTGAGCTTGAGTTATAAGTTGTAATTAATATGAGTGCTTTGACATTAGTGAGATATAGAACTTCAGGTCCTGATATCACTTCATTATCACCCCTAGGTATGAATAAATTTGTACCATATCAGGGGTAGTATGACCATATTACATGTCTTTTATTGGTATGATATATATCCACATTGAACTTCTCGTACATGTATTGGATATATGTAGACTGATATGTATTCTTGAGAGAATGCTCAAGTTGTAAACTTAAGCTAAATTTGGTTGAATCCAAATTTTCCGTCTTGAGATGATTTTATGTATTTTTAGGTCTTGTAGAGACATTGATGACGAAATCATCGATATATACTGAGGTGATATAAGGAAATCAAATTTGATATTTCTTTATTAAAACACATAAACAATCATCATTATTCGAGTAATCCTTTTGGAGAAGAAACTCATTTAGTCGGTAGTACCATATGATTTCCGACTATTTCAAGTCATAGAGTGACTTATGAAGTTTTACACAAAACTTGTTGCGATTTGCTTTTGGATTCGGAAGTATAATCCCTTCAGGGACTTTAGTATAGATTTCCGAAATGAGTAACCCATATGAGTATGTAGTCACTGCATCCATTAACTGCATGGATAATATTATTTGTACTGCCAATGATATTTATTATCGAAACATAATTCCACTCATACCAAGAGGGTATCTTACATCATAATCGATGTCGGGTCTCTGCGTGAACCCTTTTGCTACAAGCCTCAATTTCTCACCACCTCATTGACTTTGTCTATGAATGAGAAGTTTTTAGTATTCCATATGAAAGATACTTATGAGGAGTAGGTATTACTGCGGTAAATACCACTCGTTTGCAGAGCGAGTGCTATTCTTCATTTACTTGCTTCCTTTTATGTGAACCAATATGAGTGCAAGAGGCACTCTACCATGGATTTTGGTTCAGGGCCCAAAAGGTTTTAGCAATTTGAGAAAAATATATGTCAACAAATGTAGTCTTTAGTTTATATGATTCCGATGGAACCATTAAAGTTTGTGGATAATATATTGATTCCTTTTTAACTCCTTGTGATTTCCTACAACAAATGGAGTCAAGGTGTTTCGATGTCCCGGCACCAAAACATTTGTGCACATTTATGCCGGGCTTTGGATGATGAGCATCCAGTGAGGTGTCTTTCAACTTGATGTTGAATTACATTTACTGGTTGAGGATTTGATTTCCTCTATTTCCGCGGAAGCATATGAGAAGTTATATCTCGTGTTGTCAGATTTTCTCCCCCTCTTGCTCTCATTTGGGGAGAAGAGTGGTTTATCAGGTACCTCCACTCTTTCTGACACTTTACTGCAGGAATATAGAATGTAGTAACACCTTGTCATCAGTAAATGTATGTGGCAGATTTGCAATGTGTTGCAAATATATGATTCTCTAAACTTCTAGTTCAGATTCTCTGAGTACGTGGATATAAGGATTGAATGTCAATAACATTTCTAATTTATTTCTCGGCATTCTTTGTGGTACTTATCTCCCCCTAATGCCGGAAAATACCCTTATTGCTGATGCAATCAACATACGGGCTATGAATAATTTTGATTGACGGATAAATTGTTATTTCTCATATAGATCCCTAATTTTCTGTGAGTGCCCATTGATGTACGCTGGAGTGGTGATATCGGTATGTAACCGAATTATCGCAGATGGGAAATACTTTGTTGATTTCCACGTAGTTTACTACAAGGGGAAAGTAGTATGATATGCAGTTGGTATGATTTAGATCATACTTACGGTGTGTAAGGCCGTATGTGTCCAGCAAGAGGCCGGTAAATTTATAATTCTTTAAAAATGGTCATGTAATTCATTTGACTATCTTTGATAAGAAATTTAGTTAAACCATTCTGGGTTTCTACGTAGGGTACTAAATGTAATCAGAAAATTCTCGTGAAATAAGTTCAACGACATTGTCCATTCGAAAGGGTTTATCCTTTGTTCAGGAGAATTTGCTCTTACTTTGATAAGTTAAGCAATTTATTGGGTAAGATCATGGTTGTGTGTGATAAGAGACACACTTAAAAACATTTTATAAATGTGTATATGAGTACCATGAAGTGTCTAAATTACCCCAGATAATGGTTCAACATTCCACATATATCCTTTGAATGTGTTCAAGAAAGAATAAGTGGCTCATTTAGAATTTTAAGGTGAGAGTTCCTTAAAACAGATTTCCCCTATGGCACATGTGGTGCACATATAATCTGATGATATGGGGAATATTTTGCAACTTGTTAAGTTGTGACCAACAGAATTGTCAACAATGTTCTAATCATCCCCAAACCAGGATGGCAAAGGCTATCAATCCTAATATTTAATTTATTAATACTTAGAAAATCATTGTGTCCGCAACAATATTGAGTATGAATTGAAACATACATTCAAATTTATCGAATATTGCTACTTCTTGAGCTTGCGTTGGTTTTTTCCTTGAAGAGGAAAGGGTGATGCAGCAAAGTAGAGATAAGTATTTCCCTCAGTTTGAGAACCAAGGTATCAATCCAGTAGGAGACAACGAACAAGTCACCGAATACCTACACAAACAATCAACAACTTACACCCAACACGATAAAGGGGTTGTCAATCCCTTCATGGTTATTTGCAAAGTGAGATCTGATAGAGACAGATAAAAGGTAAAGTAAATATTTTTGGTATTTTTGGTTTATGGAACGGAAAGTAAAAGATTGCAAAATAGTAGATCGGAAACTTATATGATGGAAAATAGACCCGGGGGCCATAGGTTTCACTAGAGGCTTCTCTCAAGATAGAAAATATTACGGTGGGTGAACAAATTACTGCCGAGCAATTGATAGAAAAGCGCAAAGTTATGACGATATCTAAGGCAATGATCATGAATATGGGCATCACGTCCGTGTCAAGTAGACCGAAACGATTCTACATCTACTACTATTACTCCACACATCGACCGCTCTCCAGCATGCATCTAGAGTATTAAGTTCATAAAGAACGGAGTAACGCATTAAGCAAGATGACATGATGTAGAGGAATTAACTCAAGCAATATGATGAAAACCCCATCTTTTTACCCTCGATAGCAACAATACAATACGTACCTTGCTGCCCCTACTGTCACTGGGAAAGGACACCGCAAGATTGAACCCAAAGCTAAGCACTTCTCCCATTGCAAGAAAAACCAATCTAGTTGGCCAAACCAAACCGATAGTTCGAAGAGAATTACAAAGATATCAAATCATGCATAAAAGAATTCAGAGAAGATTCAAATAATATTCATAGATAAGCTGATCATAAATCCACAATTCATCGGATCTCGGAAAACACACCGCAAAAAAGTATTACATCGAATAGATCTCCAAGAACATCGAGGAGAACATGGTATTGCGAATCAAAGAGAGAGAAGAAGCCATCTAGCTACTAGCTATGGACCCGTAGGTCTGTGGTAAACTACTCACGCTTCATCGGAAGGGCAATGGTGTTGATGTAGAAGCCCTCCGTGATCGAATCCCCCTCCGGCAGGACGCCGAAAAAGGCCCCTAGATGGGATCTCACGAGTACAGAAGGTTGCGGCGGTGGAAAAGTGTTTTCGTGGATGCCTCTGTTGGTTTGGGGATATAAGAGTATATATAGGCGAAAGAATTAGGTCAGGAGGTGCACGAGGGGCCCACAAGGGTGGGGGCGCGCCCTCCGTCCTTGTGGCCGCCTCGTGGCTCCTCCGACTTCATCTCCAAGTCTCCTGGTTTCCTTCTAGTCCAAGAAAAATCATCGCGAAAGTTTTATTCCGTTTGGTATTCCTTTTCTGTGAAACTCAAAAACAAGGAAAAAAAACAGGAACTGGCACTGGGCTCTAGGTTAATAGGTTAGTCCCAAAAATAATATAAAATAGCATATTAATGCATATAAAACATCCAAAACAGATAATATAATAGCATGAAACAATCAAAAATTATAGATACGTTGGAGACGTATCAAATATTATATCCAAGGGATATGATATTGGACATTTTACTACATGTAGTAGTACAAGTATAGGCTAATAATATGTTGGGATAATTAGGAGATTACCTGAGGTCTCCGATATTATTGAGTGCAAATGAGTTCATCCTCCATTTTCTGCACTGGATTTTGGTCCTCCTTCTAGTGAAGATTCTGAGAACAATCCTTTGCCAGAATCTGGTTGTTATTTGCAAATTTTCAAATTTATCCCATTGAACTTATTGGCCTTTTAATAAATTTGTGGTGTGGTTCGACCATATGTTTGAGGGTTTGGTAATCATAGGTACAATATTTATATAACCACACATCTGACAAACTTGAGAGTTGTCTTTTGATCATTTGAAAACGATCGATTCCTATTAAGAGACAATTCTGTCTTTGGTTGTCTATTAGCCTCCACTTTACTTCGAATTCCTCATGGTTATATTTTGTGACCACTAACTTGCATAGTATTCTCGGTACCAGCAAGAATTTTAAATTATGGTATAGCACCCGTTGGGTGAATCTGATGATTTTAAGAAATTCCATGTTCTTGATCATAAAAATGGTAGTACCATCTTAAGAGGATGTAAAGTGCATTAAGGGCTTTTCAACTAGATCTATATATAGAAAAATATTTGATCACGAGATCTCAACTTGAAGTTGATTAAGTGATAAAATTGTGAGCTGCGATAGACTTGATGTCTTGAAAACTGAATGGTGGTCATCCACGATGTGCTCATTCTCTTAAGGGAAATATTCGAAGTGAATAAATATTCAGCCATAATGTACTTAGCTTGAGAACTAAGTGAAGTTTATGACATATAAAATGCATATCTACATACTTAGCTATTAAGAGAATAGCCATGACATATTATCCTGGCGGTGGAGTTATAGTGGCAACAATGCCACAAGTGGATACAATGACTGATGTCATGAATCATCTTAAAAAAAATATTCCCACCTAGTCATGAATTTAGTGCATTTAAAAATGTGAGCAATGAAAATGATTTGTTTGAGAACAATCAGGGCCAAGGTGATCCTTGGTGAACCTAGGTGTATCCTTCAATACAACGCATGTGATGAAATCATTGTTAATATTTTGGACTTCATTCTTGAGGAAGTGTGTGACTTTAGAATCACTGCCAAAACGTATAGAGTTTGCATGTTTGACATTGGTTAGTCACTATGAAAGTATAACCACAATGTGATGTGGACATTGCAACATTGTTTGACACACTTGCTATAAATTATGGTAAGCAATCTCAAACTTTGAATATGCAAATTATGGTATCCATCTTGATGGATGGACAACACTATAATTAGAAATAGTGACATAGGCTCAACTGCCATGTATTTAACCAATATAATATAAGATAATTACCGGGGTATGCATCTATTTGTGCAATTCTCTACAAGTTATTCAAGCAAAATGAGGCTTGAATAATTGATATTGGTAGATAATACCATTCAACATGTAATGATCATGCATGAATTTACTATGATTGTAAATCATTTTAGTGAACAACAACAATTGCTTCAGAGGAGCAAATTTTGGAATAGCTGATGCTTTACAACCATATGTGTAGACCTCAATTTATGGGATAACACTTTGAAGATAATCACCAACATGGTGTAGATCTCGCAGTAATAGAAAACATAGTCTGACTTCTGCCAGTAGATGTTCAAAATTCTATTACCTTATGTTATGCTAAATGTATGAAATCACTTTGAAGGTAATCATCTATCAGAGTGACATGATGTAGATGTTGCAGTAATGGTGGATAGTCTGCAAAATTTTGCAGTAGATGCCAATATTACCTTATGATATCTTGAGGTAGTCACATCTATTATTAATATTTAGAAGAGCACTTTGAAGGTAATCATCTTGTAAAATTGACAAGATGTAGAGCTCACAGTAGTGATGCATAATCTGCAAATGATACCATAGATGCCATCAATACCTTGTGATTCACAAATAAATTTTGGTCTAGTCATATTAAGTGTTAATTTGGAAGAGCACGGCGAAGGTAATCATCTTGTCAAAATGAAAAAATGTAGACCTCACAGTAGTGGTGGATAATCTGCAAATCGTGCAGTAGATGCCACCATTACCTTGTGATTCACAAATAAATGCGGGTAGTCATATTGAGTATGACACCTCGTAATCCTTGTTTTGAATTTCGTCAAAATTTGCAAGAAAAAATAATAATTCCAATTGCAAAGCCAGAAAAATGTTGTTCTAAAACTGATATTTACAATGAATGCTGAGGCAAACATGTATAATATGGCACAACGTCGTCTCTAATATATAATGTTCCACAATTTGGTGAAATTGCAAGATATGAACACTTGAACAGTACTACTATGCTCATAATACATGTAGAATTCATGTTTTACAATATGATGCACAATATGACAAGACCAGAGGGTCTGAGTCACAAGATTACAATTAGCCCGAGGGCTTCTATGCAATCAGTACTAAGGGTGATGGCCATATTTGACATAAGAGAAATTAGAAGTGCTAAACTGTTAAATGGCCGAAGAGATAAGGTTCTCCGGTGATTCTCGGTACGGCCAAGAATCCATCGATTGATTTAGCTTTGGCTGTACAGAGTCATAGCACATCGCCTCCTGAGGAATTAGGAGGGAAGTGAAGGAAATATGCCCTAGAGGCAATAATAAAGTTATTATTTTATTTCCTTATGTCATGATAAATGTTTATTATTCATGCTAGAATTGTATTAACCGGAAACTTGATACATGTGTGAATACATAGACAAAATAGAGTGTCACTAGTATGCCTCTACTTGACTAGCTCGTTAATCAAAGATGGTTATGTTTCCTAACCATAGACATGAGTTGTCATTTGATTAACGGGATCACATCATTAGGAGAATGATGTGATTGACTTGACCCATTCCGTTAGCTTAGCACTTGATCGTTAGTATGTTGCTATTGCTTTCTTCATGACTTATACATGTTCCTATGACTATGAGATTATGCAACTCCCGTTTACCGGAGGAACACTTTGTGTGCTACCAAACGTCACAACGTAACTGGGTGATTATAAAGGTGCCCTACAGGTGTCTCCGAAGGTACTTGTTGAGTTGGCGTATTTCGAGATTAGGATTTGTCACTCCGATTGTCGGAGAGGTATCTCTGGGCCCACTCGGTAATGCACATCACTATAAGCCTTGCAAGCATTGTAACTAATGAGTTAGTTGCGGGATGATGTATTACGGAATGAGTAAAGAGACTTGCCGGTAATGAGATTGAACTAGGTATTGAGATACCGACGATCGAATCTCGGGCAAGTAACATACCGATGACAAAGGGAACAACGTATATTGTTATGCGGTTTGACCGATAAAGATCTTCGTAGAATATGTGGGAGCCAATATGAGCATCCAGGTTCCGCTATTGGTTATTGACCGGAGACGTGTCTCGGTCATGTCTACATAGTTCTCGAACCCGTAGGGTCCGCACGCTTAAAGTTCGGTGACGATCGGTATTATGAGTTTATGTGATTTGATGACCGAAGTTTGTTCGGAGTCCCGGATGAGATCGGGGACATGACGAGGAGTCTCAAAATGGTCGAGAGGTAAAGATCGATATATTGGAAGGCTATATTCAGACATCGGAAAGGTTCCGAGTGATTCGGGTATTTTTTGAAGTACCCGGGAGTTACGGGAATACGGGGAAGAAGTATATGGGCCTTATTGGGCTTTAGGGGAGAGAGAGAGGTAGGCCGCGCGCCCCCCCAAGGCCTAGCCCGAATTGGACTAGGGGGAGGGGCTGCGCCCCCTCCTTCCTTCTCTTCTCTCTTCCCCTTCCTTCTCTCCTACTCCTACTACTTGGAAGGGGCGGAATCCTACTCCCGGTGGGAGTAGGACTCCTCCAGGGCGCGCCATAGCTAGGCGGCCCTCCCCCCTCCTCCACTCCTTTATATACGTGGCCAGGGGGCACCCCATAGAGACAACAATTGATCATTGATTTCTTAGCCGTGTGCGGTGCCCCCCTCCATCATAATCCACCTCGATCATATCGTAGCGGTGCTTAGGCGAAGCCCTGCGTCGGTAGCATCATCATCACCATCACCACGCCGTCGTGCTGACGAAACCCTCCTGTGAAGCTTTGCTGGATCGGAGCTCGCGGGACATCATCGAGTTGAACGTGTGCTGAACTCGGAGGTGCCATGCGTTCGGTACTTGGATCGGTCGGATCGTGAAGATGAACGACTACATCAACCGCGTTGTGCTAACGCTTCCGCTTTCGGTCTATGAGGGTACGTGGACACACTCTCCCCTCTCGTTGCTATGCATCACCATGATCCTGTGTGTGCGTAGGAAATTTTTTGAAATTACTACGTTCCCCAACAGTGGCATCCGAGCCAGGTTTTATGCGTAGATGTTATATGCACGAGTAGAACACAAGTGAGTTGTGGGCGATACAAGTCATACTGCTTACTAGCATGTCACACTTTGGTTCGGCGGTATTGTGGGATGAAGCGGCCCGGACCGACATTACGCGTACGCTTACGCGAGACTGGTTTTACCGTCGTGCTTTGCACACAGGTGACTAGCGGGTGTCAGTTTCTCCAACTTTAGTTGAACCGAGTGTGGCTACGCCCAATCCTTGTGAAGGTTAAAACAACACTAACTTGACGAACTATCGTTGTGGTTTTGATGCGTAGGTAAGAACGGTTCTTGCTCAGCCCGTAGCAGCCACGTAAAACTTGCAACAACAAAGTAGAGGACGTCTAACTTGTTTTTGCAGGGCATGTTGTGATGTGATATGGTCAAGACATGATGCTATATTTTATTGTATGAGATGATCATGTTTTGTAACTGAGTTATCGGCAACTGGCAGGAGCCATATGGTTGTCGCTTTATTGTATGCAATGCAATCGCCCTGTAATTGCTTTACTTTATCACTAAGCGGTAGCGATAGTCGTAGAAGCAATAGTTGGCGAGACGACAACGATGCTACGATGGAGATCAAGGTGTCGTGCCAGTGACGATGGTGATCATGACGGTGCTTCGGAGATGGAGATCACAAGCACAAGATGATGATGGCCATATCATATCACTTATATTGATTGCATGTGATGTTTATCCTTTATGCATCTTATTTTGCTTTGTTTGACGGTAGCATTATAAGATGATATCTCACTAAATTTCAAGGTAAAAGTGTTCTCCCTGAGTATGCACCGTTGCCAAAGTTCGTCGTGCCGAGACACCACGTGATGATCGGGTGTGATAAGCTCAACGTTCATCTACAACGGGTGCAAGCCAGTTTTGCACACGTAGAATACTCGGGTTAAACTTGACGAGCCTAGCATATGCAGATATGGCCTCGGAACACTGAGACCGAAAGGTCGAGCGTGAATCATATAGTAGATATGATCAACATAGTGATGTTCACCATTGAAAACTACTCCATTTCACGTGATGATCGGTTATGGTTTAGTTGATTTGGATCACGTGATCACTTAGATGATTAGAGAGATGTCTATCTAAGTGGGAGTTCTTGAGTAATATGATTAATTGAACTTTAATTTATCATGAACTTAGTCCTGGTAGTATTTGCAAATTATGTTGTAGATCAATAGCTCGCGTATAGCTCCCCTATTTTATTTTTGATATGTTCCTAGAGAAAACTAAGTTGAAAGATGATAGTAGCAATGATGCGGACTGGTTCCGTGATCTAAGGATTATCCTCATTACTGCACAGAAGAATTATTTCCTTGATGCACCGCTAGGTGACAGACCTATTGCAGGAGCAGATGCAAACGTTATGAACGTTTAGCAAGCTCGATGTGATGACTACTTGATAGTTTAGTGCGCCATGATTTACGGCTTAGAATCGGGACTTCAAAAACGTTTTGAACGCCATGGAGCATATGAGATGTTCCAAAGAGATGAAATTGGTATTTCAGACTCATGCCCGTGTCGAGAGGTATGAGACCTCTGACAAATACTTTGCCTACAAGATGGAGGAGAATAGCTCAACCAGTGAGCATGTGCTCAGAATGTCTGAGTACTACAGTTGCTTGAATCAAGTGGGAGTTAATCTTCCAGATAAGATAGTAATTGACAGAATTCTCTAGTCACTATCACCAAGTTACTGGAACTTTGTGATGAACTATAATATGCAAGGGATGACAAAAACGATTCCCGAGCTCTTCGTGATGCTGAAATCAACGAAGGTAGAAATCAAGAAAGAGCATCAAGTGTTGATGGTTAACAAGATCACTAGTTTCAAGAAAAAGGGCAAAGGGAAGAAGGGGAACTTCAAGAAGAATAGCAAGCAAGTTGCTACTCCCGGGAAGAAGCCCAAGTCTGGACCTAAGCCTGAAACTGAGTGCTTCTACTGCAAAGGGACTGGTCACTGGAAGCGGAACTGCCCCAAGTATTTGGCGGATAAGAAGGATGGCAAAGTGAACAAAAGTATATTTGATATACATGTTATTGATGTGTATTTTACTAGTGTTCATAGTAGCCCCTGGGTATTTGATACTGGTTCAGTTGCTAACATTAGTAAATCGAAACAGGAGTTGCAAAATGAACAGAGACTAGTTAATGACGAGGTGACGATGTGTGTTGGAAGTGATTCCAAGGTTGATAAGATCACCATCGCACACTCCCTCTATTTTCGGGATTAGTGTTGAACCTAAATAAATGTTATTTGGTGTTTGCGTTGAGCATGAATATGATTGGATCATGTTTATTGCAAAATAAATGTTATTTGGTGTTTGCGTTGAGCATGAATATGATTGGATCATGTTTATTGCAATACGGTTATTCATTTAAGTCAGAGAATAATTGTTGTTCTTTTTACATGAATAAAAACCTTCTATGGTCATACACCCAATGTAAATGGTTTATTGAATCTCGATCGTAGTCATACACATATTCATAATATTGAAGCCAAAAGATGCAAAGTTAGTAATGATAGTGCAACTTATTTGTGGCACTGCCATTTAGGTCATATTGGTGTAAAGCGCATGAAGAAACTCCATACTGATGGACTTTTGGAATCACTTGATTATGAATCATTTGATGCTTGCGAACCATGCCTCATGGGCAAGATGACTAAAACTCTGTTCTCCGGAACAATGGAGCGAGCTACGGACTTATTGGAAATAATACATACCGATGTATGCGGTCCGATGAGTATTGAGGCTCGCGGCGGGTATCGTTATTTTCTGACCTTCACAGATGATTTGAGCAGATATGGGTATATCTACTTAATGAAACACAAGTCTGAAACGTTTGAAAAGTCCAAAGAATTTCAGAGTGAAGTAGAAAATCATCGTAACAAGAAAATAAAGTTTCTACGATCTGATCGCGGAGGCAAATATTTGAGTTACGAGTTTGGTCTTCATTTAAAAAATGTGGAATAGTTTCGCAACTCACGCCACCTGGAACACCACAGCGTAATGGTGTGTCCGAACGTCGTAACCGTACTTTATTAGATATGGTGCGATCTATGATGTCTCTTACTGATTTACCACTATCGTTTTGGGGTTATGCATTAGAGACAGCTGCATTCACGTTTAATAGGGCACCATCTAAATCCGTTGAGACGACACCGTATGAACTGTGGTTTGGCAAGAAACCTAAGCGTCGTTTCTTAAAGTTTGGGGCTGCGATGCTTATGTGAAAAAGCTTCAGCCTGATAAGCTCGAACCCAAATCGGAGAAGTGCGTCTTCATAGGATACCCAAAAGAAACTGTTGGGTACACCTTCTATCACAGATCCGAAGGCAAGATATTTTGGATCCTTTCTAGAGAAGGAGTTTCTCTCAAAAGAAGTGAGTGGGAGGAAAGTAGAACTTGATGAGGTAGTGGTACCTTCTCTTGAATTGGAAAGTAGTTCATCACAGAAATCAGTTCCAGTGATGCCTACACCAATTAGTGAGGAAGCTAATGATGATGATCATGAAACTTCAGATCAAGTTACTACAGAACCTCGTAGGTCAACCAGAGTACGTTCCGCTCCAGAGTGGTACGGTAATCCTGTTCTGGAAGTCATGTTACTAGACCATGACGAACCTACGAACTATGAGGAAGCGATGATGAGCCCAGATTCCGCGAAATGGCTTGAGGCCATGAAATCTGAGATGGGATCCATGCATGAGAACAAAGTATGGACTTTGGTTGACTTGCCCGATGATCGGCAAGCCATAGAAAATAAATGGATCTTCAAGAGGAAGACGGACGCTGATAGTAGTGTTACTATCTACAAAGCTAGACTTGTCGAAAAAAGTTGTTGACAAAGTTCAAGGAGTTGACTACGATGAAACTTTCTCACCCGTAGCGATGCTTAAGTCCGTCCGAATCATGTTAGCAATTGCCGCATTTTATGATTATGAAATTTGGCAAATGGATGTAAAGACTGCATTCCTGAATGGATTTCTGGAAGAAGAGTTGTATATGATGCAACCTGAAGGTTTTATCGATCCAAAGGATGCTAACAAAGTGTGCAAGCTCCAGCGATCCATCTATGGACTGGTGCAAGCATCTCGGAGTTGGAATATACGCTTTGATGAGTTGATCAAAGCATATAGTTTTATATAGACTTGCGGTGAAGCCTGTATTTACAAGAAAGTGAGTGGAAGCTCTGTAGCATTTCTTATATTATATGTGGATGACATATTGCTGATTAGAAATGATATAGAATTTCTGGATAGCATAGAAGGATACTTGAATAAGAATTTTTCAATAAAAGACCTCGGTGAAGCTGCTTAAATATTGAGCATCAAGATCTATAGGGATAGATCGAGACGCTTAATAAGACTTTCACAAAGCACATACCTTGACAAAGTTTTGAAGGAGTTCAAAAATTATCAGTCAAAGAAAGAGTTCTTGCCTGTATTCAAGGTATAAAGTTGAGTAAGACTCAAAGCAAGACCACGGCAGAAGATAGAGAGAGAATGAAAGTCATTCCCTATGCCTCAGCCATAGGTTCTATAAAGTATGCCATGCTATGTACCAGACCAGTTGTGTGCCTTGCTATGAGTTTAGCAAGGAGGTACGATAGTGATCTAGGGATAGATCACTGGATAGCGGTCAAAGTTATCCTTAGTTACCTAAGAGGACTAAGGAAATATTTCTCGGTTATGGAGGTGATAAAAGAGTTCGTCGTAAAAGGTTACGTCGATGCAAGCTTTTACACCGATCCAAATGACTCAGAGTCTCAATCTGGATACATATTGAAAGTGGGAGCAATTAGCTAGAGTAGCTCCGTGCAGAGCATTGTAAACATAGAAATTTGCAAAATACATACGGATCTGAGGCAGACCCATTGACTAAACTTCTCTCACAAGCAAAACTTGATCACACCTTAGTACTCTTTGGGTGTTAAACACATGGCGATGTGAACTAGATTATTGACTCTAGTAAACCCTTTGAGTGTTGGTCACATAGCGATGTGAACTATGGGTGTTAATCACATGGTGATGTGAACTATTGGTGTTAAATCACATGGCGATGTGAACTAGATTATTGACTCTAGTGCAAGTGGGAGACTGAAAGAAATATGCCCTAGAGGCAATAATAAAGTTATTATTTTATTTCCTTATGTCATGATAAATGTTTATTATTCATGCTAGAATTGTATTAACCGGAAAATTGATACATGTGTGAATACATAGACAAAATAGAGTGTCACTAGTATGCCTCTACTTGACTAGCTCATTAATCAAAGATGATTATGTTTCCTAACCATAGACATGAGTTGTCATTTGATTAACGGGATCACATCATTAGGAGAATGAAGTGATTGACTTGACCCATTCCGTTAGCTTAGCACTTGATCGTTTAGTATGTTGCTATTGCTTTCTTCATGACTTATACATGTTCCTATGGCTACGAGATTATGCAACTCCCGTTTACCGGAGGAACACTTTGTGTGCTACCAAACGTCACAACATAACTGGGTGATTATAAAGGTGCTCTACAGGTGTCTCCGAAGGTACTTGTTGAGTTGGCGTATTTCGAGATTAGGATTTGTCACTCCGATTGTCGGAGAGGTATCTCTGGGCCCACTCGGTAATGCACATCACTATAAGCCTTGCAAGCATTGTAACTAATGAGTTAGTTGCGGGATGATGTATTACGGAACGAGTAAAGAGACTTGGGGGTAACGAGATTGAACTAGGTATTGAGATACCGACGATCGAATCTCGGGCAAGTAACATACCGATGACAAAGGGAACAACATATGTTGTTATGCGGTTTGACCGATAAAGATCTTCGTAGAATATGTGGGAGCCAATATGAGCATCCAGGTTCTGCTATTGGTTATTGACCGGAGACGTGTCTCGGTCATGTCTACATAGTTCTCGAACCCGTAGAGTCCGCACGCTTAAAGTTCGGTGACGATCGGTATTATGAGTTTATGTGATTTGATGACCAAAGTTTGTTTGGAGTCCCGGATGAGATCGGGGACATGACGAGGAGTCTCGAAATGGTCGAGAGGTAAAGATCGATATATTGGAAGGCTATATTCAGACATCGGAAAGGTTCCGAGTGATTCGGGTATTTTTCGGAGTACCGGGGAGTTACGGGAATACGGGGAAGAAGTATATGGGCCTTATTGGGCTTTAGGGGAGAGAGAGAGGTAGGCCGCACGCCCCCACAAGGCCTAGTCCGAATTGGACTAGGGGGAGGGGCTGCGCCCCCTCCTTCCTTCTCTTCTCTCTTCCCCTTCCTTCTCTCCTACTCCTACTACTTGGAAGGGGGGGGGGAATCCTACTCCCGGTGGGAGTAGGACTCCTCCCGGGCGCGCCATAGCTAGGCCGGCCCTCCCCCCTCCTCCACTTCTTTATATACGTGGCCAGGGGGCACCCCATAGAGACAACAATTGATCATTGATCTCTTAGCCATGTGCGGTGCCCCCCTCCACCATAATCCACCTCGATCATATCGTAGCGGTGCTTAGGCGAAGCCCTGTGTCGGTAGCATCATCATCACCGTCACCACGCCATCGTGCTGACGAAACTCTCCTGTGAAGCTTTGCTGGATCGGAGCTCGCGGGACGTCATCGAGTTGAAAGTGTGCTGAACTCGGAGGTGCCGTGTGTTCGGTACTTGGATCGGTCGGATCGTGAAGACGTACGACTACATCAACCGCGTTGTGCTAACGCTTCCGCTTTCGGTCTACGAGGGTACGTGGACACACTCTCCCCTCTCGTTGCTATGCATCACCATGATCCTGTGTGTGCGTAGGAAATTTTTTGAAATTACTACATTCCCCAACAGTGGCATCCGAGCCAGGTTTTATGCGTAGATGTTATATGCACGAGTAGAACACAAGTGAGTTGTGGGCGATACAAGTCATACTGCTTACCAGCATGTCACACTTTGGTTCGGCGGTATTGTTGGATGAAGCGGCCCGGACCGACATTACGCGTACGCTTACGCGAGACTGGTTTTACCGCCATGCTTTGCACACAGGTGACTAGCGGGTGTCAGTTTCTCCAACTTTAGTTGAACCGAGTGTGGCTACGCCCGGTCCTTGCGAAGGTTAAAACAACACTAACTTGACGAACTATCGTTGTGGTTTTGATGCGTAGGTAAGAACGGTTCTTGCTCAGCCCGTAGCAGCCACGTAAAACTTGCAACAACAAAGTAGAGGACGTCTAACTTGTTTTTGCAGGGCATGTTGTGATGTGATATGGTCAAGACATGATGCTATATTTTATTGTATGAGATGATCATGTTTTGTAACTGAGTTATCGGCAACTGGCAGGAGCCATATGGTTGTCGCTTTATTGTATGCAATGCAATCGCCCTGTAATTGCTTTACTTTATCACTAAGCGGTAGCGATAGTCGTAGAAGCAATAGTTGGCGAGACGACAACGATGCTACGATGGAGATCAAGGTGTCGCGCCAGTGACGATGGTGATCATGACGGTGCTTCGGAGATGGAGATCACAAGCACAAGATGATGATGGCCATATCATATCACTTATATTGATTGCATGTGATGTTTATCCTTTATGCATCTTATTTTGCTTTGTTTGACGGTAGCATTATAAGATGATCTCTCACTAAATTTCAAGGTAAAAGTATTCTCCCTGAGTATGCACCGTTGCCAAAGTTCGTCGTGCCGAGACACCACGTGATGCTCGGGTGTGATAAGCTCAACGTTCATCTACAACGGGTGCAAGCCAGTTTTGCACACGTAGAATACTCGGGTTAAACTTGACGAGCCTAGCATATGCAGATATGGCCTCGGAACACTGAGACCGAAAGGTCGAGCGTGAATCATATAGTAGATATGATCAACATAGTTATGTTCACCATTGAAAACTACTCCATTTCACGTGATGATCGGTTATGGTTTAGTTGATTTGGATCACGTGATCACTTAGATGATTAGAGAGATGTCTATCTAAGTGGGAGTTCTTGAGTAATATGATTAATTGAACTTTAATTTATCATGAACTTAGTCCTGGTAGTATTTGCAAATTATGTTGTAGATCAATAGCTCGCGTATAGCTCCCCTGTTTTATTTTTGATATGTTCCTAGAGAAAACTAGGTTGAAAGATGATAGTAGCAATGATGCGGACTGGTTCCGTGATCTGAGGATTATCCTCATTACTGCACAGAAGAATTATGTCCTTGATGCACCGCTAGGTGACAGACCTATTGCAGGAGCAGATGCAAACGTTATGAACGTTTAGCAAGCTCGATGTGATGACTACTTGATAGTTTAGTGCGCCATGATTTACGGCTTAGAATCGGGACTTCAAAAACGTTTTGAACGCCATGGAGCATATGAGATGTTCCAAAGAGATGAAATTGGTATTTCAGACTCATGCCCGTGTCGAGAGGTATGAGACCTCTGACAAATACTTTGCCTACAAGATGGAGGAGAATAGCTCAACCAGTGAGCATGTGCTCAGAATGTCTGAGTACTACAGTTGCTTGAATCAAGTGGGAGTTAATCTTCCAGATAAGATAGTAATTGACAGAATTCTCTAGTCACTATCACCAAGTTACTGGAACTTTGTGATGAACTATAATTATCAAGGGATGACAAAAACGATTCCCGAGCTCTTCGTGATGCTGAAATCAACGAAGGTAGAAATCAAGAAAGAGCATCAAGTGTTGATGGTTAACAAGATCACTAGCTTCAAGAAAAAGGGCAAAGGGAAGAAGGGGAACTTCAAGAAGAATAGCAAGCAAGTTGCTACTCCCGGGAAGAAGCCCAAGTCTGGACCTAAGCCTGAAACTGAGTGCTTCTACTGCAAAGGGACTGGTCACTGGAAGCGGAACTGCCCCAAGTATTTGGCTGATAAGGATGGCAAAGTGAACAAAAGTATATTTGATATACATGTTATTGATGTGTATTTTACTAGTGTTCATAGTAGCCCCTGGGTATTTGATACTGGTTCAGTTGCTAACATTAGTAAATCGAAACAGGAGTTGCAAAATGAACAGAGACTAGTTAATGACGAGGTGACGATGTGTGTTGGAAGTGATTCCAAGGTTGATAAGATCACCATCGCACACTCCCTCTATTTTCGGGATCAGTGTTGAACCTAAATAAATGTTATTTGGTGTTTGCGTTGAGCATGAATATGATTGGATCATGTTTATTGCAAAATAAATGTTATTTGGTGTTTGCATTGAGCATGAATATGATTGGATCATGTTTATTGCAATACGGTTATTCATTTAAGTTAGAGAATAATTGTTGTTCTGTTTACATGAATAAAAACCTTCTATGGTCATACACCCAATGTAAATGGTTTATTGAATCTCGATCGTAGTGATACACATATTCATAATATTGAAGCCAAAAGATGCAAAGTTAGTAATGATAGTGCAACTTATTTGTGGCACTGCCGTTTAGGTCATATTGGTGTAAAGCGCATGAAGAAACTCCATACTGATGGACTTTTGGAATGACTTGATTATGAATCATTTGATGCTTGCGAACCATGCCTCATGGGCAAGATGACTAAAACTCCGTTCTCCGGAACAATGGAGCGAGCTACGGACTTATTGGAAATAATACATACCGATGTATGCGGTCCGATGAGTATTGAGGCTCGCGGCGGGTATCGTTATTTTCTGACCTTCACAGATGATTTGAGCAGATATGGGTATATCTACTTAATGAAACACAAGTCTGAAACGTTTGAAAAGTCCAAAGAATTTCAGAGTGAAGTAGAAAATCATCGTAACAAGAAAATAAAGTTTCTACGATCTGATCGCGGAGGCAAATATTTGAGTTACGAGTTTGGTCTTCATTTAAAAAATGTGGAATAGTTTCGCAACTCACGCCACCTGGAACACCACAGCGTAATGGTGTGTCCGAACGTCGTAACCGTACTTTATTAGATATGGTGCGATCTATGATGTCTCTTACTGATTTACCACTATCGTTTTGGGGTTATGCATTAGAGACAGCTGCATTCATGTTTAATAGGGCACCATCTAAATCCGTTGAGACGACACCGTATGAACTGTGGTTTGGCGCAAAAGGGCGCTCCGCGACCTCGCCGAAGTAAACCAAGTAACCGCAATGAACCCCTGGAACGACATGGCCATAACTTTCACGGCCGACGACGAACCAAGGGCTCGATCAGTCCAAGCACCAGCCGCCTTGGTCTTAAACCCAATTGTGGATGGCTTTCGACTCACCAAAGTGCTCCTGGACGGCGGTAGCGGACTTAACCTCATTTACGAAGACACGCTCGACAAAATGCAAATAGACAAGAGCCGCATCGAGCAAAGCATTACCACCTTTCGAGGCATCATCCCCAATCGAGAAGCACGATGCTCGGGGAAAATTAAACTTGATGTAGTATTCGGCATGCCTGAGAAATATAGGTCCGAAGAGTTGCTCTTCCACGTGGCCCCTTTCAACAACGGATATCACGCCCTCTTGGGGCGGGATGCCTTCGCACGCTTCCAAGCCATACCCCATTACGGGTACATGAAGCTCAAAATGCCAGGGCCCAATGGAGTGATCACTATCACCAGTGATCCGGATATAGCACTCCGCGCCGAAAATAAAACCGCATCCTTGGCCCTCGAGGCACTATCCGAAGCCCTCGCGACCGAAGAACTAACCACCCTGCGTTCTACAGTGGACAAAGACGATGTGATCCTCGACAAGAGGCCCAAATCCACCTCTTTCAAACCAGCAGACAAAATAGTCAAATTTCAAGTGCACCCGACGGACCCTAATAAAACAGCATCCATCGGAGCACAGCTGGATCTGACGGTCGACGCCGCCCTACGAGCGTTCCTGCGCGACAATTGGGACATCTTTGCCTGGCACCCTTCGGACATGCCTGGAATCCCACGCAGACGGGCCGAACATAGCCTCAATATAATAAAGGGGTTCAAACCGGTCAAGCAAACGCTTCAGCGATTTTCCGAGCCCAAACGACAAGCTATGGGGGAGGAGCTAGCCAAACTACTCGAGGCCGGGTTCATTAGAGAAATCAAGCACCCGGACTGGCTAGCCAACCTGGTCATGGTGCTGAAGAAGGATAAGTCTTGGCGCCTTTGTGTCGATTTCAAAGACCTCAATAAGGCTTGCCCTAAGGACCCCTTCCCACTGCCCCGCATTGACCAAATTATTGACGCAACCGCGGGACACGACTCATTGTGTTTCCTCAACGCCTACTCCGGATACCATCAGATTAAAATGAAGGAATCCGACCAGGCCGCAACGGCATTTATTACCCCATACGGGCCTTTTTGCTTCAACACTATGCCCTTTGGGCTCAAAAATGCTGGTGCCACTTACCAACGCATGATTCAAATATGCTTGGAAAAACAAATTGGCAAGACAGTGGAGGCATATGTGGACGACGTGGTCTGGACGATCTACGCCTCACATTTGACAACATCCGAACATATGACATACGGCTCAATCCGGAAAAAAAATGTGTTTTCGGCGTTCCAGCAGGGAAACTGCTCGGGTTCATTGTTTCCAATAGAGGAATTGAAGCGAACCCAGCCAAAATCCGGGCCCTGTCACAATTGGCAACGCCAACAGACTTAAAACAGGTCCAAAAACTAGCTGGGTGTGTGGCAACCTTAAGCCGCTTCATCTCCAGATTGGGAGAAAAAGCATTACCACTCTACCGACTTCTCCGATGCACCAATCACTTTGAATGGACGGATGCGGCTACAACGGGATTGGAAGAAATAAAAACATTGTTAGCAGGCAACCCAATCCTAGCCGCCCCAGGCGTCGGCGAGCCTATGTTGCTCTACATATCCGCGACTCACCAAGTTGTGAGCGTTGTACTCATCGTCGAGCGAGAGGAAGAGGGACACAAATTCCCCATCCAGAAACCAGTTTACTATGTATCGGCGGTCCTTACACCATGCAAATCTCGATACCCTCACTATCAGAAGATAGCTTATGCGGTCTTTATGGCATCCCGAAAGCTGCAACACTACTTTCAAGAGTGTTCGATCACGGTGGCATCCGAAGTACCACTGAACGGCATCATAAATAATCGGGATGCCACCGGCCGCATAGCCAAATGGGCCATCGAGCTCTTACCATTTGAAATAATATACAAGCCATGCCGAGCTATTAAATCTCAGGTGCTGGCCGACTTTGTCGCCGAGTGGACGGAAGCCGAGCTCCCTAAAGAGTACAGCACATACTCCAACTGGATCATGTACTTTGACGGCTCCAAAATGTTAGCCGGACTAGGGGCTGGTGTCATCTTGACATCCCCTACGGGGGACACAGTCCGCTACGTGTTACAAATCATGTATACGGATTCCAACAATGCAGCCGAATATGAGGCGCTTCTACATGGTCTTCGAATGGCTGTCTCCATGGGCATACAACGCCTAGAGGTGCGTGGGGATTCAAACCTCGCAATATCCCAAATAAATGGAGAATTCGATGCAAAAGACCCAAAAATGGCGGCATACTGAAACACCGTACTCAAAATATCGGCTCGATTCGAGGGGCTCGAGTTCCATCATGTTGCTCGAGACAGTAATCAGGTAGCGGACATACTTGCTCGAATGGGCGCTAAACGCGATCCCGTCCCGCCTAACATCTTTGTGGAAAGGCTCTTTAAGCCATCTGTGGTTTGGCCGGACGAGAGCGGAAATACTAGTCCAAAACCGGTCATACCCCCGTCAACCGAACACAATTCAGATATCATCGGGGGCTCGGGCACCGAAATAACACCCTCCGCCCGCGAAGTCATGGCTGTTATCGCGCCATGGATCGAACCCTTCCTGGCCTACCTTAATAGGCAGGAGCTTCCTGATGATCAGAATGAGGCCCGTCGCATAATCCGACGTTCTAAAGCCTATAAAGTTCACGAAGGTGAACTATACAAGAAAAGTACCACTGGAGTACTTCAAAGATGCATCTCCGAAGAGGAGGGACGGCAGCTCTTGGCTGAAATACATGCTGGTCTAGGTGGCCATCACACCGCAGCTCGGGCCCTCGTAAGCAAGGCCTTCCGTACAGGTTTCTTTTGGCCAACGGCCCGAGCAGACGCACAGGCCCTTGTGCAACACTGTGTGGGATGTCAGCTTTTCGCCAATCAAAGTCATATGCCGCCCACTGCCTTAAGAACAATCCCCATCACTTGGCCTTTTGCGGTCTGGGGGCTAGATATGGTCGGACCCCTTAAAGGGGGAAGCCACAAGAAGAAATATTTACTGGTTATGGTGGATAAATTCACTAAGTGGATAGAGGCCAAACCAGTGAAAACGGCTGAAGCAGGGCTAGTGATAGACTTTATATCCGGCGTGGTACACCGTTATGGTGTCCCGCACAGCATCATCACTGATAATGGCTCCAATTTCACAGCCGATGAGGTGAAAAATTGGTGCGCTAATTTGGGCATTAAGCTCGATTACGCATCCGTATACCACCCTCAAACGAACGGTCAGGTTGAACGGGCTAATGGCCTGATAATGAGCGGCATCAAACCCAGACTAGTGCGATCCCTACGGGAGTCAGATAAGCACTGGGTCGAGGAACTCGATTCCGTGCTCTAGGGACTGTGGACTACACCCAATCGCACGACCGGATACACACCTTTTTTCGTGGTGTACGGCGCAGAGGCTGTCTTGCCCTGCGACATTATTCATGACTCACCTCGAGTGCGCATGTATGAAGAGAGAGAAGCCGAGCTCGATCGGCAGGACGACCTAGACGGCCTAGAGGAGGAGCGTGATATTGCACGAGCCCGTTCCGCATTTTATCAACAACAGGCTCAGAGATACCAAAGCAGAGAAGTGTGGGCCAAGACTTATAATGTCGGCGAACTTGTTTTACGCCTCCCAGAGAAGAAAAAGGACAAGCTCAAACCAAAATGGGAGGGCCCCTTCATTATAGATGAAGTTCTCACAGGAGGAGCCGATCGCCTTCGTAATGCATCGGATAGTCGCCTCGAGCCGAATCCATGGAACGCTGCCCGGCTCCGAAGATTCTACGCGTAAATTCGGCCATGTTTCTTTTTCGTTCCCTTTTTTTCTCCTCTTCATTTGTTTTTGTTTTTTCACGTTTCCCAGGATATGTTCGGATATGCCGAGCTCTTAAGGGGTACACATCTTTAAATGTATACACCCCACCATGACTAGGGGCTTTCCTTAACCGAAGCCTATTATTATTCAGAGCCTGGAGCTCACATCTTCTATGTCGTTTGTTCATATACACCCTTTTGCCATTATATGCACCTCTATGACTTAAGTTTTTGCCAAGCTGGGTTGCCTCGCTCCTGTGTTTATGCCCTACGTTCCTGATTGTTCGGCTAGGGCATAAAGGGAGCACCTCTGCGATTGTTACAACCGGGTAATCCGGACCTGTACCTCAGAAGGGTGAAGCCGAAAGCTGGCGTTCTTAAGAGAATAATTGGTCGGCAATCAAACGACAGATTGTTACATTCTTGTAACTCTTCGAAACAATGCGGGCCAGTTTCCCCGTAATACGGATCAAAGCCCAGGCACGCACAATTAAAGCATGCCAACCCAGGGAAAGGAACCCCTAACGGAACTATTCTCCCTGGAAGATGTTTCTTACATATGTAATATAACATACCTCCCGAACTAAAATTTTGTCTGTTCGAGCACAATGACTGGGTTGCCTGGTTTCCGGACATAATGAATGTTTATCACATTCCATAATAGTATCCGGAAACACTCCACCATTTTGGTTTGGAGGTTAAAGCCGAAAGCCTGCAATGACAATTTTCTCCACATGTTCGGTTGAAGATACAGGATGATCATAAAGTACATTGATACATTGAATCAAAAGCCTACTCCTTATCTATTCCATCTATAAGACTGTCTAACCTACAGTCTTCTTGCGAATATTTCACAGCTATCATTACTTGGTCATACACCAAGTTCAACGGAATTTCTTCCCCGTCTAGTCCCAGCGGTCACACTCGGGCCATATGATTCGGATCTAGCTTGGTAAAGTGTGTTTTCACCATCGCCCAGGCTTCTCGTGTGCCTTCACGGCAGGCGGACGTCTTCCATAGCTCGAAGCGGCGCCGGGCACCTTTGAACAGGCTTGCCAAACCCTCCATACTTTCTGGAGGGGTGTCGGATGGCCATAAAGCCTTGGCCATACTCTTCATGGCTTTCCGGGCCCGCTCATGCACCACGGACAGCTCCTTAAGCACGTCGCCTTGAAATCCGGATACTTCTTTTTCCGGCCGACCAGTTAATAGACCTGCAGCAACAGAGTTATGACATTCCGAATTGTGGACTAAATACGAGTCTCTCTGATAGTTTTAAAAGTCATATCGAACATGCCGCCCTTTAACTTTTCATTCTCTTTTCGAGCGGCCGATAACTGAGCCTTTAAGCTCTCTATCTCTTTGGATTGTTTGTCTTTTTCCTCCTCGTGTTTCCTCTTCTCGTGTAACACCCCCTGTATTAAGCTACAGAGATCACCCTTTTGATGAGGCCATGTCATCATGATTAATAGTGCATAATCATCGTTAGCATCATATTGCATTTCAACTCCTAAGTCAAATGCAAATTTAAATGAAAGTGGAGTATAAAAGTTGTCCAACATAGAAACTAAAATGTCAGATAAATAACAAATATTCCAGAGGCTATTCTAAAATTGAAACCAACATCATTGGAATTGGATAAGTGACTCGAACAACCTCAAACAGTGGATAAAGATGGTATTTAATAACCATTTATTAAATCTGAAATAAATATGGAATTATGTTTTGTCCAAACTAATTTTAGGTGTTGAGGAATAATGCACTGGTATTTATGAAATAGGTCACACTTTTTACAAAAACCATTTGGGGCCTAAACATTTAACAGTAGAGAAAAGAGAATAAAGAAAAGGAAAAAGAAACAGAAAAAAAAAAAAAGAGAGCAACACCCCCCCCCCCCCCTCCTGGGCCTCGGCCCAGCAAGCCACCGGGCCCCAGCCGGCCCAGCCGGCGCTTACTTAGCCGGCCACCCCCCCCGGCCGAACCCTAACCCTACCCCCGACCCCCCCTCCCCCTCGTTCTCTCCTCCTCCCCCCCCCCCCCCCCCCCCGCCTCCCCACCCCCCCCCCCTCCCCCCCCCCCCTCTGGATTCGGGCGATCCCCCTATCCCTTCGCGCCCTCCAACTCCTCGTCTACTAATCCGCTCGCCTACCGCCTCCGACTGCGTGATCCGGCGCCCCTTCTCCTGCCTTCCTACCCCCTCTTCAGCCCCCCCCCCGATGGGGATCCCGACCAGATCGGGATCGGGATCAGCTGTGAAGACCCCCTCCCTCGTTCTGCGCGACGACCGCTCCGCCTCCCGTTCGTCCGTTGGCGCCGTCCCCCGGACCTCCTCCCCCCGCTCCTAGTCCACCTCGGTCTCCGTTCGTCCGTCTTCCCTACTCTCTCTTCCCCGACGTGTCCTCTCTCGGCGCCTACCCCTCGCTACATCTCCCGCCTACCCCCTTCTTCCCTCCTCTTCTCACTCGCCTTCTCTAACCTCCTTCGTCCCTTATTACCCACGTCCATCCTCTCCTACTCCACCTCTCCCCTGCCTCCCCTTCTCCCTTCTTCATCCTACTCTCATCCACCATTCCGCTCCCTCTCCCTATCTCTCCTCGCTCGACTTCCCTACGTGTCCTGACTCCCACCTCCCTGCTTCTTACCAGACCGTCCCTTATCCGCCCCTTCCACTATCTCTCTATCCCCACTTACTCCCCTCCCCGTCCCTGCGAATCTCTTGAGGCCCCGGGTCTCCCCCTCCCCTCCCCTTTCACTCGCCCCCGCCTCCTTCCCCTGCCTCGCCTTCGCGCGCCCTCGCCGGCACTCCTCTCCCCCGCACCGCCGCACTCCGTCGCCGGTCCCCCATCTCTCCTCCCCTCGCGTCCTCCCTCCACCGGCCGCCGGCCCCTCTCGCACCCTGCTCCGCCTCTTTGCCTCTCCGCCACCCCACTGCCTCCACCTCACACCCTGGCCTCGCCAGTCGTCCTCCCTCTCGATCATCTTGTTGCCCCCCCCCGCCCACTCTCTGTGACACGTCCTGTCTGGACGGGCACAGCGCACGAGTCGGCTGTGCCACTGTCCAGTGGCCCCCCCCCCCAGAACTTTTTAATAAAGAAAAAGAAAAGAAATAAAAATAAATGATTAAAATAATTAATTAATTAATTAATTAGTTAATTAATCCTGATTAGGTTAATCTAATTAACTAATTAGTGTTAATTAAACAGTAATCAGTAATTAAATTAATTAAACCTAATTAACCTAACAGCCTATGACAGGTGGGACCCACCCTGTCAGGTGGCTGCTGACGTCAGCATGATGTCATGCTGACGTCATCAATTACTGTTTCGGATAATGTTGAATTAAATATTAATTAAAATTTTCAGAAATTAATAAAACTTTAAAATCAATCTTTTAAACCGTAACTCCTCCGATGAAAATATTTTATACATGAACTTTCTCAGAACGACGATACGAACCCGGATACGCCCTCGTATCTCCTCAGACGCCCGCAGCTATGAGAACGTTGAACAATTAGACCGATTTCGATATGAATAGTGTCCAACCCTAATTAAATAAATCCGATAAATTCCTAAATTAACTAAATCGCTTAGTTAGGCTGTATATCACCCTGCCCTGCGTTTAGACATGTCATGCATCCCTGTGTCATTATTGCCGTGTGTTTACTGTTTCTTCCCCCTCTTCTCTTCGGTAGACTACGGACGCGCAGCTGCTGGTGCCCCGACCGACTACGTTGTTGACGACCCCTACTTGCCAGAGCAACCAGGCAAGCCCCCCCCTTGATCACCAGATATCGCCTATTCTCCTCTATACTGCTTGCATTAGAGTAGTGTAGCATGATACTGCTTTCGGTTAATCCTATTCTGCTGCATAGCCTGTCACTGTTGCTACATCTGTTGATACCTTACCTGCAATCCTAAATGCCTAGTGTAGGATGCTAGTTTATCATCATTGGCCCTGCATTCTTGTCAGTCTGCCTTGCTATACTATCGGGCCGTGATCACTCGGGAGGTGATCACGGGTGTATACTATACATATATGCATACTATACAGATGGTGACTAAAGTCGGGTCGGCTCGAAGAGTACCCGCGAGTGATTCACGGATTGGGGGCTGAAAGGACCTTTGTCCCCACGGCCCTTTGTGTGGATCTTTGTGGCGGAGCGACAGGGCAGGTTGAGACCACCTAGTAGACAGGTGGGCCAGGCCTTGGTCGGCGTTCGCGTTTACTTCATAATAACACGTTTAACGAGATTGGATATTTGATCTGAGTCTGGCCACTGGCCTATACGCACTAACCAACTACGCGGGAGTAGTTATGGGTATCCCGGCGTCGTGGTATCAGCTGAAGCCTTCTTGACGTCAGCGACCGAGCGGCGCGCGCCGTGTTGGACCGCGCTAACGTAACCGCCGTGATCGTGTGGGTTGCTAGGTCTGCTCGCGGCCGCGTACGCAACGTGCAGGAGCGCACTGGGCGATGGGCCCAGACCCCAGAGTGCCTAGGATTAGTCCGGCGTGCTGACCTCTCTGTTGAGCCTAGGTGGGGCTGCGACGTGTGGATCTTCCGAGGCCGGGCATGACCCAGGAAAGTGTGTCCGGCCAAAGGGGATCGAGCGTGTTGGGGAATATGTGGTGCACCCCTGCAGGGAAGTTTATCTATTCGAATAGCCGTGTCCCTCGGTAAAAGGACGACCCGGAGTTGTATTCCGACCTCATGACAACTAGAAATGGATACTTAATAAAACACACCCTTACAAGTGACAGATATAACCCGGTGGTCGCTCTCTCGCATGGTGGCGACGAGAGGATCGACGGGTAGGATTATGCTATACGTTGTTGTTTGGTTAATTTCCAACTAATCTCTTCTATTGCTTCAAGATGGAGGCTGCCAGAAGCGTAGTCTTCGACAGGACTAGCTATCCCCCTCTTATTCTGGCATTCTGCAGTTCAGTCCACCGATATTGCCTCTTTACACATATACCATGCATATGTAGTATAGATCCTTGCTTGCGAGTACTTTGGATGAGTACTCACGGTTGCTTTCCCCCATCCTTTTCCCCCTTTCCCTTCTTGCTGGTTGTCGCAACCAGATGTTGGAGCCCAGGAGCCAGACGCCACCTTCGACGACTACTACCACCAGGACGGAGCCTACTACTACGTCCAGGACGCCGACGACCAGGAGTAGTTAGGAGGATCCCAGGCAGGAGGCCCTGCGCCTGTTCGATCTGTTGTATCCCTGTTTGTGCTAGCCATCTTATGGCACCTTGTTTAACCTATGTCTGTACTCAGATATTGTTGCTTCCGCTGACTCGTCTATGATCGAGCATTTGTATTCGAGCCCTCGTGGACCCTGGCTTGTATTATGATGCTTGTATGACTTATTTATGTTTTAGAGTTGTGTTGTGATATCTTCCCGTGAGTCCCTGATCTTGATCGTACACGTTTGCGTGCATGATTAGTGTACGATCGAGCTGGGGGCGCCACAAGTTGGTATCAGAGCCGACTGTCTGTAGGAATCCCCCTTTCCAATTCCTTGGCCGAAGTTGAGTCTAGACAAAGAAAACCGTTTTACTAACTTGGCTGTGTGGCTTACGGGCCCACATTGCCAACTGGGTGGTATTAGGATCTTTTATTCCTCGTCTATACTCTGGGACTCTGATCTCTCTTCTACTCGGGTTAAATGAAGTTTACTAATGCCGACACTTAGGATCTCGTAAATTCTGTCTACCCGGAGAGCTGGATATCTGTGCGATTTCCCTGTCGTTGATCTGATTAGTCTGATAATCATTTTCCTTTCCATTGTTTTGTTTAACCTTTCTCTCCGAGTTGTGTTAAACCTCTTATTGTCGTTTGACAAACCTGAATTTCCTCTATTTTCAGATGGACCGTTTGTTTCCACCGCGTCCTACGACACAGCTTGTGCTTCGCACTTGGGCTCGTAATACCCCTGGGTTTCCAGCTGTCCTGATCGCTCTCATGACCAGACTTGGCCACCGTTGGTACCCTGAGTACTTGGTTTATGAGGATTACCGCGAGTTCAACCAGGAACAGTACTATGCTGAAGTTCGGATTTATGATCAGCAGAACAACTCAGACACCGAGCTACACCTTTTTCACGGATTAGGCGTGACGATTGAGATGGCAGTCCATGATGCCGCCTACTCCGCTGTCGTACGTCTACGAGGGGAGCACCTTCTCTCTTTGTCAGGAAGAAGGATGGGTCAAACCGATTGGTCCAAGATTACCGTCCTATTAACCAAGCAACTATCCAGAACAAATATCCCCTTCCTCGGATAAACGATCTGTATGATCAACTGGCGGGTTCATCAGTGTTCTCTAAACTCGACTTAAGGTTGGGTTACCACCAGATCCGTGTTCGTGAAGAGGATATCCCAAAGACCGCCTTCGTTACTCGATATGGCTCATACGAGTACACTGTCATGTCATTCGGTTTAACCAATGCTCCCGCCACATTCTCCCGCTTGATGAATTATATATTCATGGAATACCTTGACAAGTTCGTCGTGGTTTACCTGGATGATATCCTAGTATACTCCAAGAACAAAGAGGAACATGCTGAACATCTTCGACTTGTTCTGGAAAAACTTCGAGAGCACCAACTATATGCTAAGTTTTCCAAGTGTGAATTCTGGCTTCCCGAAGTAACATACCTTGGGCATGTCATCTCCAAGGATGGTATTGCCGTCAACCCCGAGCGAGTTCAGGCTATTCTTGATTGGGCTCCTCCAAAGAACGTCAAGCAAGTTCGAAGTTTTCTCGGACTCGCCAGCTATTGCCGTCGATTTGTCGAGAACTTCTCCAAGATTGCCAAGCCCCTGACTAACCTGCTTCATAAAGGCGTCAAGTTCGATTGGACGGAAAAGTGTCAGGAAAGTTTCCAGACGCTCAAAGACAAGCTGACTTCTGCCCCAGTGCTTGCCCCTCCTGATTCCCAGAGGGATTTTGTCATCTATTGTGATGCATCCCGTCAAGGATAAGGCGGTGTCTGTGGCGCCCCCGGCTCGATCGTACACTAATCATGCACGCAAACGTGTACGATCAAGATCAGGGACTCACGGGAAGATATCACAACACAACTCTAAAACATAAATAAGTCATACAAGCATCATAATACAAGCCAGGGGCCACGAGGGCTCGAATACAAATGCTCGATCATAGACGAGTCAGCGGAAGCAACAATATCTGAGTACAGACATAGGTTAAACAAGGTGCCATAAGATGGCTAGCACAAACAGGGATACAACAGATCGAACAGGCGCAGGGCCTCCTGCCTGGGATCCTCCTAACTACTCCTGGTCGTCGGCGTCCTGGACGTAGTAGTAGGCTCCGTCCTGGTGGTAGTAGTCGTCGAAGGTGGCGTCTGGCTCCTGGGCTCCAACATCTGGTTGCGACAACCAGCAAGGGAAAGGGGGAAAGGAGGGGGAAAGCAACCGTGAGTACTCATCCAAAGTACTCGCAAGCAAGGATCTATACTACATATGCATGGTATATGTGTAAAGAGGCAATATCGGTGGACTGAACTGCAGAATGCCAGAATAAGAGGGGGGTAGCTAGTCCTGTCGAAGACTACGCTTCTGGCAGCCTCCATCTTGAAGCAATAGAAGAGATTAGTTGGAAGTTAACCAAACAACAACGTATAGCATAATCCTACCCGTCGATCCTCTCGTCGCCACCATGCGAGAGAGCGACCACCGGGTTATATCTGTCACTTGTAAGGGTGTGTTTTATTAAGTATCCATTTCTAGTTGTCATGAGGTCGGAATACAACTCCGGGTCGTCCTTTTACCGAGGGACACGGCTATTCGAATAGATAAACTTCCCTGCAGGGGTGCACCACATATTCCCCAACACGCTCGATCCCCTTTGGCCGGACACACTTTCCTGGGTCATGCCCGGCCTCTGAAGATCCACACGTCGCAGCCCCACCTAGGCTCAACAGAGAGGTCAGCACGCCGGACTAATCCTAGGCACTCTGGGGTCTGGGCCCATCGCCCAGTGCGCTCCTGCACGTTGCGTACGCGGCCGCGAGCAGACCTAGCAACCCACACGATCACGGCGGTTACGTTAGCGCGGTCCAACACGGCGCGCGCCGCTCAGTTGCTGACGTCAAGAAGGCTTCAGCTGATACCACGACGCCGGGATACCCATAACTACTCCCGCGTAGTTGGTTAGTGCGTATAGGCCAGTGGCCAGACTCAGATCAAATATCCAATCTCGTTAAGCGGGTTATTATGAAGTAAACGCGAACGCCGACCAGGGCCTGGCCCACCTGTCTCCTAGGTGGTCACAACCTGCCCTGTCGCTCCGCCACAAAGATCCACTCAAAGGGCCGTTGGGACAAAGGTCCTTTCAGCCCCCAATCCGTGAATCACTCGCGGGTACTCTTCGAGCCGACCCGACTTTAGTCACCATCTGTATAGTATGCATATATGTATAGTATACACCCGTGATCACCTCCCGAGTGATAACGGCCCGATAGTATAGCAAGGCAGACTGACAAGAATGCAGGGCCAATGATGATAAACTAGCATCCTACACTAGGCATTTAGGATTGCAGGTAAGGTATCAACAACAGTAGCAACAATGACAGGCTATGCAGCAGAATAGGATTAACCGAAAGCAGTATCATGCTACACTACTCTAATGCAAGCAGTATAGAGGAGAATAGGCGATATCTGGTGATCAAGGGGGGGGCTTGCCTGGTTGCTCTGGCAAGTAGGGGTCGTCAACAACGTAGTCGGTCGAGGCACCAGCAGCTGCGTCGGTCTCGTAGTCTACCGAAGAGAAGAGGGGGAAGAAACAGTAAACACACGGCAATAATGCAACAGGGATGCATGACATGTCTAAACGCAGGGCCAGGGTGATATACAGCCTAACTAAGCGATTTAGTTAATTTAAGAATTTATTCGGATTTATTTAATTAAAGTTGGACACTATTCATTTATCGAAATCGGTCTAATTGTTCAACGTTCTCATAGCTGCGGGCGTCTGACGGAGATACCGAGGGCGTATCCGGGTTCGTATCGTCGTTCTGAGCAAGTTTCATGTATAAAATATTTTCATCGGAGTTACGGTTTAAAAGATATGATTTTCTAAAGTTTTTATTAATTTCTGAAATTTTAATTAATTATTTAATTCAACATTATCCGAAACAGTGCTGCGATGATGTCAGCATGACATCATGCTGATGTCAGCAGGCGCCCTGACAGGGTGGGTCCCACCTGTCATAGACTGTTAAATTAATTAGGGTTAACTAATTATATTACTGTTTAATTAACACTAATTAGTTAATTAAATTAACCTAATCAGGATTAATTAACTAATTAATTAATTATTTTTATTATTTTTATTTTTATTTTTATTTCCTTTTTATTAAAACGTTCTGGGGCTGGGCCCCACATGTCAATGGGCCAGGGGGACTTAACGGGCGCTGGGTACGGGTAACGGGCGGGCGAACCCGCTCGAACGGGCACGGGCGATGGGGCGCGCCAGGGCGCCATCGCCGGTCGCGGGAGATGGCCGCGAGGGTGCGCGGCCGGCGGCCACGGCGCGGCTGGAGCCGCGGGGGGGGGGAGGACCGGTGGCCGGAGGCGGCGTAGAGGGGCGAGGTGGGACTGGCGGCAGAGGTAGGCGAGGGTGAGGCGCAGGCAGCGCGCGGGGTAGTGAGTAGGGGCCGGCGAGGCAGAGAGGCCTCAGCGGGGCGAGGCGCTGGGCGCGGTGACCGCTGGGCGACGGGCACGGCCGGACGGCGCGGCGCATGGCCAGGGCACGGCCCGACCGCGGTGAGCGCGGGGCCGGAGCGCGCGAGGCGTGGTCACGGCCGGAGCGGAGCAACGGTGGGCGCGGCGGGAGCGCGGCAGGCGAGCGAGAGAGGAGGACCGGGGGCCTCACCGAGGGAGCGTAGGGACGGGGCAGTGGAGCGCGAGGAGGAAGACGGGGACGACGGCGGAGAGGAGAAGCAGGCCGGCGGGGGAGCGCTCCGGCGACGGCGTCCAACGGCAATGGCAACGGGGCGGCGTCGGGCGGCAGGGTCGGGGCGTCGCGGCGACCTCCACCTCTCGATCCCGATCCAATCGGGGGAGAGGGGGGGATATATCGGGAGAGGGGGGAAGTGGGGGGGTGGCTGGTTAGGGTTTCCCCCCCCATGGGGATAAGGCAGGGGATGGGGCTGGGCCGGCCAGTTGGGCCAGGTGGGTCGGCCAGCTGGGCCGCCTGGCCCAGTTGGCCAGGGGGGCCTTTTCTTTTCTTTTGTTTTTCTGTTTCTTTTCCCTTTTCTTTACTGTTAAATGTTTAGGCCCCAAATGGTTTTTGTAAAAAGTGTGACCTATTTCATAAATACCATTGCATTATTCCTTAACACCTAAAATTAGTTTGGACAAAACATAATTCCATATTTATTTCAGATTTAATAAATGGTTATTAAATATTATCTTCATCCACTGTTTGAGGTTGTTCGAGTCACTTATCCAATTCCAATGATGTTGGTTTCAATTTTAGAATAGCCTCTGGAATATTTGTTATTTATCTGACATTTTAGTTTCTATGTTGGACAACTTTTATATTCCACTTTCATTTAAATTTGAATTTGACTTAGGAGTTGAAATGCAATATGATGCTAATGATGATTATGCACTATTAATCATGATGACATGGCCTCATCAAAAGGGTGATCTCTGTAGCTTAATACAGGGGGTGTTACAAATCTCCTCCACTACAAGAAATCTCGTCCCGAGATTTAGGAGGTAGAAGGAAACAAAGCGGGGTATTCATCACGAAGACGATCCTCGCGTTCCCAAGTGGCTTCATCCTCAGAATGGTTTGACCACTGAACCTTGAGGAACTTGATAACCTTCTGGCGTGTGCGACGCTCGGCTTGATCGAGAATGCGGACCGGATGCTCTTTATAAGAGAGGTCTTGTTGCAGTTCAAGCAATTCGTGATCTACTCCGCGGATAGGGTCTTTGAAGCAGCGGCGGAGTTGTGATACGTGGAACACATCGTGAACCTGAGAAAGGTTCGGTGGAAGTTCCAACTGATATGCCACTCTACCACGCCTTTCAAGAACAGTGAAAGGACCAATATAGCGAGGAGCTAGCTTGCCCTTGATCCCGAATCGGTGTGTACCTTTCATTGGTGTGACTCGAAGATAAGCCTTTTCGCCAGGTTGATAGACCATATCTTTGTGTTTGCGGTCATACTGACTCTTTTGACGTGACTGAGCAGTCTTCAAATGCTCGCGGACAACACGAACTTGATCTTCGGCAAGTTGGATAATATCCGGACCGAAGAGTGGACGTTCCCCAGTTTCTGACCAATTTAGAGGGGTTCGGCACTTTCGTCCGTACAATACTTCAAAGGGGGCCATCTTCAGACTGGCTTGATAGCTGTTATTGTAAGAGAATTCGGCATATGGGAGAGATTCTTCCCATTTCCTTCCGAAGGATATGACACAAGCTCGAAGCATGTCTTCGAGAACTTGGTTCACTCGTTCAACTTGCCCTTGAGACTGAGGGTGAAAAGCGGTGCTGAAGGACAGATGAGTTCCCATAGCTTCTTGGAAACTTGCCCAGAATCTTGAAGTGAATAAGCTGCCACGGTCTGAACTGATAACCAGTGGAATACCGTGAAGTGAAACAATTCTGGACATGTAGAGAGTTGCAAGCTGACTAGCAGTGATCGTCTCTTTGACGGCTAGAAAATGTGCAACTTTGGAAAGTCGGTCAATGACGACAAGAATAGCATCATTACCTTTCTGTGATTTGGGAAATCCAGTGATAAAGTCCATTTCAACATGGTCCCATTTCCATTCAGGAACAGCAATTGGTTGCAGAGTTCCGGTGGGCCTTTGATGTTCTGCTTTGACGCGACGGCAAACATCACATTCAGCAACATAGCGAGCAATGTCTTGCTTCATGTTTGACCACCAGAATCTTTGACGGATGTCTTGGTACATCTTGGTACTGCCGGGATGAATAGACAACGGAGTGTCGTGAGCTTCTTGCATGACCTCCTGAGTCATACCCAGGTTACCTTTAGAGGGGACCACTAGACGACTTTTAAAGAACAATGTGCCAGTATCATCAATAGTGAAGAACGAAGGCCTTCCTTCAGCGAGATAGCGCTTAATCTTGTGGGCTTGAGAGTCATAACCCTGCAGCGTCTTGATGCTGTCCACGAGATCTGGTTTAGCAACCAGGGTATTAAGTGAACCCTGGGAAACAACGTGGAGGTTCATTTTGTAGGAACCTTCAGGAGGGGGAGCGAGTGCTCCAGGAGGAACAATGTGGAGATTCAGCTTTCTGAATTCTTCAATAAGCGAAGGTTGAACTTCGTGAAACTGGAGGTGACTGCAATAAGACTTGCGGCTCAAGGCATCGGCCATTACATTAGCCTTGCCAGGGGTATAAGAAATACGCAAGTTAAAATCCGCTACGGTCTCCATCCATCTCTGTTGACGGAGGTTCAGGTCTGGCTGAGTGAACAGATACTTCAGACTTTGATGATCGGTGTAGATCTCGCAACGATTACCGAGAAGGTAATGTCGCCACTGTTTTAGTGCATGGATGACGGCAGCAAGCTCGAGGTCATGTACTGGGTAATTCTCTTCGTGCGGACGCAATTGACGCGAAGCATAAGCAATTACTCTGCGGTCTTGCATTAGGACACCGCCTAATCCTTGACGGGATGCATCACAATAGATGACAAAATCCCTCTGGGAATCAGGAGGGGCAAGCACTGGGGCAGAAGTCAGCTTGTCTTTGAGCGTCTGGAAACTTTCCTGACACTTTTCCGTCCAATCGAACTTGACGCCTTTATGAAGCAGGTTAGTCAGGGGCTTGGCGATCTTGGAGAAGTTCTTGACAAATCGACGGCAATAGCTGGCGAGTCCGAGAAAACTTCGAACTTGCTTGACGTTCTTTGGAGGAGCCCAATCAAGAATAGCCTGAACTCGCTCGGGGTTGACGGCAATACCATCCTTGGAAATGACATGCCCAAGGTATGTTACTTCGGGAAGCCAGAATTCACACTTGGAAAACTTAGCATATAGTTGATGCTCTCGAAGTTTCTCCAGAACAAGTCGAAGATGTTCAGCATGTTCCTCTTTGTTCTTGGAGTATACTAGGATATCATCCAAGTAAACCACGACGAACTTGTCAAGGTATTCCATGAATATATAATTCATCAGGCGGGAGAATGTGGCGGGAGCATTGGTTAAGCCGAATGACATGACAGTGTACTCGTATGAGCCATATCGAGTAACGAAGGCGGTCTTTGGGATATCCTCTTCACGAACACGGATCTGGTGGTAACCCAACCTTAAGTCGAGTTTAGAGAACACTGATGAACCCGCCAGTTGATCATACAGATCGTTTATCCGAGGAAGGGGATATTTGTTCTGGATAGTTGCTTGGTTAATAGGACGGTAATCTTGGACCAATCGGTTTGACCCATCCTTCTTCCTGACAAAGAGAGAAGGTGCTCCCCAAGCGGAGGAACTTGGGCGAATGAAACCCTTACGAAGTGAAGCGTCGATTTCCTCCTTAAGTTCAAGGAGTTCATGCGGCGGCATCTTGTAGGGTCGCTTGGCGATAGGAGTGGTGCCTGGTTTCAAGTCGATGACAAATTCGACAGCTCGAGCAGGGGGTATCCCTAGGAGTTCTTCTGGGAAAACACCTTGGAATTCGCGAACAACTGGAATGTTCTCGATGCCTTCAAGTGGTGATGCGTTTAACGCATTCAAGGCATAAAGTCTCGCCTCGGCATTTTGGATGATTTGAGCCTGGTAGCTTATTATTTCATCAGAAGGGTGTAGAAGATGGACGATCTTCGTGGCGCAAACTATAGAAGCAGTATGCGCTTTCAACCAATCCATTCCGAGAATGAGGTCGATACTACAAGACTTTAGTATGAAAGGGGAGGCATGAAACTCCAGCCCTTCAATTTCAACGGTGACGTCGTTGCTACCCATGGAGGTTTGACATTGACCCGCGGGGGTGTGTATTACTATTGCAGTGTTCATGACCTCACATTTAATGTCGTGTTTGTATGCAAATTCTTCGGACATGAATGAATGCGATGCTCCCGAATCAAATAAAACAGAAGCTGGTACTGAATTAACAAGGAGAGTACCCATCACGGTGGCAGGCTGGTCCTGAGCTTCATTGAAATCGGTGTGGTTGGCCTGAATACACCCATAAGTCTTGGCATTGTTGTTGCGAGGCTGATTGTTCCTACGGCCAGTTGCAGGAAGTGCCAGTTGGTTCTGGTTCTGAATGCAGTTCCTGGAAAAATGACCTGGCTGCCCACACTTGTAGCACAGACTATCATTGGGATTAGGAGCAGGAGCTCGGGGTGGTGGAGCTGGAAGTCCTGGCTGCCTAGGTGGTGGAGGCAGGCGTGGTGCAGTATAGGACCGTCTTGGAGCAGGTGCAGCTGGACGGTACACGCTGTTTGGAATCCAGATCCGACGCTTCTGTGCAGGCTGGCTCGAAGATGAACCAGTGTCACGGTTGCGCCTAAGAGATCCCTGGTGTGTCTGCAGACCAGTCTCGACCTGGATAGCCTTGTTCACCAAGATGGAGAAATTATCAAATTCATGCACAAGGAGCGCTAGCTTGATGTCAGCTTGAAGTCCTTCGCGAAACCTTTCCTAACGGCGAGCATCAGTGGGAATGTCTTCTTCAGCATAGCGGGATAATTCCAGAAACTCCCGCTGATAAGCTTCCACTGTCTTGTTGCCCTGGGTGAGGTTGCGGAACTCTTGCTTCTTCCGGTCCATGATTCCCTGGGGAATGAAACGGGCACGGAAGGCAGCTTGGAAATCCGGCCAAGTGATGACTGTGCCAGCTGGTTGAGTGCGCCTGTGGCTGTCCCACCATTGAGCAGCGGGGCCCTTGAGAAAGAAGGAGGCGAAGGTGACATAGTTTGCAGGGGCAACGCCACCAGATTCCAACTCATAGGTGATGTCGCGAAGCCAGTCATCCGCATCCAGGGGCTGAGTTGAGCCGCGGTAGACGGTTGGGTTGAGGCGCATAAAGTCCTGCAGGGTCCCTGGGCCCGGATACTGGTTCATATTGGGACGAGGAAACTGATCCATGATCCCTTGCATGAACTGACGTTGCAGTTCAAATTGCTGCATCATCCCAGCCATATAGTTCGGCGGTGGTGGATCGTTGGCACCACGTCCACGACCACGACCAGCGGGTCTAACCATCCTGCTAATTTACAACAGGGGGTAGTTTAGTAAAAGCAAGCACGAGTGCTTAGCGACAAGCATGATGTAACTCGACAATAGTTTAAGCAGTGCATCAAATTCATAAAAGTAGTCGATTAAGACATACAGATCCATACACAACGTCGGGTACAAGCGGACAGCATAACGGCGCAAATCAAAAGCTAGACATACTAGGCGGCGCGCAGGCACGCGGTAAGGAAGTACACAACGAGAGATAGCAAAGGCTACATCAACGTCGGAGAGAACCACTGTATCGGGGTAGCTGCGAGTGCGGACGACGAATGTTCGTCGCGGAAAGATCCTGTGCTCCATGTGCACTCTGATGCAGAACCCGGTCTCGAGCTGTAAGAAGAGGTCCACGTGTCGGTGTGTGACCCCCAACAATAGGCCAGTCAATACCAGCATACATCTGAGCCCTGTGCGGATAAAGGATGTGCTCCGGATGTATCCCTGCACGAACAGCGGGCAGCAACTGCGTCATAGCATCGTAGAGACGTGCTCGAGTGGCAACCAACTCGACGGCAAGAGCCCGAACAGTGCGATCCAGAGCCTGAGTGCACTGAATCAGAACGCGCGGGTCGTAGCGACGAGGCTCGTACGGGGCACAGATAGCTGTGTAGTATCCGGTAGCATCTCCAGCAGGGGCATACGGAATGTATCGGAACTCAGAGTCATCCAAGATAGCATTGTGCTCCCCTCGTAGACGTACGACAGCAGAGTAGGCGGCATCATGGACTGCCATCTCAATCGTCACGCCTAATCCGTGAAAAAGGTGTAGCTCGGTGTCTGAGTTGTTCTGCTGATCATAAATCCGAACTTCAGCATAGTACTGTTCCTGGTTGAACTCGTGGTAAACCTCATAAACCAAGTACTCAGGGTACCAACGGTAGCCAAGTCTGGTCATGAGAGCGATCAGGACAGCTGGAAACCCAGGGGTATTACGAGCCCAAGTGCGAAGCACAAGCTGTGTCGTAGGACGCGGTGGAAACAAACGGTCCATCTGAAACAGAGGAAATTCAGATTTGTCAAATGACAATGAGAAGTTTAACACAACTCGGAGAGAAAGGTTAAACAAAACAATGGAAAGGAAAATGATTATCAGACTAATCAGATCAATGACAGGGAAATCGCACAGATATCCAGCTCTCCGGGTAGACGGGATTTACGAGATCCTAAGTGTCGGCGTTAGTAAAATTTATTTAACCCGAATAGAAGAGATATTAGAGTCCCAGAGTATAGACGAGGAATAAAAGATCCTAATACCACCCAGTTGGCGACGTGGGCCCGTAAGCCACACAGCCAAGTTAGTAATTTAGTTTCTCGGTTTCTAGACTCAACTTCGGCCAAGGAATTTGGAGGGGGGGCTTCCTACAGGCAGTCGGCTCTGATACCAACTTGTGACGCCCCCGGTTCAATCGTACACTAGTCATACACGCAAACGTGTACGATCAAGCCCAGGGACTCACGGGAAGATATCACAACACAACTCTAAACACAAATAAACGGAGGTCCACAATATTACAGACCAGGGATCCGAAGATCCGAATATATAAGTCAGTCATACAAATAATATCTGAGTACAGACATAGTTAGACAAGTTCTGCCTTAAGAAGGCCAGCACAAACAGCGACACTAGATCGAAAGGCGTTGGCCTCCTGCCTGGGAGCCTCCAATCCTACTCCTGGTCAGCTGGCTCGATCCAGTAGTACGTGCCCTCTGGACCCGCCTGGTAGTAGGCTCCGGTGGTGGCGTCTGGCTCCTGGACTCCATCGTCTGGTGTATCATCAAGGTGGGGTATATGGGGGAAAAGAGAAAATAAAGCAACCGTGAGTACTCATCCGAAGTACTCAGCAAGCAAGGATCTATACTACATATGCAACATTATCAATGGAGAAAAGGCTGTATATGTGGACTGGGCTGCAGAAATGCCAGAATAGAGAGAAAGGCCTAGTCCTATCGAAGACTAGCATCTTCAAACATCTTCTCAAAGCCATCATCTTGCAGCAGTAGAAGAGAGTAGAATAGCATTTTATTTAGCAAACATGTTGAAGTACAGCTCAAAGATCCTTCCTCGACTCCCAGCGAGAAAGTAATCCCGAAGCTTCAATTATGTAATAAGTATCCAGTTTAAGTAGTAGATCGGGATACACAAACTGAGCGTCCTTTACCGTAGGACCGGCTATCGATAGAAGATTCATCCCTGCAGGGGTGCACTACTGTTACCCAACACGCTCGATCAACTCTGGCCGGACATACTTGCTGGGTAATGCCCGTCCTCGGAAGATCAACACGAAGCAGCGCTCTACCTAGGCTCAGCAGAGAGGTCAGCACGCCGGACTAACCTATGCACCCAGGGGTCTCGGGCCATCGCCCTGGGCACCCTGCGCGTTGCGTGGCTGGCCGGGGTGCAGGCGCGACACTGAACTCGCCAGTGAAGTATCCAGCCCAATCCCGACGATCAGCCCGCACGGTGAATCGTGACGTCTGATAAGCTTTCGGCGAAACGTACATCGCAGAGGGTGTAACACCCCCTGTATTAAGCTACAGTGATCACCCTTTTGATGAGGCCATGTCATCATGATTAATAGTGCATAATCATCATTAGCATCATATTGCATTTCAACTCCTAAGCCAAATTCAAATTTAAATGAAAGTGGAATATAAAAGTTGTCCAACATAGAAACTAAAATGTCAGATAAATAACAAATATTCCAGAGGCTATTCTAAAATTGAAACCAACATCATTGGAATTGGATAAGTGACTCGAACAACCTCAAACAGTGGATAAAGATAATATTTAATAACCATTTATTAAATCTGAAATAAATATGGAATTATGTTTTGTCCAAACTAATTTTAGGTGTTAAGGAATAATGCACTGGTATTTATGAAATAGGTCACACTTTTTACAAAAACCATTTGGGGCCTAAACATTTAACAGTAGAGAAAAGAGAATAAAGAAAAGGGAAAAGAAACAGAAAAACAAAAGAAAAGAAAAGGCCCCCCTGGCCAACTGGGCCAGGCGGCCCAGCTGGCCGACCCACCTGGCCCAACTGGCCGGCCCAGCCCCATCCCCTGCCTTATCCCCATGGGGGGGGAAACCCTAACCAGCCACCCCCCACTTCCCCCCTCTCCCGATATATCCCCCCCTCTCCCCCGATTGGATCGGGATCGAGAGGTGGAGGTCGCCGCGACGCCCCGACCCTGCCGCCCGACGCCGCCCCGTTGCCATTGCCGTTGGACGCCGTCGCCGGAGCGCTCCCCCGCCGGCCTGCTTCTCCTCTCCGCCGTCGTCCCCGTCTTCCTCCTCGCGCTCCACTGCCCCGTCCCTACGCTCCCTCGGTGAGGCCCCCGGTCCTCCTCTCTCGCTCGCCTGCCGCGCTCCCGCCGCGCCCACCGTTGCTCCGCTCCGGCCGTGACCACGCCTCGCGCGCTCCGGCCCCGCGCTCACCGCGGTCGGGCCGTGCCCTGGCCATGCGCCGCGCCGTCCGGCCGTGCCCGTCGCCCAGCGGTCACCGCGCCCAGCGCCTCGCCCCGCTGAGGCCTCTCTGCCTCGCCGGCCCCTACTCACTACCCCGCGCGCTGCCTGCGCCTCACCCTCGCCTACCTCTGCCGCCAGTCCCACCTCGCCCCTCTACGCCGCCTCCGGCCACCGGTCCTCCCCCCCCCGCGGCTCCAGCCGCGCCGTGGCCGCCGGCCGCGCACCCTCGCGGCCATCTCCCGCGACCGGCGATGGCGCCCTGGCGCGCCCCATCGCCCGTGCCCGTTCGAGCGGGTTCGCCCGCCCGTTACCCGTACCCAGCGCCCGTTAAGTCCCCCTGGCCCATTGACATGTGGGGCCCAGCCCCAGAACGTTTTAATAAAAAGGAAATAAAAATAAAAATAATAAAAATAATTAATTAATTAGTTAATTAATCCTGATTAGGTTAATTTAATTAACTAATTAGTGTTAATTAAACAGTAATATAATTAGTTAACCCTAATTAATTTAACAGTCTATGACAGGTGGGACCCACCCTGTCAGGGCGCCTGCTGACATCAGCATGATGTCATGCTGACATCATCGCAGCACTGTTTCGGATAATGTTGAATTAAATAATTAATTAAAATTTCAGAAATTAATAAAAACTTTAGAAAATCATATCTTTTAAACCGTAACTCCGATGAAAATATTTTATACATGAAACTTGCTCAGAACGACGATACGAACCCGGATACGCCCTCGGTATCTCCGTCAGACGCCCGCAGCTATGAGAACGTTGAACAATTAGACCGATTTCGATAAATGAATAGTGTCCAACCCTAATTAAATAAATCCGAATAAATTCCTAAATTAACTAAATCGCTTAGTTAGGCTGTATATCACCCCGGCATATCATTTAGACATGTCATGCATCCCTGTTGCATTATTGCCGTGTGTTTACTGTTTCTTCCCCCTCTTCTCTTCGGTAGACTACGAGACCGACGCAGCTGCTGGTGCCCCGACCGACGCAGCTGCTGGTGCCCCGACCGACTACGTTGTTGACGACCCCTACTTGCCAGAGCAACCAGGCAAGCCCCCCCCCCCTTGATCACCAGATATCGCCTATTCTTCTCTATACTGCTTGCATTAGAGTAGTGTAGCCTGTTACTGCTTTCGGTTAATCCTATTCTGCTGCATAGCCTGTCATTGTTGCTACTGTTGTTGATACCTTACCTGCAATCCTAAATGCCTAGTGTAGGATGCTAGTTTATCATCATTGGCCCTGCATTCTTGTCAGTCTGCCTTGCTATACTATCGGGCCGTGATCACTCGGGAGGTGATCACGGGTGTATACTATACATATATGCATACTATACAGATGGTGACTAAAGTCGGGTCGGCTCGAAGAGTACCCGCGAGTGATTCACGGATTGGGGGCTGAAAGGACCTTTGTCCCAACGGCCCTTTGAGTGGATCTTTGTGGCGGAGCGACAGGGCAGGTTGAGACCACCTAGGAGACAGGTGGGCCAGGCCCTGGTCGGCGTTCGCGTTTACTTCATAATAACACGTTTAACGAGATTGGATATTTGATCTGAGTCTGGCCACTGGCCTATCCGCACTAACCAACTACGCGGGAGTAGTTATGGGTATCCCGGCGTCGTGGTATCAGCTGAAGCCTTCTTGACGTCAGCGACTGAGCGGCGCGCGCCGTGTTGGACCGCGCTAACGTAACCGCCGTGATCGTGTGGGTTGCTAGGTCTGCTCGCGGCCGCGTACGCAACGTGCAGGAGCGCACTGGGCGATGGGCCCAGACCCCAGAGTGCCTAGGATTAGTCCGGCGTGCTGACCTCTCTGTTGAGCCTAGGTGGGGCTGCGACGTGTGGATCTTCCGAGGCCGGGCATGACCCAGGAAAGTGTGTCCGGCCAAAGGGGATCGAGCGTGTTGGGGAATATGTGGTGCACCCCTGCAGGGAAGTTTATCTATTCGAATAGCCGTGTCCCTCGGTAAAAGGACGACCCGGAGTTGTATTCCGACCTCATGACAACTAGAAATGGATACTTGATAAAACACACCCTTGCAAGTGACAGATATAACCCGGTGGTCGCTCTCTCGCATGGTGGCGATGAGAGGATCGACGGGTAGGATTATGCTATACGTCGTTGCTTGGTTAACTTCCAACTAATCTCTTCTATTGCTTCAAGATGGAGGCTGCCAGAAGCGTAGTCTTCGACAGGACTAGCTATCCCCCTCTTATTCTGGCATTCTGCAGTTCAGTCCACCGATATTGCCTCTTTACACATATACCATGCATATGTAGTATAGATCCTTGCTTGCGAGTACTTTGGATGAGTACTCACGGTTGCTTTCCCCCTCCTTTCCCCCTTTCCCTTCTTGCTGGTTGTCGCAACCAGATGTTGGAGCCCAGGAGCCAGACGCCACCTACGACGACTACTACCACCAGGGCGGAGCCTACTACTACGTCCAGGACGCCGACGACCAGGAGTAGTTAGGAGGATCCCAGGCAGGAGGCCCTGCGCCTGTTCGATCTGTTGTATCCCTGTTTGTGCTAGCCATCTTATGGCACCTTGTTTAACTTATGTCTGTACTCAGATATTGTTGCTTCCGCTGACTCGTCTATGATCGAGCATTTGTATTCGAGCCCTCATGGCCCCTGGCTTGTATTATGATGCTTGTATGACTTATTTATGTTTTAGAGTTGTGTTGTGATATCTTCCCGTGAGTCCCTGATCTTGATCGTACACGTTTGCGTGCATGATTAGTGTACGATCGAGCCGGGGGCGCCACAAGTTGGTATCAGAGCCGACTGCCTGTAGGAATCCCCCTTTCCAATTCCTTGGCCGAAGTTGAGTCTAGACAAAGAAAACCGTTTTACTAACTTGGCTGTGTGGCTTACGGGCCCACATTGCCAACTGGGTGGTATTAGGATCTTTTATTCCTCGTCTATACTCTGGGACTCTGATCTCTCTTCTACTCGGGTTAAATGAATTTTACTAACGCCGACACTTAGGGTCTCGTGATCACATCCACCGGAGTTCTGAAAATTTCCCCCCTTGCTTCGAGATTGTGGGCCAGGTTCTGCTTACAGGATCCTTTTATCGAGGGCACCCTGTGTTGTCACTTGCAGATTCCTCGCCCCACCAGTTTTTCCCGACGTTGATGTAGCCTTTGCTATGTCTCGTTGTGTACTTCCTTACCGCGTGCCTGCGCGCCGCCTAGCATGTCCAGAATTGTTCACTTCACGGTATTCCACTGGTTATCAGTTCAGACCGTGGCATCTTATTCACTTCAAGATTCTGGGCAAGTTTCCAAGAAGCTATGGGAACTCATCTGTCCTTCAGCACCGCTTTTCACCCTCAGTCTCAAGGACAAGTTGAACGAGTCAACCAAGTTCTCGAAGACATGCTTCGAGCTTGTGTCATATCCTTCGGAAGGAAATGGGAAGAATCTCTCCCATATGCCGAATTCTCTTACAATAACAGCTATCAAGCCAGTCTGAAGATGGCCCCCTTTGAAGTATTGTACGGACGAAAGTGCCGAACCCCTCTAAATTGGTCAGAAACTGGGGAACGTCCACTCTTCGGTCCGGATATTATCCAACTTGCCGAAGATCAAGTTCGCGTTGTCCGCGAGCATTTGAAGACTGCTCAGTCACGTCAAAAGAGTCAGTATGACCGCAAACACAAAGATATGGTCTATCAACCTGGCGAAAAGGCTTATCTTCGAGTCACACCAATGAAAGGTACACACCGATTCGGGATCAAGGGCAAGCTAGCTCCTCGCTATATTGGTCCTTTCACTGTTCTTGAAAGGCGTGGTAGAGTGGCATATCAGTTGGAACTTCCACCGAACCTTTCTCAGGTTCACGATGTGTTCCACGTATCACAACTCCGCCGCTGCTTCAAAGACCCTATCCGCGGAGTAGATCACGAATTGCTTGAACTGCAACAAGACCTCTCTTATAAAGAGCATCCGGTCCGCATTCTCGATCAAGCCGAGCGTCGCACACGCCAGAAGGTTATCAAGTTCCTCAAGGTTCAGTGGTCAAACCATTCTGAGGATGAAGCCACTTGGGAACGCGAGGATCGTCTTCGTGATGAATACCCCGCTTTGTTTCTTTCTACCTCCTAAATCTCGGGACGAGATTTCTTGTAGTGGAGGAGATTTGTAACACCCCCTGTATTAAGCTACAGAGATCACCCTTTTGATGAGGCCATGTCATCATGATTAATAGTGCATAATCATCATTAGCATCATATTGCATTTAAACTCCTAAGTCAAATTCAAATTTAAATGAAAGTGGGATATAAAAGTTGTCCAACATAGAAACTAAAATGTCAGATAAATAACAAATATTCCAGAGGCTATTCTAAAATTGAAACCAACATCATTGGAATTGGATAAGTGACTCGAACAACCTCAAACAGTGGATGAAGATAATATTTAATAACCATTTATTAAATCTGAAATAAATATGGAATTATGTTTTGTCCAAACTAATTTTAGGTGTTAAGGAATAATGCAATGGTATTTATGAAATAGGTCACACTATTCACAAAAACCATTTGGGGCCTAAACATTTAACAGTAGAGAAAAGAGAATAAAGAAAAGGAAAAAGAAACAGAAAAGAAAAGGCCCCCCTGGCCAACTGGGCCAGGCGGCCCAGCTGGCCGACCCACCTGGCCCAACTGGCCGGCCCAGCCCCATCCCCTGCCTTATCCCCATGGGGGGGGAAACCCTAACCAGCCACCACCCCACTTCCCCCCTCTCCCGAAATATCCCCCCCCTCTCCCCCGATTGGATCGGGATCGAGAGGTGGAGGTCGCCGCGACGCCCCGACCCTGCCGCCCGACGCCGCCCCGTTGCCATTGCCGTTGGACGCCGTCGCCGGAGCGCTCCCCCGCCGGCCTGCTTCTCCTCTCCGCCGTCGTCCCCGTCATCCACCTCGCGCGCTACTGCCACGATCCCTACGCCCTCCGTGAGCCGCGCCCCTCCCTCTCCTCCTCTCTCCCTCCCCGCGCCGCTGCTTGCGTCGCCCGCCTGCGGTGGCCTCGTGCGTCGCGTGCCCCGCGCCACCGCGCCCCCCCGCGTGCCCCTGCCGGCGAGCCCTGCCGTCACTCGCCCTCCCCACTGGTGCCCTTCGTCGCGTGCGCACTCGCCGCATCGCCGCTGCCCCGCTGCGTGGCCGCTCCCTTCTTCCCCCTTGGCACACTCACCGCGTCCCGCGGCTGTGCTCGCGCCCCCGCCACTGCCTGGGTCGCCCGCCATGGCCGGCTCCTGCTGCTGCCGCGCGCTGGTCTCGCCCCGCTCCGGTCCACCACTCGACCGCGCCCGTCGCCCCCTGCTGCGCGCGCCGCCAGTCTCGCCGTGGCCTCACCGCGGCCATCTCCGGCGCTCGGCGCCCGCGCCGCGTCGGCGCCCCTCCGCTCCCGCGGGTCATCGCCCGGGTCGGGCGCCCGCAACGCCCGAACCCGCTATGGCCCCCCTGACCCAATGACATGTGGGGCCTAGCCCCTGGAACATTTTAAAAAAAGAAAAAAAAGGATTAAAAGAAAATTATAAAAATATTAATTAATTATTTATTTAATTAGTTAACTAAATTAATTAACTTAACTAATCCTGATTAGATTAACCTAATTACTGATTAAAGTAATTAATCTGTTTTAGTTAATCTCAGTCAATGACAAACGGGACCCACACGTCAGTTGACCAGTCAACGCCTCTGTTGACTGCTGATGTCATGCTGACGTCATCAATTACTGTTTCGGATAATGTTGAATTAAATAATTAATTAAAATTTCAGAAATTAATAAAAACTTTAGAAAATCATATCTTTTAAACCGTAACTCCGATGAAAATATTTTATACATGAAACTTGCTCAGAACGACGATACGAACCCGGATACGCCCTCGGTATCTCCGTCAGACGCCCGCAGCTATGAGAACGTTGAACAATTAGACCGATTTCGATAAATGAATAGTGTCCAACCCTAATTAAATAAATCCGAATAAATTCCTAAATTAACTAAATCGCTTAGTTAGGCTGTATATCACCCTGGCCCTGCGTTTAGACATGTCATGCATCCCTATTGCATTATTGCCGTGTGTTTACTGTTTCTTCCCCCTCTTCTCTTCGGTAGACTACGAGACCGACGCAGCTGCTGGTGCCCCGACCGACTACGTTGTTGACGACCCCTACTTGCCAGAGCAACCAGGCAAGCCCCCCCCTTGATCACCAGATATCGCCTATTCTCCTCTATACTGCTTGCATTAGAGTAGTGTAGCATGATACTGCTTTCGGTTAATCCTATTCTGCTGCATAGCCTGTCACTGTTGCTACATCTGTTGATACCTTACCTGCAATCCTAAATGCCTAGTGTAGGATGCTAGTTTATCATCATTGGCCCTGCATTCTTGTCAGTCTGCCTTGCTATACTATCGGGCCGTGATCACTCGGGAGGTGATCACGGGTGTATACTATACATATATGCATACTATACAGATGGTGACTAAAGTCGGGTCGGCTCGAAGAGTACCCGCGAGTGATTCACGGATTGGGGGCTGAAAGGACCTTTGTCCCCACGGCCCTTTGTGTGGATCTTTGTGGCGGAGCGACAGGGCAGGTTGAGACCACCTAGTAGACAGGTGGGCCAGGCCCTGGTCGGCGTTCGCGTTTACTTCATAATAACACGTTTAACGAGATTGGATATTTGATCTGAGTCTGGCCACTGGCCTATACGCACTAACCAACTACGCGGGAGTAGTTATGGGTATCCCGGCGTCGTGGTATCAGCTGAAGCCTTCTTGACGTCAGCGACCGAGCGGCGCGCGCCGTGTTGGACCGCGCTAACGTAACCGCCGTGATCGTGTGGGTTGCTAGGTCTGCTCGCGGCCGCGTACGCAACGTGCAGGAGCGCACTGGGCGATGGGCCCAGACCCCAGAGTGCCTAGGATTAGTCCGGCGTGCTGACCTCTCTGTTGAGCCTAGGTGGGGCTGCGACGTGTGGATCTTCCGAGGCCGGGCATGACCAAGGAAAGTGTGTCCGGCCAAAGGGGATCGAGCGTGTTGGGGAATATGTGGTGCACCCCTGCAGGGAAGTTTATCTATTCGAATAGCCGTGTCCCTCGGTAAAAGGACGACCCGGAGTTGTATTCCGACCTCATGACAACTAGAAATGGATACTTAATAAAACACACCCTTACAAGTGACAGATATAACCCGGTGGTCGCTCTCTCGCATGGTGGCGACGAGAGGATCGACGGGTAGGATTATGCTATACGTTGTTGTTTGGTTAACTTCCAACTAATCTCTTCTATTGCTTCAAGATGGAGGCTGCCAGAAGCGTAGTCTTCGACAGGACTAGCTATCCCCCTCTTATTCTGGCATTCTGCAGTTCAGTCCACCGATATTGCCTCTTTACACATATACCATGCATATGTAGTATAGATCCTTGCTTGCGAGTACTTTGGAGGAGTACTCACGGTTGCTTTCCCCCATCCTTTTCCCCCTTTCCCTTCTTGCTGGTTGTCGCAACCAGATGTTGGAGCCCAGGAGCCAGACGCCACCTTCGACGACTACTACCACCAGGACGGAGCCTACTACTACGTCCAGGACGCCGACGACCAGGAGTAGTTAGGAGGATCCCAGGCAGGAGGCCCTGCGCCTGTTCGATCTGTTGTATCCCTGTTTGTGCTAGCCATCTTATGGCACCTTGTTTAACCTATGTCTGTACTCAGATATTGTTGCTTCCGCTGACTCGTCTATGATCGAGCATTTGTATTCGAGCCCTCGTGGCCCCTGGCTTGTATTATGATGCTTGTATGACTTATTTATGTTTTAGAGTTGTGTTGTGATATCTTCCCGTGAGTCCCTGATCTTGATCGTACACGTTTGCGTGCATGATTAGTGTACGATCGAGCTGGGGGCGCCACATCTCGGAAGTACTCATTGCAGCCTTTTGCATTTCCGCAAGTTCGGCGGTGACGGCATTCAGCTGTGTCTGGTTTGTTTTCAGTTCCTGGGATAGCGCAGTATTCTTCTCCTTGAGAACCTGCAGGTCATATCGATCCTTAAATTGGTTGGCCTCACCGCTTCAAGTCTCGGGGGCTACTAGCATATGACTATTAAAAATCGCACAAACTCTTACATGTATATCCTTTGAGAACAATTGAGTAACTCTAGCAAGTCCGTCTCGAGCAGCTCGGATATATGCATCCACCGAGCTGAGTGCGGCAAATTCCTGATCAGAAAAGGCTGGAGCACGCATGGCCTCTTTCAATCGACGGTGATTCATTACGCTCTCCACCTCGGAATTCCTGACAGATACGTCATCCGAATCCTCATGAGGTGGCGGAACTGGCATTGCATTAGCCCTCGTCCTAGTTGACGAGTCCGGCGCCGGATTGGCTGACATTCGACTAGCAGGGCGTTTTCCCACTGTCTGCCGTGTGCTCCTCCTATCAAAGATAGAAGGGAACTTCAACAATCTGAACTCGTGCCCAGGAACATATCAAACGGACATACCTCTTTGAAGACTGTGAGGGCTCTACGGCGCTCCCGGTCTCCTTTCGTTTTGAACGATTACCCTGCGTAGGAGCCGCCCTCGAGGGGGTGCGGCCTGCCGAGCGCCGATCCTGTGAAGTACGGTTTAGTATAATGGATAAAGGTGCAAGTAGAGACTCCTTTTTGGGAAAGCTCTTTGAATACTTACGATGGAGAAGGAATAGGGGCGGGGGTGCTCGGCTGTAATGGCCACTTCCGAGCCGTCAAGGCTCGCCTGGTAAAATACCCCATCTTCGAACTCTATGTATATATCCGAATCCTCGTAGAAGCCTGGGTCTTCGTCACGGTTGTGATCCTCTGGCTGTGGGGCAGGACAGTGAACGTCCTCGATCATCTTCCTCCATGACTATTTTATAACAACAAAGAACAGCTTGATTAGCATGCCGTGACAGCAGTAAAGCAACACAGGTAGTCAAAATCTTACCCATTCGATGGGGTTGTACATGGAATAACCTTCCCGGCAGTTTAAGCGGAGGAAGTCTTCTTTCTCACCCTTATACAGATCGGCCAAAATCATGGCCAGTTCGGCTGGGGTATCCGGACCCTTGCGTCTGTAGCGAGATGCGTCGTCCTCTCCGTTGTAGCACCATAAGGGAGTTACTCTGGACTGGAGAGGCTGGACACATCTTTTTATTGCAATGGCCATGACTTCGATTATCGAGAGCTCGGTATGAGCTAATAATCTGACCTTGCTGACCAACCTTTTTATTTCCGCACTGTCTCCCTCCTTGGGATTTCAAGGACGCCAGTTGAGGCGTTTCTTTAGAGGAGCGCTAGAAAATTCAGGGAGGCCGCGCCGAACTGGGTCCGGCAGTGGGACATCATCTATATAAAACCACTCCGAAGACCACTGTGGATATATCTCTTTGGGAGTTCCAACAGGGTAGCTTGATCCGGCTATACGCCATACTTTGGCGCCACCCACTTCAAATATAGAACCTCCTCGATGGCGGGGGACAAGGCAAAAGAACTTTCTCCATAGTTCAAAATGGGCCTCGCAGCCCAAGAACAGTTCGCAGAGGGCAACGAAACCTGAGATGTGCAGAATCGAACCTGGGGTGAGGTTGTGCAGCTGGATGCCGTAAAATTCCAATAGACCCCTGAGAAAGAGATGGATCGGAAATCCTAAGCCCCGCAAAAGGAATGGAACGAAGCACACCCTCTCCTCCTTATTGGGGTTGGGGAAATTTTCAGCCAGCGCGTCGTTGCCGATTGAGGCCAATCCCGCTCGTACAGAGACTAGACCTGTGAGGGGGAGATATCCCTGCGTCTGGAGTCGACTCAACTGAAGATGAGGCACTGAGCAGCTCTGCCAATCCCCCTCTTGAGGGCCATGGGGGCGCGAAGAGGAGCCTGGGGAGCTTCCCATGTTTTGAAGCTTTTTCGTGGCTAATCTTGGCGTTTTTCTGCGCGATATGGATGGCACTTAGGGGAAATGACCTCTTTATATAGGCACCGTCCCCGTGTGGTCGGGTGTTTTCTTTTTTATAAAAAAATTATGGACCGTTCACATTAGCCCAGCACGTGGAAATCGAGGCGACAGGGAAGGAGTCATAAAGGCGGAACGAGGGAGCCAGGGCCAAACTATTATCCGCCCAGTATATAGTGAAGAACCAACCTTGCAAAAGCCGAAGACATAAGCCGGATACTGCATCATCATTTGAAGGCCAGTTCGGGGGCTACTGAGGGAGTCCTGGATTAGGGGGTCCTCGGGTGTCCGGGCTATGTGATATGGGCCGGACTGATGGGCCGTGGAGATACAAAGCGGAAGACTTTCCCCCGTGTCCGGGTAGGACTCCCCTATGCATGGATGGCAAGATTCGTGTCCAGATATGTAATTTCCTCCCTCTACAAACTGACTCTGTATAACCCTAGGCCCCTCCGGTGTGTATATAAACCGGAAAGTTTAGTCCGTAAGGACAATCAGAATTCTCATAGGCTAGACAGCTAGGGTTTAGCCATTACGATCTCGAGGTAGATCAACTCTTGTAACCCCTATACTCATCAAATACAATCAAGCAGGACGTAGGGTTTTACCTCCATTAAGAGGGCCCGAACCTGGGTAAACATCGTGTTCCCTTTGTCCCTTGTTACCTTCGATCCTCAGACGCACAGTTCGGGACCCCCTACCCGAGATCGGCCGGTTTTGACACCGACAGTCATTTAAGAGGTAAGAGCAACTCCAACAGGCCGACCCAAACGGACGGCGCTTTTGTCCGCTTTTTGTCCGTTTGGGTCGGCCGCCCGCCCGGCGTCCGCCCTGTTTTAGATTTGGGTCGGCAGTGCGCCCAACGCGCCGACCCATATGTGCCGGCGTGGCCGGCTGGCCGCCCTATTTCAACTAATAGCTCATTTTTGCATTGTTTCACACACAACTTTTGCATTCAAACATATAGTCAAATAACATAGTTTCAACCGAATAAAATAGCATAGTTTTACAAGCCGAATAAAAGTAAAAATGTCTCACATAGTTTTGCAATCCGAATAAAGAAGATACATCTATTGGTTGCCAACATGAGCCCACATATGCTCAACCAAATCATTTTGCAGTTGCACGTGAGTTTCCCAATCACGCATGTCATGATGAAATTGGGTGAACTGTTCAAACGTTGCCGCTCCTCCATGCTCAGGCACAACATTCTCACCCTGAAACTGAAACCCTTGATCGTACAGACGTTCCGGACGCTCATCTTCTATGATCATATTGTGCATGATCACACAAGCAGTCATCACCTCCCACAGTTTCTGCGTGCTCTAGGTATTAGCAGGATACCTAACGATGTCCCATCGAGATTGCAAAACACCAAAGGCACGCTCGACGTCCTTCCTAGCACTCTCTTGCTCTTGGGCAAATCTTTTCATCTTCTCTCCGACAGGGTTGGGGATTGTCTTCACAATAGTGGTCCACTGAGGATAGATACCGTCACCCAGGTAGTATCTTTTGTCGTAGTTGTGGCCGTTGATAGTAAAGTTCACCGGCGGGTTGTTGCCTTCGGCAAGCCTAGCAAACACCGGCGAGTGCTGAAGCACGTTGATATCATTGTGTGATCCGGCCATGCCAAAGAAAGAGTGCCAGATCCAGAGATCTTGAGACGCCACGGCCTCTAGTATGATAGTGCAAGCCCTGACATGGCCCTTATACTGCCCTTGCCAAGCAGAAGGGCAGTTCTTCCACTCCCAGTGCATGCAGTCTATGCTGCCGAGCATCCCTGGGAAGCCCCTGCTGGCATTCATCGCCAACAAACGGGCTGTATCTTCAGGAGTCGGCTCTCTCAAGTACTCAGGGCCAAACACAGCAATAACAGCCTTGCAGAACTTATACAGGGAGTCTAGGCATGTAGACTCGCTCATATGGATGTACTCGTCAATGAGATCACCGGGCACTCCGTATGCAAGCATTCGGATGGCGGCAGTGCATTTATGATAAGAGGAGAAACCAATCTTTCCAACGGCATCCTCTTTGCACTCGAAATAGTCATCGTAGCCGACCACCCCCTCTCTAATACGGTTGAAAAGATGCCTACTCATATGGAAACGGCGGCGGAATTTCTGATGTTTGAACAACGGATTTGTTGTATCAAAGTAGTCCTTGCAAAGAAGGAGATGCCCGCTCTCTCGGTTGTGATTCAACACCGGAAGGTGGCCCGGAATGGAGCCACGGAACAACGGCCGCTGGCTATTGAGGTGGTGATGGACCAACACAGCATCCAATATCTCATCATCGTCATCGGACGACGAATCGTCGGAATCGCAAAGAAAATTGTAAAAAAAGAACTCGTCAGCGGAGTCCATTGTGTACCTTGGCAAACTGTCGAACAACTTGCGGGCGTCGACGAAGGAGACGGCCGACGAAGGGAGTCGTGGCGCACACGGACCAGCTAGCTGCCCTGCCGGCGTCCGACGAGCGTGCCGGCGAGGATCTGGCCGGGGCGGCGAGGTTCCCCAGCGGCAAGACGGCGGTGGCGGGCGACGTGGGAGGTGGCGGCATTGCTGAGCGGATGTTGCGGCGCCGGCAGCTGGCAGAGTCACTGGAAAAAATGGGCGGCGGCGTCGGCGACGAAGGAGGCGGGCGAGGGTTTGCTGTTGGATGGGGAGAGGCCAATGTGCCACCGACCAGCGGGCCCGGGGGGAGGAGAAGGCGAGCGCGCGCGCGTCCGTCTCGTGTCCGCGCCGACGCAAATCCAGCTCAAAAATGGGTCGGGAATGGGTCGCCCGTGGACGAAAAGCGGACGCGCGTCCGTTTAGGTCGGCGCCGACCCAAACGGACGCCCGCAGACGAAATGGGTCGCCCCGTTGGAGTTGCTCTAAGAACATCACAAATTGAAGAAATCACATAGATGCTTACAGTTATTGGTATGGATTTTCGATCGAGTGATCCTGGATGCCAATGCCCATATCCTTTTCTGTGCGTCTTCCTTGTGTAATTGAAAATTGTGCCCAATTTCAAGTTCTGATGTTCCTGCTTGGAGTATGATCAATCCGCTCAATTGATTGATTTTCTGTCCTTTGGCAGAGTGTGTTCGAGGCTTCCGATTGTTGAATCGATGGAGGCTGGCACTGCGTTCTTCCATCGGTTCTTCTTTCTGCATAGCCAAATCGCTCGTTTTGTAGAGCAGCAAGTGCTGATAACGTGTTTAGAGAGAAACGAGAGAGAGGGAGCAAATGATGGAACAGTTGTTTCATTGATTGAAGATTAGGGTATTTATACCCTCATTACAAGGCAGTTACAAAGGAGGTGGTTGCCAAAACATGGCCACCGACATAGCATGGATTTACAATTAATTAATCTAATTAATTAATTCCTAATATCCTTAACTAGTGATTTCGCCTTTTCTATTGTTTAACGGGAGCTCCTACTCCAAGCCTTCAGCGCCAACTAACCAACTTGGCAGCAGCGCCTTGCTGGGCCAGCCCACGAACACGTAACACCAGTGGACAAAAATTCCTAAAAATAGATGCAGCGCTGAGGATTCGAACTCACCCCTTTGCTTTCTAAAAGCGCTGCGCTAACCACTAGAGCTGGTCAGTAGTACCTCGATAGTAATTAAGGACAATATGGGCTGCGCGTTTCCAAAAATGAAAGTTCACAGATTTTAAAAAAAGTTTGCGATTTTTTTTCAAAAAGAAAAGGTCACGTATTCAAAAAAGTTCACAAATAATGAAAAATGTTTAGAAAATTGCAAAAAGATCATTAATTTAAGAAAAAATCATGAGTTTGAAAAAAGTTCACGGATTTGAAAAAGTTCACGTGAAACAAAAAAGTTCAAGAAAATTGAATAAAGTTCACTAATTTGAGAAAAAAATTCACGAATTTGAAAACAATTTCATCAATGTTTTAAAAAATTTCATCGTTTTTGAAAAAAGTTCATCGAATTTGAAAAATAGTTCATCGGATTTGAAAAAAGTTCATCAATTTTGGAAAATTTTCATCGATTTTTAAAAAAGTTCATGGATTTTGAAAAAAGTTCATCGATTTGGAAAAAAAGTACATCAAATTCCAAAAAAAGTTCATCTAATTTTAAAAAAGTTCATCGAATTTGAAAATAAGTTCATCGATTCTGAAAAAAGTTAATCGATTCTAAAAAAAGTTCATCGAATTGAAAAAAAAAGCGCACTAAAGAAAACAAAGAAAGATGAGAAAAAAGAAAAAATAAAAAAAGAAACCGAGCTGAAGAACGAAGTAAAAAAAGAAGAACGAGCTAACTAATCAGTCACGGGCGGGTATTCTGGTGGCTATAGCCGTGTGCTTGCAACAAGCGCGGCCCGTGTTCGAATCCCCGTCGCCGCACACTTTTTGCACTCCAAAAGCAGGAAAAAGGAACAGAACAGGCCGGCCCAATTAGAAACGCCTGCAGGCGCCCGTTGGCGAACCGGCGCATAAGCGCCAAATAGGATATGCCCTGTTTAACACAGTTTTGTTGGTTAAAAAAAACAGTTTTGTTTGCTTTTCATTTTTGGGCTTCTTTTTCTGTGTTCATTTTCCTTTATTTTTGTTTTTCCTTTATTTCCAATGTGTGAACTTTTTAAAATTCAAAAACATTTTTACAAATGCATGAACCTTTTATCAAATGTATGAAACTTTTCCCAAATTTCGTGACTTTTTTTCCTTTTTTTGTGAACTTCTTTTCAAATCTGTGCATTTTCATTTTCGCAAACTTTTCTATGTCTTTCATTTTTTTCAAATTTGTGAGCTTTCTTAAAAATGTCATGAACTTTCTTCAACTTGACGGAGTTTTTTCCCATAGTCGGGAACTTTTTTATTTTTGCGAACTTTTTTCAAATTAAGAACTTATCCAAGTCGTTGATTTTTTTCAAATTTGTAAACTTTTTAAAAATTTATGAATTTTTTAAAAAAATCATGAGCTTTTTCCAAATTTATAACTTATTTCCAAACTCGTGAAATCTTCCCTAGATTTCATGATTTTTTTTAAAACATGACATTTTTTAAAACCGCAAACTTTTTTAACAAATCCGTGAACTTTTTCTCAATTTTTGAAATTTTTCAGAAAGTCCACTGGCCATCTTGTCAACGGTCATTTTCTTTTTTAGAAAAAAACAAGCAAGCGAGTTGGCGCTTGGCAAGCGACCAGGGGTAGATGGACCATCCCATAGCACGTGCGCGTGAGTGCTTGGTGCCACAAGTGCTACTTTTTTTAGTAAAACCACAAGTGCTACTTAGGAGGTCTCGAATGGGAGCGAGGAAATGAAAGTGGCGACTATTTGGCCCAGCTAGGATCGGTAGATAGAATTTTGGTTCATTTGGTTGCCTGAGTTGCATCAGATTTTTGGCCCGCACAAACATTAAAGTGTCTCTTGTTCTGGCTTTGAAGAAACGCTTAAATTGAGGGAGCAACTAATAAGGGGGGTATCCCTTAGAGGGCTCCCGCATAGGCTAGTTTTTGCCTGGGAACGCGCCAAGTGGTGCGTCCAGTAGCCGCATGTGTCGTGCGCTAGGCGTGCCCTCGAAATTTCTGTTTTTTTTTTCTTTTTTGCACATGTTTCGTGCTTTTATTTAGGTTTTTTGGCTTTCCGGTTTTGGATTGTTCCACCTAGGTTTGCGGGATTACTTTTGAAGCATTGCTTTTCCACGAAGCACGAGCACAATCATGTGCTTCCACTAGAAATACAACTATGCTCCTCCAAAACGTAAAATGTAACACCCCTGTATTAACAACAGTGATCACCCTTGGTTAATGCCATGTTAGCAAGATTAACAGTGCTTAATCATTATTTGCATCATATTGCATTTCAACTCCTAATTCAAACTTCAAATTAAATTCAAAGTGGAAAATAAAAGTTGTTCAAACCAGAAACTAAAATGTCCATTAAATAACAAATAAATCAGAGACAATTCTAAAATTGAAACCAACCTTATTAGAATTGAATAAGTGACTCAAACATTCTCAAACAGTGGCTAAAAACAATATTTGATAACCTTTTTATTAATCCAAAATTATTATGGAATAGTATTTTCCCCAAACCAGTTTTTGGTGTTAGGATATAATGCACTGTGAATTATGGGCTAGGTCTCATATTTTACAAAAACCATTTAGTGTCCAAACAATTTACAAACAGAAAGGAAAAGAGAAAACAGAAAGGAAAATAGAAAACGGCCTAAAGCGCTACTGTGCACTTAGGCCTGCTGGCTACAGCGTCGGCCCAGCCCACCCCGCACCTCCTTCCACCTCGCGCTGTTCATCCCGCGCCGCTGTCGCCGCGCACGCGCTCGCCGCGCCAGGCCCCCCCTCGCCTCTGCTCGACACGCACGCTGCTGCCGCCGCGGACGCCTACAAGGGGCCCCCCCTCGACCCCGCAGACGAACCCTAGCCGCTCCATTCGCCCTCCCCCTCGCTCCCCCGTCGCAGCCGAACGCCGTCGCCGCCATGGCTCCGGCCTAGACGTGGCCACCGGCACCCGTTCGACGCCCCGTCAAGTCCAGGAGCTCCGGCGTGGTCCCCCTCTTCTTCCTCGATACCGGGTTGGGACCGGGAAGCAACGCCGACGCCGCATTCGACCTTGCCTTCGTCTCAGCCACCGCACGACCTCGCCGTCGATCTACGCCAACGGTCCACCCCGAGCCCACTGCCCAGTCCCCACGCCTCCCCGGTGAGCTCCTGCGCGTGACGCGCCCTCCCCTGCCCCCTCTAGCTGCCCGTAGCCACTGCTCCGACGAAGCCTGAACCCACCGCCGCCTCGTTTGCTTGCCGGCGCTTCTCCGGTGACCGTTTGGTCACCCGCGTGTGACCAACGCACTCGCCGCACCGCGTAGGCCACGCTTCGCCCTTTAGATCGCTCGAACGCGCGCCGTTTTGCCGTTCACGTACCTCGCCCGAAGAACCTCGCCGCCGACGAGCTCGTGCTGCTCGACTCCGGCCTCCCCAGCACCTCGTACCGCCGCCATTCGACGCGCGACGTCGAGCCGCGTCGAACGCGCCCAACCCCAACCCCTGAGACCCCCTGTGGAAGAAACCCGAGCCTAGCCCGACGCGCGCCGCCGCGTTTTGGATCGCCGGAGCCAACTCCGGCGCGTCGCCGGCCACAGCTGACGTGGCCTGACGTGTGGGAACCCTGTGTCGTTGACGGGTGGGTCCCGTTGATCTGTTGACCAGGTCAACTGCTCACTGGGCTGGCCCCTGTCTATGACATGTGGGCCCGCCTATTTAATTAATTTAAAATATATAGATAAACAGTTAATTAGTTAATTAAGTTAATTAGTTATATTAACAGTCACTGACTACTGGGGCCCACCCGCTAACTAACCTAATTTAGTTAGTCTAACCCCTCTGTTAGTGCCCCTGTCAATGACCTGTCAGGTTTGACCCTGGTCAGCCGGGTTTGACCTGCTGATGTCGTGGTGATGTCATGCTGACGTTATCATGCACTGTTTTGGATAATTCGAATTTAAATAAATAAATAAATCCAGAAAATGATTAAAACTTTAGAAAATCATATAAATAATCCGTAACTCAGATCGAAAAACTTTGTACATGAAAGTTGCTCAAAACGACGATACGAATCTGAATACGCCCTCCGAATTCCTGTCAGATGCCCCTAACTAGATGAACATGGAACTTTTTGCCTGATTTCAGTAAATGAATAGTGCTCAACTTTAATAAAATAAATCCGAATAAATTCCTAAATTAACTAAATCATTTAGTTAGGCAGTAGAACACCTCTGCATATCATTTAGACATGTCATGCATATTGTTTGCATCTTTACTGTGAATTTATTGTTTCTTCCCCCCTCATTCTCTCTCGATAGACGCCGAGACCGACGCTGACGCAGTTGAGTACGACTACGCTCCAGACGAGCAGCCCGTTGACGACCCCTCTTTCTTGCCAGAGCAACCAGGTAAGCCCCCCCCTTGAGCATCCAGATATCGCCCATTCCATTTCTCCTGCTTGCATTAGATTTTTGCTACTGTTAATGTTTGCTCCTATTCTGATGCATAGCCTGCTTTTGTATCCTGTTTATTGTTACCTTATCTGCCTATGTTAAACTGCTTAGTATAAGTTGGTAGTGAACCATCAGTGACCCCACCACCTTACCCTTGTTGCCCCTGCTTCATCATCGACTACTCGATCAACGTGATCGACGACCAGAGACCGACACATCACCTCACCCCCTAGTTGTACGGCTCTTCATAGTTACTATCGAGTGCCGAGGGTGATACCTCGTAACGCACTCCTGATGAATACTCTGCAGTGTAGCTGTTCGATCGTGGTCATCGAGGGTGATTCCTCCTTCTCCACTTCTGATACGACTCTGTCGTGCAACCCCTCAGTGTGAACCTTGAGGGTGATGCCTCATATGTTCACCCTGTTGTTTTCATCGAGTGGAATCCTCCGAGGGTGATTCCTCGGGTTTCCCCCTTGATGTTATGACACACGGTTATTTTGACCTTTGTTACAGGCGGGTCGACCCTGGTGAGTACCTGCATGGGATTTATGATGTCGGGTGTGCTGGAAGGGCACTCGAGTGTGATATTGTGGCGGAGCTTCAGAACCTCTGATGGTCTCCGCGTGTTACTAAATCAACCTATCGGATTTGGGTATTTGATCTGAGTGGGTCGACGTGCCCTATACGCACTACCACCATGCGGGATAATGGTTTATGGGGCCCTCTGCGTTGTACGTTTCTCCCGAAAGCTCTTCAGACGTCACGATTCACCGTGCGGGCTGATCGCCGGGAATGGGCTAGATACTTCACTGACGAGTTCAGTGTCGCGCCTGCACCCCGGCCAGCCACGCAACGCGCAGGGTGCCCATGGCGATGGCCCAAGACCTCTGGGTGCATAGGATTAGTCCGGCGTGCTGACCTCTCTGCTGAGCCTAGGTAGGGCGTTGCTTCGTGTCGATCTCCCGAGGCCGGGTATTACCCAGCAAGTGTGTCCGGCCAGAGTTGATTGAGCGTGTTGGGTAACAGTAGTGCACCCCTGCAGGGAAGAACATCTATCGATAGCCGGTCCTACGGTAAAGGACGCTCAGTTTGTGTATCCCGATCTACTACTTGAACTGGATACTTGTTACTTAATTGAAGCTTCGAGATCGCTTCCTCGCAGGGAGTCGAGGAAGGATCGCTAGGCTTTGCCTCAACATGTTTGCTTAATAAAATGCTATTCTACTCTCTTCTATTGTTGCAAGATGGTGGCTTCGTGAAGATGTTTGAAGATGCTAGTCTTCGATAGGACTAGGCCTTCTCTCTATTCTGGCATTTCTACAGCCCAGTCCACATATACAGCTTTTCCCCTTTGATAATGTTGCATATGTAGTGTAGATCCTTGCTTGCTGAGTACTTCGGATGAATACTCATGGTTGCTTTGCTTCCTCTTTTTCCCCATATTCCCCTACTTGATGATACAACAGACGATGGAGCCCAGGAGCCAGATGTCCCAGCAGGAGCTTACTACCAGATGGGTCCAGACGACATTTACTACTGGACCGAGCCAGCCGACCAGGAGTAGTTCGGAGGCTCCCAGGCAGGAGACCTACGCCTTTCGATCTAGAGTCGTTGTTTGTGCTAGCCTTCTTAAGGCAAACCTTGGCTAACTATGTCTGTACTTAGATATTATTTGTATGACTTACTTATGTATTTGGATCCTCGTGATCCCTGGTCTGTAATATTGTGGATCTCCGTTTATTTGTGTTAGAGTTGTGTTGTGATATCTTCCCGTGAATCCTTGTGCTTGATCATGCACGTTTGCGTGTATGATTAGTGTACGATTGAGCCGGGGGTGTCACAAGTTAGTATCAGAGCCGACTGCATGTAGGAAGCCCCCTTCCAACTCCTTGGCCGAAGTTGAGTCTAGAAATCGAAAAACTATTTTACTAACTTGGCTGTGTGGCTTACGGGCCCACGTCGCCAACTGGGTGGTATTAGGATCTTTTATTCCTCGTCTATACTCTGGGACTCTGATCTCTCTTCCTTTCAGGTTAAATAAATTTTACTAACGCCGACACTTAGGATCTCGTAAATCCCGTCTACCCGGAGAGCTGGATATCTATGCGATTTCCCTGTCATTGATCTGATTAGACTGATAATCATTTTCCTTTCCGTTGTTTTGTTTAACCTTTCTCTTCGAGATTGGTTATACTTCTCTTTGTCATTTGACAATCATGCATTTCCTCTGTTTCAGATGGATCGTTTGTTTCCACCACGTCCTACGATGCAGCTTGTGCTTCGCACTTGGGCTCGTGATGCTCCTGGTTTTCCGGCTGTCCTGATCGCCCTCCTGACTAGACTGGGCTACCGCTGGTACCCCGAGTACATGGTTTACGAGGATTATCGCGAGTTCAACCAGGAGCAGTACCATGCTGATGTTCGTATCTATGATCGGCAGGACAACTCAGACACTGAGCTACACCTTTTCCACGGTATCGGCGTGACGATTGAGATGGCAGTCCATGATGCCGCCTACTCTGTTGTCGCACGTCTCCGAGGAGAGCTCAGCACTAGCTTGGATGCCTATGAGTTCTGCTACATTTCGTATGCCCCTGTTGGAGATGCTACCGGATACTACACAGCTATCTGTGCTCCGTACGAGCCTCGTCGTTACGACCAGCAGGTTCTGATTCAGTGCACTCAGGCTCTGGATCACACTGTTCGGGCTCTCACCATCGAGCTATTTGCCACTCGGGCACGCCTCTACGATGCTATGACGCAGTTGCTATCAGCTGTTCGTGCAGAGATACATCCGGAGTACATCCTTTACCCGCGCAGGACTCAGATGCCTGCTGGCATTGATTGGCCTGCTGTGGGAGGTCACACACCTGCACGTGGACCTCTTCTTTCAGTTCGAGACCGGATTCTGCATCAGAGTGCACATGGAGCGCAGGATCCTTCCGCGACGAACATTCGTCGTCCGCACTTGCAGTTACCCCGTATCGGTGGTTCTTCCCGACGTTGATGTAGCCTTCGCTATGTCGCATTGTTGTATCCCTCCACTGCGTGCCTGCGTGCCGCCTAAGTTGTCTAGCTTACCTTCATGCTGTTATAACGCTGGTCTGTAACTGAACTGATGTATGGATCTGTATGTCTTAGTTGGCTACTGTTAAGTATCTATTATGCTGCTTAATTGTTGTCGTGACCGGCAAGATGACACCGTTCTCCCTACTCTCGATCGACCCTCTTCACAGTTCCACAGGATCGGAACCTGACTCTCCCGTACAACATTGATTCCGAAATATTCTTTGCACCTGACTTTGTGTGTTAGCCAAATGTGTCATGTTCAGCGTCAACATTTTGAGCTCTTCCGAGTTGTTAATTGAATTCATGGTGAGCAATGCCATCCTTGCCTCTCACCGATCTGTGTTAACATCGTCAAACTCTTTGGCTACCTACCCACGCATTGATGTTAACCCCGAGCGAGTTCAGGCCATTCTTGACTGGACTCCACCGAAAAATGTTAAGCAAGTCAGAAGTTTTCTCGGACTCGCTAGTTATTGCCGTCGCTTCGTTGAAAATTTCTCAAAGATTGCCAAGCCCCTGACTAATTTGCTTCACAAAGGCGTTAAATTTGAGTGGACAGACAAATGTCAGGAAAGTTTTCAAACACTCAAAGACAAACTGACCTCTGCCCCAGTACTTGCTCCTCCAGATTCTCGTAAAGATTTTGTGATCTATTGTGACGCCTCCCGTGAAGGATTAGGCTGTGTCCTAATGCAAGAGCGTAAAGTGATTGCTTATGGTTCTCGACAGTTGCGTCCGCATGAAGAGAACTATCCCGTACATGATCTAGAACTAGCTGCTGTCATCTATGCATTGCAGTTGTGGCGACATTACCTTCTCGGTAATCGTTGCGAGATCTACACGGATCATAAAAGTCTAAAATACTTGTTCACTCAGCCATCTCTGAACCTTCGTCAACAAAGATGTATGGAGACCGTTGCAGACTTTGACTTGGGTATTTCTTATACACCAGGCAAGGCTAATGTAATGGCAGATGCCTTGAGCCGCAAGTCATATTGCAACCACCTCCAGGTTCACAAAGTTCAGCCTTCGCTTGTTGAAGAATTCAGAAAGCTGAACCTCCATATTGTTCCACCCGGTGCACTCGCTCCCCCTCCTCCCGAGTGCCGCAAAATGAACCTCCACGTTGTTTCACAGGGTTCTCTCAATACCCTGGTTGCTAAACCAGATCTCGTGGACACCATCAAATGGCTTCAGAAGGCTGACAATGAAGTCCAGAAGATTAAACGCTATCTAGCAAAAGGAAAGCCCTCATTCTTCACTGTTGATGATGATGGCACCTTATACTTCAAAGGCCGCCTAGTGGTGCCGAGTAAGGAGAAAAACCTGGACAAGACTAAGGACGTTATGAAAGAAGCTCATGACACTCCTCTGTCAATTCATCCCGGTAGCACCAAGATGTACCAAGATATTCGTCAGAGATTCTGGTGGTCGAACATGAAGCAAGACATTGCACGCTATGTTGCTGAATGTGATGTTTGTCGTTGTATCAAAGCAGAACATCAAAGACCTGCTGGAACTCTGCGACCTATCTCTATTCCTGAATGGAAATGGGACCATGTTGAAATGGACTTCGTCACTGGATTTCCCAAATCGCAGAAAGGTAATGATGCTATTCTTGTCGTCATTGACCGGCTTTCCAAGGTTGCTCACTTTCTGCCAGTTAAGGAGACAATCACTGCTAGTCAGTTAGCAGACCTGTATGTTTCCCGAATTGTGTCACTCCACGGTGTTCCGTTGGGGATCAGTTTTGATCATGGCAGTCTCTTTACCTCAAGATTCTGGAAAAGTTTCCAAGAAGCTATGGGAACTCATCTGTCCTTTAGCACCGCTTTCCACCCTCAGTCTCAGGGTCAAGTCGAACGAGTTAATCAAGTGCTCAAAGATATGCTTCGAGCTTGTGTCATCTCCTTCGGTAAGAAATGGGAAGAATCTCTCCCGTATGCCAAATTCTCTTACAACAATAGCTATCAAGCTAGTCTGAAGATGGCACCGTTTGAAGTTCTATACGGACGAAAGTGTCGAACCCCTCTGAATTGGTCAGAAACTGGGGAACGCTCACTCTTCGGACCGGACATAATTCAACAAGCTGAAGAAAAAGTCCGCATTATCCGTGAACATCTGAAAACTGCTCAGTCTCGTTAGAAGAGCAACTATGACCGAAAGCACCAGGAAATGGTCTATCAACCTGGCGAGCAAGCTTACCTTCGCGTCACTCCATTGAAAGGCACTCATCGGTTCGGAATCAAGGGCAAGTTAGCTCCTCGCTACATTGGCCCGTTCCGCATTCTTGCCCGTCGAGGAGAAGTGACATATTAGTTGCAATTGCCACCTAATCTTTCTCAAGTACATGATGTCTTTCATGTATCCCAACTTCGTCGCTGCTTCAAGGATCCTATTCGAGCTGTGGATCATGAAATGCTTGAATTACGGGCAGATCTGTCTTATCCAGAATATCCCATCCGTATTCTTGATCAAGCTGAGCGTCGAACTCGTCAGAAGGCAATCAAATTTCTTAAAGTTCAGTGGTCGAATCATTCTGAAGATGAAGCCACTTGGGAACGCGAGGATCGTCTTCGCGAAGAATACCCCGCTTTCTTTCAGTCTTCCTCTTAATTCTCGGGACAAGAATTCTTGTTAGATGAAGAGAATTGTAACACCCCCTGTATTAACAACAGTGATCACCCTTAGTTAATGCCATGTAAGCAAGATTAACAGTGCCTAATCATCATTTGCATCATATTGCATTTCAACTCCTAATTCAAACTTCAAATTAAATTCAAAGTGGAAAATAAAAGTTGTTCAAACCAGAAACTAAAATGTTCATTAAATAACAAATAAATCAGAGACAATTCTAAAATTGAAACCAACCTTATTGGAATTGGATAAGTGACTCAAACATCCTCAAACAGTGGCTAAAAACAATATTTAATAACCTTTTTATTAATCCAAAATTATTATGGAATAGTATTTACCCCAAACCTGTTTTTGGTGTTAGGATATAATGCACTGGGAATTACGGACTAGGTCTCATATTTTACAAAAACCATTTAGTGTCCAAACAATTTACAAACAGAAAAGAAAAGAGAAAACAGAAAGGAAAATAGAAAACGGCTTATAGCGCTACTGTGCACTTAGGCCTGCTGGCTACAGCACCGGCCCAGCCCACCCCGAACCTCCTCCCACCTCGCGTTGTTCATCCCGCGCCGCTGTCACCGCGCGCGCGCTCGCCGCGCCAGGCCCCCCTCGCCTCTGCTCGACACGCACGCTGCTGCCGCCGCGGACGCCTACAAGGGGCCCCCCTCGACCCCGTAGACGAACCCTAGCCGCTCCATTCGCCCTCCCCCTCGCTCCCCCGTTGCAGCCGAACGCCGTCGCCGCCATGGCTCCGGCCTAGCCGTGGCCACCGGCACCCGTTCGACGCCCCGTCAAGTCCAGGAGCTCCGGCGTGGTCCCCCTCTTCTTCCTCGACCCCAGGTTGGGACCGGAAAGCAACGCCGATGCCGCATTCGACCTCGCCTTCATCTCAGCCACCGCACGACCTCACCGTCGATCTACGCCACCGGTCCACCCCGAGCCCACTGCCCAGTCCCCACGCCTCCTCGGTGAGCTCCTGCGCGTGACGCGCCCTCCCCTGCCCCCTCTAGCTGCCCGTAGCCACTGCTCCGACGAAGCCCGAACCCACCGCCGCCTCGTTTGCTCGCCAGCGCTTCTCCGGTGACCGTTTGGTCACCCGCGTGTGACCAACGCACTCGCCGCACCGCGTAGGCCATGCTTCGCCCTTTAGATCGCTCGAACGCGCGCCGTTTTGCCGTTCCCGTACCTCGCCCGAAGAACCTCGCCGCCGACGAGCTCGTGCCGCTCGACTCTGGCCTCCCCAGCACACCGCACCGCCGCCATTCGACGCGCGACGTCGAGCCGCTTCGAACGCGCCCAACCCCAGCCCCTGAGACCCCCTGTGGAAGAAACCCGAGCCTAGCCCGACGCGCGCCGCCGCGTTTTGGCTCGCCGGAGCCAACTCTGGCGCGTCACCGGCCACCGCTGACGTGGCCTGACGTGTGGGACCCCTGTGTCGCTGACGGGTGGGTCCCGTTGACCTGTTGACCAGGTTAACTGCTGACTGGGCTGGCCCCTGTCTATGACATGTGGGCCCCGCCTATTTAATTAATTTAAAATATATAGATAAACAGTTAATTAGTTAATTAAGTTAATTAGTTATATTAATAGTCACTGACTACTAGGGCCCACCCGCTAACTATCCTAATTTAGTTAGTCTAACCGCTCTGTTAGTGCCCCTGTCAATGACATGTGGGTCCCACTGGACCCACCTGTCAGGTTTGACCCTGGTCAGCCGGGTTTGACCTGCTGATGTCGTGGTGATGTCATGCTGATGTCATCATGCACTGTTTTGGATAATTCAAATTTAAATAAACAAATAAATCCAGAAAATGATTAAAACTTTAGAAAATCATATAAAATAATTCGTAGCTCAGATCGAAAAACTTTGTACATGAAAGTTGCTCAGAACGATGATACGAATCTGAATACGCCCTCCGAATTCCTGTCAGATGCCCCTAGCTAGATGAATATGGAACTTTTTGCCTGATTTCAGTAAATGAATAGTGCTCAACTTTAATAAAATAAATCCGAATAAATTCCTAAATTAACTAAATCATTTAGCTAGGCAGTAGAACACCTCTGCATATCATTTAGACATGTCAAGCATATTGTTTGCATCTTTGCTGTGAATTTATTGTTTCTTCCCCCCTCCTGCTCTCTCGATAGACGCCGAGACCGACGCTGACGCAGTTGAGTACGACTACGCTCCAGACGAGCAGCCCGTTGACGACCCCTCTTTCTTGCCAGAGCAACTAGGCAAGCCCCCCCCCCCCCCCTTGAGCATCCAGATATCGCCCATTTCATTTCTCCTGCTTGCATTAGATTTTTGCTACTGTTAATGTTTGCTCCTATTCTGATGCATAGCCTGCCTTTGTAACCTGTTTATTGTTACCTTATCTGCCTATGTTAAACTGCTTAGTACAAGTTGGTAGTGAACCATCAGTGACCCCACCACCTTACCCTTGTTGCCCCTGCTTCATCATCGACTACTCGATCAACGTGATCGACGACCAGAGACCGACACATCACCTCACCCCCCCAGTTGTACGGCTCTGCATAGTTACTATCGAGTGCCGAGGGTGATACCTCGTAACGCACTCCTGATGAATACTCTGCAGTGTAGCTGTTCGATCGTGGTCATCGAGGGTGATTCCTCCTTTTCCACTTCCGATACGACTCTGTCGTGCAACCCCTCAGTGTGAACCTTGAGGGTGATGCCTCATATGTTCACCCTGATGTTTTCATCGAGTGAAATCCTCCGAGGGTGATTCCTCGGGTTTTCCCCCCCTTGATGTTATGACACACGGTTACTTTGACCTTTGTTACAGGCGGGTCGACCCTGGTGGGTACCCGCATGGGATTTATGATGTCGGGTGTGCCGGAAGGGCACTCGAGTGTGATATTGTGGCGGAGCTTCAGAACCTCTGATCGTCTCCGCGTGTTACTAAATCAGCCTATCGGATTTGGATATTTGATCTGAGTAGGTCGACGTGCCCTATACGCACTACCAGCACGCGGGATAATGGTTTATGGGGCCCTCTGCGTTGTACGTTTCTCCCGAAAGCTCTTCAGACGTCATGATTCACCATGCGGGCTGATCGCCGGGAATGGGCTGGATACTTCACTGACGAGTTCAGTGTTGCGCTTGCACCCCGGCCAGCCACGCAACGCGCAGGGTGCCCAGGGCGATGGCCCAAGACCTCTGGGTGCATAGGATTAGTCCGGCGTGCTGACCTCTCTGCTAAGCCTAGGTAGGGCGTTGCTTCGTGTCGATCTCCCGAGGCCGGGTATTACCCAGCAAGTGTGTCCGGCCAGAGTTGATCGAGCGTGTTGGGTAACAGTAGTGCACCCTTGCAGGGAAGAACATCTATCGATAGCCGGTCCTACGGTAAAGGACGCTCAGTTTGTGTATCCCGATCTACTACTTGAACTGGATACTTGTTACTTAATTGAAGCTTCGGGATCGCTTCCTCGCAGGGAGTCGAGGAAGGATCGCTAGGCTTTGCCTCAACATGTTTGCTTAATAAAATGCTATTCTACTCTCTTCTATTGCTGCAAGATGGTGGCTTCGTGAAGATGTTTGAAGATGCTAGTCTTCGATAGGACTAGGCCTTCTCTCTATTCTGGCATTTCTGCAGCCCAGTCCACATATACAGCTTTTCCCCTTTGATAATGTTGCATATGTAGTGTAGATCCTTACTTGCTGAGTACTTCGGATGAGTACTCACGATTGCTTTGCTTCCTCTTTTTCCCCATATTCCCCTACTTGATGATACAACAGACGATGGAGCCCAGGAGCCAGATGTCCCAGCAGGAGCTTACTACCAGATGGGTCCAGACGGTACTTACTACTGGACCGAGTCAGCCGACCAGGAGTAGTTCGGAGGCTCCCAGGCAGGAGGCCTACGCCTTTCGATCTAGAGTCGTTGTTTGTGCTAGCCTTCTTAAGGAAAACCTTGGCTAACCATGTCTGTACTCAGATATTATTTGTATGACTGACTTATGTATTCGGATCCTCGTGATCCCTGGTCTGTAATATTGTGGATCTCCGTTTATTTGTGTTAGAGTTGTGTTGTGATATCTTCCCGTGAGTTCCTGTGCTTGATCGTACACGTTTGCGTGTATGATTAGTGTACGATTGAGCCGGGGGCGCCACATAAAAGCACCGTTGTACTTCCTGAAAGAATAAGAATAACAGTTGTGCATCCCAAAAAGAAAAACAGCATAGCACATGCTTTCATGAAAAACACAGTTGCGCATCCCGAAAAAGAAAAGCACAGATGTCCTTCCCCGAAAGGGGTTCTCAGCCCGGGAGTTGACGTGGTGAGAGGCCTCTTAGCCAGGACACCGCCAAGCCTATTTAATGTTGGCACACGAACGGGCATGAGCCGATTTGAATGCGGTACATAGTCATGTTTCTTTTTCTGTTTTCTTTTTCCTTTTATTGCTTTTGTGATTATTTTTTCCTTTTTATCAACGTATGAACCTTTTTCCAAATTTCATGAACTTTTTTTTTTGTGAACTTCTTTCAAAATCTGTGAATTTTTTTTCACAAACTTTTCCAAGTCTTTGAATTTTTCAAATTTGTTGACATTTTTCAAAATTTCATGAACTTTTTTCAAATTGACGGACTTTTTTCCCATATTCGTGAACATTTTAATTTTTTTTGTACTTTTTTGAAAGTAGGAACTTTTCCCAGTCTTTGAATTATTATTTTCAAATTCATAATTTTTTTAAAAATTTGTGAACATTTCTTAAAATTTCATGAGCTTTTTACAAATTTAGAACTTATTTTCAAACTCGTAAACTTTTTCCAAAAATTTTATGGTTTTTTTGAAAATCATGAACTTTTTTAAGACTGCAAACATTTTTAACAAATTCATTAATTTTTTCTCAATTTTTGAACTTTTACAGAAAGTCCACTGGTCGTCTTGTCAACAGTCGTTTTCGTTTTTTAGGAAAAAAGAAGGCCAACAAGCTGGCACTTGGCGAGCGACCGTTGGTAGCTGGGCCGGCCCATAGCACGTCCGTGTGAGTGCTAGCTGGGGTTGCTGTCACAACATGTGCTACTTAGGAGGTCTCAAATGGGAGTGGGGTAGGGGAAGGGAGGATAAGGGCACGGGGAAATGGAAGTGGCGACTATTAGGCCCAGCCAGGACCCCTAGATAGAATTTTTGTACATTTGGTTGCTTGAGTCGCATCAGATTTTTGGCCCGTAGGAACCTTGAAGCATCTATGGGCCTGGCTTTGAAGAATCGTTCGAATTGTGGGGGCAACTAATAAAGGGGTGTCCTTAGAGGGCTCCCGCATGGGTCAGTATTTTGCTTGCGAACGCGCCAAGTGGTGCGCCCAGTAGCCACCACGTGTCATGCGCTGGTGTACCCTCAAGATTTTGGTTCTTTTCTTTTTCTGCACGTGTTTCGTGCTTTTATTTAGGTTTTGATTTTTTTTTTGCTTTTTTGCTTTTTTATTGTTTCCCTAGGTTTGCAGATTTTTTTTTGAAGTGGTGCTTTTTTGTGATGCGAGGGAAAAGTGAAATTGTGCTCCCAAAAAGGGGAAAAGCACAGTTTTTTCTTCTGAGAAAGATTAACACAATTGTGCCTCCCAAAAGGAAAAGAGCATAGCACATGCTTTCATGAGAAACACAGTTGTGCTTTCCGAAAAAGAAAAGCATAGATGTCCTTCCATGAAAGGGGTTCTCAACCCAGCAATTGACGTGGTGAGAGGCCCCTTAGCCAGGACACCGTCGCTTGTTTAATGCTGGTAGGCAGACGGACATGAGCCGGTTTGAATGTGTACACAACCGTCCAACCCCGCCCGGACAAGCGTCTCTAGCATCGGAACATGCCCCGAGACTAGGTGATGCTCTCGGTCGACGCGTCGCTTCAATGCTGGTTCCAGTGAGAAATCGTGTCCACTTTGAGCCGACATGAATGCGATGCAGGGCCCTCTGGCCCTACATGAATGCGCAGCAATCGCTTCACGTGCAAGAGGTTTTTGGATGGGTCCGGGTGATGGACACGTAAGTGTTAGCGGTCCAGATGCCCGCAAAGCCCACCGTTTGCAAGAGTTTTTTTTTTTTTTTTGAGGGGACACTCTTGTTCGTTTACTGGATCGTGAAGTCTTGGCACTTTATCTCTGGATCGTGAACTCCGGCACTCACGTGCTTAATTGATCAATAACCGAGTGACTAGACAAGTGAACCACCAACTGACTTTTAACAGGCGTGTTGTTTTGGACTCACGCTAGCTAGGACTCGGCCAGGAAAAGGAGGCGTGGAGTACGCTGTATCGCATGAGTGTCGCTGTCGCGGACCCAGTCTGGTCGTAGAAACTAAGTGGATCCTACCGACTCCACCACAAGGCTAGCTGCGATGAAAGGCCAAGTCCCACTCGACGACCGCGAGCGTTGTGCATGTGCCCGGCGGCTACTCCATGCTCGCGTCGCGTCACCCTCGCGCGCCGGATGATCCATCGACGAGTCCACGCGACCGTCACCGCAGCCGCTCCAGTCGCGTCGCCGAGAGATGGAGTCTGACTTGGCCAGGCAGCCCCTTCGACCGCGAGTGTACAGACCGCGACCAGGAGGAAATTGTAGCTTTTTTTTTTTGAGGGGGAGGAGGAGGAAATTGTAGCTGTGATGCACGTGCGCGCGTGGACGGACAGGCCAGGTGCGGTGCCACGTCAGGAGTGAGGTCAGGCTATGGCGCTCCTCCTTCGCCGGCGGCCGCCGCACCGCCGTCACGCACGTGCGCAACACATCCATCGACCGACCGGGAAGAGTGGGGTGGAGTGGAGTGCACCGGCCGGCCATTAGCTAGAGCCTGTGCTCTTCTGCTCTGACCCGTAACTCGAACAATGGTAAAAATTTCGGAAGTCTAGGTGTGCACGTGAAGGGGGGCGATGGTGATCACACAGACACACACTCATGGAAACCATTTGGACGATTTGTTTAGCCAATTGAAAAACAAGTCAATTCCCACCTTTCCAGAACGGCACTACCACATGCATGCATGCGCACGGCAACAGATGCAACGTAACCTGCCGGTGGCTGACTTTGACACGAGTGGCAATAACGCATGCGACGGTGCATGAAATGTTTGGTCGTTGGTGATTTTTTTTTCCTTTTTGGTCGTTGGTGATGTGGGTCGTCAACCCCGTCAGAAAGTTTCCATCTTCCATCCATCATGGGCTGGCGTTGACCCGTAATTGCGTATCTCTCCAAGGGCCGGCAATTAGCAGCACGTAGCGGATGGACACCGTTGAAGCTGACCCGTTAAATGTGTGGACTTCGAATGGATAAGTGGCCCTAGGGAAGTCAGCCCTGAAAAGTCAACCGTCAAGGCAACTCTAGGTGCGTACTACCTCCTGTTGAACATCACAGATGATCACAGGATCATCTTGCACAAGATTTGAACCACATCAGAGATAGGAATTACAACAAACACACCTTATGTTGATGACAACATCACTATAATATTCTTGTTAGATGCTGAAGATGCTGCTAGGGCTTCATCAGGGTGAAGCCCCTTCCCTTTTCTTCTCCTGGTTAGTTCTTCCAGGTTGTGGAAGGCGCTGGAGAGGCCCTTCCCATGGCATGCTGTGCTATGCTGGATTGGGCAGCAGAGGCGTATGGCACATGCACTTAGTTCCTTGTCTTGTTTGGGCTTCTCCCCTTTATATATATAGTTATGCACAGTGCCATGGGGGGACCCACCAGTCAGTTGTGTGTGTGTATGTGTATGCCCCCAATTAGGGCATTCTTAGACAAGTTGGAATTGCCAACTTGCTGCTGCCGCACACTTGTTGCTGGCCTCGTAAGTTTGGCCTGGCAGATCAACCAACATTCTCCCCCTTGATCGTAAGGCAAAACTTATAAGCCCATTCCTTAATAAAATGGCATACGAGATAAAAGGATTGCAACGGTCAGTCAGTACCGCAGAACCCAGTTACTACAATATACCACCTTATCTCGAAATGGAACTTCTTTAGCTTAGGAGCTCCATTAACTTAATGCTTATTTGTAAAACTTATGAGCTCATTCCTTTGTTGGAACTTATACGGAGCCAATAAGATACAATGGTCAATTAAGTACCATTGATCTAATTGACCACAGCACATCATTCCATCGAAGGAACAAACCCCTTTAGGTTTGTGGGGAGATGGTGTTGCAATGGTCCCAAGAGTGCAGTTTCTCTTCATATATTCTTATGCATATCCTTTTGCGCGCGCTTTTGGAAAGAAGAGAAATATGTTTTGTTTCCAGAATCATAAATTTGTCCCTTAATGATAGGCTGCCATTTAGTCTTTATGCCGGCAACATTAGAAGGCAAGCCTCTTTAAATGTGATACTTCACTTTAATATCTTTAACATAATACTTTAATCATCAAGACATTAATCTTATATAATGCTCAACACTTATGCCTTAGATTTGATACTTATTTGTTGAGCCTTAAAACTTAATTCATCAAGGCCTTGAACATGTTCGATTCTGGAATTAATCTTTCACGATGTCTTAGGTCTGACAGGTACCTATAGACACGTTACTCGAATAATCTGCACTCTTACATAATGTGTTCCGGGATAAATTCCTTACAGAAATTCCTTACTCTTAAATTTATATGGATTAGGGACATGAATCCATATCTTAAGTACTTAGGGAATTAAGAGCATGCCATAACTTTAATTTGTATTCTTCATGATGTCTTAAAGAGAATTGGGTAAAGCCATTCCACACTATGGCTCCCCCGCAAGGGTGAAACTTTTGTGGATAAAACTTTCGTAAATTCACACCTTGCCAAAACCACAACGGTTCACAACTTGGTGGTCACCTTATATATTAAAACATAAGCATGCAATCCCTTAGTGTGATTTATCACACTTCATTACTTTAGTGCTTACACCAACAAGGCAAAGCTTTTCATAACAACTTTCCAGGGGTCCAGTCCTGGACATATGTCTGCCAGTTATCCCGGTCTCAAAACTTAAAAGGGCACATAATAACTTAAGCATTAGTGACAACATGAGGAAAACTTATTGCCCTTTGAGGGAGTGAACATAAATCTTTAGAATGAACTTTAATACTCCCCTTTATGGACCAATCTTAGTGAATCTTTAAAATGCAAAGAACATCACTAAGATTAATTTAGTACCCCAAGGAAAAACCTCAGGTTTTATGCAATATCCCTATTGTATGTTGTCAACATAATATTGACTAATCATAAATGCCTTATTAAACTTATTTCTTATTGAGCTTTGTACCACTGTCAGATACTCATTGTCTCTAAAATTAGTTAATCATCATAACTGATTCCTTATTATGTAAAAGGAAAACCTTTATGAAATTTCCATCTCTAAAATCTTAAGTTTGGTGACCATATGCCACCTTTTCATAATTTATTCCCTCAACTCCCATTTACACTAAATTTCTTTCAACAAGTCCTTTTGCAAGATGTGTTGCTTAAACTTTAATAGGAACTTTTGCCACGAATTACCTTGGCAATTTGGGAGTTAAGAATAGTTCCTTTAATAATGTCAACAATGGAACTCTTAATTGTCATAAAGCCCTTATAATTTAACTGCTCTCCCTTTAGTTTTTTAATATCATACTCTATTTCAGAGTATCATAATTTTCATTATCCTCCTTTGGTGCTTTTAGGAGAATCATTATGGAGAGCATAATTAAATTCTTTATCTCACTTAGGAGATAAATTTATATGAAATTTATCACTTAATATGGCATAAACATTAGGAGGAACATAATGGCTAATTATATGGCATTAATATTAAAAGAACAATTTAATTGTTCCTGATCACCATAATCATCATGCACTGAGGTAATAATAATAACAATACTCCTAAGAGATGGAGGCTTAAAAAATTTAAATAAAAATGGTACTTAACAAAAACTCAACTTTCATTCGTAATTCTTAGACATAATTCCATAATTCTTAGCATTACTTAAAAGATAGAAAGTAAGAAGTGGAATTTAAAATTTAAACATATCAACATACCTGGGAAGTTCAATTGCTCCCCCTCGAAATGTGGACGGAGCTACTGCTCAACATTTCGACGAACTTCCATAAAAAGTATTCTACTTTTAGAGGAGAAGTCAATAAAACTCATAACATAAATAGACGATAAAGAACGTTATACTTTTGTGCTAATGAAAAAAGTTCCATAGCCTTTAACATTAGCCTCTAGTCCAACTTAAAAAAAACTTCACCTCAAACTTTTTCGTCCATGAGGCCATAATAACATCATACTTATGGTATCCAATTTTCTTATGGATACAAATTTCTTTGAGCTTAATTCCAGTCCACTTTATGCGCTTTATTGTAAATAACATAATAAAGTGAACTCAAAAGCTTCGTAAATTCATCATGTCTTAAACCTTAAATCTTGAGTATTCTTATGATCAATATGATCCCATAAGATTTTAAGAAGCCATTCAAGCTACTTCATTAATGCCAGAAACAACTTCATTATGACAGGACTAGGAAATTACTCCCCAGATCCTTATTGGCATACTCCCCCAGAATCCTTACTGGGTTTTGCTCCCTTAGATGTTGATAAACAAGAAGCCTATCGGATTCTTGTTAATACCTCAATAATCAAAGTTTCTTTAACGGGAGCTCATTGGATTTTCATTATGCATGACCTCATGAAAAATAATATATATACATAAACTTAAATCATTATTTATGAGAAAACATTAAATCAACCGAAAACATTATGGCTGAATTGAAAAACACTAGCAATAGGGATAAAATGCATGATCACAAATTTTGATAGTGATCATACAAAACATAATTCCTCATGTAAACATTAATCTTTAGGGAATGACACATGTATCCAATCAACTTTGGTCAGAATGAATTCACGTGTCACAACTTTATCCCAAAATAACATTAAATCTGCAACTAAAATTTCCGTTTGATTCCACCTTAATTGGAGATGACTTAATGATCATGATAATGAACACAGAAGCTTATAGCTTCAGGAATTAATTGACCTAGGAATTAATCAGATGATTTATGGCTATAACTAAAACTTAATGAATTTATATGTATATATAGCCATGAATCATATCATTTATTAGAGGCACTTAATTGCGGAAGCATACAATTCAATTGTAAGTACAAGTTCACAATAACTTAATAATCAATTAATTGGTCTATATCCTTTATTCAATTCCCCAAAAGTACCTTAATGTTTGTGGCCTGTTTCAAAATTTTGTCCAAAAGCCTTATGTATTAGAATTCTTTTCCCAGATCATAAACTTCTTTTGTTGATATGATCCACATCAGCTTTGGCCAGAAGTGTATCATAACAACAAAATTTTGTGATCAAGTATTCATTAATCAGCTTTGGCCAGAATAACAAATACCAGTCTCACTTTATGGCCTCTTTAAACTTCTTTTACTGATCCAACTCACATTAGCTTTGGCCAGAAGTGAGCAAGAGCAATAAAATTTCGTAGTCAGATATTCATCAACCAGCTTTGGCCAGGATGACAAACATCAACCGCACTTAATTAAAATCATGTCACTTTATTCTTATTTTATTGGACTTGTCCACATCAACTTTGGTCAGAAGTGGGCAAGAACAATAAAATTATGTAATCATGTACCCACCAAACAGCTTTGGCCAGAATGGTAAACATAGGCCACCCTTAATTGATTAGAGACATTCAATAAAACAGCCTCATTAACTATGTATGGCTTAAGGACAAAATTTCTTTAGTGGGCAATTAATTATGACAATCCATGGTTTTGTAGAACATACCCATGAAAAGTCAGCATTAGGTATTTTTATACCCACAAGTTTAGTCATAATTTAGATCAAAAGGCCACTTGATTTCTTAAATAAATCAATCATTGATTGAATTGTGGGGAGCATCATTAACATGAAGGCCTCCTTCAAAAAAGACACATTATTTGAGCAACAAACCTTAATTATTTTTTAGGGCCATTTCATAATTGGCATAATTGCTCATAAAGAGCATAAAGGCCCCAACTTAATTTAGTTGCTCAAAACATTATTTAATTGAGGCCGCATTAAAATTAAAATCTTAAAGCTCTCTAATATGGAATTAATTAGAGAAGCACATCTTAAACCTTAAATAGAATATCATTACTCTAAAATCAAGACATGATAAAATGCCTTGAAAAATTAATCATAGTAATAATTGTTTTTTAAAGAACATTGAAGATAATACAATACCATAATAATTATTAATTATGGCATAAGGATGTAGTAATAATTATCATGACCTTAAAAAGCCCTAAATGGAAAATAACTAAACATAAAAACATAATGGCACAAATGATTTTAGCATGGCATAACATGATATTAAAATATAACAGGAATTAAAATACCTAAAGAATTAAATTGCCAAAAAAATAACATAATAATTCCTGCATCAAATTCAGCTCCAAAAATAAATAAAAATATTTACCTTATCACAGAAAATTCAACCATTATTAGGAAAAATACTTTGCATTTTTCCTAAGTAATTTATGCCCATAACAGAGAATTTAGCCCAACACATTTTATTTTTTGGGGGATAAGAATCACTGCTGAGCTGGGCCAGATAGGCTCCAGCCAGCCCAGCCAACCCCTCTGGCTCCCCCTGGTCTCTACTGCAGTTTGTTAGCAACTACCATTCTTCAATAATTTCTAAAATAATATATAAATAGTTACCAAGTGATGGATATCCTTTCCATGGTTCACAGCGTGTTAGCCACTTGATCATACTAATTATGTTCCAGAATTAATTGGACCTGTTGTGTTTAGAAGATTGTATCTTTCCTGTTTGATTTACTCCTTGAATATTTTTTATGTATCGGATATAAACAACAATGGGCTTAGATCTTAATTTTCAATTTTGTTAATTTAGATTTTGCATGGAAGATAGCTTATACAATGTGACTTTACGATGCATTTTATCTATGATGGGATGTGATGAATGTCAATCTGCTGTTTCATAGGTCACATGTTATTTAGATTTTACATGAGAGATAGCTTATACAATGTGACTCTACAATACGGGTTATCTTTGATGGGATGGGATGAATGTCAATCTGTTGTTTCATAGGTCACAGGTTATATAGATTTTGCATGGAAGATAGCTTATACAATGTGACTCTACGATATGTTTAATCTTTGATGGGATGGGATGAATGTTAATCTGCCATTTCATATGTCACAGGTTATTTAGATTTTGCATGGAAGATAGCTTATGATAATGTGACTCTACGATACATTTTATATTTGATGGAATGGGACGAATGCCAGTCTGTTGTTTCATGGTCACAATGCATTATTCTACTATGGTAGGTTCTTCTATTTTTACACACAATTATATGTGTACTTTTTCTCAAAAATAAACTATCCATATACTTGAATGAAAACAAATTCAAAACTTTTGTTGTGAGCATACTTGCACATCCATATTTAATACGGATGATATCTATCGGGCCTATAGACTATATAGTACTTCCTCCATTCTGAAATAATTGTCGCTCAAAAGGATGTATTAAACGTATATTCAGTACTTAGTACATTCGATTGAGATACAGTTATTTCCGGACGGAGGGAGTACATGATAGATAATGAGTATTGACTGCAAAGAGACAGCCAACACAATGTGAGATAAATATATAGCTAGACTACAATGCATGCTAGCTAATCCGTAAAGATATGCGGTATTATAGCTTAGGTAGTGCACTTATTATTATTGTCAGAAACCCTTTTCCTTTCCTGAATATGCAGGTTGGGGAAGAGTTTTTTGGTATTCTAAAGCTCATCTTCAGGTTCATTACATGTGCCAAACGCATGGTTGCTGCTTTCGAAGTAGATGATATCTTTCTCTAGGTCTATATACTTGAAACATTGTAATTTGTATTGTTCAAATTATACTATATAATCTCGATGCTATGAGGTTCCATATTTGTGCTATAGGTAGCTTCAGGGCATGAACATATCCTCCTTGTCGTGGAATTGTCACGGCAGATGTCCTAATGAAAGGACTTAGTTGTGGAGCCATGGCGACGAGGTTAGCTTAAAGGGGTTAAACGGGACAAAGGACACGAGGAGTTTATACTGGTTCGGCCCCTTGCGGTGAAGGTAAAGGCCTAATCCAGTTTGAGGTGGTATTGCTAGGGTTTCGATTACCAGGGAGCGAATAAGCTTTTCCTGGCTTTCTAGCTGTTGTCTTTTTTCTCCCCTAAGCCGCTGCCGGGTCGTCCCCTTATATACATGGGTTGACGCCCTGCGGCCTACAGAGTCCCGGCCGGCTCATACAAACGTGTCCGGCTCGGTGACTTATTTTATATGCCTTACAATACAAGTTTACATATACATGGCGGTTTACACTTACGGGCCTTACGCCGCCTTCGGGTTTGGGCCCTTTAACAAGCCTGTCTTATGAACCGCCATCTTCAATATACTCTTAGGCTTCATTTAGATGAACCGCCATTGGGATGACCCGGCCCCTCTTGGGCGGGTCATATCTAATAGTCATATCCCCAACATTAGGCCCCAGGTTGATTTGAACTTGTTCATGTCAATCTTCTACAGTTAAAAAAATCGCTCTTCATCTTCCTGTGTTATTTGTAATCCGTCATGACGTCATCTCCTGAAATCGCGGTGACCCGCCGTGACGTCACCTGTCATTAATTCTATATATGGCCCAAATCTTAATAAATCTTTTCCTTTACTGAACCTCTGAAAATCGAGGTGTCCGCGCCGTTATATATCCATTTTCTTGTCTCCTCGATTCCCGCGCATGCCACTTATCCTTCCAACCTTATAAATAGGGCCTCGAAACCTTCTATCACACTCTCTCTTTTCCTTCTCGCCTTCTTCTTCCTCCTCGCAGCGCCCCGGCGCACCCGAGCTCCGCTGTCGTCGATCTTCATCCCCTGCTTTTTCCGGCCGCTGCATCGCCCTGAACGAACCAGAACGTTGCGGCACCCCTCCGCTGTAAACCAGCGCCGGTAAGTCCTCCCTTTTCCTCTTCATAGATCTGTGTTAGGGTTTCTCTGTTCGTCGGTGTTCATCACCGTTCTTCCCTTTCTTTCTTAGCTTGCATAATTTTGATCTGAAGACAGTACAAACCTTGCGTCGTAGCAGTTTTAGCACTTGTTTTGCAATATCAGAATATATCCTCATAGCAATAGATCTCATCTAAACATCCCCACTTCTCTGCTGCCGCCACCTTAGGTTTAGATTTTATTCCATTTTTCTGAACAGCTCCAGATCCAATCACATAGCTTTAATCTACAAGACCTGTTTGTCCCAATACTTAGTAAAATTTTCTCTTGTCAGACCTCGAATACCAGTACTTGTCATGGCAGCTTACATCACCGGCTTATAATTACTCATATATCATTAGTCCTCATTTAAGCTGCCATTCTGAATATACACTGTAGCTGTTTAACTTGTGGTTTCGCAAATTGATCTGAACCGGCAAAATTTCCCTTTCCTTTAGGTTTTCTATCTTCATAACGCCGCCAAAGACAGTCTATACATGCAATTGGGTTCCCTCCGTCATCACTGAGAGCTCACTTAAAGACTTTGTCAAAATCGGGTACTTGCTCGCAAAGAATGTTATGCATTACCGTGCTCCTGATCCAGGCGAAGAAAGACCTCAGCCAAAGGACGGCGAAATCATTGTATTCACTGATCACATGAACCGGGGCTTCTCACCACCCGGCTCTAAGTTTTTCCGAGATGTTCTGCACTTCTTCCATCTCCATCCTCAAGACATCGGACCCAATTCTGTGTCAAATATCTGCAACTTTCAAGTCTTCTGCGAAGTATACCTTCAAGAGGAGCCCAGCGTGGAACTCTTTAGGGAATATTTTTATTTAAACCGCTAGAACGAGGCTATGAACGGACCCAGCTTGGAACTTGGTGGAATCTCAATTCAGCGAAGAAGAGACGCCATCTTTCCCTACGCTCGCTTGCCAAGTCACCCCAAAGATTGGAACCAAACATGGTTTTATTGCAAAGACACCTCTCCGGCTGACGAAAATCCGTTGCCGGGTTATCGTGCCCAACGTCTTGACACAAAGCATCATCTTCCTGAAAAGCTCACCGCTGCTGAGCGTAAAAAACTTGCTCCCACCATTGCAAAGGTTAAAGCTCTGCTGGGAAACGGTTTAACTGGCATTGACTTGGTTTGGTGCTGGGTTGCCTGGCGGATCATACCTTTGAGCCGCCGACTCGGCTTAATGTGCACTTATACAGGCAGTACCAAGGATCCATTACGCCACAGCCCCTTGCGTTTAACTGATGACGCAATTACCGATATGGTTAAAACTCTTTTGAACAAAGATTCCGAAGACTGCAGCAAAGTGGGTCTGAACCCTTTCTGCAAACTTAACCCGCCGCCAGATGTGAGTCTTTAACTCATCTTACTTTTATCTCATTATTAAAACATTGTACTAATTCAACTTTGCTAATTTCCACAGGCTAAATCTGATTTCTGGAAGGCAAAATATGACCATGAAGCCGCCAAGAAGGCCAGGGCTGCCAAGAAAGCCGCCAAGAAAACCACCAAGAAGCATAAGAAGAAACCAACTGCCTCTGACATGTTTGATCTAGATGACACCTCTGAGTCGGAGGTAGCCCTTGACTCTCTTGGCTCCTTTTTCAATTATCTTATTAACATTGATTACTCTCAGGATGACACGGGGGCCAGCCAAGCAGTTGAAGAAGAGGTAACTATTATTTCCTCCGACTCAGAGCCTTTGCCAAGACAGAAATTTCGACGAGTAATCCGGAAAGTAAGGTTTTCACACCCCTTAGCTCATTTGGATCCTCACTTTCTTTTGAAGCAACAGCAGCACGAAAGCCGACGCCAGACTCGGAACAGCGGAGGTGAAGAATTGTCTTCCGGCTTACCGAATACTCCAGTTCCACAGAAACGCCAAAATGAGGTCCTTCTAAGCTTAACTTCTCTTTACCCACTGGCGGGTTGCTTTCGCCAGCCACTCAATCCCTCTGACTCAAACTACCAGGAAACCTCTCGTTCTTCCTCTAGCGACTCATCACAGACCCAACTGCCAGCTTTCAAGACTGCCCCTGGGTAACAACAATTACTTTTATTCTTTACCTCTTTATACTCTGATAACTATACTGACCTGTCACAACCCGTGCAGTGGACAAGCAAAGCCTAGCAAGAAGGCCAAAGTTACCAAGCCAACTAAAGCTCCTAAAGTTGTTGAAACGGAGCAGCAAGTCTCTGCACCTGAAACTTCTGAAAAACAGCCAGAAGAACCTGCCCTTGGCGTTCCACCTGAAATTCCTGATCTCTCCATTGATCATACCAACACCGACTCTTTGATCACTGAACCGTCAAGCTCACCTAAGCCGTCAGAGACTCATACTGATGACGTTCTGATCACTGGCTCCGGTTTTATAGAACCGGGAAATCCAACTATCTTGGCAAAACACTCCGCCAAACAAGAGGTTATTGAAAGGCGGAAAGTGAGGTTTGATGTCTCTCACTATGCACAATTGAGCAACAGCGAGATATTGTCTGGCTATCTCAACCAAGTACACTCTAGCCATGATCTTGAAATTGAGATGGTGAAACAAATGCATCAGAAACATGAGGTATGAATTCCTGCTTAAATAAATTATATACATCCTGCCAGCCCCCAAGTCTACTGGTTATGATAAGATTGAATAGGTTGTAGACTTTAGTAGAAATGTGAACATTTGTAGTGAATCCTTCCAAAGTCGGCTTGTTCTGATAACATTGCATCCGTAGCACCCAAGGGCCGGTTTAATCAGCATGAATGAGCCGGTCCTGTTTCCCATTGCTTATAACAGAGAGCTTATCTGTGTAGCCCCCATGAGCCGGCTGTGATTGTTTACAGCACAACCGGGTCATTATAAGATAGTTAGGAGACACGAGCAATATGCATTAGCCCCCAAGTGCCAAGTACTCTTGCTTGCAAAGTGCTTAGGACTTTATTCATATGAATTGTTTGTATAAAGAAATTGTTCGACAGGCATTAGCCCCCAAGTGCCAAGTGTTATTGCTTGCAAAAGACTTGGGACTTATACTCTTGTAATCCTGATATGAATGTGTTGATAAGTCTGTACTTCATATAGGCTGCAACTGCTGAACTTGAATCACAATTGACTGATGCAAAGACCCGACTGGAGAATCAGGAAGCTGAGACCCGGAAGGCCAAATAAAAATTCGAATTTAGCGTGGCTGAGACGGAAAAGATGAAGACCAGTTTTGAGGCAGAGAGAAGCACTTGGGCTAAAGAGAAGACTGCTTTGATACAACGAGCTGAAAAAGCGGAGGCGGCTCTTCAGGAGGTGACCACTGAACTCACCGGTTTAAAACACCATGTATCTCAGATGGTTTCCGCTATCTTTGGTGAGTCACCTTCTTAAACATCAAAAGTGAATCTTTTCCTTGATGGTTATAAACCGCCTCTGACCGATTTATGATTTACTCAGGTCCAAGGAGCAGCAACTTTAACCAAGACATGCTTGTGAAGCTGAAGGCGGTTTACACCCTTGTCGAACAACTGTATACTGGAGCTCAGCGTACACTGGCTACAGTCTCTCCGACTATTCAAGCACCAACTCTTTTGTCAGATGTCTTGAAAAAACTTTGCTACCTGCCAGGATTGATGAAATAAAACGGTCGTCTGCAAGAGCCGGTGCCGTAACGGCCTTGAGCCGGGCCAAGGCATGGCTACCAGAGCTAGACCCGTCTGAGGTAGCTACTGGATATCCAAGCTTAAAAGAGGACGGCACTGCATTTGATCAGAAAGACTTTGCTGCCTGTGTGAAAGAAATACGCCCTCTGGCCAGTCTGATCGCGAATGAGACGGATCTGTCGAAATATCACCCGGCTTACAGCATGGAGAATCAAAAGATGCCTACGCCGGCTTATAAAGTGATGGGTTTAATCCCTCCAATCCGTAAGCATACTTTTGCCCCTGAAGTTGACCCGTCTGGACTTATAGATGATGAGGCTGAATTTCAAGCTTTATGTGGCATTGATTGGTCATCACGCTCCAGACAGTGGTAGAGGACGAAGATCCGGAGAAGGATAATCCAGAAGCCACAAGTCAGCAAGGCCAAGAAGATTGAACCGCTGGGCGGTTTATATTTGATCCGTACGAAAAACACTGGATCTATTGACTCATGGAGTCATGTAATAGGGTAGTGAAACTTTAAACTGTCGTGCCATCATGCATGCTTCTATTTTACGCAACACTGCTGACCTGCCAGTTTAAGAAACCATCACTTTATGCTTATGGCAGCGTGAATTGATGCAGATCTGATTTATCATTACCCTGCACACAAAGAAATTACAAGTGCCCTGGCGGCTTACCGCCGGGCGGGTCATGATACCCAATTGAAGCCACTGGGGATGAATAGTCCATAACCAGGGCCGGTCTGACTACAACGTTGACACAATTTAAATAAAAGGTCATACCTGTGATGTATGCTTTAAACTGCCAGCTTAATAGCTTCATGTGATTAGAGCTATAACTCGAAACATAATACTATTATGCTCTTGGCGACTTAGAGTCTGCATCCTGGTGGGTTGCAGAAACCCGAAAGGTGCTTCAAATATGAGCCGTAAATAGGGCAGCTTGGCCCGATTTGTAAAACCAAATGTCAAAAAATAAGAAATCAAGAATTTCAAGAAAACTCGAGGCTGTTGTAGGCCGCCAAGACAAAGTGTCTTCTTCAATGAAACTAGCCTGAGCCACTGGAAGGTACGTGCTTTCCGTGAGCCGGCACTCACAGTACCCAATCGACATTTGAACCCAGATAAAGTCAGGTCTTGTATAAAGATAGACTTATCAGGAGTACGCGGGGTCAGAGTAGCAGCATGCATGACGGGCCGATTTATCCAAGTTTCAAAGAAGGCGGCTTATGAAGCCTGGATCTATCCTGACTATCTGTAAGTTGTGCTCTCGCATGACAAGCCGCCGTTTGAACCTTAACAAGCTCAAGATCTTTGGTGAATACACAGTAAAAGATTGATTGTTAAGAGTTCGACGGGTCAATCAGGATGACCTGATGGAGTTGAAGCAGCTGGTATACAGGTAGGATGACCCGGAAAGGTTATGTTCTCTTTGGTCGAATACGCCTATGTTTGAACAAGATAACCTGGTCAAGAGGGTAGTCACGCTATGTTCTCTTTGGTCGAATATGCCTATGTTTGAACAGGAAGCCCCCAAGTGACATACTTACGGATTGTGCTCGTCGGGGACCTATGTTTGAGCTGTGCTGTGCATCCAACTCTCTTTGGTCTTTGTAGTTTGGGCGTCAAGCCTCTTAAATGAACAGGTAAGATGATGATAAGGACTCAGCTTCGAAGAAGTGAAACGACAGAGGCCCTGAATTATCAGGGATGCCGGCTTTAATATACTGTCTATAATATATTCATCATCAGACTATGTACATTATGAGAGCCGGTGGCTCAAGTATAGTAGGGCCAAAGATGAGCAATATTCCACGGCCGACGTGTCTCCTCGTCCGACTTACGTGAGTCTTTGTGGTCTCGAACGTCGATAAGATAGTATGATCCATTATGCAGATTCTTGCTGACCACAAAAGGTCCTTCCCAAGGTGGTGATAGCTTATGCATATCTGTCTGATCCTGGATGAGCCGGAGCACTAAGTCGCCTTCTTGAAAGGTTCTGGTTTTGACCCGGCGGCTGTGATAACGACGTAGGTCTTGCTGATAAATCGCTGAACGAGCCGCCGCAAGATCATGCTCTTCATCCAACAGGTCAAGTGCATCTTGACGTGCCTTTTCGTTATCAGCTTCAATGTAAGCCGCCACCCGGGGTGAATCGTGACGGATGTCACTAGGGAGAATCGCCTCTGCTCCATAAACCATGAAGAAAGGTGTGTAACCCGTAGATCTGTTGGGAGTTGTATTGATACTCCATATCACTGAGGGTAACTCCTCCACCCAACAACCCGGTGTTCTTTGCAAAGGAACCATAAGCCGGGGCTTGATACCTCGCAGAATCTCTTGATTAGCTCGTTCCGCTTGACCATTGGACTGAGGGTGAGCCACAGAGGAGACGTCAAGTCGAATATGCTCCCGTTGACAAAATTCTCTCATAGCGCCTTTAGAGAGATTAGTACCATTATCTGTTATAATGCTGTGTGGAAAGCCAAAACGGAAGATCACCTTTTTGATGAATTGAACCGCCGTTGCTGCATCACACTTACTGACCGGCTCTGCTTCAACCCACTTAGTGAACTTGTCAACCGCCACCAAAAGGTGGGTCTTCTTATCCTTGGACCTCTTGAAAGGCCCCACCATATCAAGCCCCCAAGTTGCGAAAGGGCAAGTAGTTGGAATCATCCTCAACTCTTGAGCCGGCACATGAGCGCGGCGTGAAAACTTCTGACAACCGTCACACTTGCTGACCAAATCCTCTGCATCAGCATGAGCCGTCAACCAATAAAACCCATGACGAAAAGCTTTGGCTACGAGAGATTTAGAGCCAGCATGGTGCCCACAATCTCCTTCGTGGATCTCTCGCAGAATCTCATAGCCTTCTTCAGGAGAGACGCAACGTTGAAACGCCCCTGAGACACTGCGATGGTGCAATTCCCCACTAACAATTGACATTGACTTAGACCGCCGGGTTATCTGTCTGGCCAGAATTTCATCCTCAGGTAATTCGCCCCGGGTCATGTAAGCCAAATACAGAACTGTCCAATCAGGAATAGCATGAAGAGCCGCCACCAATTGTGCTTCCGGGTCAGGAACAGCAAGATCCTCCTCAGTAGGTAATTTGACAAAAGGGTTGAGCAAGACATCCAGGAACGTGTTGGGTGGCACCGGCTTACGCTGAGAGCCCAACCGGCTTAAAGTGTCGGCCGCCTCATTCTTCCTGCGATCAATATGCTCGACTTGGTATCCTTTGAAGTGACCCGCAATAGTATCAACCTCTCGACGATAAGCCGCCATGAGTGGATCCTTAGAATCCCAAGTGCCGGAAACTTGCTGAGCTACCAGATCTGAGTCACCAAAACACCTCACCGACTTAAATTCATCTCCTTAGCCATCCGAAGACCGTGGAGCAAGGCCTCATACTCAGCTGCATTGTTAGTACAAGGAAACATTAACCGGAGAACATAAGAAAATTTATCACCTCGCGGGGAAGTCAAGACGACTCCAGCCCCCGAGCCTTCCAATTGCCTGGACCCATCAAAGTGAATAGTCCAATATGTGTTATCCGGCTTTTCCTCAGGCGTTTGCAACTCTGTCCAGCCATTGATAAAATCCACGAGCACTTGGGACTTGATGGCCGTATGAGGCACATACTTCAGACCATGAGGTCCAAGCTCAATGGCCCACTTGGCGACCCGGCCTGTGGCTTCTCTATTTTGGATGATATCCCCTAAAGGAGCAGAGCTGACCACAGTAATGGGATGACCCAGAAAATATTGCTTGAGTTTCCGGCTTGCCATGAAAACCCCATATACAAGTTTCTGCCAATGCGGATACCTCTGTTTGGATTCAATAAGTACCTCGCTGATGTAGTAAACCGGCCATTGAACCGAATACTCCTTGCCTGCCTCTTTCCTTTCCACCACAATGGCCACACTGACAGCTCGGCCATTGGCAGCCACATATAACAACAGAGGTTCCTTATCAATGGGAGCAGCCAGAACCGGCGGCTCAGCCAACTGCTTTTTAAGTGCCTCAAATGCCTCATTAGCAGCATTTCTCCAGACGAAATTATCTGTCTTCTTCATCATCTGATACAGAGGAATAGCCTTCTCTCCCAACCGGCTTATAAACCGGCTTAAAGCTGCAATGCGACCCGCCAGACGCTGAACATCGTTAACACACGCCGGCTTAGCTAATGGCTTTGATCTTCTCCGGGTTAGCTTCAATGCCTCTGTTAGAAACCAAAAAACCCAAGAGCTTGCCTGCTGGTACACCAAAAATACATTTGGCCGGGTTAAGCATCATCTTGTAGACCTGGAGATTGTCAAACGTCTCCTTCAAATCATTAATCAAGGTCTCCTTCTTCCTGGATTTCACCACAATGTCATCTACATAAGCATGAACATTTCGCCCGATCTGATTGTGAAGGCAATTTTGCACACACCGCTGGTAAGTCGCCTGTGCACTCTTGAGCCCAAAAGGCATAGACACATAGCAGAAGTCTCCAAACAGAGTAATGAAAGCCATCTTCTCCTGGTCCTTAACCGCCATCTTGATCTGATGATAACCAGAATAAGCATCCAAAAAACTCAATCGCTCACAACCCGCCGTAGCATCAATGATTTGATCAATACGGGGGAGAGCAAACGGATCAGCCAGACAAGCCTTATTTAAGTCCGTGTAATCCACACACATTCGCCACGTGCCATTCTTCTTGAGTACCAACACCGGGTTAGCCAACCACTCCGGATGAAAAACTTCAACGATAAACCCGGCCGCTAAGAGCCGGGCCACTTCTTCACCAATGGCCTTCCGCCTCTCCTCGTTAAAACGACGAAGGAATTGCTTGACCGGCCTAAACTTTGGATCAATATTGAGAGTGTGCTCAGCGAGTTCCCTTGGTACACCTGGCATGTCTGAAGGCTTCCATGCAAAGATATCCCAGTTCTCACAGATGAACTTGATGAGCGCGCTTTCCTATTTCGGATCCAAATTGGCACTGATGCTGAACTGCTTAGATGAGTCGCCAGGAACAAAATCAATCATTTTAGTGTCATCTGTCGACTTAAATTTTAGCAAAGGATCCTGTTCTGTGGTTGGCTTTTTCAAGGACGTCATGTCCGCCGGGTCAACATTATCTTTGTAAAATTTCAGCTCCTCCGCCGCACAAACTGATTCAGCATAAGCAGCATCACCTTCCTCACACTCCAGGGCCACCTCGCGACTCCCATGTACTGTGATGGTGCCCTTGTAACCCGACATCTTAAGCTTTAAGTAAACGTAACAAGGCCTCGCCATGAACTTAGCATAAGCCGGTCGACCAAACAGAGCATGATAAGGGCTCTTGATCTTGACCACTTCGAAGGTTAGAGTCTCAGACCTGGAGTCATGCTCATCTCCAAAGGTAACTTCTAAAGATATTTTACCCACTGGATAGGCTGACTTACCCGGCACCACACCATGGAAAACAGTGTTTGACGGCTTAAGATTTTTATCAGTCAGTCCCATGCGACGGAAGGTCTCATAATAAAGTATGTTAATGCTGTTGCCTCCATCCATGAGTACCTTAGTAAATTTATAGCCTCCAACCTGAGGTGCCACCACCAGAGCCAGGTGACCCGGATTATCAACCCGGGGCGGATGATCATCACGACTCCACACAATAGGCTGCTCTGACCACCGTAAATAACGTGGCATCGCTGGCTCAACCGTGTTTACTGCCATCTTGTGAAGCTTCTGATCCCGTTTACACAAGTTGGTGGTGAAGACATGGTATTGTCCACTATTCAATTGCTTCGGGTTGCTCTGATAACCAGACGGTTGCTGCTGCTGATTCCCCTGATTATTCTGCTGGCTGTAACCACTTTGATTGCCTTGACCGTGAAACCCGGAATTTGAGCCGCCGCCTCCATGACCCGGACCATGAGAGCCGGATCCTGAACCGTCGTTCGGGCCATAGTTGCGCTGGACAGACTCTCTGAATTGTCTCATGATACTGCAATCTTTCCACAGGTGGGTAGCTGGCCTCTCCTCCATTCCGTGCTTCGGACATGGCTGATTCAATATTGCTTCAAGGTCAAATTTTGTCCCTTGAGTCGGCCTCCCCTTACGACGCTGGTTATAACTCCACGCACCGGTGTTAGCCACAAAATCATCCGCCTTGCGCTTACCGTTGCCGCCCTGATTGGCTGAGTTGTTCTGCTGTCCCTTCATGCCGCTACTCTTCTTTCCCTTTCCCGATCTTTCATCGTCAGAGTCGGGGTCCTTGGTACCATAAGAGTCGGCATACTTAACAAGAGCCGCCATAAGCTCCCCCATGTCATTGCAATGACGCTTAAGCCGCCCGAGCTTCTGCTTAAGTGGAATGAAACGACAATTTTTCTCCAACATTAGAACCGCTGAGCCGACGTTAATGTTATCTGAAGAATGTATGATAGTCGAGACCCGGCGCACCCAGCTGGTCGTTGACTCGCCCTCGGCTTGAACACAAGAAACCAAATCCACGATCGACATGGGCTGCTTCCACGTATCTTTGAAATTCTGGATAAACCGGGCCTTCAGCTCTGCCCAGGACTCGATGGAGTTAGCCGGTAGCCCCTTCAACCAGGTACGAGCCATTCCTTCCAGCATCATGGTGAAATACTTAGCGTATGTAGCCTCACTAACATCCAACATCTCCATAGCCATCTCATAACTCTCCACCCAAGCCTCAGGGGGCTGATCTGCTGTGTAATTAGGCACCTTGCGGGGGCCTTTGAAGTCCTTGGGCAGACGTTCGTTTCACAGAGCCGCAATTAAACACGGCACACCCAACGCTCTAGAAGTTACACCTGCCTCAACTAAAGCCGTCGGGTAAACCGGCGCGTGCTGATGAGCCGCCAGTCGAGCCGCCAGCTCGGCCTCTCGACGCGCTCTGCCCTGGTCCACTAAATCCTGTGCATTGGTATCATTGCGCGCCGGGTCATATCCGTGAGGTTGGTTACGGCGTTGCTCAGTACTCGAGACTGCTGGCGAGTCAATGTGCCTACTGTAGCTCCGGCTCGGACGAGGGGTCGAATGAATCCGGTCACGGCTATAAGAATAAGCCTGCTGCTGTACCAAAGCTGTTTGAAGAAGCTCTCTAGCCCTTCGGGTTTCAACCGCCGTCGGGGTCTCGCCCTCAACTGGCAGAGCTACCAATCGTGTAGCTGCAGCAATCATATTGTCTAAAGGGGTTGAGTAATGATCCGGCGGCATCACCATGTGTTGAGGCGGGGTGTAGTTCATATGCGGAGAACCTGTCACGCGTGGCTGACCCGGCGTTCCACCCCCTCGTGCTTCAGCCGTCGGATTTATCACCGGCGGGTCACTGGCCCCTGCTCCAGGTGTGTTGAAGAGGTTCCTCGACTCATAAACCAAAGGTAGACGACTCCCGTGCTTTCTCCTTAAGACCTCGTTGGCAGCGTTCTGATCCACCGAGAGCCGGTATGAATCCGCTTGAATCCGCTGTGCTTGTGCGTTTAAAACGGCCCGCTCTGCATTCATGCTAGCATTCTCCGCTGCCAGCTCTATCTTGGCCTGTGCTATCTCATCGCGCAGCTTAGCCACTTCTGCCTTATGCTGCTCCTGGTTTTCTGGGGTTACATCTACCTCCATCGGGGTTGCCAGAGCTTCCAACAGATCTGTTAAAACTTGAGCCGGCGGGCGTGCTGAACTGCCAACACCCGCTGCCATCACTGCCGCTGTACTGGAGGTCATGGCCGCGGCGGCTGTCGAACCGAGAACCGGCTGGGTGCCAGCCATGAAGATCGCCACCCTATTCGGCGGCTCATGGAGATCCGGAATACTGTCGCCACCGGAACAGCCCCCAAGCCGTCCGTCTCGTAGCTGATACAGCGAGCTGGTCTCCCCCGTGGATGACTCACCATCAGAGTAGATGGCCGTCTCACCGCCAGACACAGAGCCTTCTAACTCAGCCCCGTGGATAAACCCAACGAAGGCACGCTTCACGGCGGGTTGAACCCGGGCAGGTCGTGCGCGCTGAGCCGTCTTGATGATGTCGGCGCAGATGTCCGGCTCAGGGCCTAGCTCGCCAATCTTGCCGATGAAGACGTGGATTCCGCCGAAGGGGACCCGGTACCCGTACTCAATTGAGCCGGCCTCGGGGCCCCAGCCTGCATCGTCGATGTAAAGCTTGCCGCGACGACTCTTGGTCATCCGGCCCACAGCGTACCCCTTGATCCCTTCGAAGCTGCCCTTCAAGAACTCAAAACCACCGTGCGCAGGCCCCACGGTGGGCGCCAACTGTCGTGGAATTGTCACGGCAGATGTCCTAATGAAAGGACTTAGTTGTAGAGCCATGGTGACGAGGTTAGCTTAAAGGGGTTAAACGGGACAAAGGACACGAGGAGTTTATACTGGTTCGGCCCCTTGTGGTGAAGGTAAAGGCTTAATCCAGTTTGAGGTGGTATTACTAGGGTTTCGATTACCAGGGAGCGAATACGCTTTTCCTGGCTTTCGAGCTGTTGTCTTTTCTCTCCCCTAAGCCGCTGCCGGGTCGTCCCCTTATATACATGGGTTGACGCCCTGTGGCCTACAGAGTCCCGGCCGGCTCATACAAACGTGTCCGGCTTGGTGACTTATCTTATATGCCTTACAATACAAGTTTACATATACATGGCGGTTTACACTTACGGGCCTTACGCCGCCTTCGGGTTTGGGCCCTTTAACAAGCCTGTCTTATGAACCGCCATCTTCAATATACTCTTAGGCTTCATTTAGATGAACCACCATTGGGATGACCCGGCCCCTCCTGGGCGGGTCATATCTAATAGTCATATCCCCAACACTCCTATAAGAAAATTCGCATGTGTTAGAAATAACAAGGCCCTTACTGCTCTGTATGAGATAAATCCTTCCCACAATTTGAAAGCCTTCATGTGAGAATTGGTTCGAATATCAGATTACTGTATGTTTAATGTATGTTCATCAATATAGAAGAGTGTGTCAACAAGCGGCAAGTCATTCCTACTACCACATTACTTTCACTATAAATCAATTAAATTTCCCAATTTGACAACTTACAAATATAAGAGTTGGCTTATGTAAATTTAGCTTTCGTGTTTGGTATCACCATATATTATGAAAATTCATACCAATATACTGCCAAAATAGACGGGCGCGGCAACGCGCGCCATCATGTTCTAGTATTATATAAAAGGGGAGGGCGAGCTTCACCACTTCCTCGCCGGCCCTTTGCCCTTCCAGTCCCTGGTGCTGTTGTAGGCGTCCGCAGCAGGAGGTGGGTCGCTGTCGGAGCCGTCGGAGGAGGAATCGAAGATGACGATATAGCCTTGCAAGCGCCGGACGATGCGGTCTTGCTTGCGCTTGAGTTTGGCCACCCTCGTCGCCTCTGCTGCTGCCTTCGCCGCCTCCCGCTCGGATTGCTCAATGTCGAGCCGGAGCTGCTTGGCGTTGATCCTCCGGAGCCGCCGGGCGTCCGTCTCCGCCGTGGTAAGTGACCGACGGTACACCCACTGGAGGAGACGCTCCTCCTCGTCGGGCACCGGCATCACGCGGCGGCAGGTGGACTGCGTAGCCGCATCGGACCCGCCCCCATTTCCCTTGCCCTCTGCCTCTCGTGACAGGCGGCACGTGCCTCCAACTCCGGAGTCCGCATCCGCGGTGCCGGCGGAGAGGGCACTAGAACCCACTGCTGCCCGCGCAGAGCAGCGGCCGGAGGCGGAGGAGGCCGTCGGCAAGCGGAGAAGATTGGGAAGGCCTTGCAGATCTGCGCGCGGGGCGGGAAGGGCCGGCGGCGGCGCAGCGGCGATGAGCGACCGGAGGCATCGCACCGGACCCGGAGCTGCCGCCCTTATCGACCCATGAGCGCTCGAGCGCGATACGGAGTGCCAGCTCGTCCTCGTCTCTGGAGCTGCCGTCGGAGTGGCTGCCGGTGCTGGACATGCTCGCCGACGCTAAGGATTGGACGGATTGGGGAAAGGGGAGCGGAGCGGAGCGGAGTGAAGTGAGCTAGGGTTTGCTCTGGAGGGGGATTTTGTGGGGTCGGGGTAGGCCAGTAGTGGGTCGGGCTGACGTGGCGGATGCGCCCGGGCGCGCCCGAGCGGCCTTATATCCGTCCTATATTTGGGCTGGATATGAGGGGTGCCGGTCAGCTCGGGCGTTTGTCCGCGGTTTGAGAGCTTCGGTTGAGTCGGTTTTTGTCATCAGTCAGTGACCGGACGGTCCGCGCGGGCATTTGAGACGTGTTTCAGAGGTCCGACTTTAGATACTCTTAAAGAAGCTTGTTCCCCCTCCGGATTATTCAAAAAAAAAGAGAGGAAGGACCTTTTTTTTTTTTGAGGAAAGAGAGGAAGGACCTTGCTTTGCTCGTTTTCCTTCATGGGTGGAGTTGCTCATTTATTGGATCGTGATTCGTGAAGTTTTGCCACTTTATCTATGGACCGTACGAACTTGGGCACTCACGTGCTTAATTGATCTGTCGATTTTGTAATAGTTCTGCTGATGTGCTATAAGTATCGCACATCTAAGAGCATCTACAGCCAGACCTCTTAAACCCGTCTCATACGTCCGGGCGGGCCACCCGGTCACTGATCGGTCACGTTTTTTCGACCCAGACGGACGTCTCAAACGGGCCTCAAACGCCCGGGCTGACTGGCACCCCCCATATCCAGCCCAAATATGGGGCGGATATGGGGCGCCCGGGCGCACCTGGGCACGCCCGCCACGTCGGGTCCGGCCCATGCTGGCCCACCCGACCCCACTTATATCCGTCCCCATCCGCTCGCCAGAGCAAACCCTGGCCACTTCACTCCACTCCCCTCTGCCACCCGCGCTCATCTCCGGCGGTTTCTGAAGGAAATATGCCTTAGAGGCAATAATAAAGTTGATATTTTATATTTTCTTATTCATGATAAAGGTTTATTATTCATGCTAGAATTGTATTGATCGGAAACTTAAATACATGTGTGAATACATAAACAGCTTTCAATTAAGTCATAAGATACTTCAACTAAGTTCGAAAAGTAGGATACTTGATCCAATAGAACCACAACGAGATTATCTGAACATACCTTACAAAAGGACTTTATATCTCAATAGTTCATAGGTTGCAAAAGAGAAGATTTGTCTTTAATGTCAATGCCGTTACCTGCAAGGAGAAAACACATATTAGGATTAGCTGTTTAAATACCAATGGGGATGGTGAACATAAGTAATAATACTAAATCGGGAAGCTTTCTCTTTTTCTTCTATTTTTGAATTTTTTTGGGGTCTATTGTACATTTTACTGTTTAGCCCAATGCCACGTAGCCATCCAATGAACAGCACCCCTCCTGTGAACAGTAATTATATGTAAACAGTAACCAAGTTCAAATAGTAATCATGCATAAACAGTAAGTAGTTCTGAACAGTACTTACTTTTGAACAGTAGCTTCAGGGAAAACTATATACATATCAGTTCAAAAAAAAAAATTACATATACACATACAGATATACTATGCCAGCAGTAGATTGGTCTCCTTTTTTAATTTTATTTTTGTGCTGCTTAGATCGGAGAATTACGTAAAGGGTTAACCGGCAAGGTTTTTTCTTTTTCTTTTTTGGGATTCTTTATTAAATGCCTCATGGTGATTTACATGCAATTGGTTGGTCTCAGCCCAACACTCCAAGTCACAATTTGTTGTCTATGTTTTTTTACAGACGGCGAAGTGGTCGTTACCGTCAACCCCGACGAAAAGCTGACGGCAAAGAGTTCCACAGACGGCAAATTAGTTGATTCACATAGTGTGTATCTGTCTCAACATATTTAAGAATATTAAAATATGCACCATAACACACATACATACACTATAATTTAACACGAGTTTCATATAATAATGGGTGGCGTTATGAGATTCCATTTTTTATATTTTTAAGGTTTAAGGGGTTCCAGCAAATTTTTAACCGAAAAAATAATCGAATTGTAACCCAGAGCAATACATCCGAATAAACCGGGACAACAAAAACAGTAAACCAGCACTATGCATTCATGTGAACAGTAATCCAGAAGGAAAACCAAAAATAAAAAATAAACCCTTATTTTGAGACTCCTCCTTCCTCGACCCGGAACAGTAAAACCAGTGAAACGGGACAACACCTAAGTACACCGGAAACATTAGCACATCCAAACCATAAACCAAAACAATACACGAACTGTAATCCAGAGCAATACACCCGAATAAACTGGGACAATAAAAACAATAAATCAGCACCATGCATTCAAGTGAACAATAATCCAGAATAAATGTCAGGAAAAAAATCCCCCCAAAAAGTAAGACTCCTTCTCCCTCGGTGCGTTCACCTACTCAAGGAGAATAACCGGTGTTGTTGTCGTCGTCTACCTCGCCTTCTCCTTCCCTGTGGCCAACCAAATCGAGGTTTTAACCACAGTGCGATTACTGAAGCCACCTCTACGACGCGCCCCATCACGGCAGTCTATAAGCAACCAACGGCAAGGGGGAACATAAAACTAAAAACTGTCACTCGACCAACCTCTTCACTCCACTCCACTCCCAATTCTATTTCTTTGACAATTCAAGGAAAAAATAATACAAGACAATAGATCATCCGTGGAGGGTAGTGTTTGCTCAAAAAACTATTGTAGAACCAGTTGTTCCTTAGCTGCCAAAATTTCCCGAAGTATGGATATACCACTTATCATATATCACAATTTGAAAAGCGCATTGGGTTGAATGTCCTATTATCAGGTTAGCCATTCATAGATAATTCGTTAAAATAAGCTTTCCGCCAATTACTATCCATTTTTACACCATGACAAATTTGGGGTTTAAATTACTTATAAAATTTGAAATTTGAAATTTATTAAATATATCCATATTTGTGAGAGGATGAAAGAATGCCGACTAGGAACTAGATATGAAATTTATGTGAAAAGTATGCACAAACAGGACAAGAAATATTTCCCTACTATAGGGTCTACACATTGGTAGCAATCCCATTCGATTTCACTATTGATCAAACATGCCATATGAGAATGAATTCAACTACATATTACTACTGTGCCCATCACTTTTTTTTACCTACAAAAGGGGAAAATACATTCTTATGAAAAAAATATTAATAGACCAGCCGGTTTACTTAATTTGTTAAATCATTTAATGTTTGTTACGTGCCTACGTAGATCATGGGGTAAAGATAGAATTAATATTCTTCTTATTTTATTTTCTGGCGTGATACATGTTGTTTTCTTGCTTATTTTCGTAAAATACAGATGGAATCGGTCACGGGCGCGGCGTGCGCCGTGCTTCTTTGGCGCTAGTATATATAAAAGGTGCAAGGTATTCGACCATTACATTTCCCAACGGTGATCTTTCATTTTATGGAAACGATCAACAATCGCTTCATTCGTAATTGTATCTAGCAGTCACGTATCCACGAAGCAAATTAGCCTCTTACTCAAATAATCATCACCGATTTTATTACACAAAGTATTTTTTTCACAGTCCTATCATTGAAATACTAACCGTAAAAAGTTCAGATAAAAGTATGCTACTAGCAGTAGACTAGCACGCAATTACTAGTTCTTTTTGGATAGAGGCAAGTACTAGTTCTGTAATAGTAACAGAAGGGCTTCCCGGATTGAATTTCATACAAAAATTGATTAGAACAAAGCATGCTACAGTGCTATAGCAGGCTAGCCACGTCTGCACACAATTACTAGCACTGTATTCTCAAATCCTAGAAAAAAGTATGAGTAGTACTATGTCACATTAACCCTATCAATGTTGATTAGAAAAAAGTACATGCCTAATAAGATCAGCAGTACTATACTAGCACGAATTGCATATTTGCTTTTGGTTTGACAGCAACCAAAACGAGAACAAATCATATCATGAATGGATCAGCTCCAGAAGAACAAACCTAGTTTCAGAGTTGGGGATGTGGGATGAGGCTAATGAGAAGGGGAGTGACCAGCGTCCAGCGACGTACGTACGTAGCCAGGCCGGCCGCTGGTGGCGACACACAGCGGATTCTGCGGAGCAACGGAGGGCGATTGTGGCAGCAGGCGGCGGCCGAGCCGACGGTTCGTTTGCTAATTAATTTTCCAGCGACGTCTCGCCTTCCATTTAATCGCTGGGCTTTTTTCATTTAATGAAAAAATCGCTCCTGCCTCCACCCCGCCATCGACGACAATGGCCAAGGCCCCCTCCGCCACCCGCACCGGCCGAGGGACCGCGCAGCCGATCCCATCGAGTCCGGCCTGTCTCTCATGACATGCTGCGCGCGCAGGCAGCCACCAGCCGCCGCATCTCCTGCTGCCTTTCGCGTTTGCGATTTCGGTTGCGTTAGGTCAACTCCGTTGACTTGCCAAAATCGCTTAGCTTGGCCTGCATGCGCACCCGCACGGCTTCAATTGTCATGCTTCAATTGTCATGGAGAAAAGCATACTGTTATGAAGAGACTTGGCATGCATCATGGCAACAACATTTGATCAACTAATCCTTGCGAGGGACCTGCTCTTGAATAGTAGTCCAAAGGCCACAAACACGTCAGTTTCTGAATTGGACAAACTTTCTGTAGTATCGCTACACAACTAGCCGTCCTTCTTAATCCTGACGCATTAAGTATTCTACTAGTAGCTAAGACCTGTACATACATATTTATGTGCATGGAGCATAAAGTAATCTCCGCAGATGGTGATAATTAAGATGTACGGAACCTACACTAGGTGCTCTCCTACCAGCATGTGCGTGAAAAGCTGAGGCCGTGTCATGAGAATCACAAGCTTCACGTGCTCAGAAATGGAGTATACGAATGGCGCCCGGCCGGCTGAGGTACAGGACGATGCCGGGGCTTAATTAGCATGTGCATCTCGTGCTCGTGCGTCATGGCCAGGCTATTTGGCTAGCCTTTAGAGCAGAGCCGTACTGGTCGAGATGATTAGGTCCGCTTGCTGGTAGTGGTCAGCATGAGTAGTATTTCGCCAACTCCAACGCGCGACCCCCAAACGGACGTCCGATTCGTCCGCTTTTCGTCCGTTTGGGACAGAAAAACGGACACGGCCGTCCGCTTGCGGTCGTGCGGGCATCGGTGCGCCGAACGGGCACGCCTCGCCCCAAACCATCCGGGGTCGTGGCCTTCTTATTTTTGCGACAAAAATAAAGAAAATAAACTTGCAAATAATACGAAAACATGAATATAAACATAAAACGTCCATACGCCCATACGTCCATAGTACCACAGGTCTTAATTAAACTAAAACTTAATAAAAGACAAAAAAAAAGTAGATAAAGGCCGTCACCGGTGGCCGCCGTCTTCTTCAGGAGTCGCCGTCCTACTCGTCGTCGTCGCCGATGAGGTCGACGTAGGGCGGCGGCTGCCATAGGTGGGCTGGCGGAAGTAAAGTAATCTCCGCAGATGGTGATAATTAAGTTGTACGGAAACTATACTAGTTGCTCTCCTAGCAGCATATGCGTGAAAAGCTAGCGCTGTGTCACGAGAATCACAAGCTTCTCGTGCTCAGAAATGGATTATGCTATGCATACAGGGTAAGAGCATCTCCACGAGGCCGGGGCTTAATTAACATGTGTATCTCGTGATCGTGCGTCATGGCCAGGCTATCTGGCTAGCTGTTAGAGCAGAGCCGTACTGATCGACATGATGTCCGCCTGCGGGTAGTGGTCACCATGAGTACTCCATTAGTTATTTGCGAAGCAAACGACCGACGGCCGGACGCGTACACATCATTAACTGTTTATTAGTATATGCACATCAAATTTTTTTAGACAAAGGGAATATATTAATATCGTGAAGATACCAATTACACCCAGCCTCTGCACCAACAAGATATCCAAAGACATCAGAGATGCACACAGCAAAGAACAAAATAAACAAGAGAGAAAATAAAAACAAAGACCCCGTCGCAGTGTACAACACCTCGCAACAGAAGCACTCTAACCACCACCGAATACAACATCCGTACTACAACCTAGGCTCTCCAAAAGCAACGCCTTCAAGAAGGAAACAATGCACAAGCGTTGTCGTCGCCCGATCGAAGATCTTGGGTTTTCACCCCAGAGAAAGACCAGTTTCCAAAACAATGCCTTTAACAAGGCCATTGCTAGGTACAACCAATAAATGCCAGACCTTGGGTTTCCACCCTGGAAATCAAGGCTCAGTACTCGACGAGCACCACCAAAGATGCAGTCCACCTGTGTTGCCACCCCCGCTTGCCAAGGCTGCTGCTGCGAGTCGCCGCGCACTCGACACACAGGGAGAACCTGTGCCGCGTTGTCTTCAACATAACCAACCAACCTCCGATCGCAGCCACCATGACATTATCCAACTCCGTCAGATCCATGGAAATCTATACGAAGACATGTCCCATATCACCGAAGGGTAGACGAAGCTTCACACCGCGCCCCGGAAGGGTGCACACGACCGCATCGATTCCTCTCTAGATCTCCAGTAGCATCATGTGCCAGACTGCGGAGATCACCGAGAAGAAGACCGGAACTCGTCGGCGGCCAGATCGAGGAGGTCGACATGAAGCCGTGCCGAAACTCCGCAGGGCCGGACCCCCTATATTCGAAACCTGGCCAACAACCCCCACGCTACCGGCCATCCCCGGCCGCCTGTCCCACCGGAAGAGGCCGGCAGAAGGAAGGCGACCCTGGCCGCCACGCCCGCAAGCGCTGCGATGAGCCACGCTGCGGCGGAGAAGAGCACGAGACGGCCGCACGGGCGCTGCAGCTGTGTCCCTTCCGGCCCAGCCGGACCTAGACCATCGCCAGCCGCGCCACCGCCCCGATCTGCCGCTCCACCACCTCAAGAACCCGCCGCCTCGCCGGATCGGTCGCCGCGCCAAACTGTGCGCGACCCATCAGCTCCTCCTCTCCGCGCGAAGAAGAAGAAGAACAGGGGTGCGCCGTCCTCGCCCTCACCGCCTTCGACGGCCAGGGCGCCGCCACCACCACCGCCGGTGGCGGCGGCGGCTCGAGATGCCCGGTGGTTAGGTTTTTTTTGGTGGAGGCGTGGTCGCCCGAGAGCCGCACGCGCGTGCGACCCGGAGGCGTTATCCCAAGCGCTCGAGCTGTCTGATGGATCAATGAAAGGAACATCAGATGATCCGGTCGCGATCGCATACGTACGTTGCTCTGTATAATTGAACCGGAAGGTACAGAGGAATATATAGTACATTTCCATGGCCGGTTGGCAACAGAGACACGCACATAAAATAGGTGTGTAAGCTGAGCAGAGACGAATGCAAACAGATTAACTAATTCGCGGTTAATATAAAATTACACCGGCGACTGACCTAGGCGGGCGCCGCCGCCGGCGGTGAAAACGACGTGGTCTCGGTACGGGCTTCATCCTCCATGCATGAATCAGCCTGCCTGGAGGTTCAACACCGGCGGCCGTGTGAACGCCTGCATCTGCATGCCCCGTCTGCTATCCATCTCCGGCCTTCTCCTTGCTGCCTACGGCGTCGTGACCGTTACTTTCGTCTTGATGGGTCCGGCCCGTTCATACTCTCTCCGTTCCTTTTTATTCCGCATATAAGATTTGTGTTGAGTCAAACTTTATAAATTTTGACCAAATTTATATAAAAAACATCAACATCTACAATACCAAATATACATAATATGAAACCACATTCCATAATGAATGTAAAGATGTTTCTTTGGCCTTATAAATGTTGATACTTTTTTTTTATAAGTTTGATCAAAATAGAGATATTTTGACTTCGGACAAAAGTTATATGCAAACTAAAAAGAAACGGAGGGAGTACATACATGCGCGGATACGCCCACGGCATGCACAGGTCGGATCTGCAATTTCCACAGCTAGCCGGCATCACGTAGTAGTAGTGAATGAAATGTATACATGCTTTGTGCCGTTTCTTTCTCCCACGTTGCTGCCCACCGCGCGTACCATATTTGCCTGACGGAGCGTGAGACACTTTCTATATCCGCATGCCAAAGAAGTCATGCGAGGATCTCGCACGAGATTCTTCAGTACTCCAGTCTAGGGGCATACTTTTGGGAATCAGCCATAGCAAAGTACTACTCGAGTGGGTTTGTTTGACTAGAGCTAGACGCATACTTTTTTACCATCACGTGCTTAATTAGTTCATCCACTCGATTTCATAATTGAGCGAGTGGATCCATGCTGAATCAACTGATTACCTTGTTTCGGACTAACGCGAGCTAGGAAACCACCATAGGTACGTACGTACATGACTTACTTTTACTACGTTGCGTGAGTGACTCTCGATTGGAAAATAAAGAAAAGAAAGGCTGGCTTTGGCTCGGAATGAAATTAACGTGCCACACGCCATAGAGCTAATCAACCACGCTTTCTTGATCACCGACTACCACGCCATCGTGCTTACTCTAGAAAACTACAAGAAGTTCAGCAAAAAAAACTCAATGGCATTTGACTGAACGCCTGTCGGGCATGGTGTCTGCCATCGACAACATCGGCCAGAGGGGGGGGGGGGGGGGGGGGGAGGGTGTACGTCGCTGCGAAGGGTGGGTGGATGGTGGCGTAGTCCAAGGCAGGCATGCGCGTGAGTGGGGGCTGTGGACGTCTGAGGATGCCTGGGCAGCGGCCGGAGAGTATAGCGGCGGCGGTGGACGAGGAGGGTGCGAATGAAAGCAAGGGGGTGGTGGGGTTGAGTGGAAGAAAATTGGACCGGGAGGAGGATTTCAGTGCTACATGGCGGCAGTCCGGACTCCCGCAAAGGCCCCTCCTCCCGTTTGCTTCCGGTTTACGGGAAAACAAACAGCTTGACACGCTGGCAGACCGATGTGGGACTGTGTTTGATGGCAAAATGCATCCGAACAACTTGGTTCGGATGGTTGCTAGCATTTTGAGAGGCCGCGTTCAAGATACCCTAGATACTACTACTGTATAGAAAAAGGAAACTCTTTGTAAAGCTGAATTGACATTGTTCCCTAAGAGTGCCTCAACCCCCTCTCGAGTTGAGTAGCTAATTCGAGGTGATTGGCCAAAATGAAAGGCCACGTGGAATCCAAGGGTCCCTCCAGGGCCTGATCGTTGTATAGCTTCGGACGCTCGAAACCATTCCTCTGTACCAGATAAAGTATTGTAGCTGAACTATACCTTAATGGTGGGCTCAACCGCTCAGCCCCCTCTCGAGTTGAGTAGCTAAAGCCTTTTCGAGGGCTAACCAATCTTTTCAAGGGGGAAGGGGGGGATTTGCATATGAACTTGGGACCATCTCAACTACAGGGATTTCTCAATAATAAAACATTTTAAGTTGTGAAAAATATTTAAAAAATCTTGGACGTAGAGGATAAATAAATTATGTTCATGTCAAATTTGAAACTTAAACATGATTATGACCTAACTGTTCCTTGGCCACTTTGTTACTTTTTGTATGGGTCATATACCATTTCAATTTTTAACGCGCTCATGCTTGTATGCATCCTATACGTGCATGATTTAATTTACATTTTTTAACTTATACCCCATACTGCATATTTTCATGTAAAAAATCTTCCACTAAGAGGATGAATACACGTATATGTTCATTAAAATTTGAAACTAAAACAGATAAACATAACTGCAATATTCACACAGTGGACATGACTTAGAAAATCAAACATGTATGTTTGTACAATATCCTTAGCTACATCAGGTAAAATTGTTTATTTGACATTTACAATAGCGTGTCGTTGGTTTTCCCTCTTCATGCCACGTGACACCGTGCTCCAAACGGATGTGCCATGTGGCACATGGTTTGAACAGGTCCGTTGATGCCCCTCGGAGAGTAGGTGTTCGAGTTGCAAGTTTGGCAAATCAACTACCACACATGATGTGAACTGAGCGCAGCTCAAATGAGTAGGTTCCTTGTGGTAAAAACCACCAGCGTGCATGGCATGGAAATCGTGTTAGCGAGGATGGCAACTCTGATGCAGTTCTGTTTTCGTCAGAAAATTGCTGTCCTCGCAAAATAAACTTGCCATCCTCGTGACACCTAAACTTAATAATAAAAAAGTTCACGATTCCCATCTGTTTCAGCGAATATTCGCTGGTTATGGTTACCAAAATAAAATAAAATTGAAGAGGCATATGCCGATTCACTTGTTTGCGAAGTAATCATTTGTAGTCTAATGAGAACCCTTCCTTGGGGCTGGCCATTAGGGAGGCTATCACTAATTAATTGCGGGACAAATCTGTTCCACGTAACCGATCATCTGTTATCTATCTTGCCAATGCGGATCAAATCTTATCTTCTGGCCGGTGAGCTCGATCAGTAGTTGCATTTTCCAGGTGTGTCGTTCCTGCATGCTTTATGCAGATGTGCTACAACACGTGCTAAACGTGTACTCCTTGGTGCGCCTGGAGATTTGATGCATCGATCCATGCCCATCACATTGTACTTGGATATGATACTCTTGCTTGCTAACCAAAAAGGGATCCTAACAACGACTTTGAAATACAGTATAGTACTAATCCTTGCTGCTCTCCTTGATTTCACACGTGCGAGCAAACAAGTGTGTACGTGTGGTTTGTGCCGGAAGAGATCGGCATCTTATTTCCTGATGCGGCCGTTTTAATTAGTGTTGGTCCCGGTTGACTTTAATCCAGAGTCAACATTCATGAACCTTTCTGTTTCTTCATGTTCATTTTTTTCCAGAATGTTGAACAAATTCTTCGTTACTTTTTGTGGTGGTCTTGCTGCCATATGAAACTGGGATATTCCAAAGAATTCAACACCGGTCCAAGAGAGATGTCTGAAACAAGATATGTCATGGATATACTTTCTTATCTTAAATATTTTGGATTGCTTACGACATGTGTCATGTGGTATGTCATGCATAGACTGGGTAGCATAGTACTCACATATATTAAACTAGTTAAGTATGTCCTGTGGATGAAGTCTGTGGACTGTATACATACTAGTTAATTAATCAGCAGTGACGATTCAATCAACCAAGGTGACCTAGTCTGTGTTATTTCCCCCATCGACTTGCCCATTCTCTGCTAGCTAATTAGGAGTGGCCGGCTGCGTACATGCATGGTGCGAAGAGATCAAGCCAAATTTGGATATTGGTTCAGTCACCTGCTGCGTACCCATTCTTTCCGAGATCACGTCAACTCAAAGTCTTGGTTCGTGCTGGGTCCAGGTCCAGTGCATATCTCGAGACAGAATAAAAAAATATAATTTTTGAGGGGGAGGCAGAATCAAATTGTAGGTTCTAATTCAGCCGACGCGTGTGGAGTGGAATTGAAGGTGTATTTATAATACGTAATTAATTCAAAAGACATGCATGAGACAGACAAATACAATAGAGAACCAATGTTTTTTTTTCTAGGATGCAACCTAAAAACAGAAAAGTGTACCAAAATTCCAAATAACTCGAAAGAAAGTAAACACAAGGTGTGTGAACTTACTGTCCCTCGCTCCTAAAGAGTAATAACATAAACAAACAAAAGGCATGGTGAGACAATTTTATCAGTTGTTTGTTTAATTCAAGAAAAACATAGTTATATAAACAAAAGTGCATTCGCGACACTTTTATGAAAATAAAAAATATAAAAAAATATTAACCAAAAAAGAGTGACTTACTAAACTTCAAATTTCACATGGAGAGACTGAAACAACGGCGAACAAAAACTATGAGTAAAACTTGAAAACAAATCAGAAATTTGTGTTTTATCAGTCCTTATCTGTAACATGACTCTTCAGATGTTTTGAACATATTGCATAGAAAATCAAAAGGCGAGGAGGTCCTTGTTGGGGAACGCAGTAGAAAACAAAAATTTTCCGACCTACGCAGCAGCCCAGGACCACTATGGAGACTGCATACAAGGTTTGATCATTTTCGTTACCGACTCGTAGCGCAGCGGAAGTAGAGTCGATGACGATCGTCGGTGCAGATCCCCGCAGCTAGGATTTACAACCTCCCAACCGCGAGGATGTACTCCCTCATCCGCCACTCGGACAGCCCTCCGGGAGGACACTCGAACAGCCCCTCGGGCAAAAGGACGAAACTACGACCTCTCTACGGGGTTGCACACATACGGTGCCATCTATCCGGCAGGGCTTCGCCGTCCAGAACTAGTTCCCACCGGAACCCAGACAGCCTTTCGGCACTACGAAACTATTTCGTGGGAGGGAGAGAGAATGCCAGATCATGCATGGCTTGTGTGAGAGAGTTGGAGTGGAGTTGGAGAGCACCTCTCCTCCTCCTTATATAGTGGTGGAAGGGGTGGAGGGGGCTGAAAATTCAGCCCACTAAACATGGGGAAAACATGTTCCCACAAAACAAGGAGAACATGTTCCCACCAAACAAGGGAAAAACATGTTCCCTTGTCCATGGTGTTCCCCCATGGGGCCCCACCTTCCTCCCAACACTCTCCACCATTTGTGGGGGCTGCCCCCCACCATGGGGGCCCCCCCCAACATTTTGTCCAGCCACAAGGGGGCTGCTCCCAAAGGGGGCCCCCCCCAAAAACAGCCCAAAAACAGCCCCCACGATCCGTGGGATCTTGTCCCCTCACGCTGGGACAAGATGTTTTCCGCGACTATCATTTCTGAAAAATTCCAGAAGGTCCCAGAACATTTCCGGCACCCTCTAAAATTATCTGGACGCGCTCTGGAACATTTCCAGTATGGTGGTTTAATTTAAAACCATCTTTGTTTACCCGGTAAACAACTCCGGCAGCTCCGAAACTTTTTTTTCGGTTTTTTCTCCAGAAATTACCAGACCAATCTGGCAACCTCCAAAACATTCCCGGTGCTTGCCGAAACCTTTTTGGATCAATGGTTTTATCCGAAACAACTTTTCGGTTTTACCGAAACTTTTTCAGTGTTCTCTCTCCGGAACTCTTCCGTTGTCTCCAAAACTTTTCGGTGATTTTCTCTCAGACTCCCTGTCTAGTATTCAGCAGATAGATGACCCTTAAGCGTGTGACCCTATAGGTTCGGTGAAGTATAGACATGACACGGAACACCTTCCGATCAATGATCAACATCGGAGCCGTGGACACCCATATTGACCCCTATACCCACACGAATGAATATTCGAGTGAACCTCCAGTTGCCGTGTGCTATTCCTGTTGCTTCACGATATGTTACAAATACCCGAGGTTAGACATGTAGGCATTTCCATGGATCAACAACTTGTCCACTATGCCAGTTACCTCGTTACCGGTATTGTTCTCTTTTCTCGTTACCGTGTTCCGGCATCCCTGTGATCAAATCACAAAGTGTCTGGCCAGACGATGATGGATACCGTAACACCGAGAGGGCCCAGAGATATCTCTCCATCGTCGGAGGAGCAAATCCCAATCTCGAGCTATCAAGTTACTTGACACCCTTTTCCATGAACCCGTAAGCCGCCGTAATAGCCACCCATTTACGGATGACGTTTAACAAACCCCAAAGTTCATGAAGCAAGTATGAAGAAACTCGACACTCTCATGGTCTAAGGAATTTTGCAAACATTAACCATCTCTGTGTTATTAACCATTAATATGTGACGAATGTAACTCATAGCATAACATCAATTTGGGTCGATTCAACACAAATGTTCTTCTAACACTGTGCCCTCAAAATTGCTGGCATAGACATGCCCATGATCAGGAAAACAGAACCATCATGCAATACTTGAGCTAGTCTTAGAGGCCAGACTAGGAATACATATTACCGTTTATTATTCCACACGTGCATATGAGTCTTCCTCCGAGCCTCGTTTTATTTGCAGACTCGAGAACCATAGCAGTTATAGCATGGAACATAAACCTAATTATGAACAGGGAGATAATCAATAACATTTAATATTGCCTCTAGGGCATATCTCCTACAGTCCTACCCATGAATTTTTCTACACGGGGTACAACTCATGTTTGAACCTTATATGCAGAAATGGGTTATATGAATTTATAGTTTGTTTTTTACGAAACCTCATCAAGTGCATAGCACAATACTCCTGTTGACTCATATAGAAAAGTTACCTTACTTTTAAATAAGACTAAACCCATATACAACAGTGTGATTGATTAAATACACTCCCAAGTTAAAAGATATTATGAAATGGAGTTCTTCAAAATTCTTACAAGCAGGCATACTACATTTGTGAAATCAGGTTGACCTTGAAAACTTGTTCAAATCTCACCCCTCACAAGGTGAACAAAGTGAAGCCTTCCTCTCATCGATCTTCGACGACGGGCCGGTGGATTCGCCTCCCCTCTGCTTCTAGCTCTGGTGGCCAGTGGCGGGGATGGGAATCCTGGAACCTTGGCTCCAGTTAGTAGATAAGTTAGGGTTTTAGTCCTCAAATGGGAGAAACTCGGGCGGATGGCGGCGCTTCATCTTTGAGTCGGTCTTCTAGGCTCAGATCCCCCTCTAGCTCGATTACTGGGAAAAATTCGACAGAGCTTCAACGCGGATTCCTGTGAGCTCCTAGGGTGGCAAGGTTAGGGTTCTCGGCGACGCGTTGACGAAATTTTGTGCCAGGTTCTTTAGATCGATTCAGGCGTTCAACGACGAGGATAACGACTCCAGGGCGCCGCTGGTCATTAGGAGCACACGCATAAAGACTTCCTGAATGTCATCGACAAGGTTAGGTCGGCTCCGGTATGGGAGCTGTAACAACGGCGTGTCGGCGGTCCGTTCTGACAGCGGCAGTGGCTGCTCGTTGGTCCAGGAACCTCGATTTATTTTTTATTATGTTTGAGGTGTGTTTTGTACTTCTATTCAATCTTTATAATAGATCCGGATCTTACAAAAAAACGTATACATATTGAAAACATCACGACTGAGATAAACAAAAGCCGGCAAAAAGGTACATATATCCCTTTTTTTGACTATTAATGAAAAACCGAGGCAGGCCGCACGCAATTTTCTTTGTTGGGGTGCCAAAATGTAAGCATGAAAGCATTGCTAGTTGTTGGGCACGCGATGGCTCTCCTTGACCAAACGGAGACCCCAAAGAAAGTGCTTCTCTTCTGTCCCCGCTCCACTCGACTTAATCAAATAATTCCCACGTACTCCTCCAACCCAAAGCCAATCCATCCATGATCCATCGATTCCCTCATGCTGCTTGTCACCCACAAAAACAAATCCTTGTAGTACCACTTCTTGCCAGCTTCACCAAAAATATTCTATCGCGGTCACGGCGACCAAAAGAAGCGCGACGACGACGAGCCCCACTCCAAGATGCTTCCTCCTCCTCCGAGTCTTCCTCCTTCCTACCGAACCCCCACCCTCCCGTGTCCTCTCCCCCTCCTCTCTATAAACTGATGTCCGCGCCCCTCCTCCAAGCCACGACCACTTCTCTAGCTCATGCCCATCTAGCTTCCCGGTCTTCTTCTTCCACTTCTTCCTCGGCTGCCGCGAATTCAAGGAAGACATGGACGAGCAGTGGATGATCGGGCAGACTTCCCTCAGTCTTGGCCTCAACGTCGGCGGGCCTACGGCGCGGCGAGGTGCTCCTCCGGTGACCAAGGTCCTCGTGGAGGAGGACTTCATGTCCTCTAGGAAAAATCACGAGGTCGAGGCGCTGGAGGCCGAGCTCCGGCGAGTGGGCGAGGAGAACAGAAGGCTGAGCGACATGCTCCGCGCGCTGTTGGCCAAGTTCTCCGACCTGCAGGGCAAGGTCAGCGGCATGATGGCGGCGGCCAACAACCAACACCAGTCGTGGACGACATCGGAGGGCGGCTCCTCGGCGTCGGCGACCAGAAAACGCCCCCGCAGCGACAGCCTCGACACGGCCGGCCGCAACCCTTCGCCACCGCTCGCCGCGGCTGGCAGCAGCGGCCGCTTCGCCGTTAGCGTCACCGTCGGCCCCGACCAGGCGGAGTGCACGTCCGTCCACGAACCGTGCAACAGCAAGCGCGTCCGCGCCGACGAGGTCAAGGCCAGCAGGGTCTCCAAGCTCTACGTCCAAGCCGATCCCTCCGACCTCAGCCTCGTAAGTAACGAACACCCAGCAACGTCCGTCCATCTTCTTCCTCGTGATTATCGTCTTGCCGTCACCAATTAGCTAATTAATTTGCGATTGATTTTGACGAGCAGGTAGTGAAGGATGGATACCAATGGCGGAAGTACGGGCAGAAGGTGACCAAGGACAACCCGTGTCCGAGGGCCTATTTCCGGTGCTCGTTCGCGCCGTCGTGCCCGGTGAAGAAGAAGGTGCAGCGCAGCGCCGAGGACAACACCGTGCTTGTGGCCACGTACGACGGCGACCACAACCACGCACCGCCGCCCAAGCAACAAGTCTCTGGTGGCAGGAAGAGCGGCGACGCAGCCGCCGTCCGCGCATCACCGGCGCCGGTGCTTGTCCAGCAGCAGCGGAAGCAGGAAGCTTCGACGGCGGAGCAGGTGGCCGATAGGAAGAACCTGGTGGAGCAGATGGCGGCGACGCTGACGAGGGACCCCGGGTTCAAGGCGGCACTCGTCTCCGCGCTCTCTGGTCGGATCCCAGTTGCTTGACCGGAAATCTGCCAGCATAGGAGAATATAGCCACATGAGGAAAACACTTTTTCAAAGGAAAAAAACTGAAGAAAACACTACATGTATTATTGATGTATAAATGAATCCTGGACCCACAAACTGGGGCCATGGGAACCGGATCCTCTAATTTAGGGAAGGAAGTCACGGTGATAAAGTGCTAGCCTAGTGTAGAATGAAGAAGAACAGTTAGGGACTGTTAGCAGGTTGTTTACTGTTTTAGTTCACCATCAATTTGTCTGTATGTATATACTATAAATGTACACAGTACATCTGTAATTTGCAAATTAATCTAAACAATTTTAGCCTTAATCATATGGATTGAAAGAAGAAGTACTGTATCTTCTTCAACTTCCCTTTTGTATGTTAGAGGATCCAGTTCCAAGGCCATGGGGTGACGTGTGGAGCCCACACGCTCTGCATGGCTATGTCGTGTGAGGCGCATAGAGCCCCACTAGCCACCTCTCTAAAACATATGATCTTGGATGACCCTAAAATCGACGGAGGATTTTTTATCGTAGTTCTTAACATCCATGCATCATGGGGAACTAACTCTTCTCTCCGGCGGAAGGGAGAAACTACCTCTTCTCAAAGGGTTAATTTCGCCAGAATTTTCCTCCAGACAAAGGAATTCGACGCCATCATCGTTCTCAACACCAAGGCAGCGTGGGGAACATCTTCATCTACTTCATCACTATTATTTCCATCGACAACACTTACCCCGCCCCGTTTATGAATAGTTGCTATAGATCGGTTATGGTTATCACTTCCTGGCGTTAATTGATGTTTAGTAGTGATGTTTTCTTTGTTATTGGTGAATGCTTTGTACTTACAGATTGTTTATCATATTCATTATTATTTCTTGTAAGTAAAACACCATGTTCTTGAGGATGTGGGAGAAGCCTATTGTTGCTACTCATGTGAAATGGCATACAGTTTCAAGGTTGATAATATGATGTGGTGTAATTCTCTAGTGGAGATGTGCGAACGTCAACGACATGTTGCTTCACGTTTATTGGAATAGAATAGAGCATTATGATATAACAATTTTAAGAGGGGAAGCCGGAATGATAGAATACCGAAACCATGCCTAGGAGGGGAAGCCGACATGAGGAATGAATAGGCACCACACATTTTAATGTTATGGTTAGATGTATGCCAATGGTTTTTCAACATATAAGGTTAGACTTTATCCACACAACAACACTCGAACAAAAAAAAATGAATGCAAGGGTTATGGTAGCAACAACTAGGTGATATTTATGCCTTCCTCGAGAATAATTTCATCCACAACTAGGTGCACCGACTTGTCCCTAGCACAATTAAGGACAAGCGAATTGCATGGTATACAGATTGTCCTCTGCCGGTCGAATCTTTATGTCTTGAGCAAGGTCCCCAGCCACATGCATATTCTTGAAGAAACAATGCTGGATATAGGGTTTGTCCATGTGAACCCTAAGCTATGGCCATCCAGCGGGTGGAACCTGTCGACGACACTACCTACTACTTGAAGATAACGTCCTCGAGATCTTCTTCCCTCAGTTCGAGCTCTTTCATCATGGCCTCCACCTCGCTCAAGTCAGTGTCTGATCCCATCGCCTGGTCATCCATGGTTGTCATCTAGCCCAAAGAAATGTTTCCTCTGGGCTTGAAACCCTACACCCACCATCCCCCAAAACATTAGCCAAGACAAAGCAGCGATGCGGGATCACCCCTTGATCAGTCAAGCAAACATCATAGCGGGGATCGCGTGGTGGGAGAGATGAGATCTCAACACCAACAGAGGTGTTGCCGAGAGGATGAGAGCCCTAATGAGAGGGGGCGGGGGTGAGGGGATGAGAATAGTCAATATCTGCTACTTATGTATCTTGCCCATTTGGTCATTTTGCACAACACCATCATCCTCCGTACCCCAAGTGGGTCGTCTGATTCTTCCAGTAATCTTGCATATCGAACCATTTCTCGACGAGTCGTGACATGGTCTTATGCTGATGAATCCGTTCTCAACATTAGTTGCCACTACATATTGTCTCCTCCACGACGCTGTCTCTATCCCCCTCCTATTCCCTGGCCGACGGCTTCATCGACGGTAAGAGGAGCGTGGACTTGTTCGTTTCATTTTTCTTTTTCTTAGGTTTTGTTTCCCGCTGACATCGACGAGGTGATGGCTGCTATAGCGTGTTGAAATAAGGTGTCTACGGCCTCTCTCTTCGGATCTTGGCAGTTGATGTGTCTATTCAGGATAGAGTAATTCTATTTTCTTCAGATACACATTAAACATTTGAATGATACGAAAAAAAAACTTCAACTACGTGAACATTTTACATTGTATAAACATTTTCTAAAAATGTCACAAACTGATATTTTTGAAACATGTGAACATTTAAAAAAAGATCACGTACAATTTTTGATTGGTATGAAATATTTTTTTGAATTACACAAACATTTTTTCACATTATAAAAATTTATTAAAATGCCACTTGCATTTTTTTTAATGTGGGAACTTATTTTCACATGTCACACATATTTTTTTGAATGCTATCAACATTTTCTAGAAGTTGCACGGACAGTTTTTAACATTGTGTTAAAATTTGGTTGAACGCGCGACAATGTTCTTTTAAATTTAAATAATATATTTGTCCATTTCAGAAATAGAAGTAAATTTTTTTTTTAAACGTGTGCTGGAGACCCAAGGCTATAAGCGAGACAAAGGCCCTCCCATGAAAATGCCTTGCTACGTGATTGTTGAGCCTGGCCCGGTACCCGTGCGTAGCAGGCGAACGGTCATTAGGAGTCGTTGCACGCTTTTCTTGAATAAAAAAAGGGAGTCGCTGCAAACCGGAAATAGCAGGTCCCGCCATTACGGTCTGAAAGGCCATGCAACCATCTATCTCTCTCGTCAACCCAGCGCCTCACCGCGATTTCTCTCTCGTATCGTATCCGGACCGGATCCACACATCTCCGACGTCCGACCATTCGCCGCACGTGCGGTCGTCCTTACCACACCCGACACCAGCAGAGAGAAACAAGTCTATGAGAGATCCGGGGCAGAGGACTCGGCAGATCCCGCCGGGAGAACGGTCTAGATTTGAAATTGAAATTGAAATTGAAAGGCAGTTGGTAGAAGAAGAGAACCCCGTGGAGGAAAACGACGGAGGATGTCGCTCCCGCTGCAACTATTCTGTGCGCCCGTGCGTGCAGTGCATGGCCTGTGGACTCACCGGCGTCTTCGCATCCATGCATGCATGCATGAAGTTTCCGCATGCGCCGTGCGACTGGGTCTCGCTTCTGGTCGCCCCAGAAGATGAATCAAGAGCAAGATGTCGACAGGGTAAGTAAGCAGGATGCAAAAAAACCTACACCAGATAGTGGTAGACTTGAGGTATGTCTTAGCTGCCAGCGGTAAGAGTACGCACATTAATTTAGTCCAGTACAGCAGGAAAATAAGCAGGTGGTTTGATCGCGACCACAGCAACTTCAGAAGCTTGAGAAGCCAGCTTCAAACTTTTCCGGTGACTGCGCTAAACCATGTGTACGTCGTTGGAACAGCTAGGCTAAAAATAAAATACTTCGTTGAAAAAGAAACATTACTGGGTTTTTTTTTCGTTGGCAGAGGAGATCCAGGGACCTCTGCACCTCCGCCTAACGAGCTGACCTATTTTTAAAAGAAAGCTCGCAGCCTTTACTAATCTCTCTATAGTTTGTATATGCAATGTGTTGATTTTCTTTTACACAATACATACGCAGACGCTCATGTAAACACACATAGACTCACCCCTACCAAAACATGCATGCACCCTCTACCCTATGAGCATTTTCAAGAGACTGAGCCGGCACATCATCTTAAGATTGAGAAAATCATCACATGCGTCTCCTAGTCGATGGGAACGTCTCCTCCCACTGAACGCACATCGCTGTAAAGTATGAAATAAATCTAGGAAGATGCAAGCACCAGTCTAAAGTCTAGGACTTGAACCCTGGCGTGCTGGTTCCACCACAAGGAACCTAACCAGCTGAGGTACGCTCAATTCGCATATGAAGTGTGTCGGTAACTCATAGAAAATCGCTAGCGATCATAGCCCATGGACAGAGAGATCGCCTCCTAGAGCAAACACTTCGCGGCTTTCCAACGTCTCCAAGTTGTCTATCACAGAGAAAGAAATCGCCGAGGCATCGATGAAATGACCATGATCATCTCAAGCTACTGCAGCGACGGATCACTGATCAGCGCTATTGCTCACACTTGCATCTATGAAAAATCTTCAGTTACTCGATGGAAGGCAAAATCCAGGCTACTTGCCACACCATGCCTCATAGAGTTCTTCACTACTGGCTGGACGAAGCCCTGGTAAGCTAGAAGCCTTTTGATGAAATAGTGACTCGAAGATATCCTCATGTATAGCTCTCCTCCTGCCATCCCAGATGGCCCACATTATTACCACGATTTTTGTTATATGCTTATGGTGTAGCTTGTTGAACAACCAGTTCTTCGCGCACACTTCCTATGACCGGGGGAGCTCTGCTATAGTACCTTCATCAGCGAGCGAACACATCCACCATATGTTTGTGTTGAAGAACCCCTCCCCCCCTCCCCCAGAGATGGACAATTTGCTACTCTTCCTAGAAAGTGCATGTCTTCTAGTGGACATACTGAGTCTCCCTAAGAGTTTCCATGAGTTGTTGGAAAGACTCCAACCTCTCACCAGATGTGTTACAATATCTTCATCGGCGAGCTCCCACACATACTGTGCCATAGTGCAGTCCAATAGAGAAAGTCTTCACTTATCATGCTTGTCACAGATTGCACATTATCTCGACAGAACCTTATGTATGTGTTGAAGAACATCCCCCGACGGGAGGGACAATTGTGCTACCCTCCACAAGATGACACAAAATTTGTTGGAACTTGTGTATGCCAAAAATTAGTCCATTGCTTTTCTTCTCGCTGATTTTTTTTATAGCAATACGACTTTATTCTCAGATGATAAACATATCATTTACAAATAGTTGCGAGCTAAAGTCAGGGATCGAGCTATCCCATAAATCGGAGGATCTAGTGGTATAAGAATGACTAGCTATATCCTCTGCTACTTTGTTTGCTTCCCGAAAGCAATGGGAGAAGGAAACTTTCATAAATCCAACTTTAAAAAATTACACTCCGTGATAGTTGCAACCTGATAATCCTCCTGGTGCTGAATAGTCTCAACTACAAAGCTGGAATAAGAAACAATCTGGATAGAACTACATCCGAGTCTAGCAGCCAAGTAAAGACCATGCTTCATGGCTAAGTTTGGCAAAATCAATATTACTCATAGTGGGCAAAACCCAAGAAGCAGCAACAACAAACTGTCATTGTTCATCGCAGGCCAGAACCCCCGTTGCACCATCGAGTGTATCCGGGAAGAAAGATGCATTGACATTGGTTTTCTACGTACCACGGCAAGGCCTTTTCCACATCTGGTCAATATTCCTGTATGTCCCTTTAGAAGTCGATGCTCGAACAAATGTGTCGCTTTGGCCTTAATTGAAAGAGTTGTTCTATCCAGCTCTTTGATCAACTCGCCTTTAACGATTTGACGGCGCTGCCACCATATATACCATCTTGCAATGACAAACAACCCAGGCAATGGAGCTTCTCCCGCGTATGGTTCCACATTGGAAAATATTTCTATCGTGACCGAGCATGATCTATGCTGCATAACAATTTGCCTAATAGTACCTCGCAGGCCCATCCCCCTCCATACCTCCTGTGCTCAACGACAAGTAAGTAAGCAATGTTAATGTCCTCCATCCCAACCGAGCAAACAAGACATTGATGAGAGGACGGGATATGCCAGTTAGCAAGAATTCCATAGTAGGAAGAGCTCCTCGCAACACTTTCCAAAAGAAGTGTTTGATCTTAATTACCAGGCAGCCACATATGCTATGTATCTTTCCACACCGAATTTAGTTAAACATTTCCTTACCATACCGTCTCCCCAACCTGAACCCATGTTAATGTTCAAGCTCATGGTGGTATGAAGACCGGTTAGAAAATACTCTTGAGCGGGTATACTTCCATACAACAAAATCATCAAAGCCTTGAACATGAAGAGGAATATTTAAAATTCTTTGAACATCAACCGGAGAGAAAACATCCCCAATAAGTGTTTCATCTCATTGTCCTGAATACGGATATATCAACTCTTCCACCTTAGTCAGCATGGTTGCACGCCTTGGCGTTATAACTTTACGAGGAACACTGGTTGGAATCCAAGGGTCCTACCAAATATTAATTTGTGGTCTAGTCCCAAGCCACCAAATACAACCCCTCTTAAAGGTTTGAATCCCAACAACTATGCTTGGCCAAGTGTATGAGCATCTCCTCTTAGGTCCAACTTTCAATATGTTGCCATCTGGGTAATATTTTGCGTTGAACACACATGCACATAAAGAGTCGGGGTTCTAGATTATTCGCCAACACTGTTTTGCTAACATAGCAAGATTGAAACTATTAACGTCCCTAAAACCAAAAACTCCATCCTTCTTTGGAATGCTCAACTTCCACCAAACAAACAAATGCATCTTCTATTTCTCCTCACAGTCTCCCCAACAAAAACCACCAATTCATCATTTATGGACTTGCAAATTCCCTTTGTAACTTGAAAACATGCATTGCATAAGATAGAATTGCTTGAGCAAATGATTTTATTAGTATCTCCTTACCCTGAATAGACAGTGTCTTTTCTTTCCATCCCTCCAACCTTTGACAAACTTTATCAACAAGATGATGAAAGCAATTACTTCTGTCAATCCCTACCATAGTAGGGAGCCCCATGCAAGTGTTTGAAAGTGCTTTTGTTACTTTGTCCAGTTCTCGGCACACATTTTCTCTAACACACAAATTAGTATTAGGACTAAAAATATACTAGATTTAGCATTACTTAAAAGTTGCTTTGAGCTACTGCAATATGTGTCCACCGGCCTTTTCAAGCTACTTATATTGTATTTGCCTTCATAAGTATCAATGAGTTGTCTGCAAATAATAATTGTGGGACATTTCTGCAAACACGAATGCCTTCGAGTCCTCCCACCTCCTCTTTATGAGCTAGAGTGCTTGAGAGGCCTTCAAAACAAAGCAAAACGAAGTATGAGGATAAGGGCCCCCCCTGTCATAGTCCTCTAGTGGCACTAGTAGAAAACAGGGCTTTGGTTTGGGCCAGCCCAGCCCATTAGTCCCGATTCAGTCACGAACCGGGACCCATGGGGGGCATACGTCCCGGTTCATGCGCCCAGGGGGCCGGCCGGGGCCTCGTGGGCATTGGTCCCGGTTCGTCTGGACCCATTTGTCCCGGTTCCTGGCACGAACCGGGACCAATGGGCCTCGCTCCTGGCCCACATCCATTGGTCCCGGTTCGTGGCTTGAACCGGGACAGAAGGGGGGCCTTTAGTCCCGGTTCCACGCACGAACCGGGACCAATGAGGTGGCTATATATACCCCATCGTCGGCGAGCAGAGCACTCCACACTACTCTGTTTTTTCTGGCCGGCTAGGGGAGAGCTTTGTGGTGCTCTAGCTCACCTCCTATGCACATGAGGTATTTGATGAAATGCCCGAGCCACACTAGTTAAGCTTTCTCCTCTCGAAGCTCGACCTTCAAGCTCCATTTTCCTCAAGATTTGTCTAGGTTTAGCGGTCCGTCCCGTCCCGTCCCCGTCTTCACCGCCGTCGATCGCCCGCGCCGATCTCGTCACCGGCATAACCGTGGTGAGCCTCTTGTTCTTATCTTCTTTCTAAAAGAAAAAAATTCTCGTCGCCGATTTTTTACACACTTAATTATATATAATGCACGCAGATGAACCGGCAATGGATGTACGGTGACAGACGCACCTCCGAGTACATTAAGGGCGTGCATAATTTTCTCGAAGTGGCTGAGGCAAACAAGCAGAATGGTTTTATGTGTTGTCAATGCCCTATATGTGGGAATACGAAGTCTTACTCTGACCGGAAAATCCTTCACACCCACCTGCTTGAGAAGGGTTTCATGCCACACTATAATGTTTGGACCAGGCACGGAGAAATAGGGGTTATGATAGAAGATAGCAAAGAAGAAGAGGACGATGACAACTATGTGCCCCCTGAATACGGTGATGCTGCAACGGGGGAAGCTGAAGATCAAGAGGAACCAGACAATGTGCCCGATGATGATCTCCGCCGGGTCATTGTTGATGCAAGGAGACAGTGCGAAAGTGAAAAGGAGAAGCTGAAATTCGATCGCATGTTAGAGGATCACCAAAAAGGGTTGTACCCCAATTGCGAAGATGGCAACACAAAGCTCGGTACCGTACAAGAATTGCTGCAGTGGAAGGCAGAGAATGCTGTGCCTGACAAAGGATTTGAGAAGCTACTGAAAATATTGAAGAAGAAGCTTCCAAAGGATAACGAATTGCCCGACAGTACGTACGCAGCAAAGAAGGTCGTATGCCCTCTAGGATTGGAGGTGCAGAAGATACATGCATGCCCTAATGACTGCATCCTGTATCGCGGTGCGTACGAGGATTTGAACGCATGCCCGGTATGCGGTGCATTGCGGTATAAGATCAGATGAGATGACCCTGGTGATGTTGACGGCGAGCCCCCCAGGAAGAGGGTTCCTGCGAAGGTGATGTGGTATGCTCCTATAATACCACAGTTGAAACGTCTGTTCAGAAACAAAGAGCATGCCAAGTTGATGCGATGGCACAGAGAGGACCGTAAGAAAGACGGGAAGTTGAGAGCACCCGCTGACGGGTCGCAGTGGAGAAAAATCGAGGGAAAGTATCAGGAGGAGTTTGCAGGTGACGCAAGGAACGTATGGTTTGGTTTAAGCGCGGATGGCATTAATCCTTTCGGGGAGCAGAGCAGCAATCACAGCACCTGGCCCGTGACTCTATGTATCTATAACCTTCCTCCTTGGCTGTGCATGAAGCGGAAGTTCATTATGATGCCAGTACTCATCCAAGGCCCTAAGCAACCCGGCAACGACATTGATGTGTACCTAAGGCCATTAGTTGAAGAACTTTTACAACTGTGGAATGGAAACGGTGTACGTGTGTGGGATGAGCACAGACAGGAGGAATTTGACCTGCATGCGTTGCTGTTTGTAACCATCAATGATTGGCCTGCTCTCAGTAACCTTTCAGGACAGACAAACAAGGGATACCACGCATGCACGCACTATTTAGCTGACACCGAAAATATATACCTGGACAAATGCAGGAAGAATGTGTACCTGGGGCATCGTCGATTTCTTCCGACCAACCATCAATGTCGAAAGAAAGGCAAGCATTTCAAAGGCGAGGCAGATCACCGGAAGAAGCCCGGCATGCGTACCGGTGATCACGTACTAGCTATGGTCAATGATTTACACGTAATCTTTGGAAAGGGTCCCGGCGGACTATCTGTTCCGAATGACGCTGAGGGACGCGCTTCCATGTGGAAGAAGAAATCTATATTTTGGGACCTACCCTACTGGAAAGACCTAGAGGTCCGCTCTTCAATCGACGTGATGCACATGACAAAGAACCTTTGCGTGAACCTGCTAGGCTTCTTGGGCGTGTATGGAAAGACAAAAGATACACCGGAGGCACGGGAGGACCTGCAACGTTGGCACGAAAAAGACGGCATGCCTCCAAAGCAGTATGAAGGTCCTGCCAGCTACGCTCTTACCAAAGAAGAGAAGGAAATCTTCTTTGAATGCCTGCTCAGTATGAAGGTCCCGTCTGGCTTCTCGTCGAATATAAAGGGAATAATAAATATCCCAGAGAAAAAGTTCCAGAACCTAAAGTCTCATGACTGCCACGTGATTATGACGCAACTGCTTCCGGTTGCATTGAGGGGGCTTCTACCGGAAAACGTTCGATTAGCCATTGTGAAGCTATGTGCATTCCTCAATGCAATCTCTCAGAAGGTGATCGATCCAGAAATCATACCAAGGCTAAGGAGTGATGTGGCGCAATGTCTTGTCAGTTTCGAGCTGGTGTTCCCACCATCCTTCTTCAGTATCATGACGCACGTCCTAGTTCATCTAGTCGACGAGATTGTCGTTCTGGGCCCCGTATTTCTACACAATATGTTCCCCTTTGAGAGGTTCTTGGGAGTCCTAAAGAAATATGTCTGTAACCGCGCTAGGCCAGAAGGAAGCATCTCCATGGGCCATCAAACAGAGGATGTCATTGGGTTTTGTGTTGACTTCATTCCTGACCTTAAGAAGATTGGTCTCCCTCAATCGCGGTATGAGGGGAGACTGACTGGAAAAGGAACGCTAGGAGGGGACTCAATAATATGCAGGGACGGGCATTCTTGGTCTCAAGCACACTACACAGTTCTACAGAACTCTACCTTGGTGACCCCGTATGTCGATGAACACAAGAACATTCTGCGCTCCAAACACCCGGAGCAGTGTGACGACTGGATTACATGTGAACACATCAGGACTTTCAGCATTTGGTTGGAAACACGTCTCAGAGGTGACAACACTGTTTCTGATGAGCTGTACTCGTTGTCCAGGGGACCATCTTCGACCGTATTGACTTACAAAGGATACGAGATAAATGGGAATACATTTTACACGATCGTCCAAGATCAAAAGAGCACCAACCAAAACAGCGGTGTCCGCTTTGATGCAGCAACCAAGAGGGGAAAGGACACATATTATGGTTACATAGTGGACATATGGGAACTTGACTACGGACATGATTTTAAGGTCCCTTTGTTTAAGTGCAAATGGGTCAATCTGTCAGGAGGCGGGGTACAGGTAGAGCCACATTACGGAATGACAACAGTGGATCTAAACAATCTTGGGTACACAGACGAACCATTCGTCCTAGCCAATGATGTGGCGCAGGTTTTCTATGTGAAGGACATGTCTACCAAACCGAGAAAAAGAAAAGATAAGGAAGCGAATACATCATACGATGAGCCAAAGCGCCACATAGTTCTTTCAGGGAAAAGAGACATCGTGGGAGTGGAGGGTAAGACAGACATGTCTGAAGATTATGAAAAGTTTCATGAAATTCCTCCCTTCAAAGTCAAGGCTGACCCAAGCACCCTGTTAAGCGATGAAGAATATCCATGGTTACGGCGCAATAAGCAAAGGACACAAGCGAAGAAAAAGTGAAGACAGATGAAGTCAGAAAGGGTTAAAAATTAATGATATGGCTTTGAATGGTTCATTTTGAGCACACAAAAAGTCTGGAGTTCAAATAAGTTCAAAAAAATGAAATCCCTTTGTAACAGATGAGTTTTTGTCCGAAACCCTGATACTTCGAAAGAGATTGTCCATTTTGTACACGAAGTGCATCCAGTTTTTGCCGTAACCCTCTAAACTTTTTAGCACATGCTATGTGGGTGAAATGATGATATCATGCCAATTTTCAACCTCTTCAGAGTTCATGTGAAGTGCTTTTCAATTTCAGGGTCATTTAGCTCAAAAAAAATCAGTAAATGCATGAAAAATAACAGATGAAGTCAGAAAGGGTTGAAAATTGATGATGTGGCTTTGAATGGTTCATTTTGAACACACAAAAAGTCTGGAGTTCAAATAAGTTTAAAAAAATGAAATCCCTTTGTAACAGATGAGTTTTCGTCCGAACCTTTACTTCGAAAGAGATTGTCTATTTTGTACACGAAGTGCATCCAGTTTTTGCCGTAACCCTCTCAACTTTTTAGCACATGCTATGTGGGTGAAATGATGATACCATGCCAATTTTCAACCTCTTCAGAGTTCATGTGAAGTGCTTTTCAATTTCAGGGTCATTTAGCTCAAAAAAATCAGTAAATGCATGAAAAATTACAGATGAAGTTAGAAAGGGTTGAAAATTGATGATGTGGCTTTGAATGGTTCATTTTGAACACACAAAAAGTCTGGAGTTCAAATAAGTTCAAAAAAATGAAATCCCTTTGTAATAGATGAGTTTTCGTCCGAAACCCTGATACTTCGAAAGAGATTGTCCATTTTGTACATGAAGTGCATCCAGTTTTTGCCGTAACCCTCTCAACTTTTATGAAACTCTAATAGCAAAAATAATAAACTAAAAGAATGAACTAGAAAACTTTAATGAAACTCTAATAGAAAAAAGAATGAACTAGAAAACTTTAATGAAACTCTAATAGCAAAAGGAATCAACCAAAATTTATGCAACTAAAATTATCAAAGTATTTTCTGTTCAAAACATTAAAAGCAAAAAGAATTTTCATAAAGAACTTTTTTTGTTAGAAACTTTTATAGCAAAAGGAATTATCATAAATATTTTTTTTGTTAGAAACTAAAATAACAAAAACTGTTTTTGAATATAATGATAAAACACAGTAATATTAAATAGCAGGAAAAAGAGTCACTCCAAAATCTATTTTTATAGTAAAGTTAATCACAAACTAGTGATTCACACAAATTTCAAAGGATTCAAATTTAAACTATTCAAATTGGAAAACTAATGGCACTAACAGCAAGTTTATAATTTTTATTACCTAAAAGCAAAAAGAATCACTGAAAAACAGTTTGTATTTTGTTGTAAGTAGAAACAAAATAAAATAAATAAAACAAAAAAATATTAAAAAAATAAAAAAAATGCCACCTACTGGGCCACCACGGCCTGAATACGACTAGAAACCCATCCATGAGCCAGGATTCAGGCCCGTAGAGGCCCAGCAGGCCCACGGCAAAGAGTAGCAGAGAAGGCCCGAAAGCCTGCAGTTGAGAGGAGCTCGAGAGGGTCGGCGCAACAGCGCTTATAAACCACTCTCGAGCTCTCTCAACTAGCGAGGTGGGACTAAACATCCCACCGCGCCGCGCCATCGTAAGGCCTTTGGTCTCGGTTGGTAGCAGCAACCGGGAAGAAAGGGGGGGCATTGGTCCCGGTTGGTGGAACAAACCGGGACCAATGCCCCCCCTTTGGTCCCGGTTCGTGCCACCAACCGGGACCAAAGGTCTCTGTTTCCCGCCCATTGGGCTGCTGAAAAGAGACCTTTGGTCCCGGTTGGTGGCACGAACCGGGACCAAAGGGTGGCATTCGTCCCAGTTTGTGCCACGAACCGGGACCAATGCTCTGTGTATATAAGCAGGACTTACGAATTTTTCAGTTTTCATCGACCATTTGCCCCCCGACGACGCCGAGCTCATCGACGCCGCCAGGCTGCCCGTGCTCGCCGTCGCTGCCCCGAGGTCGCCGTCGCCGCCCGCTCCTCGTCGCTATCGCCCCGCGCCCCTGCCCTGCCCCGACGCCGACGCCGTGCGCCCCTGCCTCGACCTCGACGCCAACGCCGCCGCGCCCCTGCCCTGCCCCGACGCCCCGCCACGCCCTACCCTGCCGTCAACGCCGCCGCACCAGTGCCCGCCGGCCAGGCCGGTACTCCCTCCTCCCTCCCACCCCTCTCCTCTGTCCTTCCTCCATGTATGTGATGATGGTGAAGTTGGTTCAGTGCAAAAATTCAGCCATGTCCACAAGGTGTTTGATGAAATGCTCGGGCTTGCTAGGGAACTTTGTTTTATGTGAAACTTGGCAGGATGATGTCTCCTTGGATGTTAGTGAAGATGGTTAAGTTGGTTTGATAAAAGGAAAAACTTCTTAGTGCAAGTTTTATTAAAATTTAGTGCTGGACAGAAACTATATGAATTTTTTTGGTGGACTTGCTAGATGAAATTGGGGCTGCCCTTCTAGACTTAAGGGTTTAGTTGGAAGGACTACAAGATGTAAAAAATTCAGAATTTTTTTAGCAAGGAAAAATTGGGTTGTAGTTCAATGCCAAGATTGGACCAAAATTGATGTTTTTGTTCATAGCATTTTTTTGTCCATGTATGTATTTATGTATGGATGGATGGATATGGATGTATATAAAAAATGTTCATATATGATGTTTTTTTTGTTCATAGCAATTTTTTTTCCATGTATGTATAATTTATGTATGTATGTTCATATATGCAAAAGTTACATTTAAGAAAAAATAAGAAAATGTATGTATGTTCATATGCAAAGAATATGCAAAAGTTAGAATTTTTATGTTCATAGAATTTTTATGATTTTTTTTGTTCATAGAATTTTCTTTGTCCATTTATGTATATGTATAGGAAAATTGTGCATGATCAAAGTCATTTATGTCAAAGTTTGCGATATACCCCCTCCCCGATAACATTTTTTTTTATATGATGATTTTTTTTAATAGCCATATATATGTATGTGGCTATATGTATGTATGGATGTTCATAGAATTTTTTTTATATGTATGTGGCTATATGTATGTCGTTGTCGATATAGCCCCTCCCCGATAACTTCGACATGAGGGGGGGGGGGGGGGTTTCGATAATCACCCTCCCCGATAACATTTTTTTTCTAAGTTACTAAGGTAAAATGTTCACCCCCCTCTCGATATACCGGGCGACCAACTCTCGAGGCCACCCAAACCCTAGAAAAAAAGCGTTGTCGATCTCCTACCCCCTTCCGCCCCTACCCGACAAACTCTCGAGGCCACCCAAACCACTAGAAGATAACTCCGGTAACTTCGACATGAGGGGGGACGTCGATCAACCCCCTCTCGCCCGAACAAGTCTATGTATTATTTTATATCGCGGTGGACATATATCAAAGTTTGATCATATGTCAAAGTTTGAATTTTGACATATGCAACATTTGATCATATATCAAAGTTTGATCATATGTCAAATTTTGAATTTTGACATATGCAACATTTGATCATATGTCAAAGTTTGATCATATGTCAAAGTTTGAATTTTGACATATATAGATTTATCAAGAATGCCCCCATTATGGATGTGCACAAGTTGATCCAATTTTTTTCTGATCTCATCTATATATATATTCTTCTATATGTCACGTTGTCTGTCAAAGTATTGAAGAAATCCATGGCTTCATCATTAGTCGGAAGTAACAGGCGTATGATGCTATGAAGCTCTTCAAAGTTGTTTTGGAACGGAGTTCCGGATAGAATAATTCTCCTTTTGGTACGAATTTTAGTAAAGGCCTTCCAAATAGCGATATTCGGAAGGCTCTTGCTGAACTTTGTACCAAAAAGCGAATTATTCTATCGGGAACTCCGTTCCAAAACAACTTTGAAGAGCTTCGTACCATTATACGCCTGTCATTTCCGGCTAATGATGAAGTCATGGTTTTCTTGAATTCTTTGACACTAGACAACGTGACATATAGAAGGGTAGATGAGATCAGGAAAAATATGGACCATTTTCTGCACATCCAGAATGGCGTCATTTTGTTAAATCCCTTGTCGGTCCGGACGTCGGACATTCATGAGAGAGGCGGTCCGGCCCAAACCCTAGAAGCGTTGTCGAGGCCACCCCAAACCCTAGAAGCGTTGCCTAGGCCACCCCAAACCCTAGAAGCGTTGTCGAGGCCACCCCAAACCGTAGAAGCGTCGAGCTAGCTAGGTCTACGTTTGCACTAATATATCCATCTGTCATGTTTGTATATTAATTGCCATGTTGTAATATTTGTAGAAACTATGGAGCACCGAGACATCGAAGCAGAACAGTTGTTGGGGGACATAATCCTCGGCGGAGGTGATGTCTTGTCGTATCTCAATGACACCGATGGTCTAGAAGGAGAGGGTGAAGCAGGCTCCGGTGATCGAACAATGGAGGTGGAAGGACATGATTATGATGGCTCCGGTGACGGAATGCCGGTGGAAGGAGACTGTGATGACTGCTCCGGTGAGCGAACGGAGGAAGGAGCTGTTGCAAAGTCCGGCGAGGTATATATATTAATTAAGCCTGTGCTGACTAGCTAATTCATGCATTAATTGTTTTGGTATGTACACATATTAACTCTCTTCTTTCTTCTTTTCTAGCCCTCCGGATCGAGCCAAACTTCGGTAACGAGACGAGGCCCGAAGAAAAGATTGCGCCAGGATGAAAGGTTCACGATCACAGCAATCAAGGGCGATGGCCAACCGATTGAACCCAGCCGGACCAAGGAAGCATTTTCTGCTCAGTGCGGGGTTCTTGTTAGGGACATGATCCCGATCAGCATCCACCAATGGAATAAGCCTAAGAGCGAAGACCCTCAAGTGTCTTTTGTCAACGATAGACAGAAAGATGATCTTTGGACCGCGCTGAAGGCAAATTTCACCCTACCGCCAGAGGAGGATCCAGATAAGCCAGTTATAGAGCCATTGGTCAAGGCTCATGCTCTTAAGAAGATGGCAGATCTATTCAGGAGGTGGAAGAATGAGTTGAAATCAACGTTTGTCGACAAAGGGAAGACTCCAGAATTCACCGGCCGATTTGAGAAGATAAGAGATCACTGGCCCACATTTGTGGCCCCCAAGACATCGGAGAAGAGTAAGAAGATGTCAGCGACAAACAAGAAAAATGCAGCAAAGAAGGAGTATCACCATCGCACGGGATCAGGTGGCTACCTCAAAGCCCGGCCGTTGTGGGACAAGGCTGAGAAGGACCTGCTTGATAAAGGGGTCGAACCAGAGACATTGAACTGGCCAGACCGTTCAAGGACTTGGTTCTTCGGGGTTGGGGGAACCTTGGACCCTGAAATAGGGAAGTGCCGTTGGGCGAAGGAGCAACTTGAAATACCCGTCAAGAAGCTTCAGAAGTATATCGCCGCAGTGTAGCAAGGGACGTTCGTTCCCGACAGAGAGAACGACGAGCTCACACAGGCCCTCGGGAATCCTGAGCACCCAGGACGAACATGAGGCACGGCAGGCTCCATTGCGTGGAAGGAAGGGTTTCCCAGCGCAGGCGGTTACAAAACCCAGGAGAGGAGGAGGAAAGTGGAGCAGACCAAACTGCAGAAGCTGAATGCAAGGGTACGAGCGCTAGAGGAACAAGCACTAGTTCAGAGGCAGCGACCTGCCGAAGCTACCCCAGAAGCTACCCCGCCATCTCAACGGAGAAGCAGCGTGGCTTCCACCGAGCTCCTTCAGCAGCCTCACTTCACGGCTCCCAGCTACCCCGTGGATGCTATCACGGAGGCTCAAGATTGCCACCTTATGGCGCAATGGCAGCACCTCAAAGTCAAGGCGGCTGTCGGCTCTGTTGCACCTTCTGGACCCGGCGCAACTTTTCACTGCCTTCCGATTCTAGAAGGCTATGCTGTTGTGATGGTCGATGAAATAACGGAGGGATTTGAGGAGCTCGAGCTTGACCACCCTACCGGTGAAGGGGAGACTCAGCTGGGTCTTGCTCTGAAGACTCCATGTCTATGGCGGAAGGAGCTCATCAACCTTCCGAACTGGACGCCTCCGCCTCCTCCTCCGGCGAGTCAGGGCACTCCGCCTCCTCCTCCACCTCCTCCTCTGGCGAGTGATCAGGGCACTCCGCCTCCTTCTCCGGCTGCTCCGGTGCGTAGCGGCACTCCGCCTCCTTCTCCAGCTGCTCCGGTGCGTGGCGGCACTCCGCCTCCTTCTCCGCCTGCGCCGGCGCGTCCGAGCAGCCCGCCTCCTTCTCCGCCTCGTCAACAACAGCGGAAGACAGCCGCCGCCGCTCCGGCTGCTCCGGCGCGTCGTAGCACTCCGCCTCCTTCTCCGCCTCGTAAGCAACGAAGGAAGACAGCCGCAGCCGCTCCGGCTGCTCGGCCGGCGTCTAGCAGTACAGCCAGAGGCGGGAGGCAATACAAATTCAGTCCATCTATCAAGCCTCTAGATAGATTACCATACGAGATGACCGAGGAGGAAAACGAGGAGATCTGTCAAGCCCAAGTGAAGGACTTTTTTGCAAAGAAAAATCCACCTCCGGAGGAGAAGATGGATCCGGTGAAATTGAAGCGCACTTTGAAGAACCTGAAGCGACCACCACCGCCTCCACCGGATGAAAACCATGTCCGCGCTCTGAAAAAGGCAGTGGAAGGAGCACGCCGGTCGGGAACTACTTCAAGTGACAAAAGGTTACAACAACGAAGAAGAGGGAAAAAAATTGAACAGCTCGGCGAACAGGCAAACCAATCGTGCCCCCCGCTCAAGGTGTCTAGCGATATCGTCGCAAATCTGCCGGGGATGCTGCCCGGTACCAATCCTGATGATTACCTGCCCGACGATGCACATTTTGATACAATGGAGGTGGACAAACAAAAATACCAGTACGGGAAGCCTCTCGTCAGACCTGGTGATCCTCCTCTAACAACGATGATGCGAAGATTCCATAAGTGGTACATGGACACCTGCAAGTCCGGGAAGGATATTTTGACGCTGAGAGTTAAAGAGGAGCACGACCTCGTTGGAATTGATCTGTTGTCTGTTCCATTTGAGGAGTTCTTCCAGTTTTTCAATCAAAAGGACCTCGATAAAATAATCATCACTTGCTACTGTCTGTAAGTACTATACTTCTGTAATTAAGTCTCTATATATAGCTCAGCTCTTTCATTGCATGTATATATAATTATCCTCACTATATTATGCAGATTGAAGATCGTCGAATGCAGAAATGCATAAATCTATGATATTGGGTTCATTAACACAAATCTCATAGATGAATGGACGGTTACATATCATGCGAAAGAAACCGAGGCCAACTTGCTACAATCGTTGCTTAAAAATCAAAACAAAGATAAAATACTCTTTCCTTACAACTTCAAGTGAGTGTTACTGTCTTCTGCATATTCGGTTTCCCTTATTACTCGAGGTTATAGTAATATAATTGATGAGTTATGCATGCGTGCGCAGCTTCCACTTTATTCTCCTAGAGATTAAGCTTGAGCAGGGACTAGTAACCGTCTTAGACTCAAGACGAAAAGATCCCAAGGAGTATGCGGCCATGACTGAAATGCTCCAGAAGTAAATTCAATCGATCATTATCGCACCATATCGGCAACTTTGGTCATTTCCTGATATCAAGTAATTATTTTCTTTGTCTCGCAGGGTTTGGAAAGTGTTCACCACAGAAGCTCCGGGACTGCCGGGGGAGCTGCGATTTACACACCCGAAAGTAAGTACTATTAGCTAGTTCCGCGCATCTCCCATTGATTCTAGCTAGTTTCATCAATACCATTTATAATGCTTGATTATCAGTTTGATTGACATTTATTTCTCGTAAAGTGGTTGTGGCAGGAAGGCGGGAATAATTTTTGTGGATACTACATTTGCGAGTACATCTACAACGCGACGACCTCTAAGCGGGGCTACTCTGAAAAACAATATGAAGTGCGTAAGCAATAATATTCACAATTTTATTTTATTACCATCATTTGTGTTGAGTTTCATTCATATATATGTATTGACCCTCTTCTTTAAATTAGATTTGGCAGATGCGGGATGTACTCCTACCACAAGATCGCATAAAAGCAATTCAAGAGGAATTGGCTGGATTCTTTCTTGACCACGTCATCAATCCAGCCGGAGAATACTATGTGGAACTTGACATCAAATGTTAGGGATTGTAAGAAATCTTATATTGTATATATGTAGCTAGTAGCGTCGGATAGATATACGAAAACTTGTTGTTCGACCAATCTCTCGGAGAAGGAGGAGGTCGATCACTTCTCTCTGTATATGTTCATGACGATCTTGTGTACTTAATGGTTTCCTTCATTTGCTTACTAGCTAGCGTGTCGAGTCCTCTCTATACGTATAGTACGTAGCGTCGACCCCAAGCACGGAGATGAGAGAGGACACTTCTCTCTAGCTATTAGCTAGCTAACACAATATATGAAACCCCAAATTAACCCTACAAAACCCCCAAAACCCCACCACCCCCCCCCCCCTTTCAAAAAAAAAAACAAAAACCCCAGCTCCTGAGCTGCTGACACGTGGATGATCTTTGGTCCCGGTTGGTGTTATCAACCGGGACTAAAGGCCCTCCTCTCTGGGCTCGCCGCAGCGGCCACGTGGAGCCCCATCTGTCCCGGTTCGTATAAGAACCGAGACTAAAGGTGTTGGGCTTTAGTCCCGACCCTTTAGTCCCGGTTCCCGAACCGGGACAAATGGGCCTTATGAACCGGGACAAATGGGCCTTTTTCTACTAGTGTGGGCACAAGCTCCTCAGTCTCAGTATCATTAAACTGAACTCTATAGCTGACTGAAGATACACATTCCATACACCCACTACAAACGTAAACCCATTCTTATCATCATACATAAAAAAACACTCCACCCTATCATAGGCCTTGTTCATATCCAATTTGACCCACTCTTATTATCTTACATCTAAAAAAACCCGAGGCAATCATTTCTCGTTCCATGCATTTGTCTCCAACTATGTGTCGATCCTTTTAGGGCCTATTTGGGACTACTCCACTCATTAAAATTCAGCTCTGCTCTAAAAAAATGCAAGCCAAACGGGATAGCTCCATGATGTCTTGCTCCATAAAAAAACTAGAATCTGGAGTACAACTCCCAGCTTTTCGTGAAGCTCTTCAGGGGTACTCCAGAAACTCCAGTTCAAATAGTCCTCGTGGAGTTGGGGGGGGGGGGGGGGGGGGGTGGTGGTGGGGGCCGGGGGGGGGGGGGTGGGGGTGGGGGGGGGGGTTTTTGTTTGGGGGGGGGGGGGGGGGGGTGGGATTACCCACCACTGTCATCGGTAAGTTAATACCCCTTCATTTTTTTCCCATGTCAAGCAGCCAATTAGGCCTTTCAAACCAAATTTCCACATTCTTGAATCAAAGCTAGTTGAAAGCCAAACATGATTAACTGCTCTTCGATGAAGCTACAAATCATGGTTGGAACTACTCAGAAGTGGATTTGGTGGTGTGGAGCTGATTTTGGTGGAGTAGAGTACTCCCAGACAGACCCTTAATCAAGCATAATTTGTAGCACATCGTGACAGTCAATGGTCGATTGCTAAACTTAAAAACAAAGTGTGTCAGTGATGATTTGAAAATGTCCTCCTCCCGGCAAAGTAATATGTAGCCTTGACAACCATGGCACTAAGATTGCCAGGCTTCTGTTGTAGTCACCAAACTTGATGCACTAGGAGGGCTAGGTTTAATTGCTCAAACTCCTCGACCCCCCCCCCCCCCCCCCCCCCCCCCCCCCCCCACAATGTTTAGGCTGGGTCATCTCCTCCCACGACACCCAACATGGCTTCCTTCGGCCCTGTTTGCTCCCCCATTAGAACTTTTGAAGAATAGAGTCCAAGTGATAACCCATGACATGGAATAAGTCAGAATTGCTTGCGCCACCGACTTAATAAACACATATTTCCTTTCAGCCAACATGGATCTCTCTATCGATCCTAATCTTTCATCCACAACCGATATTTGATGTATTGAAGGTTCCCATTCTTGTCTCTCCTTGTGTTAGTGGGCATACTCAAATACTTCTTCATTAGAGTTTCATTCTCATACTATTATTATTTCGAGCGTCCCTCCGCAACCCCTCGCTAAAGAGAATCAATGAACTATCTCGGTTAATACTCTAACCGAAGCTTGCCAATATACATCCAAGAACCTCATGTACATGGAGGGCAGTCTCATCATGTGTCTTGAAAAACAGCGGGCTACATCATCGGAAAGCTGGTGATTCACCGCCAAAGCCGGCAGTGCCATCTTGATACCAGAATAGCAAACTAATAATAATTGTTTCACATTAATAGACAAGAAAGACTCTCTGTTGCTAGAAAAACAGATAATGAGGTATTAGGTCTCCCTGCCGGATTCCTAGAGTTGGCTTGAAAGACTCCAGCCTAGACGGGGTGGCAGCCATGAACAAGCTGAAGACCGCTGAACCATCCTGAATGTGGACCATAATTTTACTTCTTTTATGTTCGAAGTATAATCATCATGCCAAACGATATACTATTTGAATTATTTCCATAAATTACACACGTTGAATTTTGAATATTCTTACATCAGATCCGCGTGACACCGACCCTAAAGAACCAATCTTCGACCTCGGACCATTCGCCGCACGTGCGGGCGTCTCCAGCACACCGGAAGAAACAAGATTATGAGAGATGTGCAGAGGACTAATCAGTAGATTCTGGGAGCACGGTTCTGATTTGGAAGACCGTTGGTACAAACCAAACCCCGTAGGTGGATGAATACCATGGAGGATTTCACTTTCGCCTCAACTATTCTCTGCATGCATGCCCTCTGGACTGACCGGAGTCTTCGCATGCATGCACGCCATGCGACTGGGTCTCTGTGCTGGTCGCCTCCGAAGATGAATACGGAGCAAAAAACAAGAGGTCGGCAGGTAACTAAGCGTACAAGTACCTGGACTACCAATGGTAAAATTATGGACCTCTTTGATGCCAGTAATCTATCATGTCCCTCTCAATCAATTAAACAGTTAAGGGCATCTCCAACGGTAACCCACAAAAATCTTCCCGTATCTGTCCGCGGACAGAAGGAACCAATTCGTGGACACGGATGTGGGAGGACAACATCCAACGTTAACTGCATATATTTTCACAACAACCCAAACCAACCGGATGAAATTCATTCAAACAAGTCCGGATTTCATATAAACATGGCCGGATTTCATATAAACATACTCGATTTCATATAAACATGATGGATTTCATTACAAATACATCAAAGCGGTGCTAGGCGGGCTCTGGAGTATAATAAATATCTAATCTAAATGATCGCCGGCGTCCGGTCCCCGTGTCTGGCCATCAGCCCCGAGAACTGAAGCTTCACTGTCTCCAGTTCCGCCTCGACGCTCTCCAGCTCCGCCTTCGGAGCCCCCGGAACTGAAGTTGTCCGCCTCCATGTCGCCGCCAAGCGACTAATTGGCTGAAGATAGTGAACCCACCAAGCTTGGCGTCGACGGGAGGGGAGGAGCGGTGGCCTTCCTCGGACACGAGCGGCGGTGACCTACCGTGCACTACCCTTCCTCACTGCCGGCGGTGCTCGCGGACGTGCCAGCTTCTTCGTGGTTGTGGTGCCGGGGCACAGTCTCCTCGTCGTCGGTGTCGCCGAACAACGCCTCACCCGCCGCATCGTCTCACTCCTTGCCGGCGGCTGCCACCTCCGCCACCCGCTGCCGTACGGCCAACGCGCGAGGCGGATCTCACGGGCGGAGCGGTACGACTCAGGCAGCGCCTCCTGCTCCGCCAAGTCCGCATCCGGGACGACCGCCCAGCCGGCGGCGACCTTCACCTCCGCCTACAGATGCTCATGGAGGAGGTTGTGGTTGTAGTTGGCATCGGCCTGCGCCTCCCGGAACAGGTCCTCCCACTCCTCCTGCACCATGTCCATATAATGGGCACGGGCCTCGCCGATGGTCATGGTGCAATGCACCAGCGAGGGTGGAGCGGAGGAAGAGGAGGGTGGCGTTGGCTCGTTGTCTGAGGCGTCCTCCTGCTGCCTGCCAGCCTGCTAGTTGGCCTTCTTCTTGCTCCGACTTACCCCGTCCCAAAGAGCTTTGGTTGCGGAGGGATCCATGGCGAGGAGTGGTGCGGAGAGGGATGACTGTGGCTATGGTCGGGGCGCCGGGGCAGCGGTTTATACAGCATCGGTGGGCGGCAGACGGACGGACGGGTGGCCCCGGTGGAGACGCGTCGGCAACCGCGTGCCATCAATGCGGGCGGCAGACGGACAGACGGGCGGCTATCATGTCGTTTGAACGCGCGGCAGTTGCCTGCACCGGGAAGTGGTGCGGGCGGCGCTCTCTCGGCCAGCACGCTGCTTTAATGCCGGCGCCAGTAAGCGGTCGCGTCTGCTCTGGCCGGGCATGAATGCCGGCGCTGACACTCTGGAGCGGCACTGACCGAAAACGCGCGGTAGGGAGAGGGGTTTTTGGTGGGCGAGGATGGTCAGAAACGTGCTTGAGATCGGTCTGGACTCCGCAAACCTCTTCCACTTTTGTCTTCGGTTTGCGAAAGAAATCGCGTTCGGACTGTGTCGTGGACAGATATAGGTTGGCGTTGGATGGCTTCGCGATCCGGACGGTTGCGGGAGGTTTGCGGGTTAGCGTTGGAGATGCCCTAACCAAACCTATCCATACCATACATTATACATAGTAGTAATCTCACGCATCAGCTCAGACAATAAACTACGACGGTCACGATCGGCTGGTCCCTGTCGAACGGACCTTCCAAGCTCCCTCGCCGGTTGACGACGAGACCGTTCCTGCTGTCCAGTCCATTAGTCCAGCTCGGCGGTTAGCCGGACAGCAGCTGGTGCTTGTGATGTGACGCGCTCATTAATCTGCTCCGGCACAGCAGGAAAACGAAAACTAGCAAGTGGTTTCAGCTTCATCGATCAGTCCACCCACGTTGCCAGCCAGTTGCCTGCTGCCCTCGCGTTGCTCGGTCACGACCGCGACTTCAGAAGCTTCTCGCTAGAGAGACCTTGTGCGTTCTACCCGTATCCCGTCGAGAAATCCGTTGCGTGTATTTATTTGAAACAGAGATAAAGGATTTACCTCATCCATTCATTAAACAGAAAATTATTATCCAATAAATCAGTAAAAAATCAGACGACAACCATCACAATTCACTAAGCAGCACACATACGACACTTCACACACACCTTTCAAAAGAAAGCCTTGCCTACGTAGCACACATGCGTCGTCGTCATCATTTCTGGCCAAGCAGGCGTTATCAAAATCCCTAATCCCCGAGCAAACAATTTTGACTTCATGATCATGGACCCAGCCCACACCATAGAGGCCATGCAGGCTCACATGAAGATCCGTGCCAGACAAACTCAACCACGACGAGGACATCGCAACTCCGACTCTGACGGAGAGCTACGATGGAAAACTATGCGAGGTTGGCGCTGCTGATGACCATCGAACGAACAACCTACCGCCCCACATCGTCGCCACCGGGATCCACCAGCGTAGCTTCGACCTCACAATAACAAACAAACCGAGGCAATCCCACAGACACGTCAGAGATGAGCCGACTACTGCAACCATTGACATGTCTCCAACATCGCTCACCTCAACCATTGTCGCCGTAGAAGCCTTGACGCAAATACGACTGCCTTTCATTGGCGCTGCTTTCCGATGCCCGACTCCAAAGACAAAGCCCTCAAGGGGGATGCAACATGACTGCGTCATCATCATCCAATCACACAAGATCTAGGGTTTCCCCGAGAGTAATAGCGGCAGCCGGATCCATGCGGGAGAGGTGTGGAAACAATGCAACAATGCCTTAAGAAGGTCAACGCCGGCCGCAACCGTCACCATTGAAGGTCACATGCCCAAGGACGAGACAAGGTCTTCATCCAAGCTCCCAACACACCCTCAGCCCCACACCAACCTGCATCGGTGCTGGCATGCCCACCAATAACCACCAACGATAACGAACCATCCCGTTGACGAATAAGCACAGAGAGAATTTGGGGGCCCGGGGCAAAACTGAAATCAGAGGCCCCCTTAGTACAAATACTAAAATAATAACCATTTTTTGAGCGGTGATACGTTGGTGCCGCTCGTTTAGGCGACAGGATGGCGACCATCTAGCAAAACATTTATGAACCAAGCCTCAACACAAACCATCTAGAGTGTGCATGAGTTACCGCATTAAAATATCCAATATGTATACATGAATTATTAACAATAAACACTTAAAAGTGCATAAAAAAAATTCATATCAAAGAGAAACATACCTTCTGTAAACACATCATCATGGTGGCTGGTGGACGCGGTGCATATGTCTGGTCTCCTCTTGGCGACTCGGCATCTCGCTTGTCGGCGTGGCTCCTCTTGGCGACTCGGCATCTCGCTTGTCAGCATGGCCACATGGGGGTTGACGATACGAAATCTCAGGGTCACATGTCACCACACACATCCCGAGAGCTGGTAGTTTTTTTTGAGGAAAAACAATGGTCATGAATTGATTGCTTACCTATCTTATTTGTTCGGCGAATGTAATGGTTAAAGATCCAAAGGTACCTTATACGTCCTTCAGAATTCAGTCAAATGTCTATGTATCCAACTCTCAGTTGTAACATTCCTTAATCAATCCAGAACAACAACAAAATACTGTTGCATCCTGCCCCATCCATTGATTGGTTTCACTGCTGCTCAACATCTGCCTTTCCTGAAACTTCATTATCAGTATATGGTCACGATCGAGTCATGAGAGCAAAAACGGTCTTCAACTTTTTCCATCTTTATCACATAACAAGTATATATATGGGCAACAGATAATGAACTGTAGATCGCGGGTAGGAGGAATCAAGCCATCAGGATGGGTATGCGTGTGGGAATCAGGAAGGAAGAAAGGGTCGCTACGTACTAATTGATCGGCGCGGAAGAGATGCACGAACAGTCCATGGACTTCCCATCACTGGTAAAAAACAGGGCTTTGGTTGAGGCCAGGATAAGGGCATTAATCCCGGTTCACTCACGAACCGGGACCAAAGGGTGCGTCAGTCCCGGTTCGTGAGGCCAAGGCGCCGGCCGGGCCTCGGGGGCCATTGGTCCTGGTTCGTCTGACACTTTTGGTCCCGGTTCCAGACACGAACCGGGACTAATGGGCCTCGCTCCTGGCCCAGCATCTTTAATCCCGGTTGGTGGCTGGAACCGGAACCAAAGGTCTGTCTTCTGTCCCGGTTCTAGCCACAAATCGGGACTAAAGAGAAGCCTATATATACCCTTGCCCGCTCACTGCTCTGTTCGCTCACTGCTCTGTTTTTTTGGCCGGCCGTGGGAGAGGCGTGTGTTGCTCTAGCTCACCTCCTATGCACATGAGGTGTTCGATGAAATGCCCGAGCCACATTTAAGCTTTCTCCTCTCGAAGCTCCATGTCCAAGCTCCATTTTTCTCAAGATTTGTCTAGGTTTGCCGGTCCGTCCTGTCCCGTCCCCGTCCTCACCGCCGTCGATCGCCCGCGCCGATCTCGTCGCCGGCACCACCGTGGTGAGCCTCTTGTTCTTATTTTCTTTCTAAAAAAAATCTTACTTGTATGATTTAGATAGATACTTGTATAATTTTCTTAATTTTATTATTGTTTGTTATTATATAGTGCGATGGTTTTAGTATCCGCCCCCGTCGGCCCTCGTCCTGTCTATGATTCGGATGTGGTATATTATCTTTTACAACTATTTGTTTCATTTAGTGTTTATGACAATTATGCCGACCAACGTGACATAGATATTTTTATCTAGGAGGTATGTGAACCGGAAATTCCAACCGACCCTCTTGTCGAGAGGTTAAATTTAGTTGAAAAAGAAAACGATTACTTGAAGAAAAAATTGAAAAGAATTGAGGAGGAGAAGATGGAATTGGAGTTGCATGTTGCGGATGTCGTCGATGATCACAAGACCAAGATGGATAAAATGCGCTTGAAGATTAGAAAGATTAAAAAAATATGCCATTCATACTGAGGCTTGGTATCATTATGCCGTTGGAACAATTGTTACCTTAGTTGCGATTATGATCGCATTTGTTGTTGCATTGAAATGGTTTACATAGTTTCAATGCATGTTTTAATTAGATGCTCTAGAGAGCTAAATGTTATTCAATGAGAACTATGTATGAACTTTATGTATTTATTTTTTCAGTAATAACATTTGATCACTACTGTACTTTGGTTTTAATGTGATGATGAACTTCTATTAATTTGGTCACTTCTCTATTCATGATGTTCTGTAATGGTTTTTGACACACTTAATTATATATAATGCACGCAGATGAACCGGCAATGGATGTACGATGAAAGACGCACCTCCGAATACATTAAGGGCCTGCATAATTTTATCGAAGTGGCTGAGGCAAACAAGCAGAATGGTTTTATGTGTTGTCCATGCCCTATCTGTGGGAATACGAAGGCTTACTCTGACTCGAAAATCCTTCACATCCACCTGCTTGAGAAGGGTTTCATGCCACACTATAATGTTTGGACCAAGCACGGAGAAAGAGGGGTTATGATGGAAGACAACGAAGAAGAAGAGGATGATGACAACTATCCGTTCCCTGAATACGGTGATGCTGCAATGGGGGAAGCTGAAGATCAAGAGAAACCAGACGATGTGCCCGATGATGATCTTCGCCGGGTCATTATTGATGCACAGAGAGAATGCGAAAATGAAAGGGAGAAGTTGAAGTTCGATCGCACGTTAGAGGTTTACAAAAAAGGGTTGTACCCAAATTGCGAAGATGGCAACACAAAGCTCGGTACCGCACTGGAATTGCTGCAATGGAAGGCAGAGAATGGTGTAACTGACAAGGGATTTAGGAAGCTACTGAAAATATTGAAGAAGAAGCTTCCAAAGGATAACGAATTGCCCGACAGTACGTACGAAGCAAAGAAGGTTGTCTGCCCTCTAGGATTAGAGGTGCAGAAGATACATGCATGCCCTAATGACTGCATCCTCTACCGTGGTGAGTACGAGGAATTGAACGCATGCCCGGTATGCGGTGCATTGTGGTATAAGATCAGACGAGATGACCCTGGTGATATTGAGGGCGAGCGCCCCAGGAAGATGGTTCCTGCCAAGGTGATCTGGTATGCTCCTATAATACCACGGTTGAAACGTTTGTTCATGAACAAAGAGCATGCCAAGTTGATGCGATGGCACAAGAAGACCGTAAGAAAGACGAGAAGTTGAGAGCACCCGCTGACGGGTCGCAGTGGAGAAAAATCGAGAGAAGGTGGGGGGACTTTGCAGGTGACGTAAGGAACGTATGGTTTGGTTTAAGTGCAGATGGCATTAATCTTTTTGGGGAGCAGAGCAGCAATCATAGCACCAGGCCCGTGACTCTATGTATCTATAACCTTCCTCCTTGGTTGTGCATGAAGCGGAAGTTCATTATGATGCCAGTGCTCATCCAAGGCCCTAAGCAACCCGGCAACGACATTGATGTGTACCTAAGGCCATTAGTTGAAGAACTTTTACAGCTGTTGAATGGAAAAGGTGTACGTGTGTAGGATGAGCACAAACAGTAGGAATTTGACCTACATGCGTTGTTGTTTGTAACCATCAATGATTGGCCTGCTCCCAGTAAACTGACAGGACAGACAAATAAGTGATACCATGCATGCACACACTGTTTAGATGACACCGAAAGTATATATTTGGACAAATGCAGGAAGAATGTGTACCTGGGACATCGTTGATTTCTTCTGACCAAACATCAATGTCGAAAGAAAGGCAAGCATTTCAAAGGCGAGGCAGATCACCGGAAGAAGCCCGCCCTCCGTACTACTGATCACATACTCGCTATAGTCAATGATTTACAAGTAATCTTTAGAAAGGGTCCTGGCGGACTATCTGTTCCGAATGACGCTGAGGGACGCGCACCCATGTGGAAGAAGAAATCTATATTTTGGGACCTACTGTATTGGAAAGACCTAGAGGTCCGCTCTGCAATCGACGTGATGCACGTGACGAAGAATCTTTGTGTGAACCTGCTAGGCTTCTTGGGTGTGTATGGAAAGACAAAAGATACACCGGAGGCACGGGAGGACCAGCAACATGTGCACGAAAAAGACGGCATGCATCCAAAGCAGTATGAAGGTCCTGCCAGCTACGCTCTTACCAAAGAAGAGAAGGAAATCTTCTTTGAATGCCTGCTCAGTATGAACGTCCCGTCTGGCTTCTCATCGAATATAAAGAGAATAATAAATATGGCAGAGAAAAAGATCCAGAACCTAAAGTCTCATGACTGCCACGTGATTATGACGCAACTGCTTCCGGTTGCATTGAGAGGGCTTCTACCGGAAAACGTTCGATTAGCCATTGTGAAGCTATGTGCATTCCTCAATGCAATCTCTCAGAAGGTAATCGATCCAGAAATCCTACCAAGGTTAAATAGTGATTTGGTGCAATGTCTTGTCAGTTTCGAGCTGGTATTCCCACCATCCTTCTTCAATATCATGACACACGTCCTGGTTCATCTAGTCGACGAGATTGTCATTCTGGGCCCTGTATTTCTACACAATATATTCCCCTTTGAGAGGTTCATGGGAGTCTTAAAGAAATATGTTCGTAACCATGCTAGGCCAGAAGGAAGCATCTCCACGGGCCATCAAACAGAGGAGGTCATTGGGTTTTGTGTTGACTTTATTCCTGACCTTAAGAAGATTGGTCTCCCTCAATCGCGGTATGAGGGGAGACTGACTGGAAAAGGCACGCAAGGAGCGGACTCAATAATATGTAGGGACGGGCATTCTTGGTCTCAAGCACACTACGCATTTCTACAGAATTCTACCTTGGTGACCCCGTATGTCAATGAACACAAGAATATTCTGCGCTCCAAACACCCGGAGTAGTGTGACGACTGGATTACATGTGAACACATCAGGACTTTCGGCAGTTGGTTGCAAACACATCTCATGGGTGACCACACTGTTGCAGATGAGCTGTACTCGTTGGCCAGGGGACCATCTTCGACTGTATTGACTTACAAAGGGTACGAGATAAATGGGAATACATTTTACACGATCGCCCAAGATCAAAAGAGCACCAACCAAAACAGTGGTGTCCGCTTTAATGCAGCAACCAATAGGGGAAAGGACACATATTATGGTTACATAGTGGACATATGGGAACTTGACTATGGACATGATTTTAAGGTCCCTTTGTTTTGGTGCAAATGGGTCAATCTGTCAGGAGGCGGGGTACAGGTAGACCCGCAGTACAGAATGACAATAGTGGATCTCAACAACATTGGGTACACAGACGAACCATTCGTCCTATCCAATGATGTGGCGCAGTTTTTCTATGTGAAGGACAAGTCTACCAAACCGAGAAAAAGAAAAGATATGGAAGCGAATACATCATACGATGAGCCAAAGTGCCACATAGTTGTTTCCGGGAAAAGAGACATCATGGGAGTGGAGGGCAAGACAGACATGTCTGAAGATTATGAAAAGTTTTATGAAATTTCTCCCTTCAAAGTGAAGGCTGACCCAAGCACCCTGTTAAACGATGAAAATTATCCATGGTTACGGCGCAATAAGCAAGGGACACACGCGAAGAAAAAGTGAAGACATGAGTTCAAATATGAAATGCCTTCGTAACACATGAGTTTTCGTCTGAAACCCTGATACTTCGAAGGGGATTGTCCAGTTTGTACACGAAGTGCATCCAGTTTTTGTCGTAACCCTCTCAACTTTCTAGCACATGCTATGTGGATGAAATGATGATACCATGCCACGTTTCAACCTGTTCAGAGTTCATTTGTAGTGCTTTTCAATTTCATGGTCATTTAGCTCAAAGAATGAACTAATAGCAAAAAGAATGAACTAAAAAGCTTTTACAAAACTCTAATAGCAAAAAGAATGAACTAAAAAGAATCAATTAATTTTTTTTATAACCAACTAAAACAAAACTATAATATTCTTCAACAGCAAAAAGAATCAACTAAAAAGATTTTATAAACCTCTAGTATTTTTGAAACTAAAATTATATAAAATTTATGCAACTAAAATTATCAAAGTATTTTTTGTTTAAAATATTAATAGTATTTTTTGTTAAAAACTTTAATAGCAAACTAAAATAACAAAATCTATTTTTGATTAAAACACCCATTTAAAATAACCTAAAATTTACCAAATTGAATATAATGATAAAACACACTAATATTAAATAGCAGGAAAAAGAATCACTCAAAAATCTATTTTTAAAGTAAAGTTATTCACAAACTAGCGATTCACACAAATTTCAAAGAATTCAAATTTAAACTATTCAAATTTGAAAACTAATGGCACTAACAGAAAGTTTATAATTTTTGTGACCTGAAGCAAAAAGAATCACTCAAAAACTCTAAAAAATTAAATAAAGCAAAAAACAAAACAGAAATACTGGAAAAAAAATTAAAAAATGCCGCTTACAGGGCCACCACAGCCTGCATACGACTAGAAACCCAACCCGCTAGTTGGGCCAGGATGCAGGCCCGCATCAGGCCCAGTAGGCCCACAGGCAGAGAGAGTGTGTTTAGGCCCGTAGGCCCGCATTAGAGAGGAGCTCGAGAGGGTTGGCGCAGCCGCGCTTATAGACCACTCTCGACGCCTCTCAGCTAGCGAGGTGGGACTAAACATCCATCCGCCCGACGCCGTGCCAGCCGCAGCCCTTTCATCCCGGTTGGTTGCACCAACCGGGAACTATGCCACCCTTTCATCCCGGTTGGTGGCACCAACCGGAACCAATGCTTTGTGTATATATGCAACACTTAGCAGTTTTCCATTCACTTCCTTCGATCTCTCCTCTCCCCGACGGCGTCGCGACCACCTCGACACCGCCAGGCTACCGGACCGCGCCCTCGCCCTCGCCGACGCCCTGCCGTCCCCGATCCCGCTGACCGTCGCCGGCCTCCTCCCCGTTGCCGCGTGCGCCCCCGAGCTCGTTCCTCGTCGTCGTCGGCCGCCAGCTCCGTCGCCGGTCTCCTCCCCATCGCCGTGTGTGCCCCCGAGCCCGTTCCTCGTCGTCGCCGGCCTCCAGCTCCATCGCCACGTCCCCAGTGAGCTCCCCCCTTTCCCATCGCCGCTCCAGCTGCAACTGGACCTTTAGTCCCGGTTGGAGACACCAACCGGGACTAAAGGGTTTGCGACCGGCTTCGAACGGTGCCAGCCCCTTTAGTCCCGGTTGGTATCTCCAACCGGGACTAAAGGTCTTTAGTCCCGGTTGGAGGTACCAACCGGGACTGAAAAACATTTCAATTTTTTTTTATTTTTTTTTTCAAATTTCAATTTTTTTCGTCCAACCCTTTAGTCCCGGTTGGTGTCTTTAACCGGGACTAAAGGTCTATCTTTAGTCCCGGTTGGAGACACCAACCGGGACTAAAGCCTTTTACCACATTAAACTTGGAAAAATCATAACTAAATCATCCTAATTCAGAAAAATACAAATAATATATCAAAATTTGCTAAACAAAAAGATTGATCCGAAGAAATAACAAGTTTTCTGTTTCGACAATTTTTTAAAATCACAAAATTCCAAAGGGAAAATAGAGTTTTTGGACGTTTTAGACGTTTTTAGGGTTTAGGGCTAGGGTTTAGATTTCAGAGTTTAGGTTTATGTTTTATGGTTTGAACCCTTAGTGTTTACTGTTTAGAATGGAGTTTCGGATGTTTTAAGTCCCGGGTTTAGGGTTTAGGATCATTTTTTTAAATCACAAAATTCCAAAGGGAAAATAGAGTTTTTGGACGTTTTAGGGTTTAGGGCTAGGGTTTAGATTTCCAAGTTTAGGGTTAGGTTTTAGGGTTTGAACCTTTAGTGTTTACTGTTTAGAATAGAGTTTTGAACATTTTAAGTCCTGGGTTTAGGGTTTAGGACAATTTTATAAAATCACAAAATTCCAAAGGGAAAATATAATTTTTGGACGTTTTAGGGTTTAGGGCTAGGGTTTAAATTTCCAAGTTTTGGGTTAGGTTTTAGGGTTTGAACCTTTAGTGTTTACTGTTTAGAATAGAGTTTCAGACGTTTTAAGTCCTGGGTTTAGGGTTTAGGACAATTTTTTAAAATCACAAAATTCCAATGGGAAAATAGAGTTTTTGGACGTTTTAAGGTTTAGGGTTAGGGTTTAGATTTCCAAGTTTAGGGTTAGGTTTTAGGGTTTGAACCTTTAGTGTTTACTGTTTAGAATAGAGTTTCGGATGTTTTAAGTCCCGGGTTTAGGGTTTTCAGAGTTCATTTGTAGTGCTTTTCAATTTCAGGCTAATTTAGCTCAAAGAATCATTAAATGCATGAAAAAGTAGCAAATGAAGTCAAAAAGGGTCGAAATTTAAGTATGTGCCTTTGAATGGTTCATATTGAACACACAAAAATTCTGGATTTGAAATAAGATTAAAAAAATGAAATGTCTTTGTAACAGCTGAGTTTTCGTCCAAAACCCGGTTACTTCGAAAGAGATGGTCCAGTTTGTACACGAAGTGCATCCAGTTTTTGCCATAACCCTCTCAACTTTTTAGCACAAGCTATTTGGGTGAAATGATGATACCATGCCAAGTTTCAGGGTTTTCAGAGTTCATTCGTAGTGCTTTTCAATTTTAGGCTAATTTAGCTCAAAGAATCATTAAATGCTTGAAAAAATAGCAAATGAAGTCAAAAATGGTTGAAATTTAAGGATGCGGCTTTGAATGGTTCATATTGAACACACAAAAATTCTTTAGTTAATATAAGTTTAAAAAAATGAAATGTGGTCAAACTCTGGTCAAACAGTGGTCAAACTACTTATTCAATAAATATTAGTGTTACTCAATAATTATTGTTTTTTAGAATAATAATTTCAAACTCAAACGGTAAAGTGTGTGACATCATGGTCACATTTTTCTGATAATAATGGATATATTATTTGTCGAATTTCGATTTACAGATTTAAAGATATTAAATGAATAAATGGCATAATAATAATATTATTACTTATTTTATTTTCATTGAAATTCAAAATTATTTTTACTTCTTTTATTTTGAACTTTTTGTATTATTTTGGATTATTTGATTTTTTTTTGTTTTTTGAGAATTTTTTTTTGTAATTTTTCCTTTTTTTGAAGTATTTTTGAGTTTTTAAATTAATAATTGTTGTTTATTTTAATAATTGTTTGGAATTCAAAAAATTAAATCATGTCACATCAAGACCTAAGGGTTAACAGGATTGATAGCTTACTATTGTCAGGAAAACAACAAGTACAGACTTCGAAACTAGGGGAGATAGAACCTGAAAGTTAAGTGTGCTCGGGCTGGAGTAGTGAGAGAATGGGTGACCGGCCGGGAAGTTAGACGATTTGGAATGAGTGCTGATTAGAGATTAGAGATTAAATTCTGAAGCAGTGAGGAGGGGTGATTAGAGATTAAATTGTCAAATAATTCAAAGATTTGAAAATAAAAAAAATTCATTTTTTTCTAAAAAAAAATTCCTTTAGTCCTGGTTGGTGTTACCAACCGGGACTAAAGGTCCTCCAGCCCGGCTCCAGCCGGCGGCCACGTGGAGCCCATTTAGTCCCGGTTCGTAAGCGAACCGGGACTAAAGGTTAGAGGCTTTAGTCCCGACCCTTTTGTCCCGGTTCCAGAACCGGGACTAAAGGCCCTCTGGAACCGGGACAAATGCCCTGTTTTCTACTAGTGTTTGCATGATGTTTGCCACTAATTTATTGCTCATATGCATATGATTCCTTGTTGCGATATTAATTAAGTTCATGTTTGCCACTAATCCATCTCTCATGTTTGTATATTGCCATGTTGTAATATTTGCAGAAACTATGGAAAGAGACTTAGAACAAGAACCGTTGTTGGGGGATATAATCCTCGCCGGAGGTGATCCCTTGCCGTTTCTCAACGACACCGATGGTCAGGAAGGAGAGGATGACGGCTCCGGTAATCCAACAATGGAGGAGGAAGGAGATCATGATGGCTCCGGTGACCGAATGGCGGAGGAAGGAGATCATGATGACGGCTCCGGTGACCGAACGGAGGAGGGAGCGGTTGCAAAGTCCGGCAAGGTATATATATATATATATATATATATATATATATATATATATATATATATATATATATATATATATATATATATATATTAATTAAGCCTGTGCTGACTTGATGCATTAATTTTTTTGGTATGTACATATATATATTAACGCTTCTTTCTTCTTTTAGCCCTCCGGATCGAGCCAAACTTCCGTAAGGAGACGAGGCCCGAAGAAAAGGTTGCGCCAGGATGAAAGGTTCACGATCACAGAAGTGGCGAAAGATGGCCGACCGATTGCTCCCAAGCGGACCAAGGACGCATTTGTACATCAGTGTGGAGTTTTTGTTAGGGACAGCGTCCCGATCAGCATCGTGCAATGGAATAAGAATAAAGACGACCCTGAAGTATCTTATGTCCAGGATAGATAGAAAGATGATCTTTGGACCTCGCTGATGACAAATTTCGGCCTACCGCCAGAGGAAGAGCCGAATAACCCAGTTATAAAGCGAAGGTCAAGGCGTTTGCTCTTAAGAAGATGGCAGAACTATTCAGGAACTGGAAGAAAGAGTTGAACACAAAGTTTGTCGACAAAGAGAAGATAAGAGATCACTGGCCCGCATTTGTGGCCTACAAGAAATCGGAGAAGCGTAAGAAAATGTCACTGACAAACAAGCAAAATGCTGCAAAGAAGAAGTATCACCATCACACGGGGTCAGGTGGCTACTACAAAGCCCGGCCGTTGTGGGACAAAGCTGAGCAAGACCTGCTTGCTAAAGGCGTCCAACCAGCGACATTGTACTGGCCAGACCGTTCAAGGACTTGGTTCTTCGGGGTTGGGGGAACTTTGGACCCAGAAACAGGGGAGTGTGTTTGGACGGACGAGCAACTTGCAATACCCATCAAGAAGCTTCAGGCAGCAATCAAGGCAGCGCAGGAAGGGACGTTCATTCCCGACCAAGAGAAGGACGAGCTGACAGAGGCCCTCGGGAATCCTGAACACCCTGGACGAACACGAGGCACACCAGGCTCCGTTCCGTGGGTGCATGGGTTTCCCGACAGCGGTGGTTATAGAAGCCGAGAGAGAAAGAGGAAAGAGGAAGCAACCGATATGCAGAGGCTCAGTGCAAGATTAGCAAAGCTAGAGGAACTTGAGAGCCAACGAGCTACAGGCCAACCATCTCAGTGGCACGAAGATCCTTGCTTCGACGCTGCCCCAGAAGCTACCCCACCATCTCAGCGGAGAAGCAGCGTGGCTTCCACGGAGCTCGTTCAGCCTAATTTCACGGCTCCTCGCTACCCCGTGGATAATATCATGGAGGCTGAACATTGCGAGCTAATGACGAAATGCCAGAACCTGACCTTGAAGGTGGAGGTCGGCTCTGTTGCACCTCCTCAAGCTGAGGGAACTTTTCATTGCCGTCCGATTCCACATGGCTATGCTGTTGTGACGGTGGATGAAATAATGGAGGGATTTGAGGAGCTGGAGCTTGACTACCCTACAGGTGAAGGGGAGATTCATCTGGAAAATGCTTTAAGGAGTACCTGTCTATGGAGAAAGGAGTACATCAAGCTTCCAAACTGGACGCCTCAGCAGACTCAGCCTCCTTCGGCGCGTGAGGGCACTCGGTCTCCTCCTCCTCCTCCTCCGGCGAGTCAGGGCACTGCGCCTCCTCCTCCGCCTCCTCCGGCGCGTCAGGGCACTCCGCAACGGTGGAAGAGAGACGGCGCCGCTCCGGCGGCTAGCAGTATAAGAGGTGGGAAGAAATTCAAATACGGTCCAAGCCTCAAGCCTCTGGAAAAGTTACCATATGAGAGGACCGACGAGGAAAACGCGGAAATCAGTGCTGCCGAAGTGGAGGCCCATTTTGCACGGAAACCTCCACCTCCGAAGGAACCAATAGATTAGGTGAAAGTGAAGCGTACTCTGCGTGCCCTTAAGCGACCACCACCGTCTCCGCTGCAATCCAACTATTATCGCTGTATTGAAAGGACATATAAGGAAGCACAGCGGTCAGGAAGTACTGCCAGTGCTGCAAGAGAAGCAAAACGAAGAAGTGGGAAAACAATTCCCCAGCTCGGTGAACAGGAGAAGCAATCGTGCCCCCCGCTCAAGGTGTCTAGCGATATCGCTAATCATCCGGGGCTACTGCCCGGTACCAATCTTGGTGATTACCTGGACGATGATGTACAGTTTGAAACGTTAGAGGTAGTAGAGGTCTATAGATACGAGCACGGGAAGCCTCTCGTCAAACCTGATCATCCTCCTCTAACAACGATGATGCGAAGATTGCATGACTGGTACATGGAAACATGCAGGAAGTCTGGGACCGACAGTTTGTTGCTTAGAATTAAAGAAGAGCACGACCTCATTGGAGTCGACCTGCTGCCTATTGAATTTGTGGAAATATTTCAGTTATTTAATCAACAGGCCCTCGACAAATAACACATGACTTGCTACTGTCCGTAAGTATTACTTCTGTAATTAAGTCTATAGCTCAGCTCGTTCATTGCATTTATATATAATTATCCTCACTATATTATGCAGATTAAAGATCGTCGAATGCAAAAAAGAACAAGTCTATGACATTGGGTTCATTAGCCCAAATACCGTAAATGAATGGTCGGTAGAAGAGAGAGCCGAACTTACTGAGGAAAACTTGCTACAATCGTTCCTTCGACATCAAAACAAAGGGACAATACTCTTTCCTTACAACTTCAAGTGAGTGTTACTGTCTTGTGCATATTCGGTTTCGCTTACTCGAGGTTAAGTAATGTAATTGATGAATTATGCGTGCACAGGTTCCACTTTATTCTGCTATCCATTAAGCTTGACAGGAGAGTAGTAACTGTCTTAGACTCAAGACGCAAAGATCCCCAGGATTATGCGAACATGACTGCAATGCTCAAGAAGTAAATTCAATCATTATCGCACCATATCAGCAACTTTCGTTCATTAATTTTCTGATATTAAGTAATCATTTTCTTTGCCTGGCAGGGTTTGGAAAAAGTTCACCGGAATGGTTCCGGGTCTGTAGAAGGAGCTGCGATTTACACGCCCCAAAGTAAGTAGTACTAGCTAGTTCCGCGCATCTCTCATTGATTCTAATTTCATCAATACCATTTATCATGCTTGATTATCAGTTTGATTGAACTCTATTTCTCGTAAAGTGCATGTGGCAGGCACCCGGGAATGATTTATGTGGATACTACGTTTGCGAGTTCATCCACCAATCAACCTCTGAGCGGGGCTACTCTGACAAACAATATGAAGTACGTAAACAATATTCACAATATTATTTTATTACCATCAATTGTGTTGAATTTCATTCATTTATATGTATTGACCCCCTTCTTTAAATTAGATGTGGCAGATGCGGTATGAACTCCTGCCACATGATCGCATATGAGCAATTCAAGAAGAATTGGCGGGATTCTTTCTTGACCACGTTATACATAAAGACGGAGAATACCATGTGGAAATTGAAGCTGATTTTCGATAGATGATGTCAGGGATCGTAAGAGATGCTGTAATATTGTATATATGTAGTAGCGTCGGATAGATATACGAAAACTTGTTGTTCGACCAAGAACGGAGAAAGAGAGGTCACTTCTCTCTGTATATATATGTTCGATCTTGTGTAATTAATGGTTCCTTCATTTGTTTACTAGCGTCGAGTTCTCTCTACATGTAGTAGCTAGCGTCGACCAAGCACGGAGAAAGAGATGTCACTTATCTCTATATGTAGTAGCTATAGCTAACACAATATGAAACCCCTAATTAAACCATCCAAAACCCTTGATAACCCCCCTTTCAAAAAAAAAACCCCAGCGCCTGCGAGCTGCTGACGCGTGGCTTCCCTTTAGTCTCGGATGGTGTTACCAACCGGGACCAAAGGCCCTCCTCCCTGGGCGCCCCACAGCGGGCCAACCGGGACTAAAGATTTTGGGCATTAGTCCCGTTTGTTTTGTCCCGGTTCTAGAACCAGGACTAAAGGCCCTCTGGAACCGGGAGTAATGCCCTGTTTTCTACTAGTGCATGGATCAAAGTGCATCATCGGCGGCGCGGGCCAGAAGCTCTTCCAGGGTTTGCGCAGAGGAATCCCAAATCCTCCACTGCGTCGCTGGATAGATCAATCTCTGAGTTGCGTACGCGTCGCCCGGGTTCGGCCTTTGCGCAGTTGGACGATGCACAGGCCCAGGTGGGGGCCCCTTGATTTCGGGGGGCCCGGGGAGGTCGCCCCTCCTGCCCCCCCCCCCTCCCCCTCTCAGGGCCGGGCCTGCACCCACATCGTCCATGCGAGCGTCCCGACGCCAGATCCCTCGTTGAAAACAAAGGTCGAACTCATTTCGTATAAACAAAAAGATGTGTCGGATTTGAATTGAGTGACACAAAAGGTACTTCTGAGTTGCACTCTTTCACGAGAGGACTAGGAACGACACACCACTAGTGTACGAGTTATCGTGCCTACGGTAAACGGTGGGTGACCACTATTTTAAATCTTGTTTGAAATGTATGCGGATAGTTTTGAATTGTCGCCTCCGGCATCCGTGTCCACGGACTGTCACCTGGTCCGCGGACTGATGTGGTGTCTGATTTGCGTGTCCATGTTGGAGATGTCCTAACTAAAATCTAGCAATAGGGCGGGTTCTTAACGAATGTCGTACATACACATGTGGAATAGTTAGACAAAAACGTTCCAGTGAAAAAGGATTTGGATTCACTCGCAAAAAGAAAAGGCATTTGGATGCAGAAGAGATCGAAGGAGCTGTGCCTGTGCCAGGGTGGCAGCGTGGACGACGGTGGACCGGACCGTCGCCGCCCATCGCACGTGTTTGACCGACAGGTCGCGCGGCCCCACACGCGAATTAAATAAGCGAAACTACTCCAGATCCCATCGTGGGGCCCCCACGTGATTATTGAGCGAGCCCCATGCTGCTTCTGTTTCCGCCCGGCTTCCTCTCTATCTCTCTCGTCCGTCGTCCTTCGCCGGTACGGCCAACGCCACTCGTTTTCTAGCAGCAGATCTCCGACTGTTGTGCACGTGAACCACGCGCTAATCATACATGCTGCGCTGGATCGATCTTGATCTTATTCTGAACATGGTGCGCGTTTTCAAGAACCTGCTGGTATAATGTAGCAGAGGACAATCAAATTAAATATAAAATGCAATGAAAAGCCAGGACGATTTTCTCTCTCTTTAAATAGCACACTCAGAGCATCTACATCAGGACTTGCCACTAAATGCCTGTGTACGTGCCCGATCAGTGACTGAGCGTGTCTGCTTTGGCCCCTATTTGTTCATTCATTCAGTCACACTCCTCATTTTATTTCTCATATGTTCGATCATTTGCGCGTGGTTGCGGAGATGAAGAGAGAAGGAAAAGAAAGAATAAAGAAAGAAAAAAAGGTGGTCAAAGTGGACCGCGTCCTACGTGGCGGACTGACCAGGCACGTCCGCGAGCTCTCATATCCTTCCTATATTTGTCCTCAATCTGAGGGTTCACGGCCAGTCCGGACGTATAGGGATGATATGAGGGGTACGGTTGGGTCATTTTTTTTTCTTCCCTCCTGTCGGGTCACTGACCGGTCACGTCCGCAGACGTTTAAGGAGACTTTGAGGATTAGATGCTCTTATATCTGTTAACCTGAAGGCGACAATATGACACGTAACTTCAAAAACAACCATACAAACAACCCTAAAAAAATACATAAATCACACCAAAACCTTTTTTCGCGCGCCTTTATCCCCTCGCATAGCCTGCATCAATCCTCAATCTAAAACACCACGTCCTCGTACAATGCAGGGTTCTTACGGAACTGCTTTGTAAAATAAACCAACTTTTCCCTAATCACTAGTCTTAGCTCTAGAGAAGGATGTCTAATTAAGCGTCTAACCTCTAAACAGGTCTAAAGAAAAACATGCATATTTCTGTAAGCATGTCCGCTAAACAGGTTGCATTGTACTAAGCGAGATATATTGCACACTCTTCTCTATCATTTCAAAAATTTCTTTTTTGTAAGTTCAATACTCATAGCCTCAAGGTCAAAACAACATTCATCACTTTAGCACCTGCATGAACCTTTAAGTGTGATAGGAAAACTCTAATGCCATTTTTTTTAGAAAAGGGGAGCTTTATTACTTAAAAGATTTAAGCATTACATCACTCTAATGTCATCTTGAAATAACAAATCCGATAATCTTATACCCATTTTCTATCTATGAATTAATAAAAGTGTACTAAATCATGGACACATATTTTGGAAAGAAGGTAGTATATCTTTACTGCATCCTCTCGAGAGTGTTGTACAAATTCAGTATGTTTGCCGTAGAGCTAATGAAGTACTAGGTATGTACAATTAATCTCTGCATAGGCGAGCAATTCAAAATTAATGACCATGACCACGTACGTGATCTAAACTTTTCAGCTACAAAGGCTAATTAAATGGCCGCGAGCCTAAGTTCTAAAAAATGCTAATTAAATGGAGACGAAGACGACGCCGCTCGCTTGATCAACTATCGGACGGCGAGAGCTCGAGGATCCGGCCGGAGAGCGCGGAGACGAGCGCTGCCTTGAACCCGGGGTCCCTCGTTAGCGTGGCCGCCATCTGCTCCGCCAGGTTCTTCCTATCCGCGGCCGATCCCGCCTCCGTCGTCGATTGCTGCTTCGGCTGTTGAAGGGCGAGCGGCGGCGCTGGCGATGCACGGACGGCGGCTGCGTCGGCGGACTTCCTGCTGCCGGAGCCTTGCAGCTTCGGCGGCTGTGCGTGGTTGTGCTCGCCCTCGTACGTGGCCACCAGGACGGTCTTGTCCTCGGCGCTGCGCTGCACCTTCTTCTTCACCTGGCACGACGGCGCAAACGAGCACCGGAAGTAGGCCCTCGGGCACGGATTGTCCTTGGTCACCTTCTGCCCGTACTTTCGCCATTGATACCCATCCTTCACGACCTGCTCGTCAAAACCAGTCGCAAATTGATTAGTTAATGGACGGCAAAACCTCTTGTCGCGATCGATAATCACGAGGAAGAAGATGGAGGGATGTTGCTCGGTGTTCGTTACTTACGAGGCTGAGGTCGGAGGGGTCGGCGTGGACGTAGAGCTTGGAGACCCTGCTGGCCTTGCACTCGTCGGCGCGGACGCGCTTGCTGTTGCACGGCTCGTGGACGGACGTGCACTCCGCCTGGTCGGGGCCGACGGCGACGGTGACTGCGAAGCCACCGCTGCCGGCCGCGGCGAGCGGCGGCGAAGGATTGCGGCCGGCGGTGTCGAGGCTGTCGCTGCGGGCGCGCTTCCTGGACGGCGAGGCCGCGGAGCCGCCCTCAGACGTCGTGGACGACTGGTGGTTGTTGGCCCTGACCCTGCCCTGCAGGTCGCTGACCCTGCCCTGCAGGTCGGTGTACTTGGCCACCAGCGCGCGGAGCATGTCGCTGAGCCTCCTGTTCTCCTCGCCCACTCGCCGGAGCTCCGCCTCCAGCGCCTCGACCTCGTGATTCTTCTTGGAGGACATGAAGTCCTCCTCCACGAGGACCTTGGTCACCGGAGGGGCACCCCGCCGCGCCGTCGGCCGGCCGACGTTGAGGCCGAGGCTGAGGGAAGTCTGCCCCATCATCCACTGTTCGTCCATGTCTTCCTTGAATTCGCTGCAGCTCAAGAATGAGAACGAATCTACGGCGGCCGGGGAAGAAGTCGAAGAAGAAGACCGGGAAGCAAGATGGGCAGCTTGCTAGAGAAGTGGTCGTGGGTGGGAGGAGGCGCGCGGGCATGGATATATAGAGGGGGAGGGGGACATGCGAGGGTGGGAGTTTGGTAGGAAGGAGGCGGGGGCTTGGAGACTGCGGAAGGAGGAAGCATCTTGGGGTGGGCCGGGCTCGTCGTCATCGTCGCGCTTCTTTTGGTCGCCATGACCGCGATAGAATATTTTTAGTGAAGCTGGGAAGAAGTAGTACTACTAGGATTAATTTTTGTGGATGCATGGATAGGCTTTGGGTTGGAGGAGTGTGTGGGAATTTTTTTATTAGTCGAGTGGGGTGGGGACAGAACAGAAGCACTTGTTTCTTTGGGGTCTACGTTTGGTCAAGGAGAGCCATTGCGTGCCAACAATTCGGGTGCTTACATTTTGGCACCCCAACAAAGAAAAATACATGTGACCTGCCTTGATTTTCTTTAATAATGATTATATATATATATATATGTGTGTGTGTGTGTGTGTGTGTGTGTGTGTGTGTGCTTTTTTGCCGGCTTTTGAAAATCTAGGTCGCTGGGATTTTCTTACATATAAATCGATGCCTATGTCGTCCTATGTCGCCCGGTTGAGATTCAAATATAAGACGCCTTGTACAATCAACTAAGACAAGAAAAAAAGACTTAGCTTACATCTTTTCAGCATGCCAAGAAAGAAATTAGGCACGCCAAAAAGAATTCATTTTTATCACTTTTGTGGATGCCGACGTGTTTTCAACCGAGCTTTCTTTTTGAAAATTAAAGACGCAATATACTAATTGATTTTTGGATGACTCAAGTTGTCAATACAGTATATTTGTCGATAGGGTCTCTTTAATCAGTTGCGCCTTTGATTGGTCTTATGGTTTTCAACCCAACTTTTGTTTTATAAACGAGGCCAGTCTTCTGTATGAAGCGTAACCAGAAGCACTTTGCCCTCTTGGCAAGGTTTTATAAAGAAATCTTTACAATTCACATGTCCTAAATATCAATACTAAAACTCATAAACTTTCTGAGGAGGAAAAAGTTAAAATTGATAATATTCTTAGGGATCTTACTGAAGTCTGGCTGATAGAAAAAAAATCAAAGCCAGACAAACATATAGAGATATGGAGATTCTTGAGTGGGACAGGAACGCTGTTTATTTTTCGTGCAATTGCGAATCAAAGAAGAAGGAAAAACTTATTCAAGTTTTAGATGTCTAGCATTTATGTGGCTCAAATTTATGTGGTATTTTTGTACACGTGAATGTATAGCATAGAAAAAAAGAGCACCTACTTGAAGATTCGAGCTAGTAACTTTATCGATTATATTTTTCTCTCTACCACACTCATCATAAAGTAAAGAAAGTGTTTTTTTATTATTTCTACATATAGATAACTGTCATCAACCGCCATAAGGAGGAGTAGCCCTAACGACAGCCCCTATAGTTGTAGAATGACACGTTTTAAATAAGATTGGACTAAACGAAGGAAGATCATTTCACACAAGGTGGAAGGGATCTTTTAGAAATACAAGTTCATAGCTCCAATCATGCTTTCTCTGCTGTCTATGATCGTTAGTGCTATAGTTGAGACACGAGTTAGAACCTACATTTTCGATATCGAGATTTACCATCGACTTGGACATGGCAGGGAGAGACTTTGGGGTATAGCCTTTGGAGATGCCCTTCGACTTAAGACTTTAATCATGGGCCGCAGTTAACGATTATATTTTTTTTCTCTGTCCCGTGCGTGCTTTTTGAATTGATTCCGTATTCCAAATATGTCCTCTCTTCCCGGTTCCCACGCATGTGATGTCAGCTGGGCAAGAACCTACAATTTCGAATCTGTCTCGAGATATACACTGTACCTGGACCCAGCACGAACCAAGACTTTGGGTTGACGTGATCTTAAGAAGAATTGGCACGCAGTGACCGAACCACTATACAAATCGAACGAACTCTCAGCAGGCAGGGCTTGGTTCGGAATTGGACCTAGTGCACACACACGGTCCTGTCATAAACCAAATTTTGGCTTGATCTCTTCGCACCCATGCATGTAGCCAACTAACCATGTACGCAGCCGGCTACTTGAACAATGGCTAGCTGAGATTTTTTTTTTTTTTTGCGGGAATGGCTAGCTGAGAATGGGCAAGCCGATCTGGAAATCACTGAGACCAGGTCACCTTTGTTGATTGGATCGTCACTGCTGATTAGTTAATTAGCTATGTATGTAGTCCGTAGACTTCATCCACCGGACATACTTAGCTGATTTAATATGTCCACCGGTATGTGAGTACTATGCTACCCGGTCCATGCATGACATCTGCTTGTTTCAGACATCTCTCTTGGACAGGTGCTGAATGTCCCCATTTCTTGTGACAAGCAAGACCGCATCAAAAGCAACGAAGGATTTCATAATAAGTATAAGTGGCGAAGTTGGCATTCTTCAACATTCTCGAAACAATGAACATGAAACAATGAACTGGTATAGTTATTTTTCTTTGCAGGCCAATTAATTTGCAAGCAGTATATTCCTAATTTCCTATCCAACATATATTGACCAAACTGATTATGTACTATCCTAATTAAAGTCAACCTGATCCAACGCTAATTAAAACGGCCTCATTCTGGAGGAAAGATGCCGATCTCTTCCGTCACGAACTACACGTACACACTTGTTTGCTCTCACGTGTGAACTAAGGGTGAGCTGCAAAACCTCTGATTAGTATACTGCGTTTTCTGGGCCGTTGTTACGATCCCTTTTTGATTAAGCAAAGAGTATCATATCCAAGTTCAATGCGATGCATGGGCAATGGGCATGGATTGGCGCCTCGAATATCTAGGTTGCCAAGTTTTCTGCACATTTAGCACGTGTTGTACCACATCCGCATAAAGCATGAAGAACGACACAACCTTAAAAACACCTGGAAAATGCGACAACTGTTTGAGCTCACCGACGAAAAGATAAGATTTTTTTTTTTAGAATCGAAAAGACAAGATTCAATCAGCATTGGCAAGATGGACAACAGATGTTGGGCTACGTGGAACAGAGTTATCCCTTGATTAATAAAGTGATAGCCTCCCTAATGGCCAGCCCCGAGGGAGGGTTCGCGAAAGACTAGAAATGTTTATAGTCATGCCTTTTTAACCACTAGTTTTTTCTACGCCCCAACGCTAGGCGCCGGTCGACGACCGACCAGTCCAACTTTCGGCCGGTCGCAGTGCAGCCGTACAACTAAAACCCTTCCGCACGGTTGGATCACGCCTCTTCCCGAGCAATCATTTTCATCGATTTTTGTCCTCCAAATCTCACAGGGACCTTCCTCCGCTGTCTTCCCTGTCCCCGACCGTTCTACCCAGCCACCATCCTCGCATCTGCATCGCAGATCGCCGAGGCACGTCGCAGATCGTCGAGGCACATCGCAAATCGCCATCGTTGTTGCCATAGTGTCGCTCGTTGAAGCATGTCAGTTGCTGGTCACATTTACTTTTTTAACCGGTCGCAGCTCACCGTCTCCCCACCGGTCATAGCTCGCCGCCGCATATCGTCGCCAGAAATAGAAAAGTGGATGCAGCTCCCCATTGTGCTAGTACCATCGCCAGTTGTAGCATAAACAATTGCTGGTCGCAGCTATCCTCGTTGTCGGTTCCAGCAAACCGGACGATGCAGCTCCCCATCGCTGGTTGTAGAAAAAATAATTGCCGATCGCAGCTATCCGCGTTGCCGATTCCAGCAAACCGAACGATGCAGCTCCCCTTCGCGATGGTCATGTCGCCGGTTACACCAAACAAACTTGTCGATTGCAGCTCTCCACATGTTGCTGGTTCCAGCAAATACTCCTCTCACGTGCCGTGTTCTGTTGGTTGCAGCACCATGCTTTGTTGGTTCCAGCTCCCCACATTGCCGGTTCCAGGAAACTGCCACGCGTCATCGCAGCTTCGGAGCAGACGATCTCAGGTCCCCACGGTACTGTTTGTAGCTCCCTGCGGTGCCGGTTCCAGCAAAAACAAGACGCGGTTCCAGCTCGTGGCGGCGTCGGCCATGGCGATACAGAGACTCTGGGTCCAAGATGCCTCGGTGCCGATTGCAACAAACGTAGCACCTCGGCTCGTCGTGCTCACCAGGGCCTCCGCCCATCACGCCTCTGGTAGGCGGAGTCACCGATATAGACGCGGGCAAAAGGAGGAGAGAGAAGAAGGGAGTAAGCTTGCAGCCACAATAGCATTCCCGTCATCGATGCCCCGACTACCCCCCGGTGATCCCGTCCCCATGGCGCAAAGGAGAAAAAGATAAGCAAGAGACAAAGGAGAAAGACAGAGGAAGGGGATCGAGGACAGAGCCGCCCTCGCGTGAGAGGGTAAGATCGCGCGAGTAAGCGGTGCGTCGGGCCTAACAACCTGCGTGGCACCGCCCCGCTTGAAGCAATCCAACGCGTATCGCAGGGCCATCCGAGTGTGCGCGTGCGATCGGCGCAGCTTGAGCCGGTCGGCACTATTGTGCAAATTCAATCATTTGGATCACACTATAATCATGTACTACTCCCTCCGTCCCAAAATAAGTTTCTCAGCTTTAGTACAACTTTGTAATCCTTAGCCTTTTACTATTTTTTATTTGCACTTTTTTCCATACACATTCTACATTTATACTCGAAAACATTTTCTATAAACATTTAACATTTTCCAAATGCATGATTGACATTTTCCAAAAAATTAGGTAAACTGTTCTTTTAATATATGTATTTAGAATATTTGGAAGTTATTGTGAGGGCGTTGACAGCCGCAAAGCAGCACGGGTGCCCTCGCCCAATTCCCGGCAGCTTCGGCGCCTGTGTTGTAGCTGCTGGATCGAACGGACGCCGCACTACTGCATCGAGATGATTTCCTGGACATGACCGGCTGCATAGGGCACCGTGGTGAGCTCATCGCGTAGCCAACAGGGACAGAAGGGGAGCTTGGCCAAGGCATCAAAGTCCCAAACTTTCAACACTCTTTGCCGATGTGGGCTCACACGTGTGCCTCGTGCAGATTCTGCAAGCTCCAGTGGGTCCATTACCGGCCACCCAGCTCAGAGGGAAAGAACAAAAATTAAGAGGAGCTACATAGGGAGAAGATTTTTGTGGACAAAGAAGTACAATTATTTGAGAAACAAGGAGGGCTGCCAACATTTTTACATAGGCAAAAGTTATTGCTGGCGTGCCTGGAAAAGGCACCCAACACTTGATTAAATAGAGGATGCCCTGCACGTTTCGGGGTCACCGAAAGGGTTTCGGTGAATATTGGGTAATACCGGGTATTACCGATTAATATATATAGGTGGAAAATGTTTCCAGCGATGTTAAATTATATATATATATATATATATATATATAAATATATATAATACACTAAAAATGTTTAGAATAAATATATATTTAATTTAATATCAATGGTCCTAATAAGGCCAAGAGGTGGAGAAGGAATTGGGCACAAGGGCCCAATGGCGGGGGGAGGGGGGGCGTGTGACGACCCCGGCTTAATCGTGCACTAACCATACACGCAAATGCACACGATCAAGCCTAAGGACTCACTTGAAGATATCACAACACAACTCTAAAACATAAATAAAGTCATACAAGCTTTATATTACAAGCCAGGACCTTGAGGGCTCGAATACATAGCTCAATGGCATACAAGCGTCAGCGGAAGCATCAGATATCTGGGTACAGATATATTACAGAACAGAGATAAGCCTTTAGGAAGACGGGGCAAAATAAAACACTACGATCGAAAGGCGTAGGCCTCCTGGCTAGGACCCTCCGAATCCTACTCCTGGTCGTCTGTCGGCTCCTCGTAGTAGTACTCGCCGGGAGGGTAGTAGTAGTAGTCGTAGTCGTCGACGGGGGCAGCTAACTCAGGGGCTCCGTCATCTGGCGGCGACATATGGATATGGGGAGAAAAAGAAAATAAAGCAAACATGAGTACTCATCCGAAGTACTCAGCAAGCAAGGATCTACACTACATATGCAACATTTTCAAAGGGTGGCTGTATATATGGACTGGGCTGCAGAAATGTCAGAATAGAAGGGAAGGCCTAGTCCTATCGAAGACTAGCATCTTCAAGCATCGTCATCGGTCTTGCAGCATTAGAAGAGTGCAGGATAACATAATGTAAAGTAGTTGTAGTATCATCAACCTCGGCCAGAGATCCTTTCTCGACTCCCTGCGAGAAAGCAATCCCAGAGCCATACTATCCATTTCATCTCAAGTCTCTAGTTCTAGTTGTACTGATAGGGATATAACTCCGAGTGTCCGTTACCGTAGGACAGGCTATCGATAGATTAGTTCTTCTCTGCAGGGGTGCACCACGTTACCCACCACGCTCGCTTAACTCCGGTCGGACACACTTTCTGGGTCATGCCCGACCTCGGCTAAGCAACACGCCGCAACCCGACCAAATACTTAACAGAGAGGTCAGCACGCCGGACTAACCTATGCCCCCAGGGGTCTTGGGCCATCGCCCCGGACGCTCCTGCACGTTGCGTACACCGCCGGTGAGCAGACCTAGCAACCCCTTATACAAGTGCGGTTGCGTTCCCAGTCCAACCCAGCGTGTGCCGCTCAGTTGCTGACGTCTATTAAGCTTCGGCTGAAGTATACGACGCAGAACGCCCATACTATGCCCACGTGATGGTTAGTGCTATCAGGCCAGAGGGCCCTCGGATCAAACATCCAAACCGTTTAGTGGTTTAGGAGCGCGCGGTAACGAGCAGAGACTCACGATCGATGTGACCCCGTCGCCCCGTCTCGAGGACTTGCGGCAAGGGCTAAGAATACCCGGCCACGCCTCGTAGTTATCTCGCGGGCACCTCTCAGGTCAACCCGACTCCACATCACTTCGCATTCATGCTCGCGCGGGTACCCCTCAGGGCCGACCTGTCTTTAGTATCATGGTTCAGTGTTCAGTCATAGTAACCAAAGTCTCCGTGTGTCTGACACCAAGGGGGAACCCTGAGGAATCACCCCGATGGGATCCCACTCGATGCTATCATCAAGGTGAACGAAGGAGGAATCACCCTCGAGGTCCACACTTGAGGTGTTGCATGAAGGCGTCGGTGTCGGGGGTGGTGTAGGAGGAATCACCCTCGCTTACCACGACAGATTAACTAACCTACAAGGTTATCATCAGAAGTGCTGACGAGGTATCACCCTCGGCACTCGATAGTAACCCAGTAGTGTCGAGCAATTTTAAGGGGGAAGTGACGTGCGGTGCCAGGGTCTGATCTTCGATCCCGTTGCTCGGGTCTTCTGAGAGTCCAGCGGGGCAGTCGGGACAAGTGGGTCTCTGATAGGGCTCTAACCATCCTATACTAAACAGTTTAGGATAGCAGGTAGGTATCAATAGTAGGCTGCAATAAACAGGTTATGCAGCAGTTATAGGATAACAGCAGCAGTAGTAACTTCTAATGCAAGCATAAGAGAGAAGAGAGTGGGCGATATCGGAATGCTCAAAATGGGGGTGCTTGCCTGTCTCTTGGGCAAGTGGCTGGTCGTCGGGGACGTAGTCGTTCTCCGGAGCGGCGTCTGCCTCAGGAGCTACGTCAACGTCGGGGTCTACCGAGAGAGAAGAGAGGGGGAGGAAACAAGTAAATACACAGCTAACGATGCAACACAGAACAAGTCATGACTAGGATGCAGTGCATGGTTGCCTTAAGATGCATCTAAGTCACTTCGGTTATTTTAGGATTTAAGTTGGATTTATTAATCGGTGATAATGCACTATTCATCCACCGGATTCGGCCTCAAAGTTGCGGTTACACCTACATAGGGGGTTTCGGCACCGAAACAGACGACACGATCAAATTTGTCTCGTCGTTCTGAGCAAGTTTCATGTTTTAAGTTTTTCAATCCGAGCTACGGTTTAAAAGTTATGAATTGTCGAAGTTTAAATGATTTTCTGGAATTATTTTATTTAACAGAAAATGATATATGACATCAGCATGATGTCACTATGACGTCAGCAGTCAACAGCGGCTGACCAGGGTCAAACCTGACATGTGGGTCCAGTGGGACCCACATGTCAGTCTCTGTGACTAATTAGATTTTAGTTAAAACTAATCAGAGTGTTAATTAGCATCTAGCCCCACATGTCATAGGCTAATTAGCATATTTAGTTTATTTTTATTTACAAAACGTTTTAGTTAATTAACAGGGCGGTGGGGCCCGCGTGTCAGTGACACTGGGCTGCCCAGTCAGCAGTTGACTGGGTCAACCCAGTCAGCTGCGCCCCCCGGACCCACTGGTCAGTGACCCAGGGGCGGGGCCCACCGAGCCACGTCGGCGGCCGGCGCCGGAACGACGCCGGCGACCAAATACGTGGCGGCGCGTCGCTGGAGAGCGTCGGAAACTCGCTGTGGTGCGCCGTTTCGCATGTTTTCAGGTGCGTTCGAATGCGGAGACTGAGCCGCATCCAGCTGGGCTAGTGTGGCGACTCGGGGATGGCCGGAGATGCGCCGGCGTTGAGCCGTGGCGGCGAGGAGCTTCGGGTGATATCGAGCGCGTGGCTACGGTGAGTTCTAGAGCGTGCTTTCGGTTGATTACGAACCAGCGCGAGGTGCGGCGTCGAACCGAGCTAAAGCGCGGCCCCGGAGACGGCCGGAAGTGGCCGGACGGCGAGGTACCGCGGCGGTCGGAGCGCGGCTAGGCATCGAGCTCGCTATCGAGGAGCTCGGCGGCTCGGGAGAGAAGAGGAGGGAAGAGGAGGCTCACCGGGCGGTTACGGAAAACCCTCGACGGATTAGTAGCAGCAGGACGTCGCCGGCGAGGAGGAATGTCACCGGCGGCCGAGGAAGAAGGCGAGGTTGATGCGCACGGTGCAGGGGGTCTTGGCTTCTCCAAGTGACCCCGGTCGGAGCAGCGGTCGACGGCGGAGCTGATGGACACGGCTGCCAGGTCCCAGGGCGATGGTGGACGCGCGAACGGCGCCGAGTGGCTACGGGGGCGCTCGGCTACGGATCTGGAGGAGGAAAGGGAAGGAGAGGAGCGAGCCGGGCGTGAGAAGAGTGAGTGAGGAGGTCCAGGGGGGGAGGCATGGGCCTCGTCCTTATCCCCCTCGTCGGCTCCGGGCGTCGGTGGCGTTGGCGTGTCGGCGCGCGACCGGCGCGCGCGCTCGCGCCCACTGCGACGGCGACACGCACAGGAGAGAGACGACGGAATGGGCCGGTGGGCTGGTACAGGGGCACTGTGCACTTAGTTAGTTAGGCCACTTTTGCACTTTTGTAAAATGCGAAACTTGGCCCAAATATTACTAGGCAATATTACTTATCACCAAAAACTTGTTTGGGCAGAGTAGGATTTTATTTGAATTTGATATGATTTTAAATGGATTAAATATTGCTGTGTTGGTGCTGTTTCAAGTTGTTTGAACCATTTAACTAGTTCCAATTCCATTGTTTATATTTTTATGAGTGATTCTGGAATATTTGCTATTTAGTGAACAATTTTCCGATAGTGTTTGAGCAAGTTGATTTTGCACTTTTGAATTTGAGTTGATTTTCAGAATGGAGTTTGAATTGTTGGGATTAATCACTATGACTAGGCACTGCAAATGATATGACTTGGCATTATTAGCAGTTGATCACAGTGACTAATACACATGGGTGTTACAGGGCGCCCCCCTTTCCCCTATTGGGAGGCCGAATGCTAGTGGGGGAAGGACTCCACCTTCCCCCTTGGCCGGTGCAAGGGGAGGGGAGTCCTTCCCCCTTTGTGGCGCCCCCTTCTCTTCCCTAAACCTATATATACTAGAGGATTTCCACCTTATGCAATACAAGTTTTGGAGCCTCCTCTAGTTGATCTAGTTCTAGTTCTAGTTGGTCCTAGTTGACTAATTAAAGCTAGCCCTTGCCACCTCTAATCCTAATAATTAGAAGCACTGTATGTTTCTAATCTCCTCCCTCTAATTCTACGACGACGATTAGCTCTGGACGGCGAAGCACTGTCGGATCGTGAAGACTGTACGCTTGCAACCAAGTAGAGAGGCCGTGCTTTTGGTCTTCCGTTCGAGGACGGCTCGCGGGATCATCATCGACATTCGTGGGACTCCAAGTACGATCTACACCGAGTTGTCTACTTCCGCTACACTCCGGAGTCGGTAACGATCATTGATCCAAACCTGATATGTCTCTTCATATTGTTCCTAGGTGTTCGTAGGGCGATCATACTTTTGTTTTCTACTAAGTTTCCCAGCAGTCAGGTCACTACCTGGAGGGACTTCAGTGAGGCTTTCTGCATGCACCATATTCCAGAGTGTCTGATGGACCGTAAGAGGGAGGAGTTCTGTAACTTCACCCAGGGCAAGATGACTGTAGATGCTTACAATCGGGAGTTTGGAAACCTTGCACGTTATGCCCCTGAAGAAGTGTCCACCGACGCCAGGAAACTGGCTACGTTCCGGAAGGGACTTAGTCCTGAGCTCCGTCATTATCTCCGTTTGCACGAGTGTCTCACTTTCTAGAACCTCGTAAACAAGGCCATCAATGCAGAAACTAGCCAAGCTGACTACGAGGCAACCCGCAAGCATCCCCATGATTTTGGCTCATCCTCCGGCTATGGATCACAGAAGCGTCGGGTGTGGATTCCGAATACGGCACTGCCACCCAGATACAACCAGAGGCCATACCATGAGGCACCTCGCCAAAACCAGTAGTATACACCACCCAAGGCCTACAGTGCACTAGTCGCCAATGCTGCTCCGCGTACCAACACTGTGACTTGCTTCAAGTGAGGAGAGGCCAGGCCACTATATGCGTGAGCGCCCCCAAGACTAACCAGCCTGGAAAGTTTGGTGGCCGTAGTAAGCCAGCAGGAAAGATGTACTACGCCAAGCCAACCACCGCTACACATGGACGTGTGAATCACGTCTCAGCTGATGAGGCTCATGATGAACCTGACATCGTTCTTGGTACGCTCCTTGTCAATTGTCATCCAGCATCTGTTCTTCTTGATACTGGAGCATCTCATTAATTCATTTCCGAAAGTTATGCACAATTGCACAACATGTCATTTTGTGATATGCCCACGCCATTAGTAATTCAAACTCTAGGATCCAAATGGCAGACTTCTAGCGTAAGCCATGGAAATGAGATTCTTGTCGATAGACTTGTATTCCTTGCATCTTTGATAGCCCTTAAGTCTTCACACGTTAATATCATCTTGGGTATGGACCGGAAGACAACCCATTATGCTAAGATTGATTGCTCCACCAGATCTATTCAACTTACGCATCCATCGGGTGAGATAGTCAATGTCTTGACCCGAGTTTCAGAGCGTCAGCTCTACTCTCTAAATGCCAATCCCCTTCCAGACATTGAAGATATACCGGTAGTCCGTGACTTTTCAGATGTCTTTCCCGAAGAACTGCCAGGCATTCCACCTGACAGGGATATAGAGTTTGTCATAGATCTTGTTCCAGGAACTGTCCCAATTTCTAGGTGACCCTATAAGATGGCACCCTTAGAGCTAGCCGGGCTTAAGAAACAACTCGATGAGTCCTTGAAAAAGGGTTTCATCCGTCCTAGTTCTTCTCCTTGGGCTTGTCCCGTCCTCTTCGTCAAGAAGAAGGATGGAACGTATCGGATGGTTATAGATTATCGACCCGTCAACCTGGTCATTATAAATAATAAGTATCCGCTCCCCAGGATCAACAATCTGTATGTTCAGCTCGCTGGATCCTCAATCCTTTTCCAAAATGGATTTGAGGTTGGGCTACCATCAAATCAAAATCAAGAACGGAGACATTCCCAAAACGACTTTTGTCACTCGTAATGGCCAATATGAGTACACTGTCATGTCCTTCGTTTAACCACTACCCCGGCCACCTTCTCCCGCTTAATGAATTCAATATTCATGGAGCACTTGGATAAATTTATTGTGGTTTACCTCGACGATATACTCATTTACTCCAAGAACAAAGAAGATCATGCCGAGCATCTAAGCCTGGTATTGACGAAACTTTGAGAGCACCGCCTTTATGCCAAATATTCTAAAATTGAATTCTTATTGCCAGAAGTGACCTATCTAGGCCACCTAATCTCTGGGGAAGGTATTGCTGTCAATCCCGAGAGAGTTCAGGCTCTTCTTGATTGGACTCCACCTGAATCGGTCAAGCAAGTTAGGAGTTTTCTTGGTTTAGCGAGCTATTGCAGACGCTTTGTCGAGAACTTCTCCAAGGTTGCTAAGCCTCTAACTGAACTCCTCAAGAAAGATAAAAAGTTTGAGTGGACCCCACAGTGCGAGTACAACTTTCAAGAACTGAAAAGGCGACTGACTTCTGCTCCCATACTTGTGCCACCGGATTTCTCCAAGGACTTTGTTATCTTTTGTGCCGCCTTGCGACAACGATTAGGTTGCATACTCATGCAGGATCATAATGTGAGTGCCTATGCATCTCGACAATTGCGTCCACATGAGGATAATTATCCAACACATGATCTAGAGCTTGCAGCTGTAGTCCATGCACTTAAATCATGGCGACATTACCTTGGTAATCGTTGCGAGATGTTCACCGATAGTCAAAGTCTGAAATACCCCTTCACCCAACTGGATTTGAATCTCAGGCAAAGACGTTGGGTTGAGTTGATCGCGGATGATGACTTAGGAATAACTTACACCCTAGGAACTGCCACGCATCATCGCATTTGTTGGTTCCAGCTCCCCGCATTGTTGGTTCCAGCAAACTGCCACATTTCATCGGAGCTTCGGAGTAGATAGTCTCAGGTCCCCGTGGTACCGTTTGTAGCTCCCCGAGGTGCCGCTTGCGGCAAAAACAAGATGCGGTTCCAGCTCATGGCGGCGTCGGACATGGCGATACTGAGACTCTGGGTCCAAGATGCCTCGGTGCCGATTGCAGCAAACGTTGGGCACGGTCCCTGCATTTCTAGGCTGCTGGTCGTAGCACCTCGGCTCGTCGTGCTCAAGAGGGCCTCCGCCCATCGCGCCTCTGGTTGGGCGCAGTCACTGATATAGACGCAGGCAAAAGGAGAAGAGAGAAGAAGGGAGTAAGCTTGCAGCCACAACAACATTCCCATGACCGACGCCCCGACTACCCCCCGGTGATCCCGTCCCCATGGCGCAAAGGAGAAAAAGATAAGCAAGAGACAGAGGAGAAAGACAGAGGAAGGGGATGGAGGACAGAGTCGCCCTCGTGTGAGAGGATAAGATCGTGGGTGTGAGCGGTACGTCGAGCCTAACAACCTTCGTGGCACCACCCCGCATGAAGGAATCCGACGCGTTTCGCAGGGCCATCCGAGTGTGCGCGTGCGATCGGTGCAGCATGAGCCGGTCGGCTGGCGCAATCCTTAGCCCCAAAATCAGTATAAGGTTGAGACACTTAGTTTGGGACGGATGGAGTATTTTTTTTCATTAGTAAGTTCAATGAATTCTGAATCCGACAAATGATTTATTCTAATGATTATACTTTTTAGTGGCCGGGCTATGCGTCAATTGGCTGACGCACGGATCATATCTACAACATTTGATCTCAGAGATATTTCTTTTACTTGACATAAGTAGCTGCTGTAGAGAGTTTATTATTTATACCAATATAAAAAGACCCAAAGGGGCAGATTCAATTAATCTCGGCCATCAAATCATGTCAATCCAACAACCTAGACTGCTTCAATATCGAGTGCTCAACACGTTTAGCGTGCAGTTAATTTCATGCTAAAAATAGTGTTAATCACATAATAACACGCAAATAATATCATACTTAATATCCACATGCACTTAATATACTTTCAAATTAACGTGCATTGCACGTACACATTGACTAGTAAACTGAAACAATTGATAATTGCTACTCCCTAGTGTTAAAAATGTGTCACTTCCTCCTATCTATGATAAGTATCGTAGTTCTAGTTTAAATGTATCGGAGTGGGTACTCCCTCCGTTTCAAAATATAAGTCCTTTAAGAGATTCTAATACTGATTACATGTGGATGTATATGGACATATTTTAATGTAGATTCACTCATTTTGCTCCGTAAGTAGTCAATATTGAAATCTCTAAAAAGACTTATATTTAAAAATAGAGGGGGTACTTTGCAAATAAAATTTGGCCAAAGTCAAACTAAACAAAGTTTGACCAAATTTATATCAAAAAATAACAACATCTACAATACTAAAGTTGTATGGTATGAAAGTTAATTTCATGATACATTTAATAATATTGATTTCCTATTGTGAATATTGATATTTTTTCTATGATGTTAGTCAAACTTTACGAAGTTTGACTTTGACCAGATTTCATATGCAAACTAAAAGGATACGGAGTGAGTACAATTTAAGACAGAGGGAGTAACTTGCGGTGGCATTACAAAAAGCAGTAGAGGCGTTTGGTGGCACGTGTGACACGCGCCTCGCCGGGCCGCTCCTACAGACTTGCCGATCGTAAAGAGCAGAAACAAAGTCAGACGCCGAGCGTAAAGCAAGACCGGCCAGGTCAGACCCCATGCACAGTTGGGTGCGATTCACGTCGCCATGGACCCTATCTAGCGTCCGTAGCATGCTGGAGTAGGCTCCACCGTCGGGGAACGTGACTGGGCCATGGCCTTTGTGGTCGGAGATGCATGCGTCGCCGGAAGACCAGTGGAGTACTGGAGTAGGCTCCACCTCCCTTTTCTTTTCTAGTGGCCGGTGGTGACTTTGTGGCGGACCTTGACTTGCTCCCTCCATGGCGCCACGTTTTCTCCCAAAGCCAAATCCAGCCTTCCTTTCTTTTCCAATCGAGCGCTAGTAAAAGCTTAGTCGTACCCAAGGTGTTTTCCTCGCGCCAGTCCAAAACAAGCACTCACTCGATTATAAAGTCAGTTAGTTGAGCATGGATCCACTTACTCGATTAGGGCATCCACAAGGCGGACTCGCAAATCATCAGCATTCATCCGGACCACGCTGTTCAGACAGCTGAAGACATCCAAAGCGGGTCTGTGTCGGTCCGCGGGAGATTCAGGCGCGATTTTTCCCAGCAAACCGGACACGCCAAACGTAGAAATCAGATACCCCCGGCCGACCCAAAACCCTTTCCGGACCACGCGACTCCATCGTCTCCTTTCTTCTTTCTCTCTTGCCTTCGCAGCCCCTCCACAATCCCGGCCACCACGCCACACCCCTGCCAGAACTCTACAACTCCGTCACCTCTAGCGCTCCAGAAGGGCTCCACCCCGCTTCTCCTCCATCTTCGTTTAACCCGTGTCCTCCGACCGCCCCACCAGGTACCATCCGTTACTGCTATTCTCACCATACCCGGCAACTGTTCGATGAATTGCCGGAGCTAAAATAGTTGTCCCTTCTTCTTTCAAGCAATGGATTCCAATTTGGAGTCATATACGAGCAGTATGTTGAGTCGTCCGACGGCTCATCAGACGAGGAGGAGTACTCTGATTAGACGGCGATGATGCAGGTGGTCCTTGAAGACGTGGAGCGTGCGGGGGAGTATGTTCTCAATTTCAAGAGCTCGATCAAGGGCCATCGAGTGCTCAACCGCAACAGGGCGCGCGACCATTCGACACTGATGGCCGGCTACTTTTCCCCGAATGCACTATTCGCTGACCATTTTCGCCGGCGTTTTGGGATGCGAAAAATTGTTTTTGGATGCACATTTGGAGTTCTGCAGGCCCGTTTTTCAGTTGTTCGTGGACCTGCTAAACTATGGGACCCGAAAACCTTCTGGGAGGTGATGACATGTTGTGTAATCATGCACAACATAATCGTCGAGGATGAGGGTGACGATTCTGCCGCAGCTCTGGAATTTGAGAACATGAGTGATCCTATCCAACTTCCAGACTAGAATCCGACCATATTTGAAAAGTTTATTCAAATGCATCAACAAATTCGGCATCGACCAACTCACGAGCAGCTGGAGGAAGATCTGATTGAGTATCAGTGGGCGGTGAAAGGGGAAAACAATGATGTGATGTAATATTCAAATTTTTTAAAATTTGAACTAGTGCAGCATGCGGCTATTTGAAAGTGTGTACCCCTTGCATGCGGCTATTTCATTGTACGGACTTGAAAAAAAAAGCCCAGATGTACGCGGGTACGGTTGGATGGCTGCTTTCCGCAGCCGTATCCGCGGACTGATCCCCTTGTTCGCGGATGGATGCGGGAGGAAATTTGCGGGTTGCCGTTGGAGATGCAATTATAAAGCATTTGAGCAGGACACCCCAAACCGTCCCACACGTTCGGACGGACACCCCGGTCAGTGACCGGTCATAAAAAAACTATCCTGGCCGGGCGTCTTAAGACGGCCTCAAATGCCCGGGCTGTCCGGTGCCCCACATATCCAGCCCACATGTAGGCCGGGTATGGGGTGGCCCGAGCGCGTCCGTCACATCGGCTTGACCCAGTCTGGCCCACATGAGCCCCACAAATATCCTCATCCAGAAAATTTTAGACAATAGTCAACCCGCACTCCACTTCACTCCCGAGTCCAAGGCACAAGCAACCCGCTGCGAGCGGCAACTGGCGAGGAAGAGGGCGGCGGTGGCGGGGGCGTTGACCGCGCGCTGGACACGCACGAGCTGTAGGAGATATGCCCTAGAGGCAATAATAAATATTATTATTATCTCCATGCTCATAATTAGGTTTATGTTCCATGCTATAACTGCTATGGTTCTCGAGTCTACAATAACCACGAGGCTCGGAGGAAGACTCATATGCACGTGTGGAATAATAAACGGTAAAATGTATTCCTAGTCTAGCCTCTAAGACTAGCTCAAGTGTTGCATGATGGTCCTGTTTTCCTGATCATGGGCATGTCTATGCCAGCAACTTTGAGGGCACAATGTTAGCAGAACATTTATGTTGAATCGATCCGAATTGATGTTATGCTATAAGATACATTCGTCACAAGTTAATGGTTAATAACACAGAGATGGTTAATGTTTGTATGATTCCTTAGACCATGAGAGTATCGAGTTTCTTCATGCATGCTTCATGAACTTTGGGGTTTGTTAAACGTCATCCGTAAATGGGTGGCTATTACGGCGGCTTACGGGTTCATGGAAAAGTATGTCAAGTAACCTGATAGCTCAAGATTGGGATTTGCTCCTCCGACGTTGGAAAGATATCTCTGGGCCCTCTCGGTGTTACGGTATCCATCATCGTCTGGCCAGACACTTTGTGATTTGATCACGGGGATGCCGGAACACGGTAACGAGAAAAGAGAACAAATGCCGGTAACGAGGTAACTGGCATAGTGGACAAGTTGTTGACCCACGGGGATGCCATCATGTCTCACCTCGGGTATTTGTAACATATCGCGAAGCAACAGGAATAGCACACGGCAACTGGAGGTTCACTCGAATATTCATTCGTGTGGGTATAGGGGTCAATATGGGTGTCCACGGCTCCGATGTTGATCATTGATCGGAAAGGGTTCCGTGTCATGTCTATACTTCACCGAACCTATAGGGTCACACGCTTAAGGGTCATCTATCTGCTGAATACTAGACAGAGAGTCTGAGAGAAAATCACCGAAAAAGTTTCGGACACCGAAAAAGTTTCGGACAGCGTAAAAGTTCCGCAGAGAGAGGTCACCGGATGAGTTCCGGTGAAACTGAAAAGTTGTTTCGGGGTATTCCATTAAGTCAAATTGGTTTCGGCACATGCCTGATAATTCTTGTAGGGTGCCAGAATCATTCTGGAAACTTCTGGGAATTTTCCGAGATGAAAACCGGAAATGTTCCGGAGCTGCCGGAACCGCTTCAGATGCTTTTCGCAGATGAAATCACTAAACTGGAATTGTTCCAGAACGCGTTGAAAATTATTATGGTGGGTACTGAAAATGTTCTAAGCCCACATAAATATTTTCAGTTCGAACGGACGCTGAAAAATGTCATCGTGAATAGTGAAAGTGCTTTTTGGGTTACATTTTGGAAAGCCACTTGTTTGGGCTTTATCCCAAAAGATCTAGGGATGACATGGATGGATTGGGAGGCCCCCCCCAAGAGGTGTGGCCGGCCACACTTGGGGCTCCACCATGGAGCCCCTCTTGTTCCTTGGTTTCACTTCTATGCCCTTGGTGGAAGGACTTCATTCATGTACTTTTGGGTTTTATTGTAAAACCACCCTACCCCTTTGGATTTTCTATAAATAGAGGTGGAGGGGCAGCCCTCCACACTCATCCCTTGCTCTCATACTCATGCCATGCAATTATCTGGCTTCTCTCTCCCTCCCACGAAAAGAGTTTCGTAGAGCCGAAAGGCTGTCTGGGTTCCGGTGGGAACTAGTTCTGGACGGCGAAGCCCTGCCGGATAGATGACACCGTATATGTGCAACTCTATAGAGAGGTCGTAGTTTCGATCTTAGTGCCCGAGGGGCCGTTCGTAAGTGCCTCCCGAAGGGCTGTCCAAGTGACGGTCCGAGTTCTGCGAGTCCTCCCGAAGGGCTGTCCGAGTGACTGTCTGAGTTTCGAAGGTCCTCCCGAAGGGCTGTTCGCGACACCGTCCGGGGGACTGTTCGGCCACCTCCCGGAGGGCTGTCTGGGGCGCGGATGAGGGTATACATCCTCGCGGTTGGGAGGTTCTAAATCCTAGCTGCGGGGATCTGCACCGCCGATCGTCACTGACTCTACTTCCGCTGCGCTACGAGTCGGTAACGAAAAGATCAAACCTTGTATGCAGTCTCCTTAGTGGTCCTGGGCTGGTGCGTAGGTCGGAAATTTTTTGTTTTCTGCTGCGTTACCCTACAGTGGCATCATGAGCCGTGCTATGCGTAGATGCAGGTTGCGATCTAGAATACATGAGATGTATGGGTGTTGCACAATATAATTAGGTAGTAGATGAGTTCTATTACTGAAAATTATTTGTGCGGGTAGCAGATGAAATCTGTTACCCGATATTCTTGTTGCTTCCCTGAAATTTGCATATTTCTGATCTTGATAATAGCATGGTGGAGTTTCAATGTTCTGGCAATCTGCGATCCTGATTGATCAACGAAGTGCTAATAGTTCATTGAATTCCATCGTAGTTAAAAAGAAAGATGAAATTTCGCAGACGAAAGGGCAATGCAGATATGATCTGCACGGGGGTCATGCGTATGACGAAGTTCAGTATGGGGCTCGAGATTTTATTATCTCGTGTCTCATACACCCCGCGATGTTAATCTAGCGACTTGGATTATCATACTTGATGATGGACGTTGGTAGCTTCGGTTTGTTTCGAAACCTTAGAAGCCACATAAAACAAGTTTTTGCTTGAACCGATTAGAGACGTCTAACTTGGTTTTGCAGGAGGGTTTGCATGTGCATATGATGTGGTATAGCAGTGCTCATAATAATTTGATTATGTATGAGATGACTATATGATGTAAATTAATTAACATGACCTGTGTGTCATGATTCGGCATGATGGCTGGAGCCATATGATTGTCACTTTATTGACCTGCATGTCAACCTTAAGTAATGCATTATTTTATTAGCTATAGAGATAGCAATATTATCTGGTGCATCGACAAGATGGTGGCAATCTTCGTGAAGGTGAACACCGACGCGAATGCCGAAGACGAAGAAATACAAGACTTCTCCGTCAGAAAGGGCTATACCATATCATGCTATTATGAATTGCCTGAGATGTTTATCCCTTATGTTGCACCCTTCTTGATTGCGCGGTAGTCGCTTTTTATTAGGGTGATCTCTCACAAAAATATCAAGTAGTTAGTGTTCTCCCAAGTGTAGCACCGTCACGGCACCTAACTTTTTGGGGTTTCACATGGATACATGGGTACGAACGATTAGGGATGTGTGAGGCGGGTGAGTTGAGACCTCACAGCGAGATCACTTGGTTGTCTTGACGTTCTAGCTTGAAAGTCCTGAGCTCGGAACACGCCCATCGAAAGATGAACAAGAGTCACATAGAGATGTGATTGGCAAGTTGGCCTACCGATTGCAATTCTCGTCACTTGAGATGGATACATCCTTGGCGTTGAATTGTAATATGGATCTTGAATCGCTCACAATCAATTATGAGAGATATTGATTTGAGTGGGAGCGCACTGTAGAATTAACTTGTTTAATTCTTGGTGCAATTAATTTTGAACACTGTCCAAGTGTGATTTGCAAAATAGTTGTAGAATAATGGCTCGCGTTTCCACCTTCCCTGTTAAAATTGAATAGCTGTTAAATATATGGTTAAAACTTTACGGTTGGTAACATAATGTGAGGATTGTCCTCAAAAGTGCCGAGAAGGACTTGGTCCTATCGCATACTTTCGGTATTCTCTCGCTTTTGCTATGGATCATGTGACTCTCGTCCTTCGATCCAAAAGCTAGAATTCCGTTTTTTAGTCAAGTGCAATACATTTGCTTCCATGAGACCCGAACTTCGAAAGTTTGGATAGTTATGTGATATTCATGTAATCTAAAAATCATTTTCAGAGACAGACAAAGGCTTAAAGATATGAGATATCCAAAGCAATGTTTGTTTGCAAACTATTAGTAAAGGTGTTTACTATGCATTAGACTGATAAGAGAGGGATCCAGAAGAACGCCTGTCATATGATGAAAGGTGAATAAAACAAACAACTTAAAGAGAAAGAAAGTGTCCGAAGGGTGTTAGTGAAACTTTCACGCCTAGGAAGTCCGGGGCTAACGCCACTCTTGAGTTGGATGCTTCTTTTGAGAGTAGGAGAAATACTGAAAGTTAAACTGTTAGAGGTATAAAGGCAGAAAGAAAGAAGACTGGAATATCCAGCTCATGTATGAATGTCATACAAGTTTTTGATGTATAGAAGGCTAGTCAAAAATATAGTTATTGGGAATTATGGTTAAACATGTTAATCACTAATTCTTGGGTATTGTGAGTTAATCACAAAGATACCCGCTCGATTGTTTTCTGTTGCAACTCGATGTAAGAACTACTATGGCCTGGAAGACTAGCCAGGAATGAGGTTTAGGTATACACAGGAAACATAGTAAATGTTACTATACCTTCCATCGGTGTATTACCGTCTATATTTATTTTCATAATTCATTTAGAGTTTCACAAACTCTAGCCCATTGCATAAGGTATCTTACAAGAAGGTTGTTCATAAGAGAACTTTTGATGTTCGGTGTTATGAATAACATAAGGGCCATACTTTCATTATGAATGAGATGTATGTTATGAATGTTGATAATAATACATTACCTCTATATTTACTTTCATAATTCATTTTAGAGTTTCATACACTCTAGCCCATTGCACAATGTTTGTTGCAAAAGAGTTGTTCATAAAAACAACAATTGTTGTTCAGTATTATGAATAACATGAAGGGCCATGCTTCCATCCAAGATGGGACATATGTTATGAATATTGATGGTAATATGATACATCCATAACACTGACGCTAAATGTCGCTAGACTAAAAGAATACCACACAAGTGTGGCACTGCATTTGGTCACATTGGAGAAACCCGCATGGAAAATTCCATTATGATGGATTTTGAAGTCGTTTGATTTTGAATCATCTGACACTTGCAAATTTCCTCCGAAAAGCGAAGTGACTGAAATACCGTTCACAGGCCATAAGGAACGAACAACAAACTTATTGGTGATCATACATTTGATGTGTGTAGTTCGATAAATGTTGCAAGTAGTGGATTTACTATCTTCAGAAATGACTCAAGTAGATATATGGATATTTGCTTGATGGGACGTAAGTCTGGATCTATTGAAATCATTCGAAAGGTTTTCAAAAATGAAGTAGAAGTTATTGTAACAAGAAAATTATGTTTCTACAATTCGATTGCAGAAAGGAATATTTGAGTTACAAGTTTAGCGAATGTCTGATGAGTTGTGAAAGGGGTTTCATAGCTTGCACCTCCCGGAACACCACTGCAAGTGGAAAGTCCGTGAAGATGTAATCGAACCATTTATGACATGGTAAGATTAAAGATGACATAAATAAATTTGCCATTATCCCTTTTAAAGTGATGCTTTAGAGACTGCGGCTTTTACACTGAAAAGAGCTCCATCGGGTCTGTTGAAATAACGCCATGGTATGGTACGCCCAACCATGTTATTTCTTTTCTTAACATTTGGAATATGGGGCTTGTGTAAAAGGTTACAAACCTATTCCAAATCAGACAAGTGCTATTTTGTAGGTTATCCCAAGTTATTGGGTATTCCCCCACCACTATACCGAGGCAAAGGTTTTTGCCACAAAGAACGATATGGTTTTTGAAGAAAATGGTACTTTCAAAAAGGTGAGTGGGAGGACAGTGCAACTCGACGAGATAACCAGTATCTTCGTCATCAGGTCAAAGGAAAGGAACCTTGGAAGTGATTCCGGAGTTTCCTACTGCGACTGATACGGAAGTCTCTACAATAAAATGTATGGACTTCGGTCGAACTTGCCGCTGAACCACGTAGGCATGGCTCGTGCAAACCTCTCAGGTGCGCGAACGAGATATTGTTGTTAGACAACAGTATACCTACGATACACAAGGAAGCGTTGATGGGCCCTGACTCCGGAATTGGCTAAATGCCAATACAATCCGAGATAGTCTCCATATAAATGTTTCAAGATTAAAATCTTGATACACCTTTCGGAAGACTTAGAGTCTGACGAATATTTATGGAACTAAAAACTGATACGGATAAAAATGTTTTATCCATAAAGCTCGACTTGTTGCAATAACAAGTTCAAGGAGTTGACTACGATGAGGTTGTTTCACCGTAGCGATGCTTAAAGTCAGTTCGGGTTGAACTAGCAATTAATACATATTTCAATCATGAGATATGAAACATGGATGACAATAGGATTTCCATCTGATGGAAATGAAACCAAGGACTTGCATGTGTTACAGTCCAAGGTATTTTGTCAATCCAGAGGATGCTAGTAAGGATGCAAACTTCAGAGTTCCAGCAATGGACAGAAGAGAGCAAAATGGAGTTGGAATCTTCGTGTTTTGATGAAATAGTCAAAGGGGTTTGACTTCATCAATGGGTAACGAAGATGCTTATGATTCAAGAAAGTTAGTGGGAGCATAATAAAATTTCTAAAAAAACGTTGTGTGCTTGACACATTGTTAATTGGAAATAAATTTCTTGAAACGAATTAGGACTTCATTTGAAAATAGTTTTTCGATGAAGTGCTTGGGCTAAATAGCCTTTATATTAGGCATGATGATCTATGGAGATAGATTTACCTAAAGGGGCTGAGCAAAGATACATATTGACAAGATGCTAAAACCTTTTAGCATTAAAAATGTTAAGGAGTGATTCTTGGCGAAGTCACATGGAAAGAGTTTTTGCAAGACTCGGTGTCCCAAAACACTGATGAGCAAAATACATGATGGAGATTCCACATACTCTTGTGTTTGGATTAATCATGTATTCCATGGTATGTAAAAACAAACCAGATATGTCCAATACTCCTAAAGTTGTTGCGAGTATAGATACCAAAGTGATCAAAAGTAATGATCATGGGACAACAGTGAAAAAGGGTCATTGAGTACTATAGTAGCACTGATGACATGTTTTCTCGCAAGCGGAGATCATGAAGAGTTCGTTGTAAAAGGTTACATCGATACAGTCTTTCATCCATGCTCCAAGTGATTTTCGATTTAAGTTAAGGGTTTTGTGCAATACACAATATGGTGGCACGGTAGTTGGAAATTGTTCCAAACAAGTTACTGTGGCGAATTCTATAACAGAGGCAAAGTATGTTGCCGCTTTTAAAAGCGACAAAGAAGATGTTGAATCATATAGTTCATTCATGAACTTAGTATGGTTCCAAGATGGTTTTTGTCAATGGGACACTACTACAGGTAGTTGCTTCATAACTCAGTCTGAGGAATCCAGGTTCGACCAGTGATTCACATACATGCAAAGCCAAGTCCACACAAAATACGAATTTTGTGAAAGCATGAAAACGCGAGGATATGCATAGATACACACGGAGCTAAAATCGTCAGATCCGTTGGACATCAGGCTATACCACAAGCGAAGCATATTTACACCAGTGTGCCACAGGTGTGAAGTGCATTAGCATTAACTAGATTATTGACTCTAGTGCAAGTGGGAGTCTGTAGGAGATATGCCCTAGAGGCAATAATAAATGTTATTATTTATCTCCATGCTCATAATTAGGTTTATGTTCCATGCTATAACTGCTATGGTTCTCGAGTCTACAATAACCACGAGGCTCGGAGGAAGACTCATATGCACGTGTGGAATAATAAATGGTAAAATGTATTCCTAGTCTAGCCTCTAAGACTAGCTCAAGTGTTGCATGATGGTCCTGTTTTAGTGATCATGGGCATGTCTATGCCAGCAACTTTGAGGGCACAATGTTAGCAGAACATTTGTGTTGAATCGACCCGAATTGATGTTATGCTATGAGATACATTCGTCACAAGTTAATGGTTAATAACACAGAGATGGTTAATGTTTGCATGATTCCTTAGACCATGAGAGTATCGAGTTTCTTCATGCTTGCTTCATGAACTTTGGGGTTTGTTAAACGTCATCCGTAAATGGGTGGCTATTACGGCGGCTTACGGGTTCATGGAAAAGTATGTCAAGTAACCTGATAGCTCAAGATTGGGATTTGCTCCTCCGATGTTGGAGAGATATCTCTGGGCCCTCTCGGTGTTACGGTATCCATCATCGTCTGGCCAGACACTTTGTGATTTGATCACGGGGATGCCGGAACACGGTAACGAGAAAAGAGAACAAATACCGGTAACGAGGTAACTGGCATAGTGGACAAGTTGTTGACCCACGGGGATGCCATCATGTCTCACCTCGGGTATTTGTAACATATCGCGAAGCAACATGAATAGCACACGGCAACTGGAGGTTCACTCGAATATTCATTCGTGTGGGTATAGGGGTCAATATGGGTGTCCACGGCTCCGATGTTGATCATTGATCGGAAAGGGTTCCGTGTCATGTCTATACTTCACCGAACCTATAGGGTCACACGCTTAAGGGTCATCTATCTGCTGAATACTAGACAGGGAGTCTGAGAGAAAATCACCGAAAAAGTTTCGGACACCGAAAAAGTTTCGGACAGCGGAAAAGTTCCGCAGAGAGAGGTCACCGGATGAGTTCCGGTGAAACTGAAAAGTTGTTTCGGGGTATTCCATTAAGTCAAATTGGTTTCGGCACATGCCAGATAATTCTTGGAGGGTGCCAGAATCATTCTGGAAACTTCTGGGAATTTTCCGAGATGAAAACCGGAAATGTTCCGGAGCTGCCGGAACCGCTTCAGATGCTTTTCGCAGATGAAATCACTAAACTAGAATTGTTCCAGAACGCGTTGAAAATTATTATGGTGGGTACTGGAAATGTTCTAAGCCCACATAAATATTTTCAGTTCGAACGGACGCTGAAAGATGTCGTCATGAATAGTGAAAGTGCTTTTTGGGTTACATTTTGGAAAGCCACTTGTTTGGGCTTTATCCCAAAAGATCTAGGGATGACATGGATGGATTGGGAGGCCCTCTTGGGGGCCCCCCCAGGGGTGTGGCCGGCCACACTTGGGGCTCCACCATGGAGCCCCTCTTGTTCCTTGGTTTCACTTCTATGCCCTTGGTGGAAGGACTTTATTCATGTACTTTTGGGTTTTATTGTAAAACCACCCTAACCCTTGGGATTTCCTATAAATAGAGGTGGAGGGGCAGCCCTCCACACTCATCCCTTGCTCTTATACTCATGCCATGCAATTATCTGGCTTCTCTCTCCCTCCCACGAAAAGAGTTTCGTAGAGCCGAAAGGCTGTCTGGGTTCCGGTGGGAACTAGTTCTGGACGGCGAAGCCCTGCTGGATAGATAACACCGTATGTGTGCAACTCTGTAGAGAGGTCGTAGTTTCGATCTTAGTGCCCGAGGGGCTGTTCGTAAGTGCCTCCCGAAGGGCTGTCCAAGTGACGGTCCTAGTTCTGTGAGTCCTCTCGAAGGGCTGTCCGAGTGACCGTCTGAGTTTCGAAGGTCCTCCCGAAGGGCTGTCCGCGACACCGTCCGGGGGACTGTTCGGCCGCCTCCCGGAGGGCTGTCCGGGGCGCGGATGAGGGTATACATCCTCGCGGTTGGGAGGTTGTAAATCCTAGCTGCGGGGATCTGCACCGCCGATCGTCACCGACTCTACTTCCGCTGCGCTACGAGTCGGTAACGAAACGATCAAACCTTGTATGCAGTCTCCTTAGTGGTCCTGGGCTGGTGCGTAGGTCGGAAATTTTTTGTTTTCTGCTGCGTTACCCTACACGAGCGTGCCGGTCAATCTCGAGGCTGCTCCTCACGTCGGTCCTCCTCCGCTCTCTCACGACAGTGGAGATGGATGTGCGGCGTCCGCGTCGCAAGAACGCCAAGGCGCTCCAACTCATCGTCGAGATGTCGGAGCGCGAGGCATACAAGGAGGCGTCAACCAAGGCGAAGGCGGCCCGCCATGCGAAGGAGCAAGACCGCCTGATCCGGAGGCTCTCGAGGCAAGTGTGCTCCGAGGACTCCGACGTGACAGACGAATCCACCTCCAGCTCCGACGACGACGCAACGCTGCACGAGAACACCTATATGGAGGAGGAGCACAGCCACGCCAACGACCGGAAGGGGAAGGGGCCGGTAAGGAAATGGTGATTTCCTTCGCCCTGCCCGTTTTATTTATGTTTTATCTGTGTTTTGAGTAGTCTGTATTATGGATTTGCACTGTTAGCCGATGAAGTATGCTCCTTTTGTCCAGCGATGAAACGATGATATGATGAACTGTGTGTTTATCATGTTCATACGTAGCATTGCATGGAGGCCCCAGGCGCTTCATGAGAGTTTGAGGGCCCGAATTTGCTGTCCATGACTATAGATGCTCTAAGTTTACTCACTAATCGAGCACGTGATTAAAATCAAGTATGCGTCTAGTCTAACCAAACCACTAGAGAGTAGTAGTACTTTGCTATGGTTGATGCCTGATTCGCAAAGGTATGCCCATAGCTAGTCTAACCAACCACCATTGGAGGAGTACTGAAGAATCTCATGGGAGATCGTTGCTTCTTGACTTCTTTTCGATGCGGATATATAAAGTTTACGTGCGAGGGCCGGTCAGGCAAAGCTAGTGCGTGCGGTGGACACTGGACAGGAACGTAAGAGAAAGAAACGACACAAAATATGGATTTCCTGTATGGCTAAGGGCGTGTTTGGTTATCTGTATAGTTTTTTGTCCATTTGCATACTTATTCCAGTTGGCCCTGACTAATTAAGTGCAGGCCAAAAATCAATATCTGCACTTAGTTTGGTTGCCTTCATGTCCTCTCCCTGCATCGTAACGATGCCTCTATGCACCGCGTTTGGTTGCTCGCATTGTATATGCTCACACGGGTGCACGTTGTTTGTTTACATACGAGCATAGAGTTGTGCTCACCTTGTACCCTACTTGGTGAGCTTACCAATACTACTAAACCTTACACACGATCACTCCGAGCACACCAACGCCACAACACTACTATGACGATGAACTGGACGAAGATGATGAAGTTCTTCAGCCCTAACATTCGATCCACCTTCTTGCCAACCTCAACCTTGCTGCATGAATGCTCTCACACATACTTTAAGCATCTTCTGCCGCCTGCCTAGTCTTAAACCCTCCTCTATGGTTGCTGTCGTTGTACCCTTAAACTTCTTTGTTGCAAGCTTCCCATGAACTGTAAACCTCTGGAACCCTACCTTCGAACACCACATACCACTTGCCCTGGCAGTGCAAACAAGCAATAAGTTCAAGAAACAAGCATTGGAACACACAAACAACAAGCAATGCAGAACTCTAGGAGCAAGCAATAAAGCAGAAGAGCATTAGTAAGCATGCATGATCATAGCAAGTTCAACCTAGCACTACTTTGGTGTCATCCTACCACCACATCCAAAAGAGGGTGTCATCCTACCACCGCAAGTTCGTGATCACCGCGAGGATCACCATGAGGGGTTAATATATACCACCTCACCAAAATATACAGACCATAAGATTGTTTTCAAGCCCTAACTACACAAAATATACGTCGTCATCGTCATCGTCCTTGTCGCCATCGCCTTCGAGGATCATGCATGCCGTCGCCACCAGCAGAAGCAACACTAGTAGTAGTGCTTGCCCAGCCAGGTCCTCAGCTAGCCAGAGCACCCTGTGGGCTGCTCCCATGGCAACAAACCCAACACCCTGGGCTTTCACTAGTGGAAAAACGGCTAGCCACAATTTTCATTGGTGGCACGCCATTTTCCGTCAATGCCAGCACTATTTTTTCTAAATACTGCTGGCGTCGGCCAAATCAGCACATCAGCTTTATATGATTAGTGTTGGCATAGATTTTTTTAGAAGCAACACAAATCTGTTGGCCCATATGCACTCACCATTTGGAATGCACTGGTGGCGTTCGTTTTATTTGCACGTCATATTTAATTTGTTAGTGCTGGCATTCATTTTCCTTGCACGCCAGAAATATTGATGATTTTACATTATTTTAAATGGAAACATGGATGATTTTAAGTTTACATTATTTTAAATGGAAATACTGATGATTTTCAATTTATATTATTTTAAATGGAAATACTAATGATTTTAAATTTACATTATTTTAAATGGAAATATTGATCAATTTAGGACATTTTTAGTGTTTTATCAAAATATGTGCTGATCATCATTATTATTTTTACTGTTTTTATCAATTTAGGACTTTTATTTCTTTACTACCAGTTCAAATTTTGAGTCTTTTTATTTTGTCAACTCTTTCATTAATCTTAGTCCTTTTTTATTTGGCTTGTGATTAGCTATGGCGTTGCCCTTATATCCAACGCCAGCAACCTATCTGAGTCAACTTAGTAAAAGATCTAAGTCACCGCTCTCTCTCTCATTTCACACCCCACCCGGCCCGGTCGTATACACAACTCCTCCCCCTGGACCAAAGCCACCACCACCGCCACCGCCGCCCCGTTGCCGCCCCGTCGCTGTCCCTCGCCGGCACCAAGGTTAGATCCACTAATCCTCCGTTCGCGGACACGCCACACGCCCGGGATCCATTGGGATTTGCTTTGTGTCATGTAGACTCCAAAGTTAGTTGCATATATTGCTTTGTGTAGAAATTGTAGTGATAATCCGATTGCTAGTGTAGAATTTATTTACTTGTGTGTCTCCCTCCGTTGGCGGATCTGAGCAAGTTTAGTAAAAATTGATATATTTAGTAGAAATGGATAGAATGTGTTATGTGTAGAATTTATTTACTTGTGTGTCTCCCTCCGTTGGCGGATCTGAGCTAGTTTAGTAGAAATTGCTATATTTAGTAGAAATGGATAGAATGTGTTATGTTTAGAAATCAGGGGAAGTCCTCATGTCCAAATTTTTTAGGCTGATAATTTGTTATAACTATCATCCGGTTCCAGAAGAAAGAGAAAATAGCATTGGAAGTTAAAAGTCTGGCACTTGTCGAGCTTTTCTATCGATTGATCCTCTATAACCAACAAATCTAGTTTGCTATGCAATTTCCTGTTGTAGGTCACCTCATGCTATCTAGTTTAATTAGTTCTATACATTGCAATATTTGAACTACTTTACATTGGTGTCAATATTCAGTTATATGAAATTGCATATTATCTTGATCGTATACTCGTTGTGTTTGTAGGTCATGGCCAATTCTGGAGGCAACAACGAGTCGGTGTGCGACATGGACATGGCCAACAATGAATTCTTTAACACTTATAAGTATGTCATCAAGAGCGTGCAAGGGGCAAATGACGAGCTAAAGGGGGAGATTAAAGAGCTACGCAAGGAGCCTGTTTGGCTCGTTCAGGAGACTAATCAGCTTAGCAACGAGAGGGATAAGCTTGTCGAGGATCGGGATAAACTGAAGGAGGAGAGGAGACTCCTCAGGGCTGAGAGGATTGACCTGAAGATGGATATAGATCATTTCAGAAGAGAAGGAGAGGGGGATAGAAAGAAGCTTTGCCAGCTGGGCATACTCCTTGATGAAGATTAGTTTTTTTAAGTAGCTAGCTAGTTCATCTTATTAGTTGATGATGATCGAGTAACTAGCTCGAGTACTTGAGTGAGCAACTTTTGTGAATTTAATATCAACTTGTTGAGTTCATGAGCCTCTTCTGTAATGATTATCTACTAAGTAAGTACCTAGTGTTGATGAGTATATTGTGTTCAGTAGTATCTATTAAGTAAGTAGCTAGTGTTGATGAGCAATTTTTTTATTACCAAAAAACCATTTGCTGGCGTTGGACAAGTAGGGACGCCAGAGTTATGATGAACTTAGTGCTGACGCTGAGCTGGTTACACGCCAGCACGATGTAGGATACTGCTGACGTGGCCTTGGTAGTGCTCTGCCTCCAGAAGGATCGAGTAGGTGTCCTTATCCCATGAAGCACCGCTGAGGTCACTAAGCTTGGACGCGGTGATCCACCTCACTCTCCACTTTCTCAGGTGGTTGTACACCTGGGTCGAGGTGACCTCCTGTCCACAAAAGTCGAACACCTGCTTTGCAACAAGGTTCAAGTGCACCTCCTTGAAGCCCTTGTCAGTCCTCACCCCACTAGCTATGATCTCACACATCTTGTTAAGCCTAAAAGTGGAGAGGAACGGCTGCCATTTCATGTTGTTCCCCCTGCCATCCTTCTTCTCCTTTGCTGCTGCATTTTGAGCGGCAGCATGAGCAACAACATTGGGCTGAGCAAGCACAAATGGAGGACCCGTAGGCGGCACCTCGAAAACGTCTGAATCAAGAGGCATCTGTTCCATAGGAGGCTGGGAGTCCTCGACGTAGGACGGTGGGAACTGGCTCTCGGACAGCACGAGGGCCTGACTAAACTCTTGCGTGGTCATGTCCTACAAACGTAAGTGTCATCAACACCACAGGACACTACACATGGACAGTATGAACTAGCAGTACAACATGGATAGATCGAACAAGCAGTACATCATGGACAGATCGAACTAGCAGTACATCTTGGACAGATCGAACTAGCAGTAGATCATGGACAGATCAAACTAGCAGTAACACATGCACAAGTATACCACAGCTAAAGCATACCACAGCATAACAGAGCACTAATCATGAAGAACATAGCACTAATCATGGACACATGGATGCTCTTGTTCAACACTTGCACACTAGCATACCACCGATTCATCCATGACCACTAACTACCAACACTTGCCCACAGGGAAACAACCCCTAGCATGCTCCAAATCCATCACAACTAGCTACTACAACATCACAGTCAAACAGATCGGACGACCTAACCTTAGCACATTGACAGATCTAGCTAGAGCTAGAAGAGAGGAGGTGGTGATTGAACTTACAGACGCCATCAAAACGGCCGCGGAGGAGGTGCCTGGCACGTCGGAGAGGAGGAGGAGTCGACCCGCCACCGCAGTCAACCGGTCGCCGGAGTAGATGCGCCGCTTACCTCGTCGTCGAAGTGGATTCGCGCCGGAGGGAAAGCTCGAGAGGGGGGAAATGGTGGTGGGAGTTTTGCCGCGGCGGTGACCCTCGATATATAGTGCGACCGAATCGGCAGCGGTGACTCGAATTCGTCCCGCCGCTTTTTCGGAGATGCGCCATCGCTCCCGCCATCTCCCCCCCTGCGCAGCGCGGCGTTCCCCTCCCCTGCATCGCTCGAGCCTGGCTCGCTGGAAACGGTCGATTCGGTCGTTCCTAGCGGGCCTGGCTGAGGGGTGCTTTGAGGTTCGTGCTATGCGGGCTAAACAGGAAACACAGGCATCCAAACAGCCCATTTTCATCCCGAGCGGGCCTGGCCCGACCTAATGCAGGCTACCAAACGCGTCCTAAGTGCAGGCTAGGCAATTCCTAAAGGGTGCCTTAAGCGGGAAAATCCTACTCGCCGCTCGTTGCGGCAAGTAGTCGACGCTTCGCACAGGAGGAGGTGCGAGCGAGCGACCGAGTGGGCCAGCCCGTTTTAGCGTTTCAGCAGACACCAGTTTTTGGGAACCTTCTATGATGTTTCCAGCCGGTTTTTTTTCCGGTTTTGGGAACCTTCTAGAAGGTTCCTGAACCGGCTTTTTCTTTTTCAGTTTCTTTTTCTTTTTCGTTTTCCTTTTTTCTATTTCTCTTCTTTTTCGTTTTTTCTTTTCTTTTTTCTGTTTCTTTCTTTTTTCCTTTTCTTTTTTTTGTTTTCCTTTTTTTCTTTTCAAGTTTATTTTCAATTTTTGTTTCCGAATTTCAAAAAATGTTCCTGTTTTTCAGATTTTGTTCACAAATTCAAAAAATGTTCCCTTTTTCAAAATTTGTTCACAAATTCAAAAAATGTGCCCGGTTTCAAATTTTTTGTTCCAAAATTTCAAAAAAGTTCCTGTTTTTCAAATTTTGTTCACAAATTTCAAAAAATGTTCATGGTTTTAAAAATTTGTTCAGAATTTTAAAAAGTTCCCTTTTTCAAAATAAATCACAAATTCAAAAAATGTTCGTATTTTAGAATTCAAAAAATATTCACGTTTTAAAAATTGTTTGGAATTTCAGAAAATGTCCCTTTTTCCAAATTTGTTCACAAATTCAAAATTTGTTCTCATTTTCAAAAAATGTTCGGAAATTTTCAAAAAATGTTCTCAATTTTAAAAAAGTTTGGAATTTCAAAAAATGTTTGTGTTTTCGAAAAAATATTTACTTTTTGGAAAAATGTTCGAAATAAAAACGCGGGCCAAAAAACCGATTCGCTACAGCAAACTGGATCGCTACAGTACATAGTCACTACAGTGCGCGGTTCGCTGCAGTACGCCGTTCGCTGCGTGCACTGCTGACTACAATGGGCCGGCCCATTAGGGGTGCGCGCCTGTGCGTCGGGGTCGCTAGTTGACGCAGAATGCGTCCAATAGGACCTCCCCCTTAAGCGCCCATTCCTTCGGGGCATGCAAACAGGCGCACACCCGCGTGCCGCGCCGGGCCGGCCCATATTCGCTTCCATTTTCTTTTTAAATGGGTGCAAAAAAGAGCGAGCGAGCAGCGGGAGGTTTCGAACCCACGACCGTCGTCGTGCAAGCTAGCTGCGCTAGCCAACTAGGCCAACCACGGTTAAGGGATTAGCTACAGCCTTTTTATTTACTTTGTTCTTCTTTCTTTTTCTTTCTCTTTCTTTCTTCTTTTTTCCTTTTTATAATTCGATGAAAAAATGGTTCACCGAATACGTTTTTCTAAATTAGGTGAAATTTTTTCAATTTTGAAGAACAATTTTCAAATTACTTTTTTTAAATCGGTGAATTTTTTTTCAAATTCGATGAATTTTGTTTCAAATCGGTGAACTTTTTTTCAAATTCGTTGAACTATTTTTCAAATTTGATGAACTTTTTTCAAAGATGATGAACTTTATTTTCAAATTCGATGATTTTTTCTCAAAATTGATGATTTTTTTTTTAAATTCGATTAACTTTTTATAGAATCGATGAACCTTTTTCAAAATCGACGAACTTTTTTTCAAATTGGATGATTTTTTTTCAGATTTGATGAACTTTTTTAAAAGTTGATGAACGTTTTTTCAAATTGATGAACTTTTTTTGAAAGTCGATGAACTTTTCTCAGAGTGGATGAACTTTTTTCAAATTCGATGATTTTTTTTTTCCAAAATGGATGAACTATTTTTCAAAACTCACGGTAATTTTTCAAATTCTTGAAATTGTATCTCAAATTAGTGAACCTTTTCCATGTTAATGAACTTTGTGAATATGTGAATGTTTTTCTAATTCATGAACTTTTTTTGAATAGACCAATGTTTCTTTGCTTGTTCATGAACCTTTTTTGAAATCTGTGAACTTTCCTTTTTTTTTAAGAAAATCATGTTTATTCAAATTGACTTTCCTTTTTTAAAGAAAATCACCTATATCCAAATTGTTATCAAATGATTCCAAAAATATAACTGATACACAAATAGCGCGGCTACTATAATTTTTATAATGTTCGCGCTGAATTTAGTCACGTGTGTGGATAGTTAAGTGGTTCGCAGGAACCTTAGAGGACTCCTGTAGCTTCTTTTTTGGAGCGAGTTTCTGGTGTGAGCAGTGATCGATTCGCTTTTTGCCTCGTCGACCCATCAGATCACCAAAGTCTCACCGGATTAATAATCGGCCGGGCGCGCGCGCGCGGAGACCGAAAAGAGACGGTCGCGACGCCGTACGCAGAAAGTGGCCGGAGAGGGATGGCAGCCGGGGCATGCAGGCGTGCGTTCACACGCACACGGCCGCCGGTGTTGAACCTCCAGGCAGGCAGATTCATGCATGGAGCCCGTACCGAGACCACGTCGTTTTCACCGCCGGCGGCCGCGCCCGCCTTGGTCTGACGCTAGAGTAGTTGGTTAATCTGTTTGCATTCCTCCAGCTTCGGTTGGAATTAGACAGAGAATGTACGTACGCGTCTGGACCATATTTTTAGTACTCAATGGAGTTTAGTGTTAGATATATCCGTATCTAGATAAATCTAAGACAATAATTTTGGAACGGATGGAGTATGTACTAATGCTGTGCACGTGTCCAGCCGTCGTTCGTCTGCTTCGCAAAATAATCAACTCAGTCACTCAGATGCTGACTAGCTACCAGCAGACAGACGTAATCATGTCGATCAGTACGGCTCTGCTCTAATTAACAGCTATCCAGATAGATAACCTGGCCTGGCCATGACGCACGGGCACGAGATACACATGTTAATTGGTCCTTGGCCTCGTCCTGCACCTTACCCGGTATGCATAATCCATTTCTGAGCACGAGAAGCTTGTGATTCTCATGCCACAGCGCTAGCTTTTCGCGCACATGCTGACGAGTGTTGTAGCCAGCACATTACTAGATGATGTAGGCATTTCTGATGAAAAAGATGATGCACCTAGGTTGCCTTGTGGTAGGAAGAGAAAATTGAAGAAGAAGAAGGAGAGAATATAGTATGATTCCTCTAGGCCTGATGCACATGAACAATTTAGGATTAATTTGTGCTTTCTGAATGTGGTAGAGTTCAGAGAAGCATTGAGAAACTACCATGTTAAGACACTGAGGAACTTTGAGTACCATAGGAATGATCCAAGTAGGATCATAGCCTGGTGCTCAGATAGAAAGCATGGTTGTGAGTTTTATATTACTGCTTCTAAGATTGCCCATGAGTCAACCTTTAGCATCAAGAAGATGAATCTTGATCACACCTGTGGAGCAAGTGGAGAGAACACAAAGGTTACCATGAAGTGGGTTGCAAAGGCTATTGAGGATACTGTAAGATCCAATCCTGATGCAGGTGTTGAGACTATACTGAGTTATACCAAAAGGAAATTTGGAGTACATGTTCCAAAAAGTTTGGCCTACAGGGCAAGGAGGAAAGTAGTTGATGTTGTGCAAGGGGATCACAAGACACAATACTACAGGTTAAGAGACTATCTGCAGTGTGTTTTGGGCACAAACCCTGGTAGTAGGTGTGTTGTGACAACAAAGGAATTTGAACTCCACCCAGCACCTACCCCAAGGTTTCATTACCTGTTTTACTGTCTGTTTGCTTGTAAGGAGGGGTTCCTAAATGGTTGCAGGCCTTTCATAGGTAAATCTAGTCTGTATAGTGCTTAAATAGGGATTGCATAACAGTTGCTGCTTACTAATGGCTTAAAATGCAGGTCTTGATGGATGCTTCATCAAACTAAGCACTGGGCAGCAAATCCTGGCAGCAACAGGGAGGGATGGCAACAACAACATCTTCCCTATTGCATTTGGTGTTGTTGACAAGGAGGAGACAGATAGTTGGACTTGGTTTCTTACACAGTTAAGGACAGTAATTGGTAGTGGCAACAAGTTTGGGCCCTACACAATTATGTCAGACAGGCAAAAGGTACAACAACTCTTCATGATTTAACTGCTTTCCCTTGCACTATGTACTGCTTTTCCTTGCACTATGTAATGCTTTCTCTACTTACTTACTAGTTATTAATACAAAATCAATGAACAAGGTCTGCTCAATGCAATAGAGGATGTATTTCCTGATTCCCCTCAAAGATTTTGTTCAAGACACATATATGCCAACTTCCAATCAGCTGGGTTTAGAGGGGATGAATTGAAAAAACATCTAGACCAGGCTGCATATTCTTTCACTAAGCATGGGCATGATCTGGGCATGGAAGCATTGAAGAAAGAGAGTGACGAGGCATGGAAGTGGTTGTCCAACATACCAGTCCATACTTGGGCCAGGCATAGAATGTATACTATATGCAAGACAGACCTTGTTGTAAATAATCTTAGTGAAGTTTTCAACAGGATGATTCTGGATGTTAGGAACAAGCCAATAAGGACAATGCTTGAAGGAATGAGGACAAAACTCATGATCAAGTTTCAGAAGATTAGGGAGAAGACAGAGACATGTAGGTGGGATATCACACCCACATACTCTGAGATATTGGAGGAGGCCAAGAAGTGGGCAAAATATTGTGATGCATATATGGCTGGACCAGGCATTTGGCAAGTTACAAGTAGTTCAAAAAAGATCTACTGTGTAAACCTAAACAACTACACTAGTGACTGTAGGAGGTGGGATATGACAGCTGTTCCATGTAGTCATGCTGTAGCAGCAATGCAGAAGGTGAAGCTACACCCTGAAGATTTTGTCCATGAGTTCTTCAAGAAGCCCATCTACTGTGAAACCTACAAGCATATTATATACCCTGTTCCAGGCCCTGATTGTTGGCCACACACCATGGGGGATGACATATCTCCTCCAGTATTCAAAGAAAAGAAGGGTAAAAAGCAGACAGCTAGGAGGAAAGGACATTTTGAGGTGCCTGCCAAGAAGGATACATCAAGAATTGGGACAGTGACCTGTAGCAATTGCAATAAGCAAGGTCATAGATATACCACATGTGGTGTTCCACTGACACCCAAACTGCAGATGAGGAAGAATAATCACCAGGTATGCTTATTCATAAAGAAACTTCTGTTTCATAGGCTAGGTGGTTTGACTCTAATTTGCTTTGTTAAATGTGCAGGAGAATAGGTCAGACTACTCTTCATCTACAAGAGCTACTACAGGTGTGGTTGCACCCCCACCACCGCCATCAGCACCATCAGCACCAGCCATAGCTAGGAAGAGGCCAGCAACATCCACAGCTACTCCAGGACCAGCAAAGAGGAACAAGGCTGCTGCTTCTGCTACTCCTGGACCAGCAAAGAGGAACAATGCTGCTGCTTCTGCTACTCCTGGACCATCAAAGAAGAACAAGGCTGCTATTTCTGCTACTCCAGCACCTGCCACATCAGCCCCTGCCAAGAAGACCAAAGAAACCAAGAAGACAAGGGCTCCTAGCACATCTTCACCAGCCAAGAACACAAGGTCATCCATTGCCTCTCCAGCAAAGAACACCAGAGCATCAACAACTAGCAGAGGAGGGGGGTACACAGTTTTCAGTGCTCCAAGGCAAGCTGGCAACTCTGAGATGGAGATTGGGTCCAAGAGGGTTAGGAAGCCAACTGGAAAGTGGAAGGCATATTTCACTGCTAGTGGTAACTACTGAAGATTCCAACATTTGAGAAAGCTGTCTTGTTTGCACTGTATGGGTGCTGAAACTTGAGTGTTTGCATTCTTAAACCTATGTATTTGCTTGCTGAAACTTGAGTGTTTGCATTATGAAACCTATGTATTTGCTTCCTGAAACATGAGTGTTTGCATTGTGAAACCTATGAATTTGCTTGCTCAAACCTAAGTGGTTGCATTATGAAACCTGAGTGTTTGTGACTTCTGGGTTGGCAGCTTGGTGAGGTTGATAGATTGATAGGTTCCCAAAACACAGATGCAAAGATTGATGGATTCAGACAACACTGATGCAAACATTGATTCATTTATTCAAACATTCATAGATTCCACCACCCAAACATTCTTTCATACAAAGAGTTGTACAGAAATGGAAGGGATACATAGCTCAGACTCTCATTCATACTTAAAATAACTACTAGCAACAACTCTCAATCGTAACGATCGAAGAAACGATGCCACTTTGCTCTGGTAGAAGGGTGAGGAGCGAGTACTGCTTGTGCCCTAGCCCACCTGATGATCTTCCCTGAGCTCTTGCGCCTGCCGCCAGGGACAAGAACTGTGAACTCATCTGGGTTGCACTTCTCCAAAATCTTCTCTGCCCGCCTCCTCTTGAACTCCATCTCCCACTCCAGCTCCCAAGCTGATGGCATGGGCACCGCACGGCGAGCCCTTTGCCTCCTCACATCCACTTCCTGCACTGCCTCCTCTTCCTCATCTGTCACCTCCCCAAGCTCTGGATCCATCTAGGTTTCTAGAGGTGGGGTGTGGCGGCTGGGTTCTGCACAGGGAGGAGGGTGGGTGGAGGAGGCTATTTATGAGCAGTGGAGAGGCATCTACAGTTAGTAGGCCTAGGTTTGTAACCATAAGTGGGCTACAAAGCCCAGGTACAAAGCAGTAATAAACACACTTCAACTATCTTATAAAGATAAAAAACACATTTCATAGTCCAGCAGTGCTTATCACTGACTCCATAACATAGCATAAGAGGTTCATAACTTAACATAGTTCATAACTTAGATTAGCTTCACATTCCCCAAAATGTACACCCCATATCTTCACATCAGATTGTTAGGCCACATACTTATAAAGGCCTTGGATGTACTTCACCAACTGCAGAACACACTTCATGAATCAATGATGCCCTTGATTTTCTCAAGTTTCTCCTTGCTTGCATGCCCATCATTCAGCAGCTCATTCACCACATGCTCAAGCTTGGCCTTCTCTATCTTAAGCAAATCTCTCTCCTGTTCAATCTCCTTCAGTGCCTTCCTGGTGTTCTTGATAATGTCAGCTTGACTCTGTAAAATGCACCTCTGTTCCTTGGCAAGTTTGAGCTTCTCCATCAGAATCTCCAACCTAGCACTCACTTCTACCTCTTTCTTCTTCTTCTCAAATTCTTCCTCCTCAACTGCCTTCTGGTAATCCATGTGGTCTACCCTACCATCCTGCCAATCAAACATCTTGGATACATCTTGGACAAGCTTTGTGTACTCAATGCACAGCTTGTCATTTTCAGTCTTAAGCTTGGCCAAATGCTTCTCATACTTCTGCTTATCAACTACCCTGCCACAATTCTGTTCATGGAACATGTCCCACAACCTGGACAAGCAATTCTGAAGAATTGGAGGCCAGGGGTGGTCAACCCACTCAGTAACACCACAGTTAACACCTTCACTCTGCATTTGGAAATTGAAATATACATCACTAAGTGCACTCAAGGTCATAACAACAAATCATATCAGACTAAGAAACTGAAGGTGAGGCTTAAGTAAACTGAATATGTTGTTTAATATAACTCAAACTATAACTGAAACCCAACCTGCTTGTACAAGTTCATTCACAGATATATGCTTACTATACAAAAGCATTTTTTATAGTAACCATATCCCTCATTACCTTAATACAATGCATATTGCAGTTCATCCTTAAAAATACAGTGTAGGTTCAGAAGAGCAACTTGTCAACATAATACTGTGTGGGTTCAGAACAACAACTTGTCATCCTTGTAAATACATGTGTGGGTTCACAAGAAAATGATTCCAATTAAGGTACTATACCTGCTGCACTGGACAACCATAGAAACGCCTTCCAGTTAAGGTTCCTTCAAATGCCACACACTTAATTGGCCTCATGTGGTGCATCATGCAAGTGGGTTCAGAAAGCTCCAGCTGGCCACAGAAAAGAGGCTCCACGGTGGTGTCAGGGGTCTCCTGCATGAACACATCAACAAAATCACCTTAGCTAACAGAACCAGACATAGATCAAAAATTAATTTCCCAATCCAGCAAGAACCCTAACCCTAGTTTTGAAGCATACATAAACATAGCTCAAACAACAACCATAACCCTGCGTACTAAATAACAGTAACCAAAGCTTACCCTAGCTCAACAAGATAAACCCTAACCTAATCTAGCTCCTAGATGAACCCTAACCCTAGCTCAGCAGATCGAAAAACTTACCCAAAGAGCCATGTCCATGCTTGTGATGTCGCACTCATCCTCTGAGCTCGTATCCCCGTCATTCCAGGAAGGCATGGCGGCGGTGGAGCTTCCACAGCGCAAGTCGCCGCCGGCGTCGCAGAGCAGAGAGGAGAGTGAGAGTGAGAGCAGAGATGAGTGTGGGCAGGGGAGCAGAGTGAGAGGAGGGAGACGACTTAATGAGCGAGCGAACGGGTGCGGTCCGACCGCACCGGTCGGTCCGAGTAATGGCCGTTAACGGCCTCGCCGTCACGCGCGGCGATGACGTGGCCTGACAGGCGGGCCCGGTCCGTCAGAAAACGGTTTAAAACACTAGCAACGGGCGATTTGGGTTTTTTGAGACAGCCGACGAGAAATATGGTAGATATCAGTCACAAACAAAAAAGTGATGATTTTTTGGAACCCTAGCACGAAAAGTGGTAGTTTTATGCTATTTACTATCATGTCGATCAGTACGGCTCTGCTCTAATTAACAGCTATCCGGATAGATAACCTGGCCTGGCCATGACGCACGGGCACGAGATACACATGTTAATTAGTCCTTGGCCTCGTCCTGCACCTTACCCGGTATGCATAATCCATTTCTGAGCACGAGAAGCTTGTGATTCTCATGCCACAGCGCTAGCTTTTCGCGCACATGCTGACGAGTATCGTAAGCTTATCACGTTCTGACAAGATTACTTTATGCTCCATGCGTACCATACTTTATGCTCCATGGATACCATGCCTAGCTATATGTACATGTACCCGCATAAAAAAAATACATGTACATTTAGTATACTAAATTTGGCAAAAATAAGGATTAATTAACGAGGACGACTAGTTGTGAGAAAGTTTTTCCAATTCAGAAGCTGACCTCTTCGTAGCCGTTGGACTATTGGTGAGCAGGTCGCTCACAAGGACTAACTGATCGAATGTTCGAACGGTTATTTTTTTTTTTTTGAAAATAGAAAGGTGGCGCAGGGCCTGCCTTATATTTCAAAACAGGCACAAGCCTGAGGAAAGTGCAGTTACATTAACTTGTGAAATGCACCAAGGTTCGAACGGTCATATGCATGCCAAGTCTCTCCGTAAGAGCATCTTCAATAAAAGATGTATATGCAAATATAACTACCTTCTGCATCTTAAAGGCCCAAAAACACCTCTTCAACATATGATGTAGATAAAAAAAAATACATCTCCGCCTCCTGGAGATTAAAATACAACACCTCGCGGTGCAAATTTGTATCTCCACCATATGGGGATGCATGTAATAACGCAACCGCCCGCCCACTGCCCAGCCGTCGTTCATTTGTCTTCCGCGCGACCAGCCGCCGCCCGCCCAACTCCGCCGCCGGCAGAATTCCCACCAAATTGACGCCGCCGTCGCCGCCCGCCTGGCCCGCCGCGACTTCGCCCCTCTGTCCACCGCCGCCTGCCTCGCCGGCCCGCCGGCCGCAACCGCAGATTCACTTTTGGCCGCCGCTGAATCGAAGCATCTCCGGCGGGGCGGCTGCCTAAATGCCGTCCCCGGCGAGGTCTATGATGGGCTAGGCTTCTTCCTAGCCTAGACCCCACGCCGGAGTCAGGGGCCGGAGGCGTGCCACACCACCCGCCCGACGGCCGCAAGCCTCAGCCGTCCTTCCACCCAACTCCGCCACCGCCCGCAGCGCCGAGCTCCCGCCTTCTTCTCTGCCGAGCTGTGGCCATCTCTTTTGTCGAGCAGTCGCCGCCGGCGAATGGCTGCCCATCCCGCAGCTGGCCGATTTCATCCACCCCGCAAGCAAGGTGTCCGACGAAATTCCCCAAGGTAAAAAAAATGATGAAACTTCACTGTTTTTATTGGGATTGGAGTTAGTTTGACGGTGATTTTCTGTATTGCAGATGAGCTTGTGTGACTCCTCTTTCGTGGACGATTCCTCGTTGGGTGAGGAATTTGATTTGAACGATGAAGAGGACATTGCTATGCTAGTGGCGATGCACAAGGGAAAGAAGCCAAAGCACGGCGGTTCCATGTATGGCCGTGCGTTCATTCGGAGAGAACGGGTTGAGTCGCCCAAGAGGTTCATGCGCAACTATTTTGGTTCACCGCCCATTTTTTCGGAGAAGTACTTCCGACGCCGGTTCAGAATGTCCAAAGACTTGTTCATCAATATTTGCAATTCCGTGAAGCAGCATGATCGATCCTTCGAGCAGAGGAGGAATTGTGCAGGGTTGCTTGGACATAGCACCGAACAGAAGGTCACTACCGCATTGCGCATGATGGCCTATGGTGTTCTGGCACACTACATTGACGACAACTTGGCGATGGCAGAGAGCACTTCTATCTTGTAGGTCAAACAATTTGCTAAGACTATGGTAGAAGTGTTTGGTGCAGAGTACTTGAGAGCTTTCAATGCTCAGGACACTCAGAGGCTATTGGAGATGAACGAAGCTCGTGGATTTCCAGGTATGTTAGGGCCCATCAATTGCATGCATTGGAAATGGAAAAATTGCCCAAGAGCATGGCATGGACAGTTCAAGGCTCGTGGGAAGGATGCCAGTATCATTCTTGAGGCCGTTGCCGATCAAGAATTATGGTTTTGGCATTCATATTTTGGGATGCCTGGATCTTGCAATGGCATCAACGTGTTCAATCGGTCACCTCTTTTTGCCAAGTTAGCAAATGGAGAAGCACCACTGGTGACCTTCGAAGCAAATGGCCGCACATACAACTATATGTACCATCTTGCGGATGAGATCTACCCGAGGTGGAGTACTTTTATCAAGTCAATTGCAAAACCGCAAGGTAAGAAAAACTCATCTTTCACAGTGCACAAGTGGCGGCTAGGAAAGATGTTGAGAGGCTTTTGGGATATTGCAATCCCAATTTGCTATTTTGCGAGGACAATCTAGATTCCGGGATAAAAAAAACCTTTGGTATATCATGACCACTTGCATGATCATGCATAACATGATCATTGAGAAGGAGCGTGGACATGATTTAGATTACACCTTCTATCAGTTGATGGGCATATGCATTATGCCGATGAGAAGAGAGGAGCGAGTCAAACGCTACTTGAAAGTGTACAATGAAATTAGAGACTCAAATGCGCACGATCGACGTCAGAAGGATTTGTTGGAGGAGTATTGAAAATATCATGGCGAAAAAGCCGCCTAGTATCATTTATTTGTTTGTTGTATTGTGCAAAACTATGTAGTATGTGTGTTGCATTTGATCTTGTGGATTTGATGAATTGTGTAATAATTTGATATTGTGGACATGTGAAGTTTTTAAGTTGATTTTTGGATGTTTTATTTCAATTGTGCGACTGAACAGCAGCTATAGCGGCCGCGCGGCCGGCGGCCGGTGTTACATCTCTAGTTAGCATCTTCTATTGGAGTTGCTCTTTTACATCTCTGTTTTGCATCATCTGTTGGAGTTGATCCTTTTTGGGAGATACAAAAAGCACTTTTTGAAGAAGTAAACCAAATTTGTATCTTGTATTGAAGATGCTCTAAGGGCAGTACCGTGAGATGGATATCCTACCTAGAAGGCTAGAAGCAAGAATTGTACAATTCATACGAACTTAATTTGAAACCAAATGTAAGGCTTTTTATAGATTCCAACAAGGGACTATATACAGAGCAAAATGAGTGAATCTACACGCTAAAATATGTCTATATACATTCGTATATTATAGTCCATTTGAAATCTCTAAAAAGACTTATATTTAGGAACGAAGAGAGTACTTCTCACGTGAGTTGGATAGTCCGAGCTAGATTTTTAGGTTGTTCACCCAATATTTACCCACTAGGCCACTAGTAGTAGATGACAAGACTGAGACCGAACGATCAAGCACGTACCCGAGTAAAAGTATACGGTACTCGTCGGCCGGCCCCAGGCCCCCAACCAAGAATGTAATGGACCGCTGTGCTTGGCTATAGATGGCCGATCCGAAAAGTCCATACATGGACGAGCACACGATGAAGTATTCCCGTCGATGAATCTCCGGCTCGTACGAAATAAGTGACGCGAGATCAGGACGAAGACTTGGTTAGCTTCTCTGGGGCTGACGATGCAGAGAGGACTGACAGAGGGTCAACCGGTCAAGACACAGAATGTGGAAACTAATTTCTCGGGATCATCAAATCATGGAAATATTTTACGGCTCCACCTGGCACCGGGATACGAGACTGGCACGGATAGCGTATGCCACAAGGGTAGTGCGAGCATGCGTTCACATGGCCGCCGGTCCATAAGTTCTAGGCAGATTCAACCCGTGTCGGATTCGCCCTGTTTTTTCCCGCCGGCGGCGGGAGGCACCTAGCGTGGTGGACGCCGGCCGGCCGACGTAATCAATGTCGTGACAAAGATAAATCAGTTTGTTTCGCTCTCTGCTTGCGGACGCAGGTATATTTTTGACGATCAAGGAAAGGATGCTCGCACGGGTTGATAGAACTAGTGCTTTTGGATCCACTAGTCCATTTTTTTAGCACGTTTAGCTTGGGCTTCCCGTGCCACCTTTCGCCCTCCTGCATGCATGCATGTACACGAGTCAGCATAATCGTGGAGTTTTTTTTTTCTGCATTTCCTTTTCCGCGGCATCAATGAGTAATTTACATTTGGCCGATTCAGAAAGAGGTGACGTGTTGGTGGCTGTTGGAGCAGATCTCTTCTTGCAAAATGTTCAGCAGTCATTATTTATTTATTTTTCATAAAAGAGAGCTTCCCTCTCAGATTTCATTTATAGAAATCACCAGTTCATAGACTCTAAGACCGACTCCCAGCAAACTAAAAGCTGACAATGCTATGTTGGCAGAAGGGAGCCATTCCTCCCCTCTTCCCACACAGCAACTTGCCAAAATGAGCTAGATCTCCAGCACCAAACAGCGCTAGAGAAAGACCCGAAAGCTAGTGATATTTGTTCTACTCGCTATTACATTGGAGAAAGTCCATAATGCAACAAAGGTAAAAGGAGAAGACACTGTTTGAGCTACAAGGGACATATAAGCTTGGCAAATCTGTCCTTCAGGAGCCTCCCAGCCTGGGCACTCCGGTCGTCCATCCATGCGTCGCCTTGAAGATCTCCCTGGCAACCCGCTCAACTTGCCTTACGCCCTCCTTCATGCGATCTGTTCTTTCTTGATTTTTCTGCAACACACACCAATCATGCAAATTTTTAATAATCAGATTCACAGGAACACAGGGGTCAACCACCCTATGATTATCAAAAACTAATCTATTTCTTAATTTCCACATTGTCCACAGCATAGCAGATATCCCAACTGTCATAAGATTCTTGTCATTTTTCTCAAACTTGTTTATCCATCTACCAAATATATCATTAATTTTGTCAGGAATATCTTGTAAATCAAAGGAACATTTCATGACCATCCACAACATTTTTGCAACCGAGCATTTTATAAAAAGATGATCAATATCTTCCTCTCTGCCACAGAAGGAACATTTGGTGTCCCCCTGCCACCCTCTTTTTTTTCTTCAGATTTTGTTTAGTTAGAATGCTTTTTCTCAATAGCAACCATAAGAAAACCTTAACCCTTGGAGGCATTTTTGTTTTCCAAAGAAATTTGTAAGGATAATGCATTCCAGTTTGAACCAGATGTCTATAGCAAGTTTTGATTGTATATTTTCCATCCCCTGTCAGTGTCCACCTAATCTTATCCTGGTTATTGTCTAAACCCACACTCTCACACGCCTCTCTGATATGCTCCCATAATTCCAAGGATTCCCCCTACAAGGTTCTTCTAAAACAAATTTTATCAAGCCCTTTTTTCAAAATATCTGATACTGATTTTTCTTTATCAAAACAAATATTGTATAAGCGTGGGTAACTATCTTTCAAAGCTTTGGGACCGATCCACCAGTCCTCCCAAAATCTGGTATTCTCACCATTTCCTATCTCAAATTTACACAGAGAGAAGAAAAAATTCTTATGTTTTAGCAGTTCCCCCCAAAACTGCGAGTCTCCACTTCTATGTTTAGCATTGGTAACACAATTCTTTTTTATGTATTTATGTCTCAAGATTCGTTGCCAGATCCCATCTGAGTTATAAAACTTCCACCACCATTTGCATAGCAAAGCTTTATTCATATAAGCTAAATTCTGTATGCCCAATCCCTCCATATCTTTTGGTTTCCACACCTCTTCCCATCTCACTAAGTGATACTTCTTCTTATCATTATTTTCTTGCCATAGCAGCCTAGCCCTAAAGAAGTTCATTCTTTTTTCTACCCCCACCGGTAAGCCATAAAAGGACATCATGAAATATGGTATTCCAGTTAGAGAAGACTGAATTAAGGTCAGTCTCCCAACACTGGCTAGCAACCTCCCTTGCCAGGTCCCACATTTCCCCTCCATCTTGTTTTCAGATGGCTTCCAATTTTTATCTTTGATTCTTTTTTTATCAACAGGAAGTCCTAAGTACTTCATAGGAAGTTCTCCAACAGGACATGTAAATATCCTGGAGTATTCCTGTTTTTTTTCAACAGCTGCACCAAATAAGAAGATCTCACTCTTATGAAAATTAATTTTCAATCCAGACATTTGTTCAAACAGGCATAGTATATATTTCAAGTTACGAGCACTTTCATAATCATCTTGCAGCAGGAAAATGGTGTCATCAGCATATTGCAACATATTAATTCCCCCTTCTAAAGTGTCAGCCAGTAGCCCTTTGATTAATCCAGCTTTCCTTGCATTATCCATAAGAATAGCCAAGGCATCCGCTGCTAGATTGAACATTAAAGGAGACAAAGAATCCCCCTGTCTCAATCCTTTGTATGTAGGAAAATAAGGACCATAATTTTCATTCACCTTAATACAGACTTTCCCCCCCTAATAGTATTCATAACCCAATCTATCCATTTATCTGGGAAATCTTTTCCTTTTAACATTTGGAGAACAAAAGGCCATTTAATTTTATCATAGGCTTTTTCAAAATCTACTTTTAGTAATATAGCACTCTGTTTTTTTACATGGACACTATTGAGTGCCTCATGCAGCACCAATACCCCTTCCATTATATATCTTCCTTTAATAAAGGCAGTTTGTACAGGAGATATAATAGAATCAACCACTAGATTAAGTCTATTCATTAAGACCTTTGTAAATATTTTAAAGTCGACATTCAACAGACAAATTGGCCTAAATTTCTGTATTTGATTTGCCTCTTTAGTTTTTGGCACTAGGGTAATGATCCCATAATTCAGTCTCTTGATGTCAAGGTCCCCATTATATAAATCCTCAAACATTTGTTTGAGATCCATTTTAATCAATTCCCAGAAAATGTTGATAGAATTCAGCAGTAAATCCATCTGGTCCAGGGGATCTGTTATGTGCCATCTGAAAGACAGCTGTCTTAATTTCATCTAAAGTAAATTCCCCAGTCAACATCTCTTTTTGAGTTGGGGGCACCTTGTTAGGATTATCAATGCATAATGCAATAGTAGAAACATCAGCTGCTCCAAAAAGGTTCTTGTAGAAATTTGTAATATAATCAATTATTTTTCTCTCCTTCCACCCTCCTGTCTTCCTGATCAAGCACTGTGATTTTATTTTTTCTGCGTCTCCCATTTGCTTTTGCATGAAAATATTTAGTATTATTGTCTCCCTCAATCAGCTCATCTACCTTTGCTCTCTGCTTCCACTTGGCTTCCTCTTGCCCCAACAACCTATCTAACTGAGCTCTGAGTTCCATTTGTTCTTTCCTATCATCCACATTTAACCCATATATCTCACATTTTTTATCAATATTGTCCAATTTAATCAATATATCCTTTTTGAGCTCTCTATACCATGCATTCATATTCCTGTTCCACCCTTTCAAAACCGGTCTGAAACTTCTCAATTTGTTTTGCCAATTGTCCAAACTAGATTTTTTAGATCCATTAGTTTTCCAAGTTTTAGCAACCAACTCATCCAGCCCCTCCCTAAGGAACCAGGAATTTTCAAACCTAAATAGAGGGTCATTTTTGACCACATCACCAGTGTCTAGGAACAATGGCACATGATCAGATTTCTCTCTGCAAAGAGCAGAGACCTTTGTTAGAGGATAGTTCTCTTCCCATTCCACATCACATAAAATCCTATCTAACTTCTCAAAGATAGGATGGGGTAGGTTATTTCCCCATGTATATTGTCTACCATGCATATCAAGTCCCTAACTCCAGCCTGTTCTATAATCACATTGAAAAGAAAACTCCTGTGTCCTGGTGTACCAGGTTTATTTTTTTCAGACGCTTTCCTAATTATATTGAAATCCCCTCCTATCAGGATGGGGTTCAAACTATTTTGGAATACTCTAGGCAGCTCAGCAAGGAATCTTGCCTTACCTGATGGTTGGGCATCCCCATATATCACCACCAGGTCCCATATGAACTTACTTTTCACTTCCTGGACAGTCATTTTAATATAATATTCCCCATCCTCCTGAGTAATGACATCTAGGGTTGTGTAATTAACCCCAAGTAGCAAGCCCCCAGATTTCCCCCTGGAAGGGACATGATGCCAGTGAAAGTCTCTCCCCCCACAAATCCCATGCAGATCATTTTTTGAGAAATGATCTCTCATAGTTTCTTGCAATCCCATAAAATCTACCTTCATATCCATCACCATTTCTCTCATAAATCTCTTTTTAATATCCCCCCAAACCCTCTCATATTCCAAAAAACTCCCCTCATTTCTTCTTACTTTTTTTTACCAGACCCCCCTTTATTTTTTATTTTGATAATAGATTTCTTTCCAGAAGTTCTGAAAGATGTATCATTATTTTTATTTTTCCCATTTGAGAACATATGCCTGAACTCCTCCCATCCTTCCATCTCTTCTTCCTCACCACTTTCCATGTCTCCCCCCATCAATTCCTCAATGTCATGTTCCCCTGTATCAATCACCAGGGTGTCTTTTTTATTATTAATATTTCCAGCATTAATCTCCTCTCCCTCTTTACTATTGTTAACTAACCAAAGATCTATTCTGGCTTTTTCAATCATCTTAAGAATTTCGTGACGTGTTGGTGGCTGTTGGAGCAGATCTCTTCTTGCAAAATTTTCAGCAGTCATGCATGATGCATACCAATTCTTAAGAATTTCTTCTAAATTAACGGGAGAATATTTCGACCAAGATCGGTAAAAGCATTTGAAGTTTTCTTGGACCCTTTTAATTTGCTACTAGTACTGCACACCTAGTGTTGCCTTGACGTTTGCCCCCAAAAAAATGTTTGCAAAAGAAAAGTTACGCTGACGGTTGACCTTTCAGGGCAGACTTCCCAACGGCCATTTATCATATTCGCAAAAAAACCCGGCAATTTATCCATTTGATTCGAAGTCCAAACAATTAATGGTTCAGCTTCAACGGTAACCATCCGCTACCTGCTGCTAGGTTCCGACTCTTCGAGAGATATGCTATTACGGGTCAACGCCAGCCCATGAATGCATGAAACATGGAAACTTTCTCACGGGGTTGACAACTTGCATCACCAAGGACCAAATATCTCAGGGTAACTCTAAGCGATCCCTTATAACCTGTTAGAGGAGTAAACATACTATTTTACTCCTCTAACCGGCATCTAGCCGATCCCTTATCCGTCGTAAGAGATTAAAATTTCACTACTCTCCCTAAAAATCTCCATATATTTACTCCGTCTATTGGCGACCGAGTAAAAGTTTTCTTTGTGCAAAGACCTCCTTGTGGCCGGCCGGCCCATGGCCTCGCCGGTGACCTTGCCGGCGACCCCTGCCCCTGTACTACTACTGGTATGGCCACTAAATACTGATGCTCCTGCGCATCGTTGCAGTGTGTTTGCTACTGCTCGCCTTCACCGGTGTGTACTGTTGCTGCTCCTGCTAGCCGCCGTTGGTGCGTGCTGCTGTAGTTGCTACTCCTACCCGTTGCGTGTTGCTGTTGCTCGCTGCCGCCGGTGCGTGTTGCTGCTTCTTGCCACCTGTCGTGGTATTTTCATGGCAGATGTCCTCATAGGACTTAGTCACGAGGCCATCACGTCAAGTGGTAGATCGAAGGGGTTAGGTGGACACGAAGGGGATAAGGGTTTACCCAGGTTCGGCCCCTCTTGGAGAGGTAAAAGCCTACGTCCTGCTTTGGTTGTATTGATGATGATCTCGATTACAAAGGTGCACTTGGCAAGCCTAGTTCTCGAGAGATTGTAAGTTATCCTGTATAATCCGGGGCTCCCCTTTATATATAGGTCGAGGCCCAGGGTGTACATTAGAGTCCAAGCCGGAATACGTTCCACGCCCAAGTCTGTATCCTGTCCCCTAAGTAAAGAAAATTCATATGGCGGTTTACAAGTGGGCCTAAGCCGGTGTGCCTTGAGCCGGCCCATCAGAGGGCGGCTCAACCTCCTCCGAATAGCCTTCTGGAGAACCTCGGCCCACCTGGCCCAGCTCCTTGTAAGTAGCCGCTGGTGACCCGGCCCTAATCGGGCGAGTCATATCCTGGGGTTATATCCCCAACATTAGCCCTCAGGTTGATTTGAATATGTTCATTTCAACCTTCTGACCGCGTCAATTTGGGTGAATCTTCCGCCTTGCACCGGCTTAAAGTCCGGCTCATCACGTCCTTTCGGACTTGTCTCTTTTCCTTTTTCAAAGATTCTCGTGACGTCATCCAGCAAATCGCAACGGATCTTATATGATGTCATCCCTATCTTGAATGAATCTGACAAGCACGGTAATCGAGGCATCTGTTTGGCACTGTAGATCCTAATTTTCCGTGCCTGCCTTTTGCCCGTCCACTTTCTTTTAAATACCCCCTCGGGGTTTCATTTTTCGATTGCCGCTTCCACTTCTTCTCCTTCCTCTCGCCGCTCGCGTCTGAAGCTCCGCCACTATCCGCCTCCGAGCTCGCCGGCGTCCGAGGCCCAAGCATCTTCGTGGGCGTCGCCGCAAGTCGCTTTCAACCGCGCAAGGATCTCTCCCCTGCAGTTCAGGTACTCATTACCGTCGCCTTGAATTCTTTCAGACCTCCAAACCTAGTTCATCGTGTTCTTGACCTCGGCTGTGCCGCCATGAATGTTGTGTTCGCCATTGGTCGACGGAGTCGTTGCCTCTATTTAGGAGAAAATCTTCCCCTTTGTCCGCAGTCGAAAATAAATCTGATGTAGTCCGTTTAGGCAGGAAACGTAAACTATGTTAGCCCACCTTCCCCGCACATGAACTTGTTAAGAACTGCATTATTTCCTTTTAAACAGAATATTTAGATCCATGATTTTTTTCACTTCGTTTGAAACTTGTTGCTGCAACACTGAACGGATATCGGTGCTCTTCGCCGTAGGACGAGCCGCCCCTCTGACTGGGGCGACTTAAAATTGCAACACATCCCAATAGTTGATGTTTACTTAGTACTCCCTTCCGTAAGCCGGCTCTTCCAAGGCCCCCTGTATTTGCGATGTAGTTGTTGATCTTTGACCTTGTCTCAATAGCCTAAATGACAAGGCGGCTCATGACTTGTCCTCTTAAGCCGCCCGCCATGTGATGTCTAGTTGTAAATCATCTCTGATGTTCTTTATGCTTTAAATCATATCTAGGCCACTTGAAAACATGTCGAGAACCAAATCCAAGGAACCGAATGTCTGCAATTGGGTCTCTTCCCAGGTCTCGGATGTCGTTATGCAGGATTACATAAGCCAGGGACTCTTGTCAGCGACAGAGGCTGCTACCTGCCGGGTTCCAGTGGGCGAGTGTCCCCCAACACCAAAAGACGGGGAGGTCATCATCTCTACCGACCACCTGCTAAGGGGCTTTTCCCCACCCGGCTCAAAATTCTTTAGAGACGTCATCCACTTTTACGGTCTACACCCACAAGACCTTGCCCCTAATTCCATCGTGAATTTATGCCAATTTCAAGTCATGTGTGAGGTGTATTTACAAGTAGAGCCGTCAGTGACTCTCTTCAGAGAGTTTTTCTACGTCAACAAACAGAGCGAAACCGCAAAGCGCCTTAGCCTGGAGCTTGGAGGAATTTCATTCCAGAGGCGAAGGGATACAATTTTCCCTGCTGCTCAGCTGCCGAGTCATCCAAAGGGTTGGAACAAGACTTGCTTTTACTGTAAGAATACTGCGCCAGAAGGTGAAAATCCTTTGCCGGGCTACCGTCCAACCCGGCTCTCTCTTTCGGCGGCTTACCCTGGCTGGCCTACACCTGAGGAATGGGCACAAGTAAGTGGCCTTTGCTCAAAGGTAGGCGCGCTAGTGGCCAATGGGTTGACAGGGATCGACCTGGCACGTTGTTGGATCTCTTGGCGAATAATGCCATTAAGCCGCCGTCCTAGCTTGATGCATGCCTATAATGGTCAAACGACTGATCCTCAGCGGAGCAGCCCGACCAATTTTACGGAAACATAAGCTGATGAAGCAGTGAGGTCTCTGATCAAGGTCCCTCCATCAGATAGCGGCAATTTTGGGCTAGCTCCATTTTTTGCATCTAACCCGCCACCCCCTGTAAGTGTTGAAAATGATGCTTAACTTTAGCTTATGCGTCCTTCAATCATATAATCCTTTGATGTTTTTCTTGACAGAAGAACGATCCTTTCTGGAGTAAACGATCAATGGTGAAGAAGACATCTACTAAGCATCGTAAGGCTGTGGCGGGTGAAGACCCAAAACAGAAGAAGAGGGCCAAGACCATCTCTAATCCGGAGGCTTCTGAAGAGTCGCCCGAAGATGACCCGGCTCTTAATGAGTCACCTCAGGATGATGATTCAGAGGTAAGCTTCCTTCTCTCTGATTAACTTGTTTCCCTTTGACTGTGCTTATAATATTCCAACTGTCAATGCTTTTCCTAGGATGACGCAGGTGAGAGCCGGGCAGAAAATGTTGAGGTAATCTCTATCTCATCTGATTCAGATATTCATGTTCCTAAGAAGCTGAGAAGAACAGTGAGAAAAGTGCCCTTTTCTCATCTACTTGCTTACTTGGAACCTAATTTCTTAATAAAGAAAACACAGTATGCCGACTCATCTCGACAAGGGGCAGGTGGCGACTCTGGTGCCACAATGGGCAGTTCAGATTCTGCACCAAACCCTTGCAAGCGTGCAATGAGGTGCCTCACAGTCCAACTCCTTCTTGCCCTAGAGCCGGCTTATTTAAACAGCCTCTTAACTCGTCTGATTCAGACTATCAGGAGTCACCATTAACGTCAGAGGACTCGTCAGGGTCTCAGTTGGCTCCAATGATTATCAAGCCCGGGTAAGTATGCATGTGATCAGGTCACATTTCTTTGACCAAGTTTTGGATGTATTTTAACATTGTTGTACACCTTGTGAAATTTGTAGGGCCAAGGCAAAGAAGAGGAAGTTTGGCGAGTCTGGCTCGACATCAGAGCCGGTCGAGGCTCATGAAGAAACTGCCAAGGACCAAACTGAGGAAATTCATGAGGTCTTGGAGCAAGATAACCCGCCGCCAGGTGAAGGCACAGAGGTACAAGCAAAGGATGTCGGCAATCAGCCGGAAGTTAACCCATCCTCTCCTGCTTGTGAGCTGAAGTAAAAAATGGCGGCTGACGAAGCAACAACATCTCCTCCCCAGGATGACCTTACCATTACCAGAACTGAGTTCAAGGCTCCTGAGCCATCACAAACTTTGGCGAAAGTGCTATCCAAGGGCGAGTCACAAGCTTCGGCCAAAGGGAAAGAGAAACTTGAGCTGTCAGACTTGGAGGAGCTGAATGCCGCAGAGCTTCATGAGACGTATTTGACTCGGCTATCTGAGAGCCGGAATATGGAAGCCAGCATGGTCAACATGCTTATGCAAAAATATGAGGTATATCTTGAGCCTTGAGAATTTACCACTTATATATTTATATCCGTAATAGCCGCCCAATCCTGGATACGAATAGGACACTGTTGATTTGTATGCAGAGTTGTAGTATGGTAGTCATTAGGCATATAGTAGCCCCCATGGGCCGGCTTACTCCTTCAGAAGTGGCCGGGTCTTTGTAGTATTTGAAAAATTGCTTGTGTAGCCCCCAAGGGCCGGCTTGCTTCTCAGAATTAGCCGGGTCTTGAAGTAGCCTTTCCTCATATGCTCCTACAAAAGAGCAATTTGATAGTCGATCATGCCAATGTGGGCCGGCTCTTATAATTGATAAATAAGATTTCGAAAGTGCATTAGCCCCCAAGTGCCATGTAGAGTACTGGTAGTCTGCTTGGGACTTTCACAGTGTTTTACTCCATGTAATTTCTGTGTGTACAGGAGCTGCTGTCTGAAGCACAAGGCAAATTGAACAGCTGCCAAGAAACCCTGAAAGCTGAGCAAAAGCTGCGAGCAGACGCCGAATCAGTCGCTGCTGACCGAGAGAAGGTAGTGTATGTGGTGGATGAAAAACTTAAGTCCCAGCTTGCAGAACATGAAAAAGAGAAAAATTCTCTTATAAAACTTGCTCAGGATGCAGAAGGGCGGCTCAAGTCCGTAACAGAGGAGCTCACCAGCTTGAAGAAGCATATTTTCCAGATGACTCAAGCTGTTTTCGGTAAGTCGCCAAGTTCTTTGTCCTTGTGATGTTTATAATGATATGACAATGGTGAAAACTGACTTGAACGTTCTCGTCTTTGTAGGCAAGAAAAGTGTGAGTCTGAAGAAAGAGCCCCTTGTGCAGTTGAAGGTGGCTTATACCTAACTTGAGCAACTGTACACTAGAAGTCTGCGTACCATCCGCTATATAGTGGGTGCAATGAATATGCCAAAGACGATCAAGGAGACGCTCAATCTTCTGTCAACTTTGCCAAGTCAAGTGGGAGAACTGAAAAGGTCATCGTCTCGCACAGCCGCCATGTACGCGCTGACCCGGGCCAAGGCACACAATGAAGACATGGACGTGTCTGAATTAGCCGACGGCTTTCCAGAGTTCAATTTTGATGGTAAAAAATTTACCAGGGACGATTACACCCGTCTGCGGAAGGAGACCCGGTCCGTGGCTACCAAACTTGCACATGAAGTAAATTTGGATAGGTACCAGGCGGGTTTTGACGAGGCGGGTAAGCGCATAGAACAAGCCAGCTTCAAGATAGTCAATCTGATTCCTGCCGGACGTAAGGATTGCTTTGCCCCTGACGTTGAACCCTTCGAACTTATTGAAGAAGGTGATTTCTTTGAGGCTTTCTCAACCATTGATTAGGATGCTGATGATGTTCAGATCGCCGAAGTGAGGAAGTTAATGATGATGATCATGAAACTCTGGATCAATTTACTACCGAACCTCGTAGGTCAACCAGAGTACGTTCCGCACCAGAGTGGTACGGTAATTCTGTTCTGGAAGTCATGTTACTAGACCATGACGAACCTACGAACTATGAGGAAGCGATGATGAGCCCAGATTCCGCGAAATGGCTTGAGGCCATGAAATCTGAGATGGGATCCATGTATGAGAACAAAGTGTGGACTTTGGTTGACTTGCCCGATGATCGGCAAGCCATAGAGAATAAAATGGATCTTCAAGAAGAATACTGACGCTGATGGTAATGTTACTGTCTACAAAGCTCGACTTGTTGCGAAAGGTTTTCGACAAGTTCAAGGAGTTGACTACGATGAGACCTTCTCACCCGTAGCGATGCTTAAGTCTGTCCGAATCATGTTAGCAATTGCCGCATTTTATGATTATAAAATTTGGCAAATGGATGTCAAAACTGCATTCCTTAATGGATTTCTTAAAGAAGAGTTGTATATGATGCAACCAGAAGGTTTTGTCGATCCTAAAGGTGCTAACAAAGTGTGCAAGCTCTAGCGATCCATTTATGGACTGGTGCAAGCATCTTGGAGTTGGAATATACGCTTTGATGAAGTGATCAAAGCATATGGTTTTATACAGACTTTTGGAGAAGCCTGTATTTACAACAAAGTGAGTGGGAGCTCTGTAGCATTTCTGATATTATATGTGGATGACATATTATTGATTGGAAATGATATAGAATTTCTGGATAGCATAAAAGGATACTTGAATAAGAGTTTTTCAATGAAAGACCTCGGTGAAGCTGCTTATATATTGGGCATCAAGATCTATATAGGTAGATCAAGACGCTTAATAGGACTTTCACAAAGCACATACCTTGATAAAGTTTTGAAGAAGTTCAAAATGGATCAGTCAAAGAAAGGGTTCTTGCCTGTGTTGCAAGGTGTGAAGTTGAGTAAGACTCAATGCCCGACCACTGCAGAAGATACAGAGAAAATGAAAGTCATTCCCTATCCCTCAGCCATAGGTTCTATCATGTATGCAATGCTGTGTACCAGACCTGATGTGTGCCTTGCTATAAGTTTAGCAGGGAGGTACCAAAGTAATCCAGGAGTGGACCACTGGACAGCGGTCAAGAACATCCTGAAATACCTGAAAAGGACTAAGGATATGTTTCTTGTTTATGGAGGTGACAAAGAGCTCATCGTAAATGGTTACGTTGATGCAAGCTTTGACACTGATACGGATACGGATGACTCTAAGTCACAAAACGGATACGTACTTATATTGGATGGTGGAGCTGTCAGTTGGTGCAGTTCCAAGCAGAGCGTCGTGGTGGGATCTACGTGTGAAGCGGAGTACATAGCTGCTTCGGAAGCAGCAAATGAAGGAGTCTGGATGAAGGAGTTCATATCAAATCTAGGTGTAATACCTAGTGCATCGGTGTTGGGGAACGTAGTATTTCAAAAAAATTCCTACGATCACGCAAGATCTATCTAGGAGAAGCAGAGGAACGAGCGGGGAGAGTGTGTCTATGTACCCTCGTAGACCAAAAGCGGAAGCGTTTAGTAACGCGGTTGATGTAGTCGAACGTCTTCGCGATCCAACCGATCAAGTACCAAACGCACGACACCTCCGCGATCTGCACATATTCAGCTCGGTGACATCCCTCGAACTCTAGATCCAGCCGAGGCCGAGGGCGAGTTTCGTCAGCACGACTGCGTGGTGACGGTGATGATGAAGTTACCGACACAGGGCTTTGCCTAAGCACTACGACAATATGACCGAGGTGGAAATCTGTGGAGGGGGGCACCGCACATGGCTAAACAATCAACTTGTGTGTCTATGGGGTGCCCCCCTCCCCCGTATATAAAGGAGGGGAGGAGGGGGCCAACCGGCCTCAAGGGGCGCGCCCAAGGGGGGGGGGGAATCCTACTCCTACTAGGAGTAGGTTCCCCCCTTTCCTAGTCCAACAAGGAGGGGAAGGAAGGAGGAAGGGGAGAGAAGGAAGGAGGGGGGCGCCTCCCCCACCCCTTGTCCAATTCGGACTGGGGGGGGGGGCGCCACCTCCTGGCCGGCCCTCTCTCCTCTAAGGCCCATGGTGGCCCATTAACTTCCCGGGGGGGGGGGGGGTTCCGGTAACACTCCGGCACTCCGGTTTTATCCGAAACTCTCCGGAACACTTCCGGTGTCCGAAGAACATGGTCCAATATATCAATCTTTATGTCTCGACCATTTCGAGACTCCTCGTCATGTGCGTGATCTCATCCGGGACTCCGAACAAGCTTCGGTACATCAAATCACATAAACTCATAATACCAATCGTCATCGAACGTTAAGCGTGTGGACCCTACGGGTTCGAGAACTATGTAGACATGACCGAGACACTTCTCCGGTCAATAACCAATAGCGGAACCTGGATGCTCATATTGGTTCCTACATATTCTACGAAGATCTTTAGTCAAACCGCACAACAACATATGTTGTTCCCTTTGTCATCGATATGTTACCTGCCCGAGATTCAATCGTCGGTATCATCATACCTAGTTCAATCTCGTTACCGGCAAGTCTCTTTTCTTGTTTCGTGATGCATCATCCCGCAACTAACTCATTAGTCACATTGCTTGCAAGGCTTATAGTGATGTGCATTACCAAGAGGGCCCAGAGATATCTCTCCGACAATCGGAGTGACAAATCCTAATCTCGATCTATGCCAACTCAACAAACACCATCGGAGACACCTGTAGAGCATCTTTATAATCACCCAGTTACGTTGTGATGTTTGATAGCACATAAAGTGTTCCTCCGGTATTCGGGAGTTGCATAATCTCATAGTCATAGGAACATGTATAAGTCATGAAGAAAGCAATAGCAACAAACTAAACGATCATAGTGCTAAGCTAACGGATGGGTCATGTCAATCACATCATTCTCTAATGATGTGATCCCGTTCATCGAATGACAACTCATGTCTATGGCTAGGAAACTTTAACCATCTTTGATCAACGAGCTAGTCAAGTAGAGGCATACTAGTGACACTCTGTTTGTCTATGTATTCACACATGTACTAAGTTTTTGGTTAATACAATTCTAGCATGAATAATATACATTCATCATGATATAAAGAAATATAAATAACAACTTTATTATTGCCTCTAGGGCATGTTTCCTTCAGTCTCCCACTTGCACTAGAGTCAATAATCTAGATTACACAGTAATGATTCTAACACCCATGGAGTCTTGGTGCTGATCATGTTTTGCTCGTGAGAGAGGCTTAGTCAACGGGTCTGCAATATTCAGATCCGTATGTATCTTGCAAATCTCTATGTCTCCCTCCTTGACTTGATCGCGGATGGAATTGAAGCGTCTCTTGTTGTGTTTGGCTCTCTTGTGAAATCTGGATTCCTTTGCCAAGGCAATTGCTCCAGTATTGTCACAAAAGATTTTCATTGGACCCAATGCACTAGGTATGACACCTAGATCGGATATGAACTCCTTCATCCAGACTCCTTCATTTGCTGCTTCCGAAGTAGCTATGTACTCCGCTTCACATGTAGATCCCGGCACGACGCTTTGCTTAGAACTGCACCAACTGACAGCTCCACCGTCCAATATAAATACGTATCCGGTTTGTGACTTAGAGTCATCCGGATCAGTGTCAAAGCTTGCATCAACGTAACCATTTACGACGAGCTCTTTGTCACCTCCATAAACGAGAAACATATCCTTAGTTCTTTTCAGGTATTTCAGGATGTTCTTGACCGCTGTCCAGTGATCCACTCCTGGATTACTTTGGTACCTCCCTGCAAAACTAATAGCAAGGCACACATCAGGTTTGGTACACATCATTGCATACATGATAGAACCTATGGCTGAAGCATAGGGAATGACTTTCATTTTCTCTCTATCTTCTGCAGTGGTCGGGCATTGAGTCTGACTCAACTTCACACCTTGTAACACAGGCAAGAACCCTTTCTTTGCTTGATCCATTTTGAACTTCTTCAAAACTTTATCAAGGTATGTGCTTTGTGAAAGTCCAATTAAGCGTCTTGATCTATCTCCATAGATCTTGATGCCCAATATATAAGCAGCTTCACCGAGGTCTTTCATTGAAAAACTCTTGTTTAGGTATCCTTTTATGTTATCCAGAAATTCTATATCATTTCCAATCAACAATATGTCATCCACATATAATATTAGAAATGCTACAGAGCTCCCACTCACTTTCTTGTAAATACAGGCTTCTCCAAAAGTCTGTATAAAACCATATGCTTTGATCACACAATCAAAACGTTTATTCCAACTCCGAGATGCTTGCACCAGTCCATAAATGGATCGTTGGAGCTTGCACACTTTGTTAGCATCCTTTGGATCGATAAAACCTTCGGGTTCCATCATATATAACTCTTCTTCTAGAAATCCATTCAGGAATGCAGTTTTTACATCCATTTGCCAAATTTCATAATCATAAAATGCGGCAATTGCTAACATGATTCGGACGGACTTAAGCATCGCTACGGGTGAGAAGGTCTCATCATAGTCAACTCCTTGAACTTGTCGAAAACCTTTCGCAACAAGTCGAGCTTTGTAGACAGTAACATTACCGTCAGCGTCAGTCTTCTTCTTGAAGATCCATTTATTCTCTATGGCTTGCCGATCATCTGGCAAGTCAACCAAAGTCCACACTTTGTTCTCATACATGGATCCCATCTCAGATTTCATGGCCTCAAGCCATTTCGCGGAATCTGGGCTCATCATCGCTTCCTCATAGTTCATAGGTTCATCATGGTCAAGTAACATGACCTCCAGAACAGGATTACCGTACCACTCTGGTGCGGATATTACTCTGGTTGACCTACGAGGTTCAGTAGCAACTTGATCTGAAGTTTCATGATCATTATCATTAGCTTCCTCACTAATTGGTGTAGGAATCAATGGAACTGATTTCTGTGATGAACTACTTTCCAATAAGGGAGCAGGTACAATTACTTCATCAAGTTCTACTTTCCTCCCACTCACTTCTTTCGAGAGAAACTCCTTCTCTAGAAAGGATCCATTCTTAGCAACGAATATCTTGCCTTCGGATCTGTGATAGAAGGTGTACCCAACAGTCTCCTTTGGGTATCCTATGAAGACACATTTCTCCGATTTGGGTTCGAGCTTATCAGGTTGAAGCTTTTTCACATAAGCATCGCAGCCCCAGACTTTAAGAAATGACAACTTGGGTTTCTTACCAAACCACAGTTCATAAGGTATTGTCTCAACGGATTTAGATGGTGCCCTATTTAACGTGAATGCAGCCGTCTCTAAAGCATAACCTCAAAACGATAGCGGTAAATCAGTAAGAGACATCATAGATCGCACCATATCTAATAAAGTGCGGTTACGATGTTCGGACACACCATTACGTTGTGGTGTTCCGGGTGGCGTGAGTTGCAAAACTATTCCGCATTGTTTCAAATGAAGACCAAACTCGTAACTCAAATATTCTCCTCCATGATCAGATCGCAGAAACTTTATTTTCTTGTTACGATGATTTTCCACTTCACTCTGAAATTCTTTGAACTTTTCAAATGTTTCAGACTTATGTTTCATCAAGTAGATATACCCATATCTGCTCAAATCATCTGTGAAGGTCAGAAAATAATGATACCCGCCGCGAGCCTCAATATTCATCGGACCGCATACATCAGTATGTATTATTTCCAATAAATCTGTTGCTCGCTCCATTGTTCCGGAGAATGGAGTTTTAGTCATCTTGCCCATGAGGCATGGTTCACAAGTACCAAGTGATTCATAATCAAGTGATTCCAAAAGTCCATCAGTATGGAGTTTCTTCATGCGCTTTACACCAATATGACCCAAACGGCAGTGCCACAAATAAGTTGCACTATCATTACCAACTCTGCATCTTTTGGTTTCAATATTATGAATATGTGTATCACTACTATCGAGATTCAACAAAAATACCACCCTTCAAGGGTGCATGACCATAAAAGATATTACTCATATAAATAGAACAGGCATTATTCTCTGATTTAAATGAATAACCGTCTCGCATCAAACAAGATCCAGATATAATGTTCATGCTTAATGCTGGCACCAAATAACAATTATTCAGGTCTAAAACTAATCCCGAAGGTAGATGTAGAGGTAGCGTGCCGACGGCGATCACATCGACTTTGGAACCATTTCCCACACGCATCGTCACCTCGTCCTTAGCCAATCTTCGCTTAATCCGTAGTCCCTGTTTCGAGTTGCAAATATTAGCAACAGAACCAGTATCAAATACCCAGGCACTACTGCGAGCATTAGTAAGGTACACATCAATAACATGTATATCACATATACCTTTGTTCACTTTGCCATCCTTCTTATCCGCCAAATACTTGGGGCAGTTCCGCTTCCAGTGACCAGTCCCTTTGCAGTAGAAGCACTCAGTCTCAGGCTTAGGTCCAGACTTGGGCTTCTTCACTTGAGCAGCAACTTGCTTGCCGTTCTTCTTGAAGTTCCCCTTCTTCCGTTTACCCTTTTTCTTGAAACTGGTGGTCTTGTTGACCATCAACACTTGATGCTCCTTCTTGATTTCTACCTCCGCAGCCTTTAGCATTGCGAAGAGCTCGGGAATTGTCTTATCCATCCCTTGCATATTATAGTTCATCACGAAGCTCTTGTAGCTTGGTGGCAGTGATTGAAGAACTCTGTCAATGACACTATCAACCGGAAGATTAACTCCCAGCTGAGTCAAGTGATTATGATACCCAGACATTTTGAGTATATGTTCACTGACAGAACTGTTCTCCTCCATTTTGCAGCTATAGAACTTATTGGAGACTTCATATCTCTCAATCCGGGCATTTGCTTGAAATATTAACTTCAACTCCTGGAACGTCTCATATGCTCCATGACGTTCAAAACGTCGTTGAAGTCCCGGTTCTAAGCCGTAAAGCATGGCACACTGAACTATCGAGTAGTCATCAGCTTTGCTCTGCCAGGTGTTCACAACGTCCGGCGTTGCTCCTGCAGTGGGTCTTGCACCTAGCGGTGCTTCCAAGACATAATTCTTCTGTGTAGCAATGAGGATAATCCTCAAGTTACGGACCCAGTCTGTGTAGTTGCTACCATCATCTTTCAACTTAGCTTTCTCTAGGAACGCATTAAAATTCAAAGGAACAGTAGCACGTGCCATTGATCTACAACAACATAGACATGCAAAATACTATCAGGTACTAAGTTCATGATAAATTAAAGTTCAATTAATCATATTACTTAAGAACTCCCACTTAGATAGACATCCCTCTAATCATCTAAGTGATCACGTGATCCAAATCAACTAAACCATGTCCGATCATCACGTGAGATGGAGTAGTTTTCATTGGTGAACATCACTATGTTGATCATATCTACTATATGATTCACGCTCGACCTTTCGGTCTCAGTGTTCCGAGGCCATATCTGCATATGCTAGGCTCGTCAAGTTTAACCCGAGTATTCTGCGTGTGCAAAACTGGCTTGCACCCGTTGTATGTGAACGTTGAGCTTATCACACCCGATCATCATGTGGTGTCTCGGCACGACGAACTGTAGCAACGGCGCATACTCAGGGAGAACACTTGTACCTTGAAATTCAGTGAGAGATCATCTTATAATGCTACCGCCGAACTAAGCAAAATAAGATGCATAAAGGATAAACATCACATGCAATCAATATAAGTGATATGATATGGCCATCATCATCTTGTGCCTTTGATCTCCATCTCCAAAGCACCGTCATGATCTCCATCGTCACCGGCGCGACACCTTGATCTCCATCGTAGCATCGTTGTCGTCTCGCCAACTTATTGCTTCTACGACTATCGCTACTGCTTAGTGATAAAGTAAAACAATTACATGGTGATTGCATTGCATACAATAAAGCGACAACCATATGGCTCCTGCCAGTTGCCGATAACTCTGTTACAAAACATGATCATCTCATACAACAAATTATATCACATCATGTCTTGACCATACCACATCACAGCAAGCCTTGCAAAAACAAGTTAGACGTCCTCTACTTTGTTGTTGCAAGTTTTACGTGGCTGCTACGGGCTTCTAGCAAGAACCGTTCTTACCTACACAAAACCACAACGTGGTGTAGTGATTGCTTTTTGATCTTCTAAAAGAACCCTCTTCATTGAAACCGGTTCAACTAAAGTGAGAGAGACAGACACCCGCCAGTCACCTTTAAGCAACGAGTGCTCGTAGCGGTGAAACCAGTCTCGCGTAAGCGTACGCGTAATGTCGGTCCGGGCCGTTTCATCTCACAATACCGCTGAACCAAGTAACAACTAGTAACGGCAAGCAATACGTATACACCCACACCCACAACTCCTTTGTGTTCTACTCGTGCAAATATCATCTACGCATAGACCTGGCTCGGATACCACTGTTGGGGAACGTAGTATTTCAAACAATTTCCTACGATCACGCAAGATCTATCTAGGAGAAGCATAGCAACGAGCGGGGAGAGTGTGTCCACGTACCCTCGTTGACCGAAAGCGGAAGCATTTAGTAATGCGGTTGTTGTAGTCGAACATCTTTGCGATCCAACAGATCAAGTACCGAACGTACGGCACCTCCGCGATCTGCACACGTTCAGCTTGGTGACGTCCCTCGAACTCTAGATCCAGCTGAGGCCGAGGGAGAGTTGCGTCAGCACGACGACATGGTGATGGTGATGATGAAGTTACCAACGCAGGGCTTCGCCTAAGCACTACGACAATATGACCGAGGTGGAAATTTGTGGAGGAGGGCACCATACACGGCTAAACAATCAACTTGTGTGTCTATGGGGTGCCCCCCTCCTCCGTATATAAAGGAGGGGGAGGGGCCGGCCGGCCTCAAGGGGCACGCCCAGGGGGGGGGGGAATCCTACTCCTACTAGGGGTAGGTTCCCCCCTTTCCTAGTCCAACAAGGAGGGGAAGGAAGGAGGAAGGGGAGAGAAGAAGGAGGGGGGCGGCCCCCACCTTGTTCCAATTCGGACTGGGGGGGGGGGCGGCGCTACCTCCTGGCCGGCCCTCTCTCCTCTAAGGCCCATTGTGGCCCATTAACTTCCGCGGGGGGGGGGGGGGGGGGGGGGTTCCGGTAACCCTCCGGCACTCCGGTTTTATCCGAAACTCTCCGGAACACTTCCGGTGTCCGAACAACATGGTCCAATATATCAATCTTTATGTCTCGACCATTTCGAGACTCCTCGTCATGTCCGTGATCTCATCCGGGACTCCGAACAAGCTTCGGTACATCAAATCACATAAACTCATAATACCAATCGTCATCGAACGTTAAGCGTGCGGACCCTACGGGTTTGAGAGCTATGTAGACATGACCGAGACACTTCTCCGGTCAATAACCAACAGCGGAACCTGGATGCTCATATTGGTTCCTACATATTCTACGAAGATCTTTATCGGTCAAACCGCACAACAACATACGTTGTTCCCTTTGTCATCGATATGTTACTTGCCCGAGATTCGATCGTCGGTATCATCATACCTAGTTCAATCTCGTTACCGGCAAGTCTCTTTACTCATTCCGTAATGCATCATCCCGCAACTAACTCATTAGTCACATTGCTTGCAAGGCTTATAGTGATGTGCATTACCGAGAGGGCCCAGAGATACCTCTCCGACAATCGGAGTGACAAATCCTAATCTCGATCTATGCCTACTCAACAAATACCATCGGAGACACCTGTAGAGCATCTTTATAATCACCCAGTTACGTTGTGATGTTTGATAGCACACAAAGTGTTCCTCCGGTATTCGGGAGTTGCATAATATCATAGTCATAGGCAGTGGCGAATCCAGAAAGAAAATGGAGGGTGGGCTCAAAGTTAACGGCGAAAAAAATGAAACGTCCGTTTGAAGAAAAACAATATCATCTCCTAGTCCATTTGTCTAAATGTGATCAAACGTTCCCAGAATACTACTGGAGCCATGTTGTATTTACTGGATTTTTTCTGGAATGTTTCAAAAATATTAAATTTTGAACTAAATTTTGAATCTGCTTAGCTAAATATCCATTATCTCCTAGGCCATTTGTGCAAATGTGCTCAAACTCTCCAGGAATACTACTGGAAACATGTAGTATTTACTGGATTTTTTTGAAATTTTTTAACAATTGAATTTTGAACTACATATTCGTATTGCGAAGACAATATCTGCCAAACCAGTGCTCAAAACGACATGAAAATTTTCAAGAGCAATAATAGTAACATGTTTAACCATACTAGAAAGGTTAATACAATTCACACACAAGGTATCAAAGTACAAGAGAAGTAACCACAAAGGACAATGAAATGGTGCTCTTACTAACTAGTACTGTAGTTATAGAACACCTTCACACCAAAATATAGAAATGTATGCGTAAGGCACCACCCGCAAGCCATCTGTTCACATAAGTACACTTGCTAGTGATATAACAATAAGTCATGCACAAATAAGTATTGAAACTGGTAAAAGTGGCATCAATACCTCTAAGAAATCACATGAAACTCATGAGGCAAATGTCCTTTCCGATCCCTCATTTTCTGGAATTGTATCATGATTTGGTCATCATGAATGCTTCTAAATATCTCTTTCTCAAAGTAGCACACCATCAAATCATTTAGCCAATCATCTGATAGTTTGTTGCGCAAATCTGTCTTGATGATCTTCATTGCTGAAAATATTCTCTCAACGGATGAAGTGGCCACAGGAAGAATAAGTGTCAACTCAATGAGGCGATATACCAAATGGAAAGATGTGTGTTTCATTGTTTCAACCATCAACCGAGCAAGTGTGGACACATCCCGACATCCATTAAATTCCTCACTTCTCCTAATGTTCATAAGAAATCTTGGGAGGTCTACTCCTAGCATCAACCGATCAGCTTCTGTAAAGTCCTCATCATAAATTTCAGCAAGCCGAATAAGTTTGTCAACGTTAAACTTTGAGAAGTTGTTTGCTGGATTAAGACAAGACATACAATCCAATAACTCGGTGGAAACTTCATTGAATCGGTGATTCATCTCAATGATAGTTGCATAAATGGCAACATTGAATATGCTAACCTTGTAATAGTGAAGTCGAGTCACCTTATTCTTAGTGCGAACAGATTGACCCATAGTTCCAACAAGATCATCCATGTTTGACACATCAATACCATGTGTTTCACAAAAGTTCTTGGCTTGGCAGAATAAAGACTCCCACCCATTGTCCCTCATGTTCTGCAAGCTTTCTTTCACATCCAAGATCAAACGCATGGCTTCAACAATATTTTGATTCTTTCTTTGCAAAGCTTGGGATAGATGATTTGTGTTGCTCAACAAGTTTAATAAGAACAACATGATGAACACAAATTCAAAGCACTCCATGTTTTTAAGCAAACCTCTAGCTCCACCTTGGCATGTGTGTTCCCGAGCATCAACCACAGCAATTCCTAGCACATCCACCACAACATTCCACATTGTGAATAAACGAAGCAAGGTTTTGAGATGTGAGCCCCAACGAGTATCTCCTGGTCTTGTTATGTTAGATTCTTGATGCAACCCGGTTCCGGCTGTAATCTTTCCATTTTCCATCAAATCTAACAACTCGTCTTGATGTTTGGCAAGTAATGCATCCTTCCTTTTGCAAGATGAACACACTTGAGTAACTATTAACGAAATATAGTTGAAGAAATCAGCAATAGCAGGACTACATTGAGCCACATTGACAACCACCAACTGTAACTGGTGAGCAAAGCAATGAACATAAAATGCATATGGAGCTTCATCTCTAACCAGTTTCTGCAAACTGTTGAATTCCCCTCTCATATTGGAAGCACCATCATTACCCTGACCACGTAGCCTAGAAGTTGACAAACCATGATATTCCAACACATCAACCAAAGCTTCTTTAATTCCAGCAGATGTACAATCTGTGATGTGCTTAATTGCAAGGAATCTCTCTTGAAGCACTCCATGATCATGTAGAAATCTACATGCATCAGGAAATCAGATTAGTAAACATTAGTAGAACAATTTAAAAAAAACTAGAATATGGTATGTGTTACCTGACAATCACCGCCATTTGCTCCTTTATTGAGCAATCTCTAGCCTCATCAATAAGTATTGAGAAATTCTTATCTCCAATGTCATTCTTAATAACTTTGGTTACCTCCATTGCACAAGCTGTAGCAAGGTCCTTCTGGATGTCGAAACAAATCATTTGTGCGTTTCCTGCCCCCTTATCAAATGCCTCCTTCACATCTTCTTTCTTGTCCTTATACCAGTCCAATAACTCTTTGAAATTGCCCTTGTTGATGGAAGTGGAGGATTCGTCATGCCCACAAAAAGCTTCACCTTGTGCTATGAGATACCCTGCATAATCCAATGATGCAGTTAGGCGGATTTTATAAGATATCTCAGCCTCCTTGCTGTACACACGGAATTGGGTAGCCACACTTGCTCTCTGATTGTTGAAATCATCACAATCTCCCTTAGCAATGTTGTGGTAACTAGATGGACCACCAACATGCTTCCTGAAATTAATTAGGGCTGTTTTCCAACGAGTGTAACCATCTTTTGTGAAAACATCATTTCCAAATCTAATGGCCTGTGATGGTTTCTTGGAAAGAAAGCAATGGAAGCAAAAAGCGGCCTCCTTTTCCACACTATATTCCAACCAATCATACGTATCAAACCACGCGGGTTGAAAGGATCTCCAAATTTTACCATCCTTTGTCTTTTCAAAATTATGCCCAATAGCTTTGTTTCTCCCTTTCAACAAATAAGCTCGTCTCACATCACTTCTAATTTCAGGAGCATAATCTTCTATTGGTATTCTAAGTCCTGGATCCGGAATAATTTGACTTGGATGAAATTCTGGTATAGGTTGCCTTGGTTGGTTTGTACTCTCATCAATTGTGGTATGATTCATCTCAACATTTGGGGATTCATTTGGGCGTTCAGGAGGAGGGATTGTGCCCATAACAATTAAGGGGAGGGGATTTGCAGTCACATTAGTTGGTTCAAGTTCAGGTTCGACATCGCTAGGGGAAGGAGCAGGCCTTTGGGGAGGGGTAATTGAACTGCTTGCATAAAAACTATGCATACTCATAGTTTTTCTCTTCATTTTTAAATCTGCAAAAAAATTGTAATTGACCTAAATCAACTATATGAACTAGCAAACAAACTGTAATTGATATGAGCCAAATTAAAGAAAGGAATGAAATTATGGAACTTGGAAGCAAACTGGGAATTATACCTTGCCGGTTGGCCCTCTACAGCTCTAACAACCGATGCACTCCAGTAGTTGATGCGCTCAGCTTGGAGCGGGGCGTGCAGTGTGCGGCTATGCGAGCCGAATGCTCGCTTTGGCCGGCCGGTGCCTCCACTTCTCTGGCCAACGACAAGTTGGCGGTTGCACTCAGGGTCAGCCGGTCACGGGCCTTCGATGCCGCGCGAGTCCTGCAGCCTGCCATCGACGCGTGCACTTTGTGGACCGCCTGGACGAGGTGCCCGTGCTGCCGTCGAGGTCGAGTCGGGGGGGGGGGGGCGGAGGAGCCTGCTGCCTAGGGTTAGGATTGGGGGCGGCGCTTCCCTGTCTGCTCTTTGCTGGCTCGAATGAGAACGAGAAACTCGTCTAGCTGGGCGCTGGGAGTTGTTGGGCTGAGCGCTGGGACTAGTTGGGCCGGGCCGAAATGAAGCATACTAGTAGTAAAAGAAAATCGCTTTCTCTCGAGGGCAGGCTTCAGCCTGTTGAAGCCTGCCCATTGGACTATGTAAGTCATGAAGAAAGCAATAGCAACAAACTAAATGATCATAGTGCTAAGCTAACGGATGGGTCATGTCAATCACATCATTCTCTAATGATGTGATCCCGTTCATCAAATGACAACTCATGTCTATGGCTAGGAAACTTTAACCATCTTTGATCGACGAGCTAGTCAAGTAGAGGCATACTAGTGACACTCTGTTTGTCTATGTATTCACACATGTACTAAGTTTCCGGTTAATACAATTCTAGCATGAATAATAAACATTCATCATGATATAAGGAAATATAAATAACAACTTTATTATTGCCTCTAAAGCATATTTCCTTCAATCGGGTCCAATGAAAATCTTTTGTGACAATACTGGGGCAATTGCCTTGGTGAAGGAATCCAGATTTCAAAAAAGAACCAAACTCATCAAGAGATTCTTCAATTCCATCTGCGATCAAGTCAAGGAGGGAGACATAGAGATTTGCAAAATACATACGGATCAGAATGTTGTAGACCCGTTGACTAAGCCTCTTCCACGAGCTAAACATGATCAGCACCAAGACTCCATGGGTGTTAGAATCATTACTATGTAATCTAGATTATTGACTCTAGTGCAAGTGGGAGACTGAAGGAAATATGCCCTAGAGGCAATAATAAAGTTGTTATTTATGTTTCCTTATATCATGATAAATGTTTATTATTCATACTAGAATTGTATTAACCGGAAACTTAGTACATGTGTGAATACATAAACAAACAGATTGTCCCTAGTATGCCTCTACTTGACTAGCTTGTTTATCAAAGATGGTTATGTTTCCTAACCATAGACATGTGTTGTCATTTGACGAACAGGATCACATCATTAGAGAATGATGTGATGGACAATACCCATCCGTTAGCTTAGCATAATGATCGTTGAGTTTTATTGCTATTGCTTTCTTCATGACTTATACATATTCCTCTGACTATGAGGATTATGCAACTCCCAAATACCGGAGGAACACTTTGTGTGCTATCAAACGTCACAACATAACTGGGTGATTATAAAGATGCTCTACAGGTGTCTCCGAAGGTGTTTGTTGGGTTGGCATAGATCGAGATTAGGATTTGTCACTCCGAGTATCGGAGAGGTATCTCTGGGCCATCTCGGTATGCACATCATATGAAGCCTTGCAAGCAATGTGACTAATGAGTTATTTGCGGGATGATGCATTACGGAACGAGTAAAGAGACTTGCCGGTAACGAGATTGAACTAGGTATGATGATACCGACGATCGAATCTCGGGCAAGTAACATACCGATGACAAAGGGAATAACGTATGTTGTTATGTGGTTTGACCGATAAAGATCTTCGTAGAATATGTAGGAGCCAATATGAGCATCCAGGTTTCGCTATTGGTTATTGACCGGAGATGTGTCTCGGTCATGTCTACATAGTTCTCGAACCCGTAGGGTCCGCACGCTTAACGTTCGATGACGATTTATATTATGAGTTATGTGATTTGGTGACCGAAGTTTGTTCGGAGTCCCGGATGAGATCACGGGCATGACGAGGAGTCTCGAAATGGTTGAGACATAAAGATTGATATATTGGAAGGCTATATTCGGATATCGGAATGGTTCCGGAGAAGTTCGGGTATTTTCTAGAGTACCGAGAGGTTACCGGAACCCCCCGGGGAGTTGTTGGGCCTTAGTGGGCATTAGTGGAAGGAGGAGGCAGCAGCCAGGAGGTGGTGCACGCCCCCCCAAGCCCAGTCCGAATTGGACAAGGGGTTGGGGGCGCGGCCCCCCTCTCCCTTCCTTTCCCCCTCTCCTTTAGGTGGAATCCTACTAGGACATGGAGTCCTAGTAGGACTCCCCTCTCCCGGCACGCCTAGCAAGGGCCGGCCGGCCTCCCCTCCCCCCTTTATATACGGGGGCACCCTAGGAGACACCAAGTTCTCTCTTAACCGTGTGCGGTGCCCCCTTCCACAGTTACACACCTCGGTCATATCATCGTAGTGCTTAGGCGAAGCCCTGCGCCGGTAACTTCATCATCACCGTCGCCACACCGTCGTGCTGACGGAACTCTCCCTCGTCCTCAACTGGATCAAGAGCTCGAGGGACGTCATCGAGCTGAACGTGTGCTGAACTCGGAGGTGCTGTACGTTCGGTGCTTGATCGGTTGGATCGCGAAGACGTTCGACTACATCAACCGCGTTAAGCTAACGCTTCCGCTTTTGGTCTACGAGGGTACGTGGACATACTCTCCCCTCTCGTTGCTATGCATCTCCTAGATAGATCTTGCTTGAATGTAGGAATTTTTTTGAAATTGCACGTTCGCCAACAGTGGCATCTGAGCCAGGTCTATGCGTAGATGATATGCACGAGTAGAACACAAAGAGTTGTGGGCGATAATAGTCATACTGCTTACCACCAATGTCTTACTTTGATTCGGCGGTATTGTTGGATGAAGCGGCCCGGACCAACATTACATGGCCGTGTTCATGAGACTGGTTCTACCGACGTGCTTTGCACAAAGGTGGTTGGCGGGTGTCTGTTTCTCCAACTTTAGTTGAATCGAGTTTGACTACGGCCGGTCCTTGTTGAAGGTTAAAACAGCACACTTGACGAAAAATCGTTGTGGTTTTGATGCATAGGTAAGAACGGTTCTTGCTAGAAGCCCGTAGCAGCCACGTAAAACTTGCAACAACAAAGTAGAGGACGTCTAACTTGTTTTTGCAGGGCATGCTGTGATGTGATATGGTCAAGACATGATGTGATATACGTTATTGTATGTGATTATCATGTTTTGTAAAAGTTATCGGCAACTGGCAGGAGCCTTATGGTTGTCGCTTTATTGTATGAAATGCAATCGCCATGTAATTGCTTTACTTTATCACTATGCGGTAACGATAGTCGTAGAAGCAATAGTTGGCGAGACGACAACGATGCTACGATGGAGATCAAGGTGTCAAGCCGGTGACGATGGAGATCATGACGGTGCTTTGGTGATTTTGATCAAAGGCACAAGATGATGATGGCCATATCATGTCACATATTTTGATTGCATGTGATGTTTATCTTTTATGCATCTTATTTTGCTTAGTACGGCGGTAGCATTATAAGATGATCCCTCACTAAATTTCAAGGTATAAGTGTTCTCCCTGAGTATACACCGTTGCGACAGTTCGTCGTGCCGAGACAGCACGTGATGATCGGGTGTGATAAGCTCTACGTTCACATACAACGGGTGCAAGCCAGTTTTGCATGTGCAGAATACTCGGGTTAAACTTGACGAGCCTAGCATATGCAGATATGGCCTCGGAACACTGAGACCGAAAGGTCGAACATGAATCATATAGTAGATATGATCAACATAGAGATGTTCACCATTGAAAACTACTCCATCTCACGTGATGATCGGCCATGGTTTAGTTGATATGGATCACGTGATCATTTAGATGACTTGAGGGATGTCTATCTAAGTGGGATTTCTTAAGTAATATGATTAATTGAACTTAATTTATCATGAACTTAGTACCTGATAGTTTTTGCATATCTATGTTGTTGTAGATCAATGGCCCGTGCTACCGTTCCCTTGAATTTTAATGCGTTCCTAGAGAAAGCTAAGTTGAAAGATGATGGTAGCAACTACACGGACTGGGTCCGTAACTTGAGGATTGTCCTCATTGCTGCACAGAAGAATTATGTCCTTGATGCACCGCTAGGTGAAAGGCCTGCTGCAGGAGTAGATGCTGATGTGATGAACATCTGGCAAGCTCGATCTGATGACTACTCGATAGTTCAGTGTGCCATGCTTTACGGCTTAGAATCGGGACTTCAAAGACGTTTTGAACATCATGGAGCATATGAGATGTTCCAAGAGTTGAAGTTAATATTTCAAGCAAATGCCCGAGTTGAGAGATATGAAGTCTCCAACAAGTTCTATAGCTGCAAGATGGAGGAGAATAGTTCTGTCAGTGAACATATACTCAGAATGTCTGGGTACCATAACCACTTGACTCAGCTGGGAGTTAATCTTCCTGATGAAAAAGACAATTCCCGAGCTCTTCGCGATGCTGAAGGCTGCGGAGGTAGAAATCAAAAAGGAGCATCAAGTGTTGATGGTTAACAAGACCACTAGTTCAAGAAAAAGGTCAAAGGGAAGAAGGGGAACTTCAAGAAGAATAGCAAGCAAGTTGCTACTCCCGGGAAGAAGCCCAAGTCTGGACCTAAGCCTGAAACTGAGTGCTTCTACTGCAAAGGGATTGGTCACTGGAAGCGGAACTACCCCAAGTATTTGGCGGATAAGAAGGATGGCAAAGTGAAAGGTATATTTGATATACATGTTATTGATGTGTACCTTACTAATACTCGTAGTGGCACCTGGGTATTTGATACTGGTTCTGTTGCTCATATTTGCTACTCGAAACAGGAGCTACAGATTAAACGAAGATTGGCTAAGGACGGGGTTACGATGCGCGTGGGAAATGGCTCCAAAGTCGATGTGATCGCCGTCGGCACGCTACCTCTACATCTACCTTCGGGATTAGTTTTAGACCTGAATAATTGTTATTTGGTGCCAGCGTTGAGCATGAACATTATATCTGGATCTTGTTTGATGCGAGACGGTTATTCATTTAAATCAGAGAATAATGGTTGTTCTATTTATATGAGTAATATCTTTTATGGTCATGCACCCTTGAGAAGTGGTCTATTTTTGTTGAATCTCGACTATAGTGATACACATATTCATAATATTGAAGCCAAAAGATGCAAAGTTAATAATGATAGTGCAACTTATTTGTGGCACTGCCGTTTAGGTCATATTGGTGTAAAGCGCATGAAGAAACTCCATGCTGATGGGCTTTTGGAATCACTTGATTATGAATCACTTGATACTTGCGAACCATGCCTCATGGGCAAGATGACTAAAACTCCATTCTCCGGAACAATGGAGCGAGCAACTGACTTATTGGAAATAATACATACTGATGTATGTGGTCCGATGAGTGTTGAGGCTCGCGGCGGGTATCATTATTTTCTGACCTTCACAGATGATTTGAGCAGATATGGGTATATCTACTTAATGAAACATAAGTCTGAAACATTTGAAAAGTTCAAAGAATTTCAGAGTGAAGTGGAAAATCATCGTGACAAGAAAATAAAGTTTCTGTGATCTGATCGTGGAGGTGAATATTTGAGTTATGAGTTTGGTCTTCATTTGAAACAATGTGGAATAGTTTCGCAACTCACGCCACCTGGAACACCACAGCGTAATGGTGTGTCCGAACGTCGTAACCATACTTTATTAGATATGGTGCGATCTATGATGTCTCTTACGGATTTACCACTATCGTTTTGGGGTTATGCATTAGAGACAGCAACATTCACGTTAAATAGGGCACCATCTAAATCCGTTGAGACGACATCGTATGAACTATGCACTACTAGAAACTACGATTTTACCTAGGGCCAAGTTCTTCACCTATAGCAAATTGTCCTCCTCAAGGGAAAGAAAAGTAATGAACAGTACACCCTAGGTAAAGATGAATTTCAAACCAAAAAAAATTGGTAATATACTTTCCCTAGGGCTGGGACTATGCAAATGCCAACAAACCTTAAAATATCTCCATGTGAAGCCCCACTGTGGACACGTAGATAGCATCTGATGCGTTTTCGGTCGAGGGCGCGCCACATATTTCGATAGTTCGCGTCATCTACCGTCTGCGGTGTACGTCGGGCCCACTGCTCAGTGAGAAAGAGCAGAGCGACGACGACCGACGAGTGGCGCGTAGAAGGAAACGAGTGGCGCGTAGAAGGAAATAATTTTGACCGAGTCAGGTCTCCTTCTCCACCGAAGCGCTGCGCCGCACCCAGATCCACTCCTCTCTCCCGTACCTCCTCTCCCGAAATTCTCCGCCGCCGCCAGAGGGACCCCGACGCCCCTAGACCCGCCCCGCCGTTTCCCACCACCGTCCGCCCTGCTCAGCCACTTGCCCTTCCCCGCCGTTCCCCAGCGCCATCCGCCCTGCCCATCGTTCCTCACCGCCGTCCCACCCCACCGTGTCCCCTCTGCTCTGTCGATCTCCCCGCCACTCCGTCGTATTCCCACACCCCAGTTGTGCTCCCCGCCGTTCCCCAGTGCCATCCGCCCTGCCCCGCCGTCCCGCCCCACCGTGTCCCCTCTGCTCCGTCCATCTCCCGCTGCTCCGTCGATCTCCCCGCCACTCCGTCATATTCCCACACCCAGCTGTGCTCTCCGTCGTGTCCCCCACCCCGCTGTGCTCTCCAACGCCATCCTGCCGCGTCCTCGCTTCTTCCCTCTCTGTATCATTGTCGCTCCGATGGAAAGATGACCGTGATGGCCACAGAGACCATGGCCACGCCGGTCTGGGTGACGGCGTCGCCCCGTCCGTGGTGACCTTGCCGCGCCTGCTAGTTGACCAGCCATCGTACCCCCTGCTTCTCTCCAACAGATTCCCTCTAGTAAATCACTCTCTCTTAGTAACATCTTATTAACGCAGTTAGCCAGTTGTGATCTTAAACATGTTGTCCATGCCTGGGAAATGGCAATTTCTGCACTATCTAGTATATTTGGCTATGTAAGTATGAAAAATTCACCTAGTGTCTGTACAGGACAGTAGTTGTCTGGTGTAAACTGTGTTTTCCCTTAAAGGCTATGTTGGTGCTAAGCTATGCTTGCTCTTGCTCATTGTGCACTCAAGTTTGCAATAGTTATGCACAGGAATGATAGATGTAACCTTATGCATAAGAATGATAGTTGTAACTAAAGCAATCTGATATTGTTCATTGTTTTGTGCTTATTATCAGAACTGACAAGTGTTGGGCTCTGCCTGGTTGAAGAAAATTCCCTTGTTCTTCATGTCAAAGCAACGGAGAAGAAAGGGATTGATAAAGCTGGAATCAAGTAGGTATTATGATCTCTTCTTTGCACGAAACAAAAGCTGATTAAGGCTATGATGGTGCTAAGCTATGCTTGCTCTTGTTCACTGTGCACTCAAGCCTGCAATAGTTATGCACAAGAATGATGGATGTAACTTTATGCATAAGAATGATAATTGTAATTGAAGCAATCCAGCATTGTTAATTTTTTTGTACGTATTTTCAGAACTAACAAGTGTTTGGCACTGATCGGTTGAAGAAAATTGGCCTATTCTTGGTGTCGAAGCAACGGAGAAGAAAGGGATTGATAAGCTGGAGTAGGTATTATGATTTTTCTTTGCATGAAACAAATGTTGATTAATGCATTCATTATCTGTTGGAATTATTTTTTGTTGGGTGATGAGTGTTTTTCTGTTTTAGTGTGTATGATGCATTCATTGTCTGTTGGGATGTGATTGATAGTTGTAACATTTCATTTTTATTTCAGACTAAAGTACAAAACCAAACCATGTCTTTGGATGATCAACGTAGTTTGATGTATAGTGGGTGGAAGGATAATGGAAGGCATTCTGATGAGTGGATATGTAATACAAATGCTTTTGTGAACCATGTTTTTGAGGGTGTTCGTAGTGCCAACTTTGGAGTTTCCTGTCCTTGCTCAAAATGCTGCGATGGTAGTAGAAGAACAAAACAATTGATGACCTCTCATCTTTGTCATTGGGGGTTCATGCCGGGTTACTTTAGGTGGACTGCACATGGGGAGCGTCATGTTCATGTAGATAGAGTGGAGTCTGTCAACATTGATTGCTTAGAGGACATGTTGTGTGACGTTGGGGATTCAATGCATGTTGATAATTCAGATGAGGAGCCAACTGCAGATGCCAAAGCTTTTTATGCCATGCTATCAGCTGTTAGAGACCCACTTCATAACTTCACCCAAACATCACGCTTTGCTACTGTTACACGCTTGATGGGCATTAAGTCACAATACAATCTATCAGGAGATTGCATAAATAGTTTACTGAAACTTTGGCAAGATACACTTCCTCAAGGCAACAAAATGCCGTCAAGCTTGTATGAGTGCAAGTGTATCTTAGCTGGTTTGAAAATGCCACTCGTGAAAATAGATGCATGTGTTAACCATTGGATGTTATACTATAAAGATAGGGAGAACAAACTGGAGTGTGATTTCTGTGGTGAAGCAAGGTATAAGGTGGTTAACAATGACTGCACAAATAAGAAGCGTAAACCCATCCCACGTAAGGTTCTAAGATACCTCCCTTTTGTACCAAGATTGCAAAGGATGTTCATGGAGCCTGAATTTGCTAAGCACATAAGATGGCACATGGAAGGCATCCGGGAAAATCCAGCAATGATGGTGCACCCAGGTGATAGTGAAGCATGGAAATCATTCAATGAGGATGGGTTTGCAAGTGATCCACGCAATCCCAAGCTGGTCATGTCTTTTGATGGCTTCAACCCTTTCAATTTTGGGTTAACAAAATACTCTTGTTGGCCCGTGTTTCTTGCTCCTTTGAACCTGCCACCTGCACTTTGCTTGAAAACCCAAAATATTTTTCTTAGTATGGTGATCCCTGGACCAAAGGGTCCTAGCAAGAACTTCAATGTGTACATGGAGCCTTTATATGACGAGCTGAAGGAGGCGTGGCAGGGGGTACAAACTTATGATAGTTTCCTTAAGCAAAATTTCAATATGAGGGTAATCTTGCATACAACTGTCCATGACCATCCTGCATTTGGAATGGTTGCTGGATGGTCTACCCATGGGGGGTTGGCTTGTTACGAGTGTGGGGCTGATACACAAACAATTTGGCTAGATAATGGGCACAAATGGAGTTGGTTTGATAGTCACAGGAGATTTCTGGAGCCCAACCATATATTTAGGACACAAAGTCAATCTTTTTTAACAGATACGGTAGTGAAGGATATTGCTCGACGCAGGCTAACAGGGGATGAAGTTTTTGCTTACATGAATGAAGTCAAGGACAACAATTTCAAGGGTTATGGAGCAACACACAATTGGACACACATTCCTAAGTACTGGGAATTGCCATACTTCCCAAAGCTTTTGCTTCCTCATAATATAGATGTCATGCACACTGAGAAAAATATTGCAGAAGCAATATTCAATACAGTCCTTGACATTTCTGGCAAGACAAAAGACAATGCCAAAGCCCGCCTTGACCAAGCTGTATTATGTAGTAGACCTGATTTTAACCTTCAAGAAAAGCCTAATGATAAATGGGAAAAACCTAAAGCACCATATTGCTTGACAAGAAACCAAATAAGAGAGGTCTTGTTGTGGTTTCTTCAGCTCAAATTTCCAGATGGATATGTGGCCAACATGAAGCGAGGTGTTAACTTAGAGCAACTTAAGATATATGGGCTCAAAAGTCATGACTACCATATTTTTATGGAGCGGTTGTTGCCTGTCATGCTGCGGGGATATGTGGATAATGATGTGTGGGAGGCTTTAGCTGAGCTAAGCTATTTCTTTAGACTGCTTTGTGCAAAAGAAATAGATCCTAAGCAAATGGAAAAATTGGAGGAAAATATTCCTATCCTAATTTGCAAATTGGAGAAATTTTTCCCACCAGGGTTCTTTGATTCAATGGAGCATCTAATGATACACCTCCCTTATGAAGCAAAAGTTGGAGGGCCTGTTAAGTATCGTTGGATGTATACTTATGAAAGGTATAGTGTGTTGTTCATGCATTTTGTCCATATCGTAGTAGCATTTCCTATTTAGACATTAATTTGTTACATGGCAATGTAGGTTAATAAAAAAACTTAGAGAAAAAGTTCGTAATAAGGCACGTGTGGAGGCTTCAATTGTTGAGGCATTTCTTATTGAGGAGATTTCAAACTTCACTTCTTTGTACCTTCCTGGTGATGTGCCCACCTCAAGAAATCGCCCCCAACGTTATGCTCTACCTACTTCTAGCACAAGTACTCTTAGTTTGTTTGAAGTGAAGGGATGGAAGATTGGCAGAGGGGAGGCTAGGATGTTATCACATGAAGAGTACAAGACAGCCATGATTTTTATCTTAACAAACATGCCTGAAATGGATAATATTGTGAAGTAAGTTATCTGAATTAGCATTTCTATTACAACCATGTACAATATATAAGGTTTGGTACTGATGGCTTCCAAAAAAATGTAGACAATTTGAACTTGATCAATGGAGGCGTCCTCGACAACCAACTACAAAACAACTAGATAAACTTAGGGGGGATGGTGCTGGTTCAGGAAAACCAAACTTGTTGGATTGGTTCAAAACTTTGGTAAAACATCTACACACTAGCAAATAAAACACCCTAAGTTTACAACACCGAATAACTAATTTTTTGGTCTTCTTGCAGTGCATCAAGGATGCATCTATTAATGTTGAATTGCGCAATCTTTCAAGAGGTTGTAGCATGAGAGTGAAATCATATGACATGTATGAAATTAATGGGTTCAGATTTCGATCAGAGAAATATGAAAACCATAGAGAAGGGGACCTTTCGTCTAGAAATACCGGCGTTCTTGCTTTTGGAGTTGATGATGCAACCAATAAAGAGCTTGAATACTATGGTGTTATAAAGGATATTGTAGAACTTAAATTTGATGGCGATGAGGACTTCAGTCTTGTGATGTTTGATTGTCATTGGTTCCATCCAACTAAAGGAGTGAGACATTTGAATAGATTTGGCTTAGTTGAAGTAGCACCTGCCTCAATCAATCCAGCCAATGGGCCTTTTGCTATTGCCAGCCAAGTAAGCCTAGTCTATTATATTCCCTATGCTTGCACTTCTGTTGCAAGTCTTGTTGATTGGCAAGTTGCCTACAAGGTACCACCTCTAGGCAGTCTGGACACTCTCACAGATGATGATTACACAACAGCAACACCCACAAATGCAGATGTCTTCCAGGAGAATAATTTAGATGCCAATAATTTTAGTGTACAACTGGGATCACAACTTGACAACATAATAGTAAGTGGTTCAGATGAGGTGGTTGATCCAACAGAATTGTCTGATATTAGCAACCGACATAATTTGGGTGGTGAGAGGATTCAAGAGCAAGTTATCGAGGATGAAGACTATGATGAAGTGATTGTTGAGGAAATTGAAGAAGAAGATGATGATTTCTAGATTTTTTAGCCTATTTTCTATTTATTGGTGTTGTTTTGTAATTTGGGTGGTTGACGGACTTAGCAACATACACTTATCTATTTGCTATTATTATTTTTCTCATGGGCTTCCTGTCGATCATAACCTGTTCTTTTATATCTCTATTCTTATTTGTTTCAAGAATTGCAAATTACAGGATGACACTTGGAAGAAGAGCACCTCGCACCGCTGGAGCCATCCAACCAGCACCTGCTGCTCGGAAGACTACTGCTGCTGATGGCACTTATGATGGGTACATAAGAGGAGTTTCAGATCTTCCACCTGCTATCCCAAATATTGAAGACCGCCCAATCATTCAACCTGCTGGAAAGACGTAAGTCTTATTAATTAGTATTAGTAGTTTCTTGTTTTCCAATCTGTTTTCTTTTGCTAATATTTGTTGCATTTGCAACTTCCTTATAGGCATTGGAAAGACATTCCTGTTGTTCGAAAGGGTAGACGACCATCAAGTGTATTGACATGTCTGCTGAAACGAAATCATCCAGGTGTTGTGGATTATGATGGTGCGAAGGTGCTTGCAACAGAGTGGGAGCATTATCATGCAGTAAAGGACACAAATGGTCATTCTGTTGCAGACAAAATTGAAGATGCCTTTTGGGTATAAACTGTTTAAATTTCTCTTTCTTGTTAGCCAAATGATTCCCTCTTTTGTAATAATCCATCTATACATTCTCTTTGCAGCTAAGGTACAAGTATGAAGATGCATACTCAGAGAAGGCAAAGCAACAAGTTAGAAGATGTTGCAAGACACTTATGCCAAGTATCTTTTATTATGCTAGAATCCAAGCAATAATTGAGCATTTTCGGAAAATTGAGAACACTAACATGAATGATAAGCTTGCTGGGCAATACTATTTGGATAGAGATGAGTATTTGGTACAAAGGCAAGGTTGGTTACAAGAAGAAGCTTGGGTTATTTTGGTTGATGAGTGGTGCACGGAAGAGTGGATTGCAACATCTAAGAAACACCGTGACAATCGTGTTAGCTCAAAGTTCAAGCCTCACAAAGGTGGTTCCAACTCCATGACTACTATAAGTCAAAAAATGGTTATCAACTAAACCTAACTGTTTTCCTATTATCAGTTTATCATATGAACAATGACATATATCTGATATGTACTGAATCTTGTGCAATGCAGTCTGAGCAAACCGGTGAAGAAGTTAACCAAATTCAGGCTTGGGTGCATACACATAGAGGAATTGACAAGAGCAAACCTCTAATTCTCAACACACCAGAAGCTACTAAATGTCTGGTATATGCCTATGCCCATTCGTTGACAGAAAGAATGAACATATAAGTCTGTTGTTGCAACTTGTCATTTTCCTATGTGCTGATGCAATTGTTTGCAACCTTACATATATCTGATATGCTGAAATACTTTGATGTTGCAACCTGTCATGTTCCTATGTGCTGATGTAATTATTTGCAACCTGGAGATTTGTACTACATATAAGTCTACACAAGAGTTTCCTTGTCTGTCCATTGGTCCACATGTCAACTTGTCCATCCATTTATGCAATTGTGTAATACAATCTTCACTCGGCTCTCTTAATTTTCTAAACATTTGTGTACCTTTGTTTTCTTGTTGAATAGGCGCTTTACACAAAAAAGGCTAAAGAGTTAAATGGAGAGAACTATGATACTCTAAAAAATATTGTTAGTTCTAAGGCACTTTATGACTGCTCTAATGGGAAGCCACATGGCAAATGGCCTCTCTTCAATGGCATTGTCAATGACACCGAGGTAATTGCTGAGGTCAGAGCTACTGGTACATCTTCAGCAGCCTTGAAGCGTCGCCGAGCTGAAGAAATTGAAGATGTGCTTCGAAAGGAGTCTGAGAAGGCTCGAAAGGCAGAGGATTATGCCAACAATGTCTTATCATGGGGTGTTAGCATGTACGAGCATTGCAATGGGATACAAAAGTTTCTTCAGGTCCTGGTTATCCACTTTATGTTCATCAATTAACTTAGTAGCATTTCGAAATAACCAGCATGAATCTTCTTGTTTTGCAGGCTTTTGCAACTAACCAAGGAGTGCCTCTTGGTGAAATACCACCGCCACCAGTTCCACCTCCTGCTCGTTCACGGTCTCCTCCTAGATCTCCCCGACAATCTACTATCCAAGTATGTAATCATCCATCTCAAGCAGACATACTCAAGTCGTAATATATTGAAATCAGATATTTCCAAACCAGTATTGTCATCATGATACTGGACAGAATCATATCCTCAAGAAATCGTGAGTTTTGGTTTCGATGCATAGATGGTACTTGTTTGTTAATTTCTGATATACTCTTGTTACTTCAAGCTCAATTTAACTATTATGTTCTTTAAGATTGGATGGTGCAGAATTGATGTTTAGTTAATCATCAAATGCAGTTTCTTTATGGCTGTACTCTTGCCATTGGTCCTTAGTTCTGTTCACATGGATGTTTATTTCTGGCTGTTAAGTATACCATTTTTACTTTCCCTTTTGGATTAACAAATTTATGTGCTTGCCTATTTGTGAGTTGACTAGTGTAGTATGCAAAAGCAACTATCTTTAAAACTTGGTTCTTCTTTTGCAGATTCTAGAAAATAGCGAAGAGCTGCCCCCTTTGTGTGCTCAGCAACAAGCAAATCCTAGCTCTGATCATGTATGTATTTCTTAAACTAATCTCAAATGATACAACTGTTGATGGCCTCTTTGTATCTATTACATAGAAGTTACATGTATTGCTTGAGAGGGGGTTGTGCTTTTAGACTACAGAAAGATACATCTCACAAATAAAATATGTGCCGCGACAAGTTCGACACTGATGTACATATAATAGCAGAGCCATATAAAAAGCTCTAACATTAAGTATTCTTCCTTCACAGTAATCTAGAAACTAAACTTGTCGTGTCTTAAATAGAACACTTATATGCACCATAATGTACTAAAATCTTCTACTTCAGCCAAACTGTTACAATAAATACCTCAGTGTACTGTATTACTTTTTGAAAGTCTTCTACTTCAAGCTACTGGGTGTACGTTTCTAGTTAACATTCAGATTTACTGCTACAAGGGAGAGAATAACATGGACACACAGTGTTCAAGTGGAGTACATGCTGTTGTATTTGGAAACAATGATCATGCCTTCTTTTCTAATTTTGTGTACACTAAAAGTAATATATCACAACATAGTTTTATTTTGGTGTGAGAGGCACGTGCTTTTAGACTTTTTATTCCCTGGACAGCTCCAAACAGCTCCAAGCAGCTCTTATTATTTTTGCATATTCCTTGGAACAATTTCACTTGCTTCAAGATCCTTGCTTTATGCTTTCTAGTTATTTCTGCAACAAGTTCTTGTGGTCATCTTTCAGCCTCTTAAAAATATGTTAATCTTACCTTTCAGGAACTTGATGTTGGCTCAAATGTTCCTGTTGGAGCAGGCGATGAAGGGATGTTTGGGGGCTTTTTCAGTGAGTGTGGAACTGGTGCACTAAGCCTGTCACTACTGGGCAGCCAACCAGTCCCTTGATGTTCTTGGATGTACAGCATGAAGTAACATTTTGGTGCATGTATATAGTTAACATGCTGGACCATGTTTTGTGATGTATGAAACTCTAGTTGACATACAACAAGCATGTACATGCTGGTCGAGATGTCTATTTGTTAGCTGTAGCAAACTCTAGCAATAGCATATTTTTGGACAAACTTGATGGCTGGTGATTCCTTGTATCTGATGTATGCATGTGATGATTGATATATCTAGAAATATCTATATTATTTATGTGATGTTACTCTGGGTTCATAATTATGGTTGCAATTCGAAATATTTGATTTATTCTAGTTGTGGATTCAAATTCAAATTACAAATTGGAAATATGGCACATATGAATCTGTTGTTTCCCTACGGTATAATTCAAATTTGGTAGGGATATAGCTCTAGGGAAAGTGTATGATGATGTGGCAGTGCAAAAGGGTCCCATGATATTTCCCTAGAGCTGGCTGTAGGTGAACAAATTTTACATGCTGGATACACCAACCGTATGAAAATCTTTCCCTAGGGCTTGTGCCCCTAGGTAAAGAACTTTCCCTAGGGCTTGGTAGATGCACCCTAGGGAAAGGAGTCTTTCCCGTCTAGACTATACCTAGGGTTCTTTACCTAGGGCAAACCCAAGGTAAAGTCTTTACCTATGGTTTTTCCTATTTCACCTAGGGTATATGGCCCTAGGTAAAATTGTAGTTTCTAGTAGTGATGGTTTGGCAAGAAACCTAAGCTGTCGTTTCTTAAAGTTTGGGGCTGCGATGCTCATGTGAAAAAGCTTCAATCTGATAAGCTCGAACCCAAATCGGAGAAATGCATCTTCATAGGATACCCAAAGGAGACTGTTGGGTACACCTTCTATCACAGATCCGAAGGCAAGATATTCGTTGCTAAGAATGGATCCTTTCTAGAGAATGAGTTTCTCTCGAAAGAAGTGAGTGGGAGGAAAGTAGAACTTGATGAGGTAATTGTACCTTCTCCCGTATTGGAAAGTAGTTCATCACACAAATCAGTTCCAGTGGTGCCTACACCAATCAGTGAGGAAGTTAATGATGATGATCATGAAACTCCGGATCAAGTTACTACCGAACCTCGTAGGTCAACCAGAGTACGTTTCGCACCAGAGTGGTACGGTAATTCTGTTCTGGAAGTCATGTTACTAGAGCATGACGAACCTATGAACTATGAGGAAGCGATGATGAGCCCAGATTCCGCGAAATGGCTTGAGGCCATGAAATCTGAGATGGGATCCACGTATGAGAACAAAGTGTGGACTTTGGTTGACTTGCCCGATGATCGGCAAGCCATAGAGAATAAATGGATCTTCAAGAAGAAGACTGACGCTGACGGTAATGTTACTGTCTACAAAGCTCGACTTGTTGCGAAAGGTTTTCGACAAGTTCTAGGAGTTGACTACAATGAAACCTTCTCACCCGTAGCGATGCTTAAGTCTGTCCAAATCATGTTAGCAATTGCCGCATTTTATGATTATGAAATTTGGCAAATGGATGTCATAACTGCATTCCTTAATGGATTTCTTAAAGAAGAGTTGTATATGATGCAACCAGAAGGTTTTGTCGATCCTAAAGGTGCTAACAAAGTGTGCAAGCTCCAGCGATCCATTTATGGACTGGTGCAAGCATCTCGGAGTTGGAATGTACGCTTTGATGAAGTGATCAAAGCATATGGTTTTATACAGACTTTTGGAGAAGCCTGTATTTACAAGAAAGTGAGTGGGAGCTCTGTAGCATTTCTGATATTATATGTGGATGACATATTGTTGATTGGAAATGATATAGAATTTCTAGATAGCATAAAAGGATACTTGAATAAGAGTTTTTCAATGAAAGACCTCGGTGAGGCTGCTTATATATTAGGCATCAAGATCTATAGAGATAGATCAAGACGCTTAATAGGACTTTCACAAAGCACATACCTTGATAAAGTTTTGAAGAAGTTCAAAATGGATCAGTCAAAGAAAGGGTTCTTGCCTGTGTTGCAAGGTGTGAAGTTGAGTAAGACTCAATGCTCGACCACTGCAGAAGATACAGAGAAAATGAAAGTCATTCCCTATCCCTCAGCCATAGGTTCTATCATGTATGCAATGCTGTGTACCAGACCTGATGTGTGCCTTGCTATAAGTTTAGCAGGGAGGTACCAAAGTAATCTAGGAGTGGATCACTGGACAGCGGTCAAGAACATCCTGAAATACCTGAAAAGGACTAAGGATATGTTTCTCGTTTATGGAGGTGACAAAGAGCTCGTCGTAAATGGTTACGTTGATGCAAGCTTTGACACTGATCCGGATGACTCTAAGTCACAAACCGGATACATATTTATATTGAATGGTGGAGCTGTTAGTTGGTGCAGTTCCAAGCAGAGCGTCGTGGCGGGATCTACGTGTGAAGTGGAGTACATAGCTGCTTCGAAAGCAGCAAATGAAGGTGTCTGGATGAAGGAGTTCATATCCGATCTAGGTGTAATACCTAGTGCATCGGGTCCAATGAAAATCTTTTGTGACAATACTGGGGCAATTGCCTTGGCGAAGGAATCCAAATTTCACAAAAGAACCAAACACATCAAGAGACGCTTCAATTCCATCCGCGATCAAGTCAAGGAGGGAGACATAGAGATTTGCAAAATACATACGGATCTGAATGTTGCAGACCCGTTGACTAAGCCTCTTCCACGAGCAAAACATGATCAGCACCAAGACTCCATGGGTGTTGGAATCATTACTGTGTAATCTAGATTATTGACTCTAGTGCAAGTGGGAGACTGAAGGAAATATGCCCTAGAGGCAATAATAAAGTTGTTATTTATATTTGCTTATATCATGATAAATGTTTATTATTCATGCTAGAATTGTATTAACCGGAAACTTAGTACATGTGTGAATACATAAACAAACAGATTGTCCCTAGTATGCCTCTACTTGACTAGCTTCTTTATCAAAGATGGTTATGTTTCCTAACCATAGACATGTGTTGTCATTTGATGAACATGATCACATCATTAGAGAATGATGTGATGGACAAGACCCATCCGTTAGCTTAGCATAATGGTCGTTGAGTTTTATTGCTATTGCTTTCTTCATGACTTATACATATTCCTCTGACTATGAGATTATGCAACTCCCGAATACCGGAGGAACACTTTGTGTGCTATCTAATGTCACAACATAACTGGGTGATTATAATGATGCTCTACAGGTGTCTTCGAAGGTGTTTTTTGGGTTGGCATAGATCGAGATTAGGATTTGTCACTCCGAGTATCGGAGAGGTATCTCTGGGCCCTCTCGGTAATGCACATCATATGAAGCCTTGCAAGCAATGTGACTAATGAGTTAGTTGCGGGATGATGCATTACGGAACGAGTAAAGAGACTTGCCGGTAACGAGACTGAACTAGGTATGATGATACCGATGATCGAATCTCGGGCAAGTAACATACCGATGACAAAGGGAATAATGTATGTTGTTATGCGGTTTGACCGACAAAGATCTTCGGAGAATATGTAGGAGCCAATATGAGCATCCAGGTTCCGTTATTGGTTATTTACCGGAGATGTGTCTCGGTCATGTCTACATAGTTCTCGAACCCGTAGGGTCCGCACGCTTAACGTTTGATGATGATTTGTATTATGAATTATGTGATTTGATGACCGAAGTTTGTTCGGAGTCCCGGATGAGATCATGGACATGACGAGGAGTCTCGAAATGGTCGAGACATAAAGATTGATATATTGGAAGGCTATATTCGGATATTGGAATGGTTCCGGAGAAGTTCGGGTATTTTCCGGAGTACCGGGAGGTTACCGGAACCCCCCGGGGAGTTGTTGGGCCTTAGTGGGCCTTAGTGGAAAGAGGAGGCAGCAGCCAGGAGGTGGTGCGCGCCCCCCCAAGTCCAATCCGAATTGGACAAGGGGTTGGGGGCGCGGCCCCCCTCTCCCTTCCTTTCCCCCTCACCTTTAGGTGGAATCCGACTAGGACTGGGAGTCCTAGTAGGACTCCCCTCTCCCGGCGCGCCTAGCAAGGGCCGGCCGGCCTCCCCCTCCCTCCTTTATATACGGGGGCAGGGGGGCACCCTAGGAGACACCAAGTTCTCTCTTAACCGTGTGCGGTGCCCCCCTCCACAGTTACACACATCGGTCATATCGTCGTAGTGCTTAGGCGAAGCCCTGCGCCGGTAACTTCATGATCACCGTCGCCACGCCGTCGTGCTGACAGAACCCTCCCTCGTCCTCAACTGGATCAAGAGCTCGAGGGACGTCTTCGAGTTGAACGTGTGCTGAACTCGGAGGTGCCGTACGTTCGGTGCTTGATCGGTTGGATCGCGAAGACGTTCGACTACATCAACCGCGTTAAGCTAACGCTTCCACTTTTGGTCTACGAGGGTACGTGGACATACTCTCCCCTCTCGTTGCTATGCATCTCCTAGATAGATCTTGCGTGAACTTAGGATTTTTTTTGAAATTGCACGTTCCCCAACAGAAGGTCACTGGGACAGGCCTTGTTGAGGTCTGTGTAGTCAATACACATGCGCCAAGTGCCATTTTTCTTGAGAACAAGCACTGGGTTGGCCAGCCACTTAGGATGAAAAACTTCGACGATGAACCCAACAGCTAGGAGCCGGGCCACCCCTTCACCAATTGCTCTGCTTATCTCCTCGTTAAAACAACGGAGGTATTGCTTGACTGGTTTGAATATGGGATCCACATTAAGGTGGTGCTCGGCGAGTCTTCTCGGTACACCCGGCATGTCAGAAGGCTTCCATGCAAAGATGTCCCGATTCTCACGGATAAACTCGACGAGCGCGCTTTCCTATTTGGGGTCCATGTCGACCCCAATAGTGAACTTCTTGGATGGGTCGCCAGGGACGAACTCAACATCCTTGGTATCCTTGGCCGATTTGAACTTGAGCGGTGGGTCAGCTTCAGTGGTGGGCTTTTTGAGAGGTGTCATATCAGCCGGGTCTACATTGTTGGTGTAGTAATTAAGCTCCTCCACGGCGCAAGCCGTCTCGGCGTACGCGGCGTTACCTTCTTCGCACTCTAGGGCGATCTTCCTGTCACCATTGACAGTGATGGTGCCACGAGGGCCAGGCATTTTGAGCTTAAGGTAGATGTAGCAGGGCCGAGCCATGAATATGGCATAAGCCGGCCGTCCAAAGAGGGCATGGTATGGGCTCTTAATTTTGACCACCTCGAAGGACAAAGACTCACATCTGAAGTTGATGTCTGAACCAAAAGCCACATCCAACTTGACCTGGCCAACTGGGTAGGTTGACTTGCCAGGGACAATTCCATGAAAAACTGTGGTGGATGGCGAGAGGTCTTTCTCAGACAGGCCATTGCGCCGAAAGGTGTCATAATAGAGAATATTAATACTGCTCCCCCCGTCCATAAGCACCTTGGTGAGAGAATAGCCCCCAACTTGAGGCGCCACCACTAAGGCCAGGTGACCTGGATTATTGACCCAGGGCGCGTGATCCTCCCGGCTCCAAGTTATTGGATACGCTGACCATCTCAGGTACTGTGGTACTGCCGGCTCAACCATGTTGATAAGGCACTTTTTAAGCTTGCGGTCCCTTCTGTGTGTGTTTGTAGTAAACACGTGGTACTGGCAACCGTTTAGCTGTTTAGGGTGACTCTGATAACCAGATTGATTGCACTGTTGCAGGTTCCCCGGTTGCTGGTTGTTTCCACCATGTCCCTGATAGTTTCCACCTGAGCCGCCAGGTCCTTGAAAACTCTGTTGGTGGTACCCTCCATATGAGCTGCCGCCGGTGGATCCTGGGTCGCCGCCGCCACCTTCTTGGTGGTTTTGGAAACGCTGTGAATAGGCTCGCATGACGCTGCAGTCCTCCCAAGAATGAGTGGCCGGCTTGTTAGGCAGGCTATGTTTCGGACATGGCCCCTTTAGGGCTTCCTCAAAATTCTTGGGTTTAAAATTCTTTCCACTGCCGTTTTTCTTCGGATATTTGTATCCTGCGTTGGTGTTTGCGACCAGGTCTGACCCGCCCTCCGGGTTCTTGCGCTTTCCACCATTGCCACCATTATTCTGCTGATGGCCCTTGCCACCGTTGCCCTTCTTCCCTTTGCCGTTCGGAGCATCGTCCGTGCCGGGGTCCTTGGTAGAATCAGACTCGGCGTACTTGGTGAGGGCGTTCATGAGCTCCCCCATATTCGTGACGCTTCGCTTGAGCCGCCCAAGTTTCTGGACAAGGGGATCGAAGTGACAGTTCTGCTCCAGTATCAGGACTGCCTGAGCCGCCGTGATGTTGTCTGAAGAGTGGATGATCTCTGCCACCCGGCGCACCCAGTGGTGGGCTGACTCATTGTCGCGCTGGATGCAGTGTTGAAGGTCGATGATAGTTTTAGGACGCTTGGTGCCTTGGAATTTTTTGATAAAACGCTCCTTCAACTCAGTCCATGTGTTGATGGAATTGGAGGGCAAGGTTTTCAGCCAAGTACGAGCCAGCCCTTCCAACATCATGGTCAAGTATTTTGCTGATACCGTGTCACTGACGTCCAACATGTCCATGGCGAGCTCATAGCTTTCTATCCAACTGCCGGCTCAAGATCCGCCGTGTAATTGGGAACTTTCCTGGGGCCCTTGAAGTCCTTGGGCATGCGCTCATTGCGTAGAGTCGGAGCCAGACAAGGTATTCCAAGAGTCCTTCCGGTAGGGGTCAATTGGGTTGTGACCGGTGGAGACGGAGCCGCCGCGTTTGCTGCCTCAGCCGTCGGTTGGGCCCGTGCGGAGTCAACGATGTCTTGGGCATGGGGGGCTCCCATATGTGGCGGTTCACGATGTTGACTAGCGTTGCTGGACACAGCTGGTGAATCAGCATGGCGACTCTTACTCCGGCTTCGACCTGGGATTGGGGTAGAGTGGAGGCGCCCCCTGCTATAAGAGTAGTTGGCCTGCTGGGCCACTGCAGTCTTTAGCATCTCGATGGCATTGCGTGCTTCTCTCTCGATGGGCGTCTGGCCCATGATAGGGAGCGCAGCCAAGTTGGTTGCCGCGGCAACGAGGTTATCCACCGGGTTGGTAAAGTGACCCGCTGGCGTTAGGAAGCGACGAGGGGGGGGGGGGGGGGGGGGGGGGGGGGTCTCATGACGTGGACCCGGCACCCGCTGAGGTTGTAGTGTTGGTTGAGCGGCACGACCCGTCGTGTGCTGAACTCCAAAGTTCGGTGGCACGACGGGTGATCCCGGCGTGTCTGTTTCTGGGCCGCGGATGCGTGTATCTTGAGGGGTGGTGAACAGCTGAGTGAACTCAAGGTTGGGCAGAAGGCGACGATGCCTCCGCTCGTGAACCGCCTCTAAAGCGCTCCGACGTTGCTCTAGGTGCCAGGCCTCGGTCCTTAGTCATTCGGCCTTGGTCCGCATCTCAGATTGCACACCTGTCAGGCGGGTGTTCTCTGCGTCTATGTCAGTCTAGATCTTCGTTATCTGATCACGAAGCTTGGTTATCTCAGCGTTGCTTTCAGCCTGGTTCTCGGGCGTTACTGGCGTGGCGAGGAGCGTGGTGAGAGCCGTAGCCAACTCGGTCAAAGCCTGAGCCGGGGATGGTGCCGATGCCAGGTTGGAGGTTCCTGTTCCAGTTGTGGCAGCCGCCGCTGCCGGGTCAGTTGTGAGGGCCGTACCAGCCATGTAGACGGCGGATCGAGCGGGCGGGTCGAAACAGTCTTGGGCCGGTTCGCCCCCAAGGTAGCCCCCAAGGAAGCCATCGTGAAGCGGGAAAATTGACTCGCCATTGCTCGATGAGAAACCGTCATCGGAGTGGACAACCTTGTCACCGTCGGAGGCCGAGCCGTCAGAGTAGTCGGCCCCTTGGGTGAAGCCGACGAACACGTGCCTCGGGCGGGCGGGTTGCTTGTCCTGAGCCGGCTTGGCGATGTTCGTGAAGATATCCGCCCAAGTTTGGATCCGCCAGCTTTGCGAGGCGTGGCGGGTCTTGTGGCGGCTCTAGCGGCGGCGGGTTGCGTGCGCCGAGCCGATTCGACGATGTCGATGGAGGCGTCCGGCTCGGGTTCAGATCCGCCAGCTTTGCCGATGAAAACGTGGATTCCGCCGAAGGGGACCCGGTACCAGTACTCGATTGAGTCGGCCTCGGGCCCCCAAGCCGAATCGTCGATGTAGAGCTTGCCACGGCAACTCTTGGTCATGCGGCCGATGACGTACACTTCGAGTCCCGGAGGAGTACCCTTCGAATACTCAACACCACCGTGCGACGGCCCCACGGTGGGCGCCAATTGTCGTGGTATTTTCACGGCAGATGTCCTAATAAGACTTAGTTGCGAGGCCATCACGTCAAGTGGTAGATCGAAGGGGTTAGGTGGACACGAAGGGGACAAGGGTTTACCCAGGTTCGGCCCCACTTGGAGAGGTAAAAGCCTACGTCCTGCTTTGGTTGTATTGATGATGATCTCAATTACAAAGGTGCGCTTGGCAAGCCTAGTTCTCGAGAGATTGTAAGTTTTCCTGTCTAACCCGGGGCTCCCCTTTATATATAGGTCGAGGCCCGAGGTGTACATTAGAGTCCAAGCTAGAATACGTTCCGCGCCCAAGTCTGTATCCTGTCCCCTAAGTAAAGAAAATTCATAAGGCAGTTTACAAGTGTGCCTAAACCGGTGTGCCTTGAGCCGGCCCATCAGAGGGCGGCTCAACCGCCTCCGAATAGCCTTCTCAAGAACCTCGGCCCACCTGGTCCAACTCCTTGTAAGTCGCCGCTGGTGACCCGGCCCTAATCGGGCGAGTCATATCCTGGGGTTATATCCCCAACACCACCGATGCATGCTGTTCGTCGTTGCTCCTCCCCGTTGCGTGCCGCTACAGCTGCTGCTCGCCGCTGCTCCGCCAATGGTGTGTGCTGCTACTGTTCGCCGCCGGTGCGTGCTGCTATTCTTGCTGCTTGCCGCTGCTCCGCCATTGGTGTGTGCTGCTACTGCTCGCCGCCGGTGCGTGCTGCTACTGCTGCTGCTCGCCACTGCTCCGTCGTTGGTGTGTGCTGCTATTGTTCGCCGCCGGTGCGTGCTGCTACTGCTCGCTGCAGCGTGTTGCTACTGCTGTTGCTCGCCGATGCTCCACTGCCTGTGCATGCTACTGTTGCTGCTGCTTGTTCCAGTTGCGTGCCTCTGCTGCAGCTGCTCGCCGCCGGCGTGGTCACCATGATTGCCTCTCGCCGCGGAAGTGCATAGCAAGTGTTCGACGAAATGTATGAGCCAAATTTTAGTTTAGTCCGTTATATATATATATATATATATATATATATATATATATATATATATTTGGTTAGGTCCGACCAAAACTTAGTGAAGTAAATATACTCCACTAAGCTTTTTACTCCGCTAACTTTTAAGAGATCTGTTAGAGTTGCCCTCATGCATCCTAGTATGCGCGATCTCCATCTGTCACCTGTGTCAAAGTCATCCACCGGCAAGCTATGATACATTTGTTTGTTTCTTGCCGTGCTGATGCATGCAGGTCAAACTTAACACCGGGTCACCGACTTATACGTAACCTCTTTTTTTGTATATTGTCAATGTCAAATTTGGTTGTGTCGTGGTGGAAAAGGTAGGAAATGACTTGTCGTTCCATTAGTAAAACGTACAAATCGTCCAAATGGTATCTGTCGGTGTGTGATCAGCAGAGCCGGCCTTCGTACGTACGGAGTACGTGTGCATCTGGGCTTGTGAAGTTTCGGTACTCCATATGGTCCAGCTACGGGTCAGAGCAGAAGAGCACCACCGATGCTCTGGCTAGTGGCCGGCCGGCCGCCGGAGCACTCGCCTCCACTCTGCCCGGTCGATGGATGTGTTGCGCACGTGCCTGACGGCGGTGCGGCGGCCGCCGGCGATGGAGGAGCGCCATAGCCCGACTTCACCCCTGACGTGGCACCGCACCCGGCCTCGCGGTTTGTACACTCGTGGTCGAAGCGGCTGACTGACCGAGTTAGACTGCATCCAGTGGAAAGGATGCGCGGTCACATCGTGTGGACTTGTATTGGTTGATCGTCTGGTGATGCGAGCAGTGAATAGCCGCCGGGCACATGCTACTCGCTCGCGTCCGACCCGATGGTTGTCGTGTGAGACTCGGCCATTGATCGCAGCCTCGTGGTGAGCGGAGTGGAGTCAGTAGGACCCACTCAAGTTTTTACGACTAGTCAAGGTCCGCGACAGCAACACTCCTGCGATGCAAAGTACTCCTCTGCTCACGGATATGTTCTACTATATATAGGTGCATTTTAATTTGGTTGTTCATTTATTTTCTGTTCGTACACATTAAAATATTCAAAATAAATTATATTTGTGGACGGGGTGAGTATAAGGGCATTTACAGCGGCGACCCGCAAATTTTCTCCCGCATCCGTCCGCGGACAGGGGACCAGTCCGTGCACACGGATGTGGAGGGCCGACATCCAACCATAGCCGCATACATTTCAAACTCTTTTTTAACATACCAGATGAAATTCGTGCAAACACAGCCGGATTTTATATATATATGACGAATTTCATACAAACACGGCGGATTTTTATTACATTTCAACATTTAGAAAAAAAACAACCCGACCCTAAACCTATCCTACAGCGGTGGCGCCCGGCGTCCAAGCCCGTATCGTCCTCCATCCGCCGTCTCCATAAGCACCGGCGATAAGACCGATGAAATGAAACTACGGTCTGGCCCAAAGGGTCACAAGGCCATGCCGCCTCACGTGGCCTACTCATTCTCGGAGGAATCTGTGACCCGTCCGTCGCCGGTGGACGTGAGGTCCACAATGGAAATGGTGGCGCCGGCGCTGTCGTCGTCCCACAGCCACCTGATGGTTCATTGGCGGCGCGTAGGAGGCGCAACTAGCGTTGTTCTCCTCTGCGGTCTCCTACAACTGCGCCTCAGCGGCAACCGCTTCCTGGCGAGTGGCGTCATGAGCACGAACGACATCGTAGATGGCACACTGCTCCGCGATGAAGTTGGGGTTTGCCGCGGCCATGGCCGCCATAGCCTCCTCGCTTGCGCGCTCGCCGTAGTTCTCGCCCTCTGCCAGCCGGTCCTACTCCAGGAGGAACATTTTGTACTGATGTTCCTCCTGCGCCTGCTAGAATGCCGACAAAAATGTCGGCGCAGGCTGCACCTCCGCCGTGGCAGCGGTTAGTGCGCCTGCGCTGAGGACCCATAAGTATAGGGGGATCAATCATTGTCCTTTCAATAAGTAAGAGTGTCGAACCTATAAAGAAGCAGAAGGAAATGACAAGCAGTTTTCAGCAAGGTAATATCTGCAAACACTGAAATTATCGGTAACAGGTTGTAATACCTTATGTGCGGTTCTATCTCTGCATGGTGTCCTCTGTATGCCTCGGAATGACACTTCCGTATGATTTGTTCCTGTTCATGCTCAGGTACACACCGTCTAATAAGACCATTTACTTTTTTTTTATAAAGATGTGGGTCATCCCAAAAATAATGTCTTAAATCAAAGAATAACTTTTTTTGTTAGTATATGAAACTAGGTGGTATATATTTAGTAACTATGTAATTAAAATAGTCTACATTCCAAGGAGTTTTACGAGAAGCTTTTATAATAGCTAATTGTTCATCAGGAAAACTATCATCAATATCTAGTGGGTAATTAAGAATATTTTTCAATCTAGACAAATTATCAGCTACGGGATTCTCAGCTCCCTTTCTATAAATAATATGTAAATCAAATTCTTGTACCAACAGAACCCACCTAATCTACCTAGGTTTAACATCTTTCTTTTTCATAAGATATTTAATAGCAGCATGATCGGTGTGAACAGTAACTTTAGGATCAACAATATAGGATCTGAATTTATCACATGCAAAAACAACTGCTATTTTGTTTTTCTCAGTAGTAGCATAATTCAATTGAGCACTGTCTAGAGTTTTTACTAGCATAATGATTAATATTTAATTTCTTATCAACTCTTTGTCCTAAAACAGCACCGACAGCATAATCATTAGCATCACACATAATTTCAAATAGTAATTTTCAATCAAGTGGTTGAACAATGGGTGCAAAGATTAAGGCTTTCTTAAGTATTTCAAAGGCTTCTACCCAATCATCATAAAAACAAATGGAACATCTTTTTGTAAGAGATTGGTAAGAGGCCTAGAAAATTTTAGAGAAGTCTTTAATGAATCTCCTATAGAAACCAGCATGATCAAGGAAACTTCTTATACCTTTAATATCTTTAGGGCATGGCATTTTCTCAGTTGGATCAACTTTAACTTTATCTACTTCAATATCTTGTTCGAAAATTTTATGTCCAAGGACAATAACTTTATTTACCATAAAGTGGCATTTCTCCCAATTCAAGACAAGATTAGTTTCTTCACATCTCTATAAAACTCGATCAAGGTTGCTTAAGCAATAATAAAAAAAAGTCCCATAAACGGAAAAATCATGCATGAAAATCTCAATAATCTTTTCACAAAAATCAGAGAATATAGCAGTCATACATCTTTGGAACGTAGCAGGTGCATTGCATAAACCAAAAGGCATGCGTCTATAAGCATAAGTTCCAAAAGGGCAAGTAAAAGTAGTTTTCTCTTGATATTCTTTTGACGCAGGTATTTGAGAGAAACTAGAGTATCCATCAAGGAAACAAAAGTGTGTCTGCTTATATAGTCTTTGTAACATTTGATCAATAAAAGGCAAGGAGTAATGATCTTTTCTAGTAGCTTTGTTTAATTTCCTGAAACGGATTACCATCCTATAACTAGTTACAATTCTCTATGGGATGAGTTTATTTTTATCATTAGGAACAACAGTTATACCTCCTTTCTTAGGAACACAATGAACATGACATACACATCTACTATCAGCTATGGGATAGATTGTACATGCTTCTATAAGTTTTAATATCTTAGTTCTTACAACATCCTTCATCTTATGATTTAAACTTCGTTGGTGATCAACAACTGGCTTAGCATCAGGCTCCATATTAATCTTGTGTTGACATAGAGTGGAACTAATTCCCTTAAGATCATCAAGAGTATATCCAATAGCAGCACGGTGCTTCCTAAGAATTTTAAGTAATTTCTTTTCTTCATGCTCTAAAAGGTTAGCACTAATAATTTATTTTCTTCATGCTCTAAATGGTTAGCCGTAATATATATATTCTTTTCATAAAGATAAGTATATTTCAATGTATAATGTAATTGCTTCAATTCAAACACAGGATCACCCTTAGGTGGAGGAGGACCTCCAAGAGTTTCAACAGGTAAATTATGTTTAAGGATAGGTGCTTGATCAAAGAATATCTTATCTGTTTCATTTATTTATTTATATGCATATCATTTTCATGGTCTAACAGATCAGTAGGAGGTACGGCAATAGAAGCAAGACCAATAATTTCATCCTTACTAGGAAACTCTTTATCACAAGGTTGTCTATGGAACTTAGAAAAATTAAACTCATGAGATACATCACCAAAGTTAACACTAACAATTTCTTTATTGCAATCTATCTTAGCATTAACTGCATTCAGAAAAGGTCTACCAAATATAATGGGAAAAACATCTTGTAGAGAACCAAGAACTAGAAAATTAGTAGGGTATTTGATCTTCCCATACAAGACTTCAACATCTCTAACAATTCCAAGTGGTGAAATAGTATCTCTATTCACAAGCTTAATAGTAACATCAATGTCCTCTATTTCAGCAGGTGCAATACCTTTCATAATCTCTTGATATAAGATAAATGAAATAGCACTCACACTAGCACCTAAATCACATAAACCATAATAAAAATGATCTCCTATTTTAACAAAGACAACAGGCATGCCAAAAACAATTTTATTCTTGTCTTTAGGATCAGGCTTAGTAATTCTAGTGGCTTCATTACAGAAGTAAATAACATGCCCATCAATATTATCGACCAAGAGATCTTTAACCATAGCAATATTAGGTTCAACCTTAATTTGTTCAGAGAGTCTATGTGTTCTAATATTACTTTTATTAACCACAGTTGAGACTTTATTATGTTCCTTTATCCTAACAGGAAAATGAGGTTTCTCAATATAAGCAGTAGACACAACTAGATCAACATTGTAAAGATAGTTTCATCTTTAACTATAACGGGTTCCTCAATCTTTTCTTTAATAGGGGATGATAATTAAACCACTTCTCCTAAGGGAGATCAACATGAGTAGCAAATGATTCGCAAAAAGAGGCTACTATCTCAGAGTTAAATCCAGATTTAGTGCTAAACTTATGAAAAGCATCGGTGTCCATAAAAGATTTAACACAATCAAATTCAAGTTTTATACCTGACTCTTTACCTTTGTCGACTTCCAATCTTCAGAATTGCATTAATTCTTTCCAGAGGATTCCATCTGAATTCAATAGTTTACTTCATAAAGAAACCAGTAGAAGAAGAATCGAGCATGGTTTGATCATTATGAGAAAGCCAAGCATAAAATTTTTGTAAGATAATTTCTCTTAAGAGATCATGATTGAGGCATATGTACATCATGTACTTAAACCTCCCTAAGCTTGAGCGATACTTTCTCCTTCATGAGGTCAAAAGTTATATATATAATTCCGATCACGATGAATTAGATGCATAGGATAAAACTTCTGATGAAATTCCAATTTCAATCGGTTCCAATCCCACGTTCCAATATCATCACATAGCCTATACCATGTCAACACCTTTCCCTCCAAAGATAAAGGGAAAACCTTCTTCTTCACACTATCTTCGTATAAACCTGCAAGCTTAAATAATCCACAAACTTCATCCACATAAATTAAGTGCATATTGGGATGTACGGTTCCATCTCTTGCATAAGGATTAGCTAGCAGTTTCTCTATCATACCCAAAGGAATCTCATAATAAACATTTTCAGCAGGTGCGGTAGTCATCATCACGCGAGCCGAGGCATCGGTGGTTATGGCCAAGGTTGAGACCTCAGCCCCACAAGGACAAGGGTAGAAGATCCCCGAGGTCGTGCAAGAAGAGTTGGGCCAAATATTGGCCTAGCCAAAGCGACTCCGGCGCTCTCGGCACAGCCGGAGGTCTCCGTTCCTAATTTGAGGGGCAACTCTTTGTGCCTCCAGTCGAGGTGAAGATACTCCGAACAAACCCCTCAAATAATTACTTTCTATAGTAAAAAGTGACAGCAAATTTCAGCACGTAATATAAATGTTTGCTTACCAAATTCCACTCGCCAAAGGCGGTTCACCCCCCGGCAACAGCACCAGAAATGAGTCTTGAGGATCCACAAGTATAGGGGATCAATCGTAGTCCTTTTGATAAGTAAGAGAGTTGAACCCAACTAGGAGCACAAGTAAATGACAAGCGGTTTTCAGCAAGGTAATGTCTGCAAGCATTGAAATTATCGGTAGAAGAATTTTGATAGCAAAGTAATTTGTAACGAGCAACAAGTAACAATTGTAATAAAGGTGCAGCAAGGTAGCTCAATCCTTTTTATAGTAAAGGATATGGCAGAACGGTCTCTTATAATAAGCAAAGTGTTCTTGAGGACACACGGGAGTTTCATCTAGTCACTTTCATCATGTTTGTTTGATTCGTGTTCGTTACTTTGATAATTTGATATGTGGATGGACCGGTGCATGGGTGTTGTTCTTAATTGAACAAGCCTCCCACTTATGATTAACCCCTCTCGCAAGCATCCGCAACTACGAAAGAAGAATTAAGATAAATCTAACCATAGCATGAAATACATGGATCCAAATCAGCCCTTACGGAATAGCACATAAACTAGGATTTAAGCTTCTGTCACTCTAGCAACCCATCATCTAATTACTACTCCACAATACATTCCATTAGGCCCAAATATGGTGAAGTGTCATGCAGTCGACGTTCACATAACACCACTAAGGGAAACAACAACATACATATCATCAAAATATCGAACGAATACCAAATTCACATGATTACTTGTGACAAGACTTCTCCCATGTCCTCAAGAACAATGGTAACTACTCACCAATCATATTCATGTCCAAGACCAGAGAGGTATTGAATAGCATAAAGGATTTGAACATATAATCTTCCACCAAATAAACCAACAAGCATCAACTACAAGATGTAATCAATCCTAGTAGCAGCCCACAGGTAGTAATCTGAAGTTTTGAGACAAATATTGAATACAAGAGATGAATTAGGGTTTGAGATGAGATGGTGTTGGTGAAGATGTTGATGAAGATTGGTTCTCCCACGATGAGAGGGTTGTTGGTGATGTCGATGGCTTTGATTTCCCCCTCCCAAAGGGAAGTATCCCTGGAGGAATCGCTCCGCCAGAGAGCAAAAATGCTCCTGCCCAGGTTCCACCTCGACACGGCGGCGCCCTGTCCTGAAAGTCCTCTTCTATTTTTTCTAGGGAAAATTGCATCATATAGGAGAAGATGGGCCACGGAGGTTAGGCAGGGGCCCCACAAGCCACCAGGGTGCGGCTTGGGGGGTGGGAGCGCCCTCGTGCCTCGTGGGCACTAATGTCGCTTGAACTACGTCGGTATTTCCCCAAGGAGGAAGGGATGATGCAGCACAGCTACGGTAGGTATTTCCCTCAGTTATGAAACCAAGGTATCAATCCAGTAGGAGAACCAAGCAATACTATGCAAACGGTACCTTGATAACCCACAAGTATAGGGAATCAATTGTAGCCTTTCTCGATAAATAAGAGTGTCGAACCCAATGAGGAGCTAAAGGTAGAACAAATATTCCCTCAAGTTCTATCGACCACCGATACAACTCTACGCACGCTTAACGTTCGCTTTACCTAGAACAAGTATAAAACTAGAAGTACTTTGTAGGTTTGATAGGATAGGTTTGCAAGATAATAAAGAACACGTAAATAAAAATTAGGGGCTGTTTAGATAAAGGAACAACTAAGTTAGTTTTAGTAGAGAGCTTTTTGTCACAAGAAATTTATTAGTCCCTAGGCAATCGATAACTAGACCGGTAATCATTATTGCAATTTTATATGAGGGAGAGGCATAAGCTAACATACTTTCTCTACTTGGATCATATGCACTTATGATTGGAACTCTAGCAAGCATCCGCAACTACTAAAGATCATTAAGGTAAAACCCAACCATAGCATTATAAGGTATCAAGTAGTCTTTACTCCCATACGCAAACAAGCTACTTACTCGGGTCTGTGCTTCTGTCACTCATGCCACCCACCATAAGCGAACCATGAACATATTGCTAACCCTACGGCAGGGATCCCTCACGCTTGCGCAACACGGAGAGCAGCATAGGTAGCACTAATAATAAAACATGCAACTCAAACCAATCACGGTCATCAATTAACCCATAGGACAAAACAGATCTACTCAAACATCATAGGATAGCCATACATCATTGGGAAATAATATATAGCGTTGAGCACCATGTTTAAGTAGAGATTACAGCGGGGAGAAGAGGTGTTACACTGCTGCATAGAGGGGGAAAGAGCTGGTGATGACGGCGGCGAAGTTGTAGGTGTAGATCGTCGTCACGATGATGGCCCCGGCGATGTTTCGGCGCCACCGGGAGAGAGCGCCCTCCTCCTTCTTCTTCCTTGGCCTCCCCCCTAGATGGAAGGAGGGTTTCCCCTCTGGTCCTTGGCCTCCATGGCGGCAGAGGGGTGGGATCCCCTCCGAGACTGGATCTTTCTCTCTGTTTTCTTCTATTTCTGAGCTTCCCGATTCTGGCCTTTCACCGTTTCTTAAATTCTCGGAGATCCGTAACTCCAATTGGGCTGAAATTTTAACACGGTTTTTATCCGAATATTAGCTTTCTTGCAGCGAAAGAAGGGCACCAACCACCTTACGGGGTGGCCACAAGCCCCCTGGCCGCACCCTGGGTAGGGGGGTGCGCCCCAAGGGCTTGGGGGCCCCTCATGCCTCGTCTTGCGTTGATTCCAATTCCCAAAAATCACATATATTCCAAAAAAATCTCCGTAAGTTTTTATCGCATTTGGACTTTGTTTGGTATGGATATTCTGCAAAACAAAAAACATTCAACAAATAGGAACAGGCACTAGGCACTGGATCAATATGTTAGTCCCAAAAATAGTATAAAAAGCTGCCAAAAGTATATGAAAGTTGTAGAATATTGGCATGAAACAATAAAAAATTATAGATATGACGGAGACATATCAGCATCCCCAAGCTTAATTCCTGCTCATCCTCGAGTAGGTAAATGATAAAAAATATAATTTTTGATGTGGAATGCTACCTAGCATAATCTTGATCATGTAATCTAATCATGGCATGAATATTAAGACACGAGTGATTCAAAGCAATAGTCTATCATTTGACATAAAGACAATAATACTTCAAGCATACTAATAAATCAATCATGTATTCTTAAAATATCATGGCCAAAAGAAAGTTATCCCTACAAAATCATATATTCTGGCTATGCTCCATCTTCATCACACAAAGTATTTCATCATGCACAATCCCGATAACAAGCCATGCAATTGTTTCATACTTTTAATGTTCTCAAGCTTTTTCAACTTTCACGCAATACATAAGCGTGAGCCATGGATATAGCACTATAGGTGGAATAGAATATGATGGTGGAGGTTGTGTGGAGAAGACAAAAAAGGAAGAAAGTCTCACATCGACGCAGCTAATCAACAGGCTATGGAGATGCCCATCAATTGATGTCAATGCGAGGAGTAGGGATTGCCATGCAACGGATGCACTAAGAGCTATAAGTGTATGAAAGCTCAAACTGAAAACTAAGTGGGTGGGCATCCAACTTGCTTGCTCATGAAAATCTCGGGCATTTGAGGAAGCCCGTCATCGGAATATACAAGCCAAGTTCTATATTGAAAATTCCCACTAGTATATGAAAGTGATAACTCAAGAGACTCTCTATATGAAGAACATGGTGCTACTCTGAAGCACAAGTGTGGTAAAAGGATAGTAACATTGCCCCTTTTTCTCTCATTTTTTTATTTTGGGCTCTTTGGCCTCTTTTTTTTGTTTGGGCTCTTTGGCCTCTTTTTTTATTATTTTATTATTTTTATTTTTCGTCTGGAGCCTCATCCCGACTTGTGGGGGAATCACAGTCTCCATCATCCTTTACTCACTGGGGCAATGCCCTAATAATGATGATCATCACACTTTTATTTACTTACAACTCGATACTATAACAAAATATGACTCTATATGAATGCCTCTGGTGGTGTACCAGGATGTGCAATGATCTAGCATAGCAAAGATATCAAAAAATGGACAAGCCATGAAAATATCACGCTAGCTATCTTACGATCATGCAAAGCAATATGACAATGAATGCTCAAGTCATGTATATGATGATGATGGAAGTTACATGGCAATATATCTCGGAATGGCTATGAAAATGCCATGATAGGTAGGTATGGTGGTTGTTTTCAGGAAGGTATATGGTGGGTTTATTGCACCGACAAAAGTTGCACGGTACTAGAGAGGCTAGCAATGGTGGAAGGGTGAGAGTGCGTATAATCCATGGACTCTACATTAGTCATATAGAACTCACATACTTATTGCAAAAATCTATTAGCTATCGAAACAAAGTACTACACACATGCTCCTAGGGGGATAGATTGGTAGGAAAATACCATCGTTCATCCCCGACTGCCACTCATAAGGAAGACAATCAAAAAATAAATCATGCTCCGACTTCATCACATAACGGTTCACCATAGTGCATGCTTCGGGAATCACAAACCTTAACACAAGTATTTCTACCAATCCATAATTACTCACTAGCATGACTCTAATATCACCATCTTTATATCACAAAACTATTGCAAAGAATCAAACATATCATATTCAGTGATCTACAAGTTTTATGTAGACAAAGGACTGCAAGGACCTTTGGTGATGATTTTTTCGTGTACCTCGTGGATGATACTCCCACTTCTATTTCAGAAGTGTATGCCTCTCCAGAAGCTGACTATTGGAAGGATGCGGTCCGTAGCGAGATGGATTCCATCATGGCTAACGGGACATGGGATATCACCGAATGTCCCTTTGGTTGCATACCATTGGGATGTAAGTGGGTGTTCAAAAAGAAGCTTAGGCCCGATGGTACGATTGAAAAGTACAAGGCTAGGCTTGTGGCCAAGGGCTATGACTAGAAAGAAGAGGAAGATTTCTTCGATACTTATTCACCTGTAGCCAGACTGACCACCATTCGAGTATTACTCTCGTTGGTGGCCTCGCATGGTCTTCTCGTCCACCAGATGGATGTTAAGACGGCTTTTCTGAATGGAGAGCTAAACGAGGAAATTTACATGCAACAACTAGATGGCTTTGTGATAGATGATCAGGAAAGAAAGGTGTGTAGGTTGCTAAAATCTTTATATGGCCTGAAATAAGCACCTAAGGAATGGCATGACAAGTTTAATACAACTCTGACATCTGTTGGCTTCGTTGTTAATGAAGCTAACAAATGTGTATACTATCGCCATGGTGGGGGCGAAGGAGTTATACTGTGCTTGTATGTTGATGACATACTGATATTCGGAACCAACCTCAAAGTCATTAAGGAGGTCAAGTCGTTTCTATCTCAGAACTTTGAGATGAAAGACCTTGGTGTGGCTGATGTTATCTTGAACATCAAGCTACTAAGAGATGATGACAGTGGGATTACACTTCTGCAATCCCATTATGTTGAGAAGGTGTTGAGTCGTTTTGGATATTCTGATTGCACACCATCTCAAACACCATATGATCCTAGCGTGTTGATTTGAAAGTTCGAAGGCATCAATTGAGATACTCTCAAATCATTGGTTCACTCATGTACCTAGCGAGCGCAACAAGGCCTGACATCGCATTTGCTGTGAGCAAACTGAGCCGATTTGTTTCCAAACCGGGTGATGTACACTGGCATGCCGTTGAAAGAGTTATGCGCTATCTGAAAGGTACTATGAACTATGGACTTCACTATAATGGATACCCGTCGATACTTGAAGGGTATAGTGATGCGAATTGGATCTCTGATGCTGATGAGATGAAGGCCACGACTGGGTATATGTTTACTCTTGGAGGCGGTGATGTTTCTTGGAAGTCTTGCAAGCAAACGATCTTACCGAGATCGACAATGGAAGCAGAATTAACAGCATTGGACACATCTGGTGTCGAAGCAGGATGGCTTCAAGATCTTTTGATGGACTTGCCATTGGTTGATAAACCGGTTCCAGCTATCCTTATGAACTATGACAATCAGACTGTCATCACCAAGGTGAAGAGTTCAAAGGAGAACATGAAGTCCAACAAATACATAAGAATGAGATTAAAAGCTGTTAGAAAATTAAGAAACTCCAGAGTAATAGCGTTGGAGTATGTCCATATGGCTAAGAATCTGGCAGATCCCTTGTAACACCCTGGTTTTTGCTCCTTGTTTTTTTTTTCTTTTGCGGGATTTGACTCCCGTCTTTTTTCTCGGTGTTATCGGATTTCTCTAGCTCTTGGGTATATGAAGAGAGTCATTTAACCTTTCCAGTCCAACCTTGCCACCCAAGATATATTCTCAGGGTTTTGCCACCGAAACCGTACCTTCCGAGTTGCCGGAAGGGAAACCCTGATCTCTTCCGTTACAAAGGAACCCCGATTTCAATTGATCTGTTGCCTTCCAAATTTTTTTCCCAGTGATCATCCTTTATCTATAAACCCTGGATATGCAAAAATATTGCCAAGTCATTTGCAATATTTTTCATTTATAATTAATTCCTTTTTCTGCCAGTTAAAGGAATTAAATCCAGGAAAATATCTATCCATCTCCAAAGTTCATGAAAACTTGTGGAGATATTCTTTGTGATCATATTGAGCTCCCATAAAAATATTGGCCATAATTAAATAAGGGAAATTGCCTTTTCCTATTTATTGCCAATATTGCATTTTGGGCAGTTTCTAAAGGAACTACCATTTTGGTAGCCAGGAAGAATCCCAAATAAATTGTGGAGCTTCTCCTATCCATATCTTCACCATTTCCATCAGGAACCCAAGTTCCATAATTCAAAGTTTGAGCACAGCATCCATTTGCAAATTCTGTCCAGTTGGGCAAATTGCAAAGGAAGTGCTTGAACCCTTGATCCATTTGAGCTGAAATTTTTCATGGTAGTTAACATTGATTAATCACTCATGGAAACCAAAAACCAGCTCAATCCATCCATCCATATTCCCACAGCAATTTTCTCAAGTTTCTGTCTATTTGGAACCTCTGTGAAGCAAGTACCATTTTGGTGTACCCAAATGATATGAAACTTTTACAGTGGCTTCATATGTTCAAATCACGCACCTCCTCCAAATTTCAGCTCAATGCAATCTACTATGTGAGTGCCACATCAAAGTTTGCATTTCTAACCAGTGGGGTCCATTCTACAGCAAGTGAACTCAATTCTTATCCAAATGACCCCAAAATTTACCAGGGTAGTCACCTTGGTAGTTATTCCTCCATGCCAAGAACCAACTCATTTCACTCAGTGATCTCTCCAGAAATCTCTACAAACACCTTGCTGTCAGAATCTTCTTCTGCAAGTTTCACCCATCCCAAAGCCTTCCAGTTGATCCCAACTTCATATCTTATCTATTTTGAGCAGCGAGGAGAGTGTTGGACAAGGTTCTAGAGCCATCCAGCGCCCTGGACACGCGGTGCCCTTGGTGACCACGCAGAGAGTGCGCCAAAATGGCGCTCTGCACTTCGTCAGCCCTGTTCGGTCACCTCCGGCCAGCCTTCGCTCGTCCGGGCATGTCTGGTGGCTCCGTGACGTCCACGTACCCGTCTCCCGCACCTTCTCCCCTCTTCTTTCCTTCTTCTTACGCCACGGCAGTCGCCACCGCGGCACTGTCCCGTCCGTGAGCGTCGTCGTCTTCCCCTTCCATTAGCTCCTTCCTCCCTGAGACGTCCACCCCCTCTGTCGCGCGTCAGGTCGGCACCTCTCCCCACTCGCCACCTCGCCGGAGCGCCAGTAAGTGGCTAAGGACGCCATGGCGGCCATCCTCATCGCCACGCCACGGCCGGCTATAAAAGCCGAGGCCGGATCCTCCCTGAGCTCACCAAACCCCCTCAGCCTCCTCCCCACTTCCCCTAGTCCTCGCCAGCACCCTCGCCCGGCCAAACCCCTCGCCGGAGCTCGCAAATTTCTGGCAAGGTCAACCCACGGCTCCGCCACCAATCCCCACCTCCGACCACTCCCCGCCTCCCCTAGACCGCCCACTATACTCCCCGATCTCCGTGGACCACCTCCACCCCTCGCTTGGCCTCCTCGCTCACCGGAGCGCCATGTCCATCTTCGCCGGAGCCGCCGTCCGCCGTAGCTGAACCCTCCCTCACCTCGGCCCTTCCCGCCCGCCGTGAACCTGCTCTCAGGATGCGCCGCATCACGGGGAACACTCCGGTGGCCGGACCTCGGCCGGAGGTGGCCTGGGCTGCCGGGACGGGCGCCGGCACCGAGCCCCGCCTTTGCTTCGGCCGCGCACAGGCGCGTGAGGAGGGCGACGACCCTGCCTGTGGGCTCGGCTCGTCAGCAGCCCAGCTCCCATCTGTTTTTTTAAGTAGAGGCAGTGGTTGGGCTGGCCCAGTAGAGCGGCAGAGCACAGTAGCCGCAACGACAGTTTTGGCCCAGGGGCAATAGTGCCTTTTTCTTTTTCCAGAAAACCTAGTCAGGGACCCGATGGTAAATATTTTCTTTACAGAAAGCTCCCTCCCACTTCAAACAACCACATCTTTTTCCTCGTAACTCCGAATCAGGTCAAACCAATGCCCACATCTTCATTTCATCGAACCCGTTCCGATGGTATCATTTTCATAATGTTTCCACACTGTGAAAATGAACATTTTGCCCCTACCCTTCATTCAGACCCCTCCGAGAGCGAACGGTTTCCGGCGATCCTTTCCACACTTCTTTCAGAGTATTCTTCACAACCAGGCAAGCCGACCATCTGATTGTTGGGGAACGTAGTAGTAATTCAAAAAAAAATTCCTACGCATCACCAAGATCAATCTATGGAGAGACTAGCAACGAGAGAGAGGGGAGTGCATCTTCATACCCTTGAAGATCGCGATACGGAAGCATTGCAAGAACGCGGTTGGAGGAGTCGTACACGCAGCGATTCAGATCGCCGTCGATTCCGATCGAAGCGCCGAACAACGGCGCCTCCGCGTTCAACACACGTGCAGCCCGGTGACGTCTCCCGCGCCTTGATCCAGCAAGGAGGAGGGAGAGGTTGGGGAAGACAACTCCGACAGCACGACGGCGTGGTGGTGGAGCTTGCAGTTCTCCGGCAGGGCTTCGCCAAGCTCAACGGAGGAGGAGGGGGTGTTGGAGAGGGGGAGGGGGTGTTGGATGAGGTGTTGCTGCCTCCCTCCTCCCCTCTATTTATAAGGCCAAGGGGAAAGGGGGCCGGCCCCTCTAGATGAGATCTAGAGGGGGGGCGGCGGCCAAGGGGAGGGGGCTTGCCCCCCAAGCCAAGGGGGCGCCCCCTTTAGTGTTTCCCCCAAACCCTAAGCGCATGGGCCCTAGGGGGGATGGCGCCCAGCCCACTTAGGGGCTGGTTCCCTTCCACATACAGCCCATAGGGACCTCCGGGGCAGGTGGACCCCCGGAACCCCTTCGGTGGTCCCGGTACAATACCGGCAAACCCCCGAATACTTCCGGTGACCGTATGATGACTTCCCATATATAAATCTTCACCTCTGAAACATTTCGGAACTCCTCGTGACGTCCGGGATCTCATCCAGGACTCCGAACAACATTCGGTAACCACATACTATTTCCCATAACAACTCTAGCGTCACCGAACCTTAAGTGTGTAGACCCTACGGGTTCGGGAACCATGCAGACATGACTGAGACATCTCTCCGGCCAATAACCAACAGCGGGATCTGGATACCCATGTTGGCTCCCACATGTTCCACGATGATCTCATCGGATGAACCACGATGTCGAGGATTCAATCAATCCCGTATACAATTCACTTTGTCCATCGGTATGTTACTTGCTCGAGATTCGATCGTCGGTATCCCCATACCTCGTTCAATCTCGTTACCGACAAGTCTCTTTACTCGTTCCGTAACGCATGATCCCGTGGCTAACTCTTTAGTCACATTGAGCTCATTATGATGATGCATTACCGAGTGGGCCCAGAGATACCTCTCCGTCATACGGAGTGACAAATCCCAGTCTCGATTCATGCCAACCCAACAGACACTTTCGGAGATACCTGTAGTGCACCTTTATGGTCACCCAGTTACGTTGTGACGTTTGATACACCCAAAGCATTCCTACGGTATCCGGGAGTTGCACAATCTCATGGTCTATGGAAATGATACTTGACATTAGAAAAGCTCTAGCAAACGAACTACACGATCTTGTGGTATGCTTAGGATTGGGTCTTGTCCATCACATCATTCTCCCAATGATGTGATCCCGTTATCAATGACATCTAATGTCCATGGTTAGGAAACCATAACCATCTATTGATCAACGAGCTAGTCAACTAGAGGCTTACTAGGGACATGCTGTGATCTCTGTATTCACACATGTAATACAGTTTCTTGTTATTACAATTATAGCATGAACAATAGACAATTATCATGAACAAGGAAATATAATAATAACCATTTTATTGTTGCCTCTAGGGTATATTTCCAACAGTGTCCCACTTGCACTAGAGTCAATAATCTAGTTACATTGTGATGAATCGAACACCCATAGAATTCTGGTGTTGATCATGTTTTGCTCGTGGAAGAGGTTTAGTCAACGGATCTGCGACATTCAGATCCGTATGCACTTTACAAATATCTATGTCTCCATCTTGAACATGTTCACGAATGGAGTTGAAGCGACGCTTGATATGCCTGGTCTTCTTGTGAAACCTGGGCTCCTTGGCAAGGGCAATAGCTCTAGTGTTGTCACAGAAGAGAGTCATTGGGCCCGACGCATTGGGAATAACTCCTAGGTCGGTGATGAACTCCTTCATCCAGACTGCTTCCTGTGCTGCCTCCGAGGCTGCTATGTACTCCGCTTCACATGTAGATCCCGCCACGACGCTTTGCTTGCAACTGCACCAGCTGATTGCCCCACCATTCAAAATATACACGTATCCGGTTTGTGACTTGGAGTCATCCAGATCTGTGTCAAAGCTAGCGTCGACGTAACCCTTTACTACGAGCTCTTCGGCACCTCCATAAACGAGAAACATATCCTTAGTCCTTTTCAGGTACTTCAGGATGTTCTTGACCGCTGTCCAGTGTTCCATGCCGGGATTACTTTGGTACCTCCCTACCAAACTTACGGCGAGGTTCACATCAGGTCTGGTACATAGCATGGCATACATAATAGACCCTATGGCTGAGGCATAGGGGATGACACTCATCTTTTCTCTATCTTCTACCGAGGTCGGGCATTGAGCCGTGCTCAATCTCACACCTTGCAATACAGGCAAGAACCCCTTCTTGGACTGATCCATATTGAACTTCTTCAATATCTTGTCAAGGTATGTGCTTTGCGAAAGACCAATGAGGCATCTCGATCTATCTCTATAGATCTTGATGCCTAATATGTAAGCAGCTTCTCCAAGGTCCTTCATTGAAAACACTTATTCAAGTAGGCCTTTATGCTTTCCAAGAATTCTATATCATTTCCCATTAATAGTATGTCATCCACATATAGTATGAGAAATGCTACTGAGCTCCCACTCACTTTCTTGTAAACACAGGCTTCTCCATAAGTCTGTGTAAACCCAAACGCTTTGATCATCTCATCAAAGCGAATGTTCCAACTCCGAGATGCTTGCAGCAGCCCATAGATTGAGCGCTGGAGCTTGCATACCTTGTCAGCATTATTAGGATTGACAAAACCTTCCGGCTACATCATATACAATTCTTCCTTAAGGAAACCATTAAGGAATGCCGTTTTGATGTCCATTTGCCATATCTCATAATCATAGAATGCGGCAATTGCTAACATGATTCGGACGGACTTCAGCTTCGCTACGGGTGAGAAGGTCTCATCGTAGTCAACCCCTTGAACTTGTCGATAACCCTTAGCGACAAGTCGAGCCTTATAGATGGTCACATTACCATCCGCGTCTGTCTTCTTCTTAAAGATCCATTTGTTCTCTATGGCTTGCCGATCATCGGGCAAGCCTGTCAAAGTCCATACTTCGTTTTCATACATGGATCCTATCTCGGATTTCATGGCTTCAAGCCATTTGTTGGAATCCGGGCCCGCCATCGCTTCTTCATAGTTCGAAGGTTCACCGTTGTCTAACAACATGATTTCCAGGACAGGGTTGCTGTACCACTCTGGTGCGGAACGTGTCCTCATGGACCTACGAAGTTCAGTAGCAACTTGATCCAAAATTTCATGATCATCATCATTAACTTCCTCTCTAGTCGGTGCAGGCACCACAGAAACATCTTCCTGAGCTGCGCTACTGTCCGGTTCAAGAGGGGTTACCTCATCAAGTTCTACTTTCCTCCCCCTTACTTCTTTTGATAGAAACTCTTTCTCGAGAAAGGATCCATTCTTGGCAACAAAGATCTTGCCTTCGGATCTGAGGTAGAAGGTATACCCAATAGTTTCCTTAGGGTATCCTATGAAGACGCATTTTTCCGATTTGGGTTTGAGCTTTTCAGGTTGAAGTTTCTTGACATAAGCATCGCATCCCCAAACTTTTAGAAACGACAGCTTAGGTTTCTTCCCAAACCATAATTCATACGGTGTCGTCTCAACGGATTTCGACGGAGCCCTATTTAAAGTGAATGCGGCAGTCTCTAAAGCATTACCCCAAAATGATAGCGGTAGACCGGTAAGAGACATCATAGATCACACCATATCTAATAGAGTGCGATTACGACGTTCGGACACACCATTATGCTGAGGTGTTCCAGGCGGCGTGAGTTGTGAAACAATTCCACATTTCCTTAAGTGCGTGCCAAATTCGTGACTCAAATATTCCCCTCCACGATCTGATCGTAAGAACTTTATTTTCCTGTCATGTTGATTCTCAACCTCACTCTGAAATTCCTTGAACTTTTCAAAGGTCTCAGACTTGTGTTTCATTAAGTAGACATACCCATATCTACTTAAGTCATCAGTGAGGGTGAGAACATAATGATAACCACCGCGAGCCTCAACGCTCATTGGACCGCACACATCAGTATGTATGATTTCCAATAAGTTGGTTGCTCGCTCCATTGTTCCGGAGAACGGTGTCTTGGTCAATTTTCCCATGAGGCATGGTTCGCACGTGTCAAATGATTCATAATCAAGAGACTCCAGAAGTCCATCTGCATGGAGTTTCTTCATGCGTTTGACACCAATGTGACCAAGGCGGCAGTGCCACAAGTATGTGGGACTATCATTATCATCCTTACATCTTTTGGCATTCACACTATGAATATGTGTAACATCACGTTCGAGATTCAATAAAAATAAACCATTGACCAGCGGGGCATGACCATAAAACATATCTCTCATATAAATAGAGCAACCATTATTCTCGGATTTAAATGAGTAGCCATCTCGCATCAAATGAGATCCTGATACAATGTTCATGCTCAAAGCTGGTACTAAATAACAATTATTAAGGTTTAAAACTAATCCCGTAGGCAGATGTAGAGGTAGCGTGCCGACGGTGATCACATCGACCTTGGAACCATTCCCGACGCGCATCATCACCTCGTCCTTCGCCAGTCTCCGCTTATTCCGCAGCTCCTGTTTTGAGTTACAAATATGAGCGACCGCACCGGTATCAAATACCCAGGAGCTACTACGAGCGCTGGTAAGGTACACATCAATAACATGTATATCACATATACCTTTGGTATTGCCGGCCTTCTTATCCGCTAAGTACTTGGGGCAGTTCCGCTTCCAGTGACCGTTTCCCTTGCAATAAAAGCATTCAGTCTCAGGCTTGGGTCCATTCTTTGGCTTCTTCCCGGTAGCTTGCTTACCGGGCGTGGCAACTCCCTTGCCGTCCTTCTTGAAGTTCTTTTTACCCTTGCCTTTCTTGAACTTAGTGGTTTTATTCACCATCAACACTTGATGTTCCTTTTTGATCTCCACCTCCGCTGATTTCAGCATTGAATATACCTCAGGAATGGTTTTTTCCATCCCCTGCATATTGAAGTTCATCACAAAGCTCTTGTAGCTAGGTGGTAGCGACTGAAGGATTCTGTCAACGACCGCGTCATCCGGGAGATTAACTCCCAGCTGAGACAAGCGGTTGTGCAACCCAGACATTTTGAGTATATGCTCGCTGACAGAACTATTCTCCTCCATCTTACAACTGTAGAACTTGTCGGAGACTTCATATCTCTCGACTCGGGCATGAGCTTGGAAAACCATTTTCAGCTCTTGGAACATCTCATATGCTCCGTGTTGCTCAAAACGCTTTTGGAGCCCCGGTTCTAAGCTGTAAAGCATGCCGCACTGAACCAGGGAGTAATCATCACTACGCGACTGCCAGGCGTTCATAACGTCCTGAGTTGCTGGGAAAACAGGCGCGTCACCTAGCGGTGCTTCAAGGACATATGCTTTCTTGGCAGCTATGAGGATGATCCTCAAGTTACGGACCCAGTCCGTGTAGTTGCTACCATCGTCTTTCAGCTTGGTTTTCTCTAGGAACGCGTTGAAGTTGAGGGCAACATTAGCGTGGGCCATTTGATCTACAAGACATATTGTAAAGATTTTAGACTAAGTTCGTGATAATTAAGTTCATCTAATCAAATTATTCAATGAACTCCCACTCAGATAGACATCCCTCTAGTCATCTAAGTGATACATGATTCGAATCGACTAGGCCGTGTCCGATCATCACGTGAGACGGACTAGTCATGAATGGTGAACATCTCTATGTTGATCGTATCTTCTATACGACTCATGTTCGACCTTTCGGTCTTCCGTGTTCCGAGGCCATGTCTGTACATGCTAGGCTCGTCAAGTCAACCTAAATGTTTTGCATGTGTAAATCTGGCTTACACCCATTGTATTCGAACATTAGAATCTATCACACCCGATCATCACGTGGTGCTTCGAAACAACGAACCTTCGCAATGGTGCACAGTTAGGGGAAACACTTTCTTGAAATTTTAGCGAGGGATCATCTTATTTATGCTACCGTCGTTCTAAGCAAATAAGATGTAACAAAAATGATAAACATCACATGCAATCAAATAGTGACATGATATGGCCAATATCATTTTGCTCCTTTTGATCTCCATCATCGGGGCGCCATGATCATCATCGTCACCGGCATGACACCATGATCTCCATCATCGTGTCTTCATGAAGTTGTCTCGCCAACTATTACTTCTACTACTATGGCTAACGGTTAGCAATAAAGTAAAGTAATTACATTGCGTTTTCATTGACACGCAGGTCATACAATAAATTAAGACAACTCCTATGGCTCCTGCCGGTTGTCATACTCATCGACATGCAAGTCGTGATTCCTATTACAAGAACATGATCAATCTCATACATCACATATATCATTCATCACATCCTTTTGGCCATATCACATCACACGGCATATGCTGCAAGAACAAGTTAGACGTCCTCTAATTGTTGTTGCAAATTTTTTACGTGGCTGCTATAGGTTTCTAGCAAGAACATTTCTTACCTACGCCAAAACCACAACGTGATATGCCAATTTCTATTTACCCTTCATAAGGACCCCTTTCATCGAATCCGATCTGACTAAAGTGGGAGAGACAGACACCCGCTAGCCACCTTATGCAACTAGTGCATGTCAGTCGGTGGAACCTGTCTCACGTAAGCGTACGTGTAAGGTCGGTCTGGGCCACTTCATCCCACGATGGCGCCGAATCAAGATAAGACTAGTAACGGCAAGTAAATTGACAAAATCAACGCCCACAACAACTTGTGTTCTACTCGTGCATAGAAACTACGCATAGACCTAGCTCATGATGCCACTGTTGGGGAACATAGTAGTAAATCAAAAAAAAATTCCTACGCATCACCAAGATCAATCTATGGAGAGACTAGCAACGAGAGAGAGGGGAGTGCATCTTCATACCCTTGAAGATCGCGATGCGGAAGCATTGCAAGAACGCGGTTGGAGGAGTCGTACACGCAGCGATTCAGATCGCGGTCGATTCCGATCTAAGCGCCGAACAACGGCGCCTCCGCGTTCAACACACATGCAGCCCGGTGACGTCTCCCGCGCCTTGATCCAGCAAGGAGGAGGGAGAGGTTGGGGAAGACAACTCCGACAGCACGACGGCGTGGTGGTGGAGCTTGCAGTTCTCCGGCAGGGCTTCGCCAAGCTCAACGGAGGAGGAGGGGGTGTTGGAGAGGGGGAGGGCTGCGCCTTGGATGAGGTGTTGCTGCCCTCCCTCCTCCCCTCTATTTATAGGGCCAAGGGGAAAGGGGGCCGGCCCCTCTAGATGAGATCTAGAGGGGGGGCGGCGGCCAATGGAAGTGGGCTTGCCCCCCCAAGCCAAGAGGGGCGCCCCCTTTAGGGTTTCCCCCAAACCCTAGGCGCATGGGCCCTAGGGGGGGATGGCGCCCAGCCCACTTAGGGGCTGGTTCCCTTCCACATACAGCCCATAGGGCCCTCCGGGGCAGGTGGACCCTCCCGGTGGACCCCCGGAACCCCTTCGGTGGTCCCGGTACAATACCGGCAAACCCCCGAATACTTCCGGTGATCGTATGATGACTTCCCATATATAAATCTTCACCTCCGGACCATTCCGGAACTCCTCGTGACGTCCAGGATCTCATCCAGGACTCTGAACAACATTCGGTAACCACATACTATTTCCCATAACAACTCTAGCGTCACCGAACCTTAAGTGTGTAGACCCTACGGGTTCGGGAACCATGCAGACATGACCGAGACATCTCTCCGGCCAATAACCAACAGCGGGATCTGGATACCCATGTTGGCTCCCACATGTTCCACGATGATCTCATCGGATGAACCATGATGTCGAGGATTTAATCAATCCCGTATACAATTCCCTTTGTCCATCGGTATGTTACTTGCCCGAGATTCGATCGTCGGTATCCCTATACCTCGTTCAATCTCATTACCAGCAAGTCTCTTTACTCGTTCCGTAATGCATGATCCCGTGGCTAACTCTTTAGTCACATTGAGCTCATTATGATGATGCATTACCGAGTGGGCCCAGAGATACCTCTCCGTCATACTGAGTGACAAATCCCAGTCTCGATTCGTGCCAACCCAACAGACACTTTCGGAGATACCTGTAGTGCACCTTTATGGTCACCCAGTTACGTTGTGACGTTTGATACACCCAAAGCATTCCTACGGTATCCGGGAGTTGCACAATCTCATGGTCTAAGGAAATGATACTTGACATTAGAAAAGCTCTAGCAAACGAACTACACGATCTTGTGCTATGCTTAGGATTGGGTCTTGTCCATCACATCATTCTCCCAATGATGTGATCCCATTATCAATAACATCCAATGTCCATGGTTAGGAAACCATAACCATCTATTGATCAACGAGCTAGTCAACTAGAGGCTTACTAGGGACATGATGTGATCTATGTATTCACACATGTATTACGGTTTCTGGTTAATACAATTATAGCATGAACAATAGACAATTATTATGAATAAGGAAATATAATAATAACCATTTTATTATTGCCTCTAGGGCATATTTCCAACACTGATATATGCCCTAAAGCATTGCTCTGTGATATTTCTTGCATGCTTAAATTAATATGCTTGTGCTTGTCTATGTAGTAGTGAGCTGTATGTGACTCTGACGAACCCTTGCTTGCACTTTCTTCGGTGACAGCACCACGCCTGTGTTCTGAGCTGTTTCCGGCCGCCTGGGGTGGATGCCGACTTTTATTTCTCTTGTCAGCAATTGTCCGTGTTCTGAGCTGCTTTTCGGCCGTCGCGGGCAGCTGTTGAATTTCTTTCTGTAGCAGTGACCCTATGCTCTGAGCTGTTTTACGGCCGTCTTAGGGAACTGCTACATTCTTCTTATCAACACCGTCTCATGCTCTGAGCTGCTTTCCAGCCGTCTTGAGCCGGGGTTGAGTTATTCCGGTAATGTCCCATATCTGAGTTGTAAAGACCGTTCTGGTGGCTAATGGTTTCTTTGCCGATTTTATGCAAGGGTTCCGATGGTCGTAACTTACAGCTAGAACTTATAAAGTGATAACTTGCCATTTAAATGTTTTTTCACTAATGACTCATTGTGATGTTATGTGGAGATAGGTTGTTATGTTTCCACAGTTGTTACCTCATATATGGTTACCACCATGTTAAGTTATTCATGATAAACAACCATGCTTGCTAAGTACTGGCTAAACCTAAATCTAGTCGGTTGATCCAGAGTCACCTGTCCGGACTTATCCATGCAACCACATTTGCCGGTATGGGATGGCCTTGACTTGGTCAGATCGCGTGCTCTTTTATTGATACCACCAAATAGGGAAGGTTATGTGTGCGCGCTACCCTGGCCCAGTAGGTGGCGATAACCTTGTGAGCCTAGTTGATTGTTTAACCCGGGAGTCCCCGTTTGGGACAGTTTTGTTTGGCCACGATGGTGGCAGGTGTCAGGAGGTGACACAGGGGCCACCCAGGGCAGGACTCCGGGGGATGATGATTGCCGGTGGTACGATGGAGGAGTCACGGGTTAGGCAGGTTTCGTTGGAGCAACCCTTGTCCACCCGAATGGGATCACGAGGTCAGGTGCTCCATGGTGTGGGTAAAGTGCGCAACCTCTGCAGAGTGTAAAAATCTATTCGAATAGACGCGTCCACGGTATTGGACAGTCCGTCCAGACCTCACTAGGTGGTCAACCATAATAATGATAATAATGATGGAAGAACACATCTTATGCCCTGAGGTACTCAGTGGATTGTGAATATTCTGAGGGTTGTAAGGCAACCCGGAAGAGAGTAAGTTGGATCTGGTTAAGAGTTGGATTGGATCCTGAGATTATTCGGAGTATGGATTATATACTTGATATGCTTTACTTTACTGTATTTTACTTCAGTAGTTACCTTGCTGATGAACTTGCTAAGACTTGATGATTAATATTGCTAGATAGTTATGCCATGTCATACTAATTAATATTGCTCTAATAACAAATGCATGCTTGAATGCCATGGATTGCATTGCTTGGTGTATATGTTAGTTTAGTTTGTTTGCGAGTACATTCAAAAGTACTCAACGGCCTTCAATGTGGGCAGGTTCACATAAGGATCCGTCGTCCGTCAACGAGGAGCAGGAGCGTTCGCGGGCTAGGAGAATAACCCAGTCAGATCCCTGTGGATTGGAGCCGCACCAAGACCATGCTGCCTTAGATAGAGCTTTTCCGCTGCCATCACTCTTGTGTAATATCATGTAAGACTTATATACCCATTAATAGAAATGCCTGTGTTGATGATACTTGTTGTAAATGCGCATGCCAGAGTGATTTCCTAGGCTGGTATGTGCGGCGACCGTCCGGCTACAGTGGTAATCAAGCGAGGCACCACATCCCTTTACAAAAGGGCTATCACGTGTTGTGATTGATAGTGAATCAAGGGAGATGGGTATGAGACCCACATGAGTTGCCATGGTGGTAACCCAACCTATGTGATCGGAGATCCCGTGAAGTAGGACCTAGGAAAACAAGCCAGTGGTGAACTGAGCAGAGTAACTATACTAACCCACTCCGACGGAGATACAATACTCTCAATACTGTATGGTAGGATGACTATTGTCTTAATGTGTTCCAAAGCTTATGTAAGCAAGATGCTATCCTACAGAGCGATCTTTGGAGGAACACACCTATATGAGCCCGACTGCTGGTCACAGTCTATGAGATTGGGGTGATCTCTAGTAAGCTCATGAATAGGCCAGCAGTGTGACTTATATGCTCCGCCCGAGGGGTCAGCCTTCGGCAGCCTAGTACTAGTACGACATGTGGTGAAGCTTCTTTACGCCAAACTGACAATTCAAGGCATAGTCCATTGTTCAGTTGTGAAGGGGTGTAGCTACTTGCTCTAGGTGAAGTTCAACCTTAACAGGTCTTCACTGAAACACTGGTATATCAAAACAGCAATTGGAACAGAGGACACAATGGGCCCTCGATATCTGGTGGGGGATTGCTGAAATTTTGGATGGGCTTTAGGCCCATATAGCAATTTCTGAAAAATCTCTAAGGGCCCACGTGGGTTTAGTTGGCACTAGGTGTAGTGGGAAGTTTAGTCCCTCCCCGGAAGATGAAGAGGAGTTGGACCTCCTTATAAGGGTTTCTCTTCTACATGCTATTGGAGCTTTAGAATAGAAGAGGCCCTCGCGCACTACTCCTCCGCCGCCCGCCTCGCCACGCCACACCTCATCACGATGCACCGCGCCGCACCGCAGGAATGAGCCGAGCCGAGCTCGCACCTATGCGCTTATTTTTGCCAGTCAGTAACGCAGAGTTTTCTGACAGCTGGGCCACGATCTGAGACGTCGGATCGTGGGCTGTCACGGACTCGGACGTGGGTCGAGCCCACGTCTCTCCATGCGGCTGTGCCTATATAAGTGCACGGTGTCTCCTAACCCTAGCCGCCACGAACAGATCACATCTGCTCCACGCGCACCGCCCACCGTCGTTCCTTTGCTGCTGCTGCCGCTGGTGACTCCATCCCGTCTGCCGCGTACACGGTCGACGGGAGAGCAGGTCTCCGAAACCCCGCCTCTCCGGATCCTGTACGGGAGAGGGGCGAATAGGTTTTTGGGAAGCGACTACGTGACTGCTCGCCTCCAATCCGCTACTTCCTCTACATCCGAGTCGTCTTCGTCAACACCATGTCTCAGACCAAAGCCGACCGTCTCGCCGCTGAGAAGCTCAAGGCCGACAAGAAGGCAGCCGAGGACGCCGCTCCGGCCACCGCCGCCGCGGCCTCTGCATGGTCTACTGGAGGGTATAACATGTTTATCCCTCTCATGTTTATTTTTGTATTAGAAGTACTAGCAGTATGTGTAGATGTGCCTACTGTTTGCTTAGTACGTGCATGTTTAGATCAGAATCAGTATGTCGTTAATTCAGTCAATGCCATGCTAGTGATTTATCTATGGATTAAATTAGTCAAAAAATTGCCTATTCACTCAGCAAGATCAGCAGGCAGAGCAGCATGACATCCTTGATTCCCGCTGCTCGGAGTCGACTGCGGAGGCGAGACGGCGTCGCCGGCAGGAGATGGAGGTGCAGCAGGTCGCAGAGGAGATGGATATGCTCGCCTACATGGATGAGGTCGAGTAGGAGGAGGATGAGCCGGAGCCCTCCTACGCGCCCGTCCACCCGGCGCCCAGCACCGATGTCATGGACATCTCCGACGATGAAGATTGGCTAGAGTAGTACGTACTACGTAGGATTTGTTTTGCATGCTTTGTATGGATACAGGGGTCGAAATATGAGACTCAGATGCATAGTGGCTAATTTGAGGCGTGACCGGTCACTGTCCGCGGACGCGTGATGTTTGCTAGAACTACGTCGGTTTTTCCTCGAGAGGAAGGGGTGATGCAGCACAGCAACGGCAGGTATTTCCCTCAGTGCTGAGACCAAGGTTATCTAACCAGTAGGAGAACAAAGCAACACTATGTAAACGGTATTTCCACGCAGAGAACAAATACTTGCAACCCGACGTGTTAAAGGGGTTGTCAATCCCTTTCGGGTAACGGCGCCAGAAATAGCTAGTTGATGGGGTAAAAATTGTGATAGATTGAATAAATAGATCTCAAATAAAATAAAGTGCAGCAAGGTATTTTTGGGTTTTTGGATTAATAGATCTGACAATAAAAATGAATAAAAATAGATCTCAAAGCAAATATGATGGAGAATAGACCCGGGGGCCGTAGATTTCACTAGTGGCTTCTCTCAAGAAAATAGCATACGATGGGTAAACAAATTACTGTTGGGCAATTGATAGAACTTCAAATAATCATGACGATATCCAGGCAATGATCATTATATAGGCATCACGTCCAAGATTAGTAGACCGACTCCTGCCTGCATCTACTACTATTACTCCGCACATCGACCGCTACCCAGCATGCATCTAGTGTATTAAATTCATGGGAAAATGGAGTAACGCAATAAGAACGATGACATGATGTAGACAAGATCTATTCATGTAGGAATTAGACCCCATCTTGTTATCCTTAATGGCAACGATACATACGTGTCATTTCCCCTTCTGTCACTAGGATTGAGCACCGTAAGATCGAACCCATCACAAAGCACCTCTTCCCATGGCAAGAAAAATCGATCTAGTCGGCCTAACTAAACCAAAGATTCGAAGAAAAAATATGAGGCTATAAGTAATCATGCATATAAGAGATCAAAAGAAGACTCAAATAACTTTCATGGATAAAAAGATGGATCTGATCATAAACTCAAAGTTCATCGGATCCCAACAAACACACCGCAAAAAGAGTTACATCAAATAGATCTCCAAGAGACCATTGTATTGAGAATCAAAATAGAGAGAGGAAGCCATCGAGCTACTAACTACGGACCCGAAGGTCTACAATGAACTACTCACGCATCATCGGAGAGGCACCAATGAGGATGATGAACCCCTCCGTGATGGTGTCTAGATTGCCTATCTATGGATTAAATTAGTCAAAAAATTGCCTATTCACTCAGTAGGATCTGCAGGCAGAGCAGCATGCCATCCTCGATTCCCTCCGCTCGGAGTTGACTGCGGAGGCGAGACGGCGTCGCCGGCAGGAGATGGAGGTGCAGCAAGTCGCAGAGGAGACGGATATGCTCGCCTACATGGATGAAGTCGAGTAGGAGGAGGATGAGGCAGAGCCCTCCTACGCGCCCGTCCACCTGGTGCCCTGCACCGATGTCATGGACATCTTCGACGATGAAGATTGGCTAGGGTAGTACGTAAGATTTGTTTTGCATGCTTTGTATGGATATAGGGGTTGAAATATGAGACTCAGATGCATAGTCGCTAATTTGAGGCGTGACCGGTTACTATCCGCGGACGCGTGATGTTTGCTAGAACTACGTCGGTTTTTCCTCGAGAGGAAGGGGTGATGCAACACAGCAGTGGCAGGTATTTCCCTCAGTGATGAGACCAAGGTTATCAAACCAGTAGGAGAACCAAGCAACACTATATAAACGGTACCTGCACACAGAGAACAAATACTTGCTACCCGATGTGTTAAAGGGGTTGTCAATCCCTTTCGGGTAACGGCGCTAGAAATAGCTAGTTGACGGGATAAAAATTGTGATAGATTGAATAAATAGATCTCAAATAAAATAAAGTGCAGCAAGGTACTTTTGGGTTTTTGGATTAATAGATCTGAAAATAAAAACGAATAAAAATAGATCTCAAAGCAAATATGATGGAGAATAGACCCGGGGGCTGTAGATTTCACTAGTGGCTTCTCTCAAGAAAATAGCATACGGTGGGTAAACAAATTACTGTTGGGCAATTGATAGAACTTCAAATAATCATGATGATATCAAGGCAACGATCATTATATAGGCATCACGTCCAAGATTAGTAGACCGACTCCTGCCTATATCTACTACTATTACTCCACACATCGACCGCTATCCAGCATGCATGTAGTGTATTAAGTTCATGGGAAAACGGAGTAATGCAATAAGAATGATGACATGATGTAGACAAGATCTATTCATGTAGGAATTAGACCCCATCTTGTTATCCTTAATGGCAACGATACATACATGTCATTTCCCCTTCTGTGACTGGGATTGAGCACCGTAAGATCGAACCCATCACAAAGCACCTCTTCCCATGGCAAGAAAAATCGATCTAGTCGGCCTAACTAAACGAAAGATTCGAGGAAGAAATATGAGGCTATAAGTAATCATGCATATAAGAGATCAAAAGAAAACTCAAATAACTTTCATGGATAAAAAGATGGATCTGATCATAAACTCAAAGTTCATCGAATCCCAACAAACACACCGCAAAAAGAGTTACATCAAATAGATCTCCAAGAGACCATTGTGTCGAGAATCAAAAGAGAGAGAGGAAGCCATCTAGCTACTAACTACGGATCTGAAGGTCTACAATGAACTACTCACGCATCATCGGAGAGGCACCAATTAGGATGATGAACCCCTCCGTGATGGTGTCTAGATTGGATCTGTGGTTTCTGGAACTTGCGGCGGCTGGAATTGTGTTTCGTCCCCTCCCCTAGGGTTTTTTGATTTCCGGGGTATTTATAGAGCAAAGAGGCGGTGCGGGAGGCGGCCGAGGTGGGCACAACCCACCAAGGCACGCCTGGGGGCCCAGGCGCGCCCAGGTGGGTTGTGCTCCCCTCGGAACCCTTCTCTGGTACTTCTTCGGCCCAAGTTATGTCTTCTGGTCCAAAAAAAAATCTCCAAAAAGTTTCGCTGCGTTTGGACTCCGTTTGGTACTGATATTCTGCGAAGTAAAAAACAAACAAAAAACAACAACTGGCACTGGGCACTATGTCAACAGGTTAGTCCCAAAAAATGATATAAAGTTGCTATAAAATGATTGTAAAACATCCAAGATTGATAATACAACAGCATGGAACAATCAAAAAGTATAGATACGTTGGAGATGTATCAGCATCCCCAAGCTTAATTCCTGCTCGTCCTCGAGTAGGTAAATGATAGAAACATAATTTTTGATGTGGAATGTTGCCTATCATGTTCATCACATTCTTTTCTTTTGTAGCATGGACATATGGACTTTTATATGGTTCAAAGCAATAGTCTAGTTTTGACATGAAGATTTAAATACTCAAGCATATCTTCAAGCAACTATGTCTTTTCAAAATATCAACGCTAAAGCAAGTTATCCCTAGTCCATTATGCTTAATCATTGATCCATTCATGAAACACACTCGCATATTAGCTACACCCAATGCTCAAGTACGATCATAGTGCCCCTAGTTGGTGCTTTATAAGAGAAGATGGAGACTCAAATAAAAATAAAATTGCATAAAGTAGAAAGATAGGCCCTTCGCAGAGGGAAGTAGGGATTTGTAGAGGTGCCAGAGCTCAAAGAGAAAAAGATAGAGATAAAACATTTAGGGTGGCATACTTTTCCCATCAACGAAAACGGCCGAGTAATTCCCAACACTTTCCATGCTAGATATATCATAGGCGGTTCCCAAACAGAAAATAAAGTTTATTCCTTTTTCCACCATTCTTTCACAATCCATGGCTAGCCGTATCCATGAGTGCCCTCCATACCAACACTTTCCAAGGAATTTATTATTTGACAACATAAAGTAAATTTATTTTACATTTCAGGGCTGGGCATCCCTAATACCTTTGCCGTACTCTCGTGCAATGACAAGTGAATAAACACTCATCGTGAGAATAACACATCTAGCATGGAAAATATTGGCCACCCCCTGCCGCTTCATGAGCGGCACGAGCACACAAAAAAGAAATTTATTTTGAAAATTAGAGATGGCACATACAAATTTGCTTAGAACGGCACGAAAATACCGCATATAGGTAGGTATGGTGGACTTATATGGCAAAACTGGGTTTAAGGATTTTGGATGCACAAGTAGTATTCCTACTTAGTACAAGTGAAGGCTAGCAAAAGATTGGGGAGCATCCAACCAAGAAACGAAAAATCTCATAAGCGAGCATTAAGCATAAATAACACCGAATAGTGCACCACAAGTAGGATGTAGTTTCATTGCATAACTATTGACTTTCGTGCTTGCATAGGGAATCACAAACCTTAACACCAATATTCTTACTAAAACATAATTACTCATTAATATGACCCACATATTATTATGAACATATCGCAAAAATATTACAAAGAATCAAGTTTATTTTGTCCAATGATCTTCATGAAAGTTTTTATTATATCCTTCTTGAATATCTATCACTTTGGGACTAGTTTAATATGCTTCTTTTGATAGCTCAAACAAATCTAAGCGAAGAACATGAGCATAAAATTTTCTTCTCCCAAAATAATATAAGTGAAGCATGACAGAATTTCTTCAAAATTACTACTCGCAAATTAATCTAAGTGAAGCATGAGAGCATTTCGTCAAAAATAATAAAGCACACCGTGCTCAAAAAGATATAAGTGAAGCACTAGAGCAATTCCATAGCTCAAAAGGATTTAAGTGAAGCTCATAGAGCAATTCTAGCAAAACATAGCATTATTTTGACTCTCTCAAATAGGTGTGTTAAACAAGGATACTTGACACAAAATACAAAGCAAAGACTCATATCATACAAGACGCTCCAAGCAAAACTCATAATATGTGACGAATAAAAATATAGTTCCAAGTAGAATACGGATGGTCGTTAGAAGAATGAGGGGATGCCACTCGGGGCATCCCCAAGCTTAGTTGCTTGTTCCTCTTTTGATAATAAATTGGGGTGCCATGGGCAACCCCAAGCTTAGGCTCTTCTTACTCCTTATTCCTTCATCCATCGTGATCTCACCCAAAACTTGAAAACTTCAATCACACAAAACTCAACAAAACCTTCGTGAGATCCGTTAGTATAAGAAAGCAAATCACTACTCTAGGTACTGTTGCAAACCAATTTATATTTTGTTATTCCATTATATCTACTGTATTCCAACTTTACTATGGCTCATACCCCCCAATACAAACCATAGATTCATCAAAATAAGCAAACAACGCAAAGAAAACAGAATATGTCAAAAACAGAACAGTTTGTAGCAATCTGAAAACTTCGAATACTTATGTAACTCCAAAAATTCGGAAAACTTAGGAAAACGTGGGAAATTTGTATATCAATATTGTGTTAAAATTTCAGAATTTTTTGTTGCTTCTGTGAATTTATAAAATTATTTTACTGGATGCAAAAGTTTCTGTTTTTCAACAAGATCAAATCAACTATCATCCCACAAGATCCCAAAGGCTTTGCTTGGCACAAACTCTAATTAAAACACAAAAACACAATCATAATAGTAGCATAATTATGCAAACACTCAAAAACAGGAAGAAAAAGGTAAAAATAAATTGTATTTATTGGGTTGCCTCCCAACAAGCCCTATTGTTTTATGCCCCTAGCTAGGCATAATGCATAGATCTAAGTGTTGTCATATTTATTTCAAGATCCATAGGATGGCCTAATGATTGATTCATATGGTGGCTTAATTCTTGTTCTAGGGAAGTGTTCCATACCCTTTCTCAAAGGAAATTGGAATTTAATGTTCCCTTCTTTCATATCAATCACGGCACCTATAGTGCGTAAAAACGGTCTGCCGAGAATAATTGGACAAGACGGATTGCAATCAATATCTAGAACAATAAAATCTATAAACACATAATTCCTATTTGCAAGAATAAGAACATCATTAATTCTTCCCATCGGCTTTTTAATAGTAGAATCCACCAAGTGCAAATTAAGGGAACATTCTTCAATATCGGTAAGACCAAGCATATCACATAAAGACTTCAGAATAGTGGAAACACTAGCACCCAAATCACATAAAGCAAAACACTCATAATTTTTAATCTTGACTTTGATAGTAGGTTACCATTCATCATGTAATTTTCTAGGAATTGAAATCTCTAGATTCAACTTTTCTTCAAAAGCTTTCATCATGGCATCAACAATATGTTTAGTAAAAGATTTATTCTGTTCATAGGCATGAGCTGAATTTATCATGGATTGCAACAAGGAGATGCATTCAATCAAAGAGAAACTATCATAATTAAAGTCTTTGTAATCCAAAAGAGTGGGTACATCACTAGTTAAAGTTTTGACCTCTCCAAACCCACTTTTATCAATTTTCTCAACAAGATTTTCACCCTCCGAATTATCGGGACGCCTTCTAGCTAAAGTTGACTCTTCTACAGTCCCTTTATCATCAATTTTAATTTTACTAAACAAGGAATTAATAGAAGAAACACCAATCACTTTAAGATCTTCATCATTTTTATCTTCTAACAAGATTGGTTTAGCGGCCATTTGATTCACTAGGGTAGCTTGTGCATCGGATATTTTGCCTAGCAAACTTTCAGCAAAAGCATACTTAGATTGGAGATTACAAGCTTCTCTACTAATATCGTCAAGTTGTTTTGTTATACCATCCAACACAACAGAGTGTTCTTTAAGTTCTTCGGTAAAATATTTATTGTGCTCAAATTGCGTAGTCATATATTCCTTAGTACTTTTGTCAATTTCAAGCAAAATATTGGGGTAAGGAACATCATAATATTTTCTTTGAGGCAACAAGATTACGCAAACAAGATTGCACACAAAAACAGATCTGACGAGAAAAAGGCGAAAGAAAAAGAGGGCAAATAAAACGGCAAATTGCTAAAGTGGGGGAGAGGAAAACCAGAGGCAAATGGCAAATAATTTAAATTGCAAGGAGATGAGATCTGTGATTAGGAACTTGATAGATGTTGATGATGTCTCCCCGGCAACGGCGCCAGAAATCTCCCTTGATGTTTGCTAGAACTACGTCGGTTTTTCCCCGAGAGGAAGGGGTGATGCATCACAGCAACGGTAGGTATTTCCCTCAGTGATGAGACCAAGGTTATCGAACCAGTAGGAGAACCAAGCAACACTATGTAAATGGTACCTGCAGACAGAGAACAAATACTTGCAACCCGACATGTTAAAGGGGTTGTCAATCCCTTTCGGTTAACGGCGCCAGAAATAGCTAGTTGATGGAATAAAAATTGTGATGGATTGAATAAATAGATCTCAAATAAAATAAAGTGCAGCAAGGTATTTTTGGGTTTTTGGATTAATAGATCTGAAAATAAAAACGAATAAAAATATACCTCAAAGCAAATATGATGGAGAATAGACCCGGGGGCCGTAGATTTCACTAGTGGCTTCTCTCAAGAAAATAGCATACAGTGGGTAAACCAATTACTGTTGGGCAATTGATAGAACTTCAAATAATCATGACGATATCTAGGCAATGATAATTATATAGGCATCACGTCCAAGATTAGTAGACCGACTCCTGCCTGCATCTACTACTATTACTCCACACATCGACCGCTATCCAGCATGCATCTAGTGTATTAAGTTCATGGGAAAACAGAGTAATGCAATAAGAACGGTGACATGATGTAGACAAGATCTATTCATGTAGGAATTAGACCCCATCTTGTTATCCTTAATGGCAATGATACATACGTGTCATTGCCCCTTCTATCTCTGGGATTGAGCACCGTAAGTTCAAACCCATCTCAAAGCACCTCTTCCGATGGCAAGAAAAATCGATCTAGTCGGCCTAACTAAACCAAAGATTCGAAGAAGAAATATGAGGCTATAAGTAATCATGCATATAATAGATCAAAAGAAGACTCAAATAACTTTCATGGATAAAAAGATGGATCTGATCATAAACTCAAAGTTCATCGGATCCCAACAAACACACCACAAAAAGAGTTACATCAAATAGATCTCCTAGAGACCATTGTATTGAGAATCAAAAGAGAGAGAGGAAGCCATCTAGCTACTAACTATGGACCCGAAGGTCTACAATGAACTATTCGTGCATCATCGAAGAGGCACCAATGAGGATGATGAACCCCTCCGTGATGGTGTCTAGATTGGATCTGTGGTTTCTGGAACTTGCGGCGGCTGGAATTGTGTTTCGTCCCCTCCCCTATGGTTTTTTGATTTCTGGGGTATTTATAGAGCAAAGAGGCGGTGCGGGAGGCGGCCGAGGTGGGCACAACTTGGAACAATAAAAAATTATAGATACGTTGGAGACGTATCAACGCGCCCGGTCGCATCCGTGGGCACCTGAGGGATCGGATTTGTCAAGTCCGGCTGTAGATGCTCTAACTGCCTGGCCGCGGTTTCTACACTCGTAGTCGAGGAGGTTGCCTGAATAAGTCAGACTCCATCTATGGGTTCCTATGAAGTTTGGGTGCGGGTGTTTGATATACCTTGGAAGAAATAGAGCAATACCTATGGTACTCTTTGAGGCACGTTGGGAGAGGTTTTGGAAGTGGATGCATCGGATGTTGGCCATGGTACGAGTGAGTTTCTATGAATTCGTGTGAAGCTGCCCTATAATAGAAGATTGCAGAAGGAGGTCACACTTGAGTACACTGCAAAAGGTATGACTAAACGCATCAAGTTCAAACTGAAGTATGAGCGAGTTCCACACTTTTGCTTCTTCTGTGGGTTCTTGGGTCATGACAAAGAGGCTTGTGAGAAGAAGAAGCTGGGGCTCCCATCAAAAGCGTATGATTCCACTATCCGCTGCTCCTCGTCCAAGAAATATGAATAGAGGCCGGCGTTCACACCTTCACCAGGATAGCCAAGGGCACGGCGTGGGATGGATTTCTCACTGGGTAGTGCAGGATCTGCCACCCGTCAAGCAGCCCGATCAGCAGCGAGCAGTGCATACAAACAAGCACATAAAATACCGGAAAGAGTGGATGCACACGATGGCTTTGAGGAGCAGGAAAAAAACGGGTGCGGCAGAGCCAGACGAGTAGTTGGCAAGTGAGGTGGAAAGGATACGGCTGCAGTTATCCAATCAGCAGCCGGAGTGCAGTAAGGTACAACAGACGAAGTCGTAGGTTGAAGCACGGGTTGTTGAAAAACAAGGTGGAGATACGACTAGGCCACACAAAAAGAAGAGTGCAGGAGGAGCAAAAAAGTACCAGCAGGTAGGAGGCACAGAGCACTTGTGACCAGAGCCAATGCCCTACTCTAGAGGGCATGATTCCTGCCATGTGAGGCCTCGCCTCCCTCGAGGTTTCGTTTGTCAGTGTTCTGGACTCAATGGAGTACAATGACTCTATCTTGGGTAAGCGGCAGGTGGATGGCCTGCTTGGCCATGTCCAGGCTCATCTTGGCGGCAAGGCCTTGGTGCCGTTTGTTGAATTTCCTGTTAGAGGCATTCAGAAAAAAGGGAGACGGAGGCGCGCCAGGCAGATGATGAAGCAACCAGCAGGGCGTGTGAGGTAGACATGGAGGCGACCGGTCTAGTGGCCGCGGGTAAACTGACGGGCCCAGATGTGGTGCCCCGTTAGGAGCAATGAATTGCATTGTGTGGAACTGTCGGGGTGCGGGGAACACCTCGACAGTTCATGATCTCGTGGCCCACACTCAAGCCCATTCCCCGAGCATGATCTTTTTATTGAAACTAGGTAGAATAAAGATAAGATGTATCATCTTTGCAATAGAGTCGGTCTTCGTGGTTTTGAAGGAGTCAGTAGTGATGCTAATAGTGGTGGTCTAGCTTTATTTTGGGATGAGTCTTTGTACGTTAATATTCGTGATTGCAATAAAAGATGGATTGATGCATATGTCTGGTCACCTGCTGATGATCAACTATGGAGAATCACCTTTGTGTATGGGGAACCGCGGGTGGAAAATAGCACCTAATGTGGGAAGGGCTAAAAAGATTGAAAGCTTAGGATGATCTACCTTGGCTCTTGGGTGGGGACATCAATGAAGTTATGTGGGACTATGAGCATTTGTCGGATACATCAAGGTCACCTGGGCAAATGATAGCTTTTCGGGACGTGCTTGAGGCCTGCAATCTTTCAGATCTTGGCTTCTCTGGTTACCCGTTTACTTATGTTAATAAGCGCAGTGGGCAGGCTAACGTGCAAGTGAGGCTGGACCATGCAGTGGCGGACAACGTTTGGACGAATACATTTCCTGAGGCATCAGTGAAGCACCTGATATCCTCATGTTCGGATCACCTCCCTCTCCTTGTGAGGTGTATCTCTGAAAATGGTGGCAGGGTGAGGTGTGTTCGGCATTACGAAGTAATATGGGAGCAAGAGGTGGCTCTCGAGGAGGTGGTGGCTGAAGCATGGCGTGATGGTGGTGTCAAACATGGGTTGCATGACATAAAAGCTTCTCTCGACAAGATGATGGAAAATCTCCACTCTTGGAGCAGGAAGAAGTTTGGAAACGTGATCAAGGATATTGAAAAGTCGAGGTGCAGATTAGAGGAGCTCATGAACATGAACGCACATTGTAAAGAAATTTAGAAAGAGTCGGATCACTTGGAGGAATTGCTGTTCAGAGAAGAGATGTTATGGCGCCAACGATCCCGTATTGATTGGCTCAAGGAGGGGGATCGTAACACGCAGTTCTTCCACCGGCGAGCTGTATGGTGAGCAAGAAAAAATAAAATTAAAGGCCTGGTCGATAGTGCTGGGGTGAAGCACACTAACCAGAACGTGATGGAATGTATGGCCCTGAAATTTTTTCAAGATCTTTTTACTACTGATGCCTCTCTAACTGCAGACCGGGTGGTGTACTTATTTGAGTGAAAGATTACGCCTGATATGAATGACCGGCCGTGTGCTCTATTCACTGATAAGGAAATTGACGACGCGATGTTTCAGATTGGACCTCTAAAGGCCCCGGGGCCAGGCAGCTTCCCGGCAAGATTTTTTCAGAAACATTGGGCTATTATCAAGGAAGATATTATCTCAGCAGTGCGGTTGTTTTTTGCGTCAGGTCATATGCCAGAGGGAGTCAACTTGGCAACCATCGTTTTGATTCCCAAGATTGATGACCCGGTCAAGTTATTAGATTTCCGTCCTATCATCCTTTGCAACATTATATATAAGGTGATTTCTAAATGTTTAGTAAACCGACTAAGACCCCTCCTGGGAGACATTATTTCAGCAGAGCAAAGTGCATTTGTACCTGGAAGGCTTATTACCGATAATGCCTTTATGGCATTTGAGTGCACCCACTTCATCCGACATGAGAAAAACCCAGACAGAAGCTTTTGTGCATATAAGCTTGACCTTTCTAAGGCTTACGACAGACTGGATTGGGTATTCCTGGAGCGAGTGATGCAACTGTTGGGCTTTGATCATGGTAAAAATTAATGGAGCCCGCTCAGATTCATTTGCACCGTCGCGAGGGCTACGGCAGGGAGATCCTCTTTCACCATTCCTCTTTCTCTTTGTTGTGTACGGACTAGCGGCCTTGCTGAAGAAGGAGGCGCAAGAGATAATATTTCAACACTGAAAGTGTGTCCTAGGCCAGGATTTCACATCCTACTGTTTGCCGATGATACACTATTGTTCTTCCGTGCAACAGAAGGAGAGGCACAACGCATCAATGGAGTAGTGGATGTCTATGCTAATGCTACCGGACAATTAATTAATTATAAAAAATGCTCCATCCTTTTTGCTGAACATTGCAATCAAGGTGACAAGGATGATGTGGTACGAGTACTGGACATGTAGAATATTAGCTTCGAAGAGAAATATCTCAGACTTCCCACTCCTAATGGGCGTATGAGTAAGGGTCGTTTCCAGAACATCCAGGAAAAGTTTACAAAGAGGTTCGTCATATGGTGTGACTCGATGGCACAAAGTGGGAGAGAGGTGCTAATAAAGTCCATTGCCCAAGCACTACCTACATATCTAATGAGCTTCTTCAGATTCCAGCGTCAACATGTGATGATCTTACCCGCTTTGGGTACTTTCTATGCAATACTGCGGAATGGGTACTCCCTCCTTCCATCTATATAGGGCCGAATGCGTTTTCAAGACTAACTTTGGTGATTATCTTCTATTACATTGGTAAAATACATGGTAGTGGAGCCTATGTCACTATTTCTAATTATAGTGTCGTCTATCCATCAAGATGGTTCCCATAATTTATGGCAACGATTTAGTGTCTCAAACACTTTTGTAAGGTCCACATCACATTGTGGTTATACTTTCATAGTGACTAACCAGCGTTAAGCATACAAAGTCTGTACATTTTGGCAGTGACTCTAAAGTCACACATTTCCTCAAGAATGAAGTCCAAAACATTAGCAACGATTTCATCACATGTGTTGTATTGAAGGATACATCCAGGTTCACCAAGGATCACTTTGGTCATGAATGTGCTCAAGCAAATCATTTCACCCATACACATCTTCTACTCCAATAAGGAAATTAAATAATTCATGAGCATTTCATGTAACACATGGCTAACATTTTGAAATGTTTATTACATTAGGTGGGAGTAATTATTTTAAGGTGGTCATGGACATCAGCCATTGTATCTATCTGTGGCCCTATTGCGAATCTAACCCCATGTTCAAACAATGCCATGGCTATACTCTTGATAGCTAAATACGTTCATATTCCTTTTATATGTCGTAAACTTCACTTAGTTCTCAAACTAAGTACATTATGGATGAGTATTCATTCACTTCGAATATTTTCCTTAAGAGAAACATGCTGCCATAAGCACATCACTGATTACCCATTCATTTTTCAAGACCTCAAGTCTATTGCATCTAACAATTCTGTCACCTAATCAACTTCAAGCTGAGATCTCATGATCAAATATTTTCATATGTGGATCTAGTTGAAAAGCCCTTAATGCACTTTACATCCTCTTAAGATGGTACTAATATTTTTATGATCAAGAAACATGGAATTTCTTAAAATCATCAGATTTAACGAATGGTTGCTATACCATTATTTGAAATTCTTGCTAGTACTGAGAATACTATTCAAGTTAGTGGTCACAAAATAGAACCATGAGGAATTCGAAGTAAAGTGGAGGCTAATAGACAACCAAAAATAGAATTATCTCTTAATAGGAATCGGTCATTTTCAAATGATCACAAAGACAACTCTCAAGTTTGTCAAATGTGTGGTTACATAAATATTGTACCTATGATTACCAAACCCTCAAACATATAGTCGAACCACACCACAAATTTATTAAAAAGGATAACAAGTTCAATGGGATAAATTTGAAAATTTGCAAATAACAATCAGAAATATTCTGGTAAAGAATTGTTCTTAGAATCTTCATCAGAAGGTGGACCAAAATCTAGTAAAAGAATGGAGGATGAACTTATTTGCACTCAATAATATCGGAGACCTCAGGTAATCTCCTAATTATCTCGACATATTATTAGCCTATGCTTGTACTACTACATATAGTAAAATGCCCAATATCATATCCCTTGGATACAACATTTGATAAATTTGAATGTATGTTTCAATTCATACTCAATATTGTTGTGTACATAATGATTTTCTAAGTATTAATAAATTAAATATTAGGCTTGATAGCCTTAGCCATCCTGGTTTGGGGATGATTAGAAAATTATTGACAATTCTGTTGGTCACAACTTAACAAGTTGCAAAATATTCCCCATATCATCAGATTATATGTGCACCACATGTGCCATAGGGGAAATCTGTTTTAAGGAACTCTCACCTTAAAATTCTAAATGAGCCACTAATTCTTTCTTGAACACATTCAAAAGATATATGTGGAATGTTGAACCTTTATCTGGGGTAATTTAGATACTTCATGGTACTCATATACACATTCATAAAATGTTTTTAAGTGTGTCTCTTATCACACACAACCATGATCTTACCCAATAAATTGCTTAACCTATCAATGTAGGAGCAAATTCTCCTGAACAAAGGATAAACCCATTCGAATGGATAATGTCGTTGAACTCATTTCACGAGACTTTTCTGATTGCATTCAGTACCCTATGTACATACCCAGAATGGTTTAACTAAATTTCTTATCAAAGATAGTCAAATGAATTACATGACCACTTTTAAAGAATTGTAAATTTACCAGCCTCTTGTTGGACACATACGGCCTTGCACACCATAAGTATGATCTAAATCATACCAACTGCGTATGATACTACTTTCCTTGTAGTTACTACGTGGAAATCAACAAAGTATTTCCCATCTGCAATAACTCGGTTACATACCGATATCACCACTCCGGCATACATCAATGGGCTCTCACAGAAAATTAGGGATCTATGTGAGGAATAATAATTTATCCATCAATCAAAATTGTTCATAGCCCCGTATGCTGATTGCATCAGCAATAAGGATATTTTCTGGCATTAGGGGGAGAGAAGTACCATAAAGAATGCCGAGAAATAAATTAGAAATGTTATTGACATTCAAACCTTATATCCACGTACTCAAAGAATCTGAACAAGAAGTTTAGAGAATCATATATTTGCAACACATTGCAAATCTGCCACATACATTTACTGATGACAAGGTGTCACTAAATTCTATATTCCCACAGTAAAGTGTCAGAAAGAGTGGAGGTACCTGATAAACCACTCTTCTCCCCAAATGAGAGCAAGAGGGGGAGAAAATCTGACAACATGAGATATAACTTCTCATATGCTTTCACGGAAACAGAGGAAATCAAATCCTCAACCAGTAAATGTAATTCAATATCAAGTTGAAAGACACCTCACTGGATGCTCATCATCCAAAGCCCGGCATAAATGTGCACAAATGTTTTGGTGTCGGAACATCGAAACACCTTAACACCATTTGTTATAGGAAATCACGAGTTAAAAAGGAATGAATATATTATCCAAAACTTTAATGGTTCCATTAATATCATATAAACTAAAGACTACATTTGTCGACATATATTTCTTCTCAAATTGCTAAAATCTTTTGGGCCCCGAACCAAAATCCATGGTAGAGTGCCTCTTGCGTTCATATTGGTTCACATAAAAGGAAGCAAGTAACGAAGAATAGTACTCGCTCTACAAACGAGTAGTATCACTAGTAGAAAAAGGCCCATTTGTCCCAGTTCTGGAACCGGGACTAAAGGGTCGGGACTAAAGCCCAATACCTTTAGTCCTGGTTCACCTACGAACCGGGACAGATGGGGCTCCACGTAGCCGCTTCGGCTTGCCCAGACAGGAGAGCCTTTTGTCCCGGTTGGTAGCACCAACCGGGACCAAAAAGCATCCACGCGTCAGCAGTTCAGGGGCTGGGGTTTTTGTTTTTTTAAGGGGGGGGGTTGGGGGTTTTGGGGGTTTTGTATGGTTAATTTAGGGGTTTCATATATTGTGTTAGCTAGCTAATAGAGAGAAGTGTCCTCTCTTATCTCCATGCTTGGTCGACGCTACGTACTATATGTATAGAGAGGACTCGACACGCTATCTAGTAAGCAAATGAAGGAAACCATTAGGTACACAAGATCGTCATGAACATATACAGAGAGAAGTGATCGACCTCTCCTTCTCCGAGAGATTGGTCGAACAACAAGTTTTCGTATATCTATCCGACGCTACTCGCTACATATATACAATATAAGATCTCTTACAATTCCCTAACATCTAATGTCAAATTCCACATGGTATTCTCCGGCTTTATTTATGACGTGGTCAAGAAAGAATCCCGCCAATTCCTCTTGAATTGCTCGTATGGGATCTTGTGGTAGGAGTTCATCCTGCATCTGCCACATCTAATTTGAAGAAGGGGGTCAATACATATATATGAATGAAACTCAACACAAATGATGGTAATAAAATAAAATTGTGAATATTATTGCTTACGCACTTCATATTGTTTTTTAGAGTAGCCCCGCTCACACGTCGTGTGGCGGATGAACTCGCAAACGTAGTATCCACAAAAATCATTCCCGCCTTCCTGCCACAACCACTTTACAAGAAATAGAGGTCAATCAAACTGATAAGCAAGCATGCTAAATGGTATTGATGAAACTAGCTAGAATCAATGGGAGATGCGCGGAACTAGCTAGTAGTACTTACTTTCGGGTGTGTACATCGCAGCTCCCCCGGCAGTCCCGGAGCTTCTGCAGTGAACTCTTTCCAAACCCTGCCAGACAAAGAAAACAATTACTTGATATCAGGAAATGAACAAAGTTGCCGATATGGTGCGATAATGATCGATCGAACTTACTTCTCGAGCATTTTAGTCATGGCTGCATACTCCTCGGGATCTTTTCGTCTCGAGTCTAAGATGGTTACTAGTCCCTGCTCAAGCTTAATCTCTAGGAGAATAAAGTGGAAGCTGCGCACGCATGCATAACTCATCAATTACATTACTATAACCTCGAGTAATAAGGGAAACCGAATATGCACAAGACAGTAACACTCACTTGAAGTTGTAAGGAAAGAGTATTTTATCTTTGTTTTGATTTTGAAGCAACGATTGTAGCAAGTTGGCCTCGGCTTCTTTGGCATTATATTTAACCGTCCATTCATCCATGAGATTTGTGTTAATGAACCCAATATCATAGATTTGTGCTTTTCTGCATTCGACGATCTTCAATCTGCATAATATAGTGAGGATAATTATATATACATACAATGAAAGAGCTGAGCTATATATAGAGACTTAATTACAGAAGTAGTACTTACAGACAGTAGCAAGTGATGATTATTTTATCGATGGCCTTTTGATTGATAAACTGGAAGAACTCCTCAAATGGAACAGACAACAGATCAATTCCAACGAGGTCGTGCTCCTCTTTAACTCTCAGCGTCAAAGTATCCTTCCCAGACTCGCTGCAGGTGTCCCTGTACCACTCATGGAATCTTCGCATCATCGTTGTTAGAGGAGGATGACCAGGTTTGACGAGAGGCTTCCCGTACCGGTATTTGTGTTTGTCCACCTCCATTGTATCAAAATGTGCATCGTCGGGCATTTAATCTGCAGGATTGGTACCGGGCACCATCCCCGAATGATTAGTGACGATATCGCTAGACACCTTGAGCGGGGGGCACGATTGGTTCGCTTATTCGCCGAGCTGGGGATTTTTTTTCCCACTTCTTCGTTCTGCTAACCTTCGATCACTGCAAGTGCTTCCCGACCGCTCCGCTTCCTGATATGTCCTTTCAATAATGCGCTCATAGTTGGTTTGCGGTGGAGACGGTGGTGGTCGCTTCAGGGCATCGAGAGTGCGCTTCGCTTTCACCGGATCTATCGTCTCCTTCGGAGGTGGAGGTTTCTTTGCAAAAAAGTCCCTCACTTGGGCACGAGAGATGTCCTTGTTTTCCTTGTCGGTCCTCTCATATGGTAAATTTTCCAGAGGCTTGAGAGATGGACCGTATCTGAATTGTCTCCCGCCTCTACTTGTACTGCTAGCAGCCGGAGCGGCGGCGTCTCTCTTTCACCATTGCTTACGAGGCGGAGTGCTCCAACGCGCCGGAGGAGCCGGAGCGGCGGCGTCTGTCTTCCGCCGTTGCTGACGAGGCGGAGGAGGAGGTGGACTGCTCGAACGCGCCGGAGGAGGCGAAGGAGGAGGCGGAGTAGCCTCACGCGCCGGAGCAGCCGAAGAAGGAGGCAGAGTGCCCTGATCACTCGCCGGAGGAGGAGGAGGAGGCGGAGTGCCCTGACTCGCCGGAGGAGGAGGAGGAGGCAGAGGCGTCCAGTTCGGAAGCTTGATGAGGTCCTTCCGCCATAGACATGGAGTCTTCAGAGCAAGACATAGCTGAGTCTCCCCTTAACCGGTAGGGTGGTCAAGCTCGAGCTCCTCAAATCCCTCCGTTATTTGATCCACCATCACAACAGCATAGCCTTGTGGAATCGGACGGCAGTGAAAAGTTGCGTCGGGTTGAGGAGGTGCAACAGAGCCGACAGCCGCCTTGACTTTGAGGTTCTACCATTGCGTCATAAGGTGGCAATGTTGAGCCTCCGTGATAGCATCCACGGGGTAGCTAGGAGCCGTGAAGTCAGGCTGCTGAAGGAGCTCTGTGGAAGCCACGCTGCTTCTCTGCTGAGATGGCGGGGTAGCTTCTAGGGTAGCTCCGGCAGGTCGCTGGCTGTCAACTGCTTGTTCCTCTAGCTTTCGTACCCTTTCATTCAGCTTCTACAGTTCGCTCAGCTCCTGTTTCCTCTTCCTCTCCTGGGTTTTGTAACCGCCTGCGTCGGGAAACCCAACCTTCCACGCAACGGAGCCTGTCGTGCCTCATGTTCGTCCTGGGTGCTCAGGATTCCTGAGGGCCTGTGTGAGCTCGTCGTTCTCTCTGTCGGGAACGAACGTCCCTTGCTGCGCTGCGGCGATATACTTCTGAAGCTTCTTGACCGCTATTTCAAGTTGCTCGTCCACCCAAACGCACTTCCTTGTTTCAGGGTCCAAGGTTCCCCCAACCCTGAAGAACCAAGTCCTTGAACGGTCTAGCCAGTGCAATGTCTCTGGTTCGACCCGTTTATCAAGCAGGTCATTCTCAGCCTTGTCCCACAATGGCCGGGCTTTGAGGTAGCCACCTGATCCCGTGCGATGGTGATGCTCCTTCTTTGCAGCATTTAACTTGTTTATCGCTGACATCTTCTTACTCTTCTCCGATGTCTTGTAGGCCACAAATGCGGGCCAGTGATCTCTTATCTTCTCAAATCGGCCGGTGAATTCTGGAGTCTTCCCTTTGTCGACAAACGTTGATTTCAACTCATTCTTCCACCTCCTGAATAGATCTGCCATCTTCTTAAGAGCATGAGCCTTGACCAATGGCTCTATAACTGGCTTATCCGGATACTCCTCTGGCGGTAGGGTGAAATTTGCCTTCAGCGCGGTCCAAAGATCATCTTTTTGTCTATCATTGACATAAGACACTTGAGGGTCTTCCTTCTTAGGCTGATTCCATTGGTGGATGCTTATCGGGATCATGTCCCTAACAAGAACCCCGCACTGAGCAGAAAATGCTTCCTTGGTCCGGCTGGGTTCAATCGGTTGGCCATCGCCCTTGATTGTTGTGATCGTGAACCTTTCATCCTGGCGCAACCTTTTCTTCACGTCTCGTCTCATTACCGAAGTTTGGCTCAATCCGGAGGGCTAGAGAAGAAGAAAGAAGAGAGTTAATATGTGTACATACCAAAACAATTAATGCATCAATTAGCCAGTCAGCACAGGCTTAATTAATATATATACCTTGCCGGACTTTGCAACAGCTCCTTCCTCCGTTCGGTCACCGGAGCCGTCATTACGGTCTCCTTCTTCCACCGGCATTCGGTCACCGGAGCCATCATGATCATGTCCTTCCACCTCCATTGTTTGATCACCGGAGCCTACTTCACCCTCTCCTTCCAGACCATCGGTGTCGTTGAGATACGACATGACATCACCTCCTCCGCGGATGATGTCCCCCAACAACTCTTCTTCTTCGAAGTCTCTTTGATGATCCATAGTTTCTGCAAATATTACAACATGGCAATTAATATACAAACATGAGAGATGGATATATTAGTGGCAAATGTAGACCTAGCTAGCTCGACGCTTATACGGTTTGGGGTGGCCCTCGACAACGCTTGTTTGGGCCGGACCGCCCCTCTCATGAATGTCCGACGTCCGGACCGACAAGGGATTTAACAAAATGACACCATTCTGGATGTGCAGAAAATGGTCCCTATTTTTCCTGATCTCATCTACCCTTCTATATGTCACGTTGTCTAGTCAAAGGATTCAAGAAAACCATGGCTTCATCATTAGCCGGAAGTAACAAGCGCATGATGGTATGAAGGTCTCCAAAATTATTTTGGAATGGAGTCCTGATAGGATAATTCGCTTTTTGGTACGAAGTTCAGCAAGAGCCTTTCGAATATCGCTATTTGGATGGCCTTTGCTGAACTTCGTACCAAAAGGCGAATTATCCCATCAGGACTCCGTTCCAAAACAATTTTGGAGAGCTTCATACCATCATGCGCCTGTTACTTCCGGCCAATTATGAAACCATGGATTTCTTCAATACTTTGACATAAGAGAACGTGCAAATATAGAATGGTAGATGAGATCAGAAAAAATATGGATCAACTTAATTATGCACATCCATAATGGGGGCATTCTTGATAAATCTCTTATAAATCTCGAGAGAGTTTGTCGGGTAGGGGCGGGAGGGGATAGGAGACCGACATCGTTTTTTTTCTAGGGTTTGGGTGTCCTCGAGAGTTGGTCGAGCGAGAGGGGGGGGGGTGCTCCCGTGGTCTAAAATCGGTCTATGCACGATAGGAACATTTTACCTTAGTAACTTAGAAAAAAAATGTTATCGGGGAGGGGGTATATCGATCCCCCCCCCTCATGTTGAAGTTATCGGGGAGGGGGTATATCGACAGCGATGACACACATACATGGGAAAAAAATTATCGGGGAGGGGTATATCGACCCCCCCCCCCCCCTCATGTCGAAGTTATCGGGGACAAAGAAAATTCTATGAACAAAAAAAAAATCATAAAAATTCTATGAACAAAATTACAATAGAAAAAATTACAACAAAAAAAATCATAAAAATTCTATGAACAAAATCATCATATATCATCATATCATCATCATCATCTACTACAAAAAAATTTGACATATTCTTTGCATATGAACATACAAACATTTGCATATTCTACAATAATATCACCCAAAAAAATCTATGACATAAAAAATTCTAACTTTTGCATATTCTTTGCATATGAACATACATACATCATCATCATCATATCATCATCATCATCTACTACAAATTAAAAAAACTACGAAAATAGGGGCCGTCGTCGGCGTCGGGGCGGCCGGCGGCGTTGGGGCGCGGGGGGGAAGGAGGAGAGGAGGGGGAACAGCGAGGTGCAGCTCACAGTGTACGTTGCAGGGGAGCAGCGGCGAGGTCGGGGCAGGGCTCGGCGACGGCGAGGTCGGGGCAGGGCGCAGCGAGGTCGGGGTAGGGCTCAGCGACTGCGAGGTCGGGGCAGGGTGCGGCGAGGCCGGGGCAGGGGCGACGGCGACGACGGAGACGGCGGACAGGGACGGGGCAGCCTGGCGGCGTCGATGACCTCGGCGTCGTCGGGCACAAACTGGCGATGAAATCTGAAAAAATGCTAAGTGTTTGCTTATATAGCAAAGCCTTAGGTCCCGGTTCGTGGCACAAAACTGGACCAATGCCCCCCTTTGGTCCCGGTTCATGCCACAAACCGGGACCAAAGGTCTCTTTTCAGCAGCCCAAAGGGAGGGAAGCAGAGGCCTTTGGTCCCGGTTAGTAGCACCAACCAGGACTAAAGGGAGGCATTGGTCCCGGTTGGTGCCACGAACCGGGACCAAAGGTAAGCATTGGTCCCGGTTCGTGGCACCAACCGAGACCAAAGGCCTGCGCCTGCCAATGCCGCGGTGCGGTGGGATGTTTAGTCCCACCTCGCTAGCTGAGGAGCGGCCGCACCTGTTTATAAGTGCTGCCCCGCCCTCTCTCTCGAACTCCTCTAAACTGCAGGCCTATGGGCCTAATCTGACACTGCTATTCCTGTGGGCCTGCTGGCCCTTCTGCGGGCCTGAATCCTGGCACAAGTAGCTGGGTTTCTAGTCGTATTCAGGCCGTGGTGGCCCAGTAGGTGGCATTTTTTTCTGTTTTTTTGTTTTCTTTTTGCTATATTTTTTTTTATTTTTTTTTCAGTTTTCCAGTGATTCTTTTTGCTGTTAGGTCAAAAAAATTATAGACTTTCTGTTAGTGCCATTAATTTTCAAATTTGAATAGTTTAAATTTGAATTCTTTTAAATTTTTGTGAATCACTAGTTTGTGAATAACTTTACTATAAAAATAGATTTTTGAGTGATTCTTTTTCCTGCTATTTAATATTATTGTGTTTTATCATTATATTAAATTTGGTATATTTCATTTTTTCTATAACTTTAGTATAAAATTTCAGTGTCATTTCATTTTTTTTGAACTTATTTGAACTCCAGAGTTTTTGTGTGTTCAAAATGCATGATTCAAAGCCACATCATCAATTTTCAACCCTTTCTGACTTCATCTGGTATTTTTCATGCATTTACTGATATGTCCATAGTCCAGTTCCCATATGTCCACAATGTAACCATAATATGTGTCCTTTCCCCTCTTGGTTGCTGCATCAAAGCGGACACCGCTGTTTTGGTTCATGCTCTTTTGATCTTGGGCGATCGTGTAAAATGTATTCCCATTTATCTCGTATCCTTTGTAAGTCAATACAGTCGAAGATGGTCCCCTGGACAACGAGTACAGCTCATCAGAAACAGTGTTGTCACCTCTGAGACGTGTTTCCAACCAACTGCCGAAAGTCCTGATGTGTTCACATGTAATCCAGTCTTCACAGTGCTCCGGGTGTTTGGAGCGCAGAATGTTCTTGTGTTCATCGACATACGGGGTCACCAAGGTAGAGTTCTGTAGAACTGTGTAGTGTGCTTGAGACCAAGAATGCCCGTCCCTACATATTATTGAGTCCCCTCCTAGCGTGCCTTTTCCAGTCAGTCTTCCCTCATACCGCGATTGAGGGAGACCAATCTTCTAAGGCCAGGAATGAAGTCAACACAAAATCCAATGACATCCTCTGTTTGATGGCCCATGGAGATGCTTCCTTCTGGCCTAGCGCGGTTACGGACATATTTCTTTAGGACTCCCATGAACCTCAAAAAGGGGAACATATTGTGTAGAAATACAGGGCCCAGAATGACAATCTCGTCGACTAGATGAACTAGGACGTGCGTCATGATATTGAAGAAGGATGGTGGGAACACCAGCTCGAACTGACAAGACATTGCGCCACATCACTCCTTAACCTTGGTAGGATTTCTGGATCGATCACCTTCTGAGAGATTGCATCGAGGAATGCACATAGCTTCACAATGGCTAATGGAACGTCTTCCTGTAGAAGCCCCCTCAATGCAACCGAAAGCAGTTGCGTCATAATCACGTGGCAGTCATGAGACTTTAGGTTCTGGAACTTTTTCTCTGCCATATTTATTATTCCCTTTATATTCGACGAGAAGCCAGACGGGACCTTCATACTGAGCAGGCATTCAAAGAAGATTTCCTTCTCTTCTTTGGTAAGAGCGTAGCTGGCAGGACCTTCATACTGTTTTGGAGGCATGCCGTCTTTTTCGTGCAAACGTTGCAGGTCCTCCCGTGCCTCCGGTGTATCTTTTGTCTTCCCATACACGCCCAAGAAGCCTAGCAGGTTCACGCAAAGGTTCTTCGTCACGTGCATCACGTCGATTGAAGAGCGGACCTCTAGGTCTTTCCAGTAGGGTAGGTCCCAAAATATAGGTTTCTTCTTCAACATGGGTGCGCGTCCCTCAGCGTCATTCGGACCAGATAGTCCGCCGGGACTCTTTCCAAAGATTACGTGTAAATCATTGACCATAGCAAGTACGTGATCACCGGTACGTATGGCGGGCTTCTTCCGGTGATCCGCCTCGCCTTTGAAATGCTTGCCTTTCTTTCGACATTGATGGTTGGTCGGAAGAAATCGACGATGCCCCAGGTACACATTCTTCCTGCATTTGTCCAGGTATATACTTTCGGTGTCAGCTAAACAGTGCGTGCATGCGTGGTATCCCTTGTTTGTCTGTCATGAAAGGTTACTGAGAGCAGGCCAATCATTGATGGTTACAAACACCAATGCATGCAGGTCAGATTCCTCCTGTCTGTGCTCATCCCGCACACATACACCGTTTCCAATCCACAACTGTAAAAGTTCTTCAACTAATGGCCTTAGGTACACATCAATGTCGTTGCCGGGTTGCTTAGGGCCTTGGATGAGTAATGTCATCATAATGAACTTCCGCTTCATGCACAACCAAGGACGAAGGTTATAGATACATAGAGTCACGGGCCAGGTGTTGTGATTGCTGCTCTGCTCCCCAAAAGGATTAATGCCATCTGCGCTTAAACCAAACCATACGTTCCTTGCGTCACCTGCAAACTCCTCCCAGTACTTTATCTCGATTTTTCTCCACTGCGACCCGTCAGCGGGTGCTCTCAACTTCCCGTCTTTCTTACGGTCCTCTCTATGCCATCGCATCAACTTGGCATGCTCTTTGTTTCTGAACAGACGTTTCAACCGTGGTATTATAGGAGCATACCACATCACCTTCGCAGGGTCCCTCTTCCTGGGGCGCTCGCTGTCAACATCACCAGGGTCATCTCGTCTGATCTTATACCGCAATGCACCGCATACCGGGCATGCGTTCAAATCCTCATACGCACCGCGGTACAGGATGCAGTCATTAGGGCATGCATGTATCTTCTGCACCTCCAATCCTAGAGGGCATACGACCTTCTTTGCTGCGTACGTACTGTCGGGCAATTCGTTATCCTTTGGAAGCTTCTTCTTCAGTATTTTTAGTAGCTTCTCAAATCCTTTGTCAGGCACAGCATTCTCTGCCTTCCACTGCAGCAATTCCAGTACGGTACCAAGCTTTGTGTTGCCATCTTCGCAATTGGCGTACAACCCTTTTTTGTTATCCTCTAACATGCGATCAAACTTCAGCTTCTCCTTTTCACTTTCGGACTGTCTCTTTGCATCAACAATGACCCGGCGGAGATCATCATCGGGCACATCGTCTGGTTCCTCTTGATCTTCAGCTTCCCCAGTGCAGCATCACCGTATTCAGGGAGCACATAGTTGTCATCATCCTCTTCTTCTTCGCTGTCTTCCATCATAACCCCTCTTTCTCCGTGCTTGGTCCAAACATTATAGTGTGGCATGAAACCCTTATAAAGCAGATGGGTGTGAAGGATTTTCCGGTCAGAGTAAGACTTCATATTTCCACATATAGGGCATGGACAACACATAAAACCATTCTGCTTGTTTGCCTCAACCGCTTCGAGAAAATTATGCACGCCCTTAATGTACTCGGAGGTGCGTCTGTCACCGTACATCCATTGCCGGTTCATCTGCGTGCATTATATATAATTAAGTGTGTCAAAAACCATTAAAGAACATCATGAATAGATAAGTGACCAAATTAGTAGAAGTTCATCATCACATTAAAACCAAAGTACATACATAGTTCTCATTGAACAACATATAGCTCTCCAGAGCATCTAATTAAACCATACATTGAAACTATGTAAAACATTTCAATGCAACAACAAATGCGATCATAATCACAACCAAGGTAACAATTGAACCAACGGCATAATGATACCAAGCCTCGGTATGAATGGCATATTTTCTAATCTTTCTAATCTTCAAGCGCATTGCATCCATCTTGATCTTATGACCATCGACGACATCCGCAACATGCAACTCCAATATCATCTTCTCCTCCTCAAATTTTTTTAATTTTTCCTTCAAGTAATTGTTTTCTTCTTCAACTAAATTTAACCTCTCGACAATAGGGTTGGTTGGAATTTCCGGTTCACATACCTCCTAGATAAAAAAATCTATGTCACGTTGGTCGGCATAATTGTCATAAACAATAAATGAACCAAATAGTTATAAAATATAATACATACCACATCCGAATCATAGACAGGACGAGGGCCGACGGGGGCGGATACCAAAACAATCGCACTATATAATAACAAACAATAATAAAAGTAAGAAAATTATACAAGTATCTATCTAAATCATACAAGTAAGAATTTTTCTCTTTTAGAAAGAAGATAAGAACAAGAGGCTCACCAATGTGGTGCCGGCGACAAGATCGATGCGGGGGATCGACGGCAGTGAAGACGGGGACGGGACGTGACGGACCGCTAAACCTAGACAAATCTTGAGGAAAATGGAGCTTGGAGGTCGAGCTTGGAGAGAAGAAAGCTTAAGTAGTGTAGCTCGGGCATTTCATCGAACACCTCATGTGCATAGGAGGTGAGCTAGAGCACCACAAAGCCCTCCCCTAGCCGGCCAGAAAAAACAGAGCAGTGAAGTGCTCTGCTTGCGGGCGAGGGGGTATATATAGGCACCTCATTGGTCTCGGTTGGTGGCTGGAACCGGGACTAAAGGACCTCCTTTGGTCCCAGTTTCAGCCATGAACCGGGACCAATGGATGTGGGCCAGGAGCGAGGCCCATTAGTCCCGGTTCGTGTCTGGAATCGGGACCAAAGGGTCCAGACGAACCGGGACCAATGCCCCACGAGGCCCGGCCGGCCCCCTGGGCGCACGAACCGGGACGTATGCCCCCATGGGTCCTGGTTCGTTACTGAACCGGGACTAATGGGCTGGCCAGGCCTGGACCAAAGCCCTGTTTTCTACTAGTGTATTTACCGCAATAATACCTACTCCTCATAAGTATCTTCCGTATGGAATACTAAACACTTCTCATACATAGACTAAGTCAATGAGGTGATGAGAAAGCGAGGCTTGTAGCAAAAGGGTTCACGCAGAGACCCGACATCGATTACGATGTAACATACCCACTTGGTATGAGTGGAATTCTGTTTCGATACTAAATATCATTGGCAATAAAAATAATAATATAATCCATGCAGTTGATGGATGAAGTGGCTACATACTCATATGAGTCACTTATTTCGGAAATCTCTATTGAAGTCCCTGAAGGGCTTATACTTCCAAATCCAAAAGCAAATCCTAACAAGTTTTGTGTAAAACTTCACAAGTCACTCTATGACTTGAAATAGTCGGAAATCATATGGTACTACCGACTAAATGAGTTCCTTCTTCAAAAGGATTACTCGAATAATGATGATTATTTACATGTTTAATAAAGGAATCCCAAATTTGATTTCCTTTCATCACCTAAGTGTATATTGATGATCTCATCATCAATGTCTATACAAGACCTAAACATACACAAAATCATCTAAAGACGGAAAATTTGGATTCAACCAGATTTAGCTTAAGACTACAACTTGAGCATTCTCTCAAGAATACATATCAGTCTACGTATATATCCAATACATATATGAGAAGTTCAATGTTGATATATCATACCAATAAAAGACATGTAATATGGTCATACTACCCCTGATAGGGTACAAATCCATTTATACCTAGGGGTGTTAATGAAGTGATATCAGGACCTGAAGTTCTATATCTCACTAATGTCAAAGCACTCATAGAATTGCAAACTACGTCAGGCCTGACACTATATTTGCTATTTTTGTTCAGAGTGCAACCCTCAACAAAAGGTATATGGCCGATATAAGAAATATTAGCTTATATCTCAAGCTCACAATAAAGCTTGGATATTTCCATCAGGAAATACAAGATATGACCATGATATGATATAATGATATTGGCTCTTTCTTTGATCCCAACAATGAGTGAATTTGCGGGAATAGCCTTCATATGGAAGTCATCTAAATGAGCTTTAATGGCTATTTCTAGTTATCATTCTGACATAATTGCTTTATCTAAAAGCATTGCAAAATATGCATGGCTTAGCAGAATGATTAATCACACTCAAAATCATGTGGTTGAGATTCATCAGAATCACATAACTTGATTTATCAAGAGCTACCACTTGTGTTACTCAAAAACTACAGGTTATATGAAGAGCAATATCATAAAGTACATTGCTCGAAAATTATTTATCCTCGTAAATTATAGAAAGTGAGGAAACAATATGCAAACAACATACTTTGAAAATCCTACAGATTATTCATAATGTCATGATCATATCAATGGAATTTGTATTACACATTCTCCAGGTTTGCAATGTTCAGGGGGAGTAATTTCCCAAATCTATAACCTATTAACAACCATAAGATTGCATATATTGTACTCTTTTTCCCTTCATGAGTTTTCCCTATTGGTTTCTCATAAAGGTTTTTAACGAGACAATATAAACACAAGTGCCCGTATATGTCATACATTTTCTCCTTATATTTTTTCCACTGGGTTTTAAAGGAGTTTTCAATGGCATATATAATCACACTCGTTTCCCTTATGAGTTTTCTCTCAAAGTTTCTCATAACGGTTTTTAATGAGGCAATATCTTCTCAAAGATCATATGTCATACTTTCTATTTTCCCTATCAGGGTTTTTAAATAAAGTAATCTAGACATATTTATTGTTCTCTAAACTCACTAATGAGTTTTATCCTTCTTCAAAGGTTTTTCTCATATGGGTTATCAAGAGACAATAATTATTATATGTTGCATCATTTTCTCCTTATTTTTTCCACTGGGTTGAAAGGAGTTTTAGCAACATATCAAATACAATTCTCCTCACATTTTTTCCCACAGGGTTTTTGGAGGAGTCTTTCTCAAAATGAAGACGATGAACATTCTCAAGGCAAACACATATTCGGAAGAGTCTTTATCAAGATGATGCGTATTAGACTAGCATAGATTAGGGGGAGTGTTAAGGATTAATTTAATCCTAATAATCAATGCTTAAGTCGGTTGTTAAGTCGGTTGTAGTTACCGACATTGTAATTCTAACTGCCTTGTAAAGTGGGTATAAATACCCGGTCTTCAATCAATGAGAAAAATTGTTCAGTCATTTGCTCTCCCTCTCTCGTTTTACTTTCACAGAGTTAACGAGAAACTAGACTCGACACATTGCCCGCACGCGGCCGCTGTGGAAACTAATTTCTCGAGTCGGCCATTGGCAAATCTATGGGTATGTCTACATATCATCAAAGTCACAAAAATCTTACGGGTCAAGCAAGATTTTTAATCCGCCTGGCCCCCGAGATGACGAGACTGGCACGGATGACGGATGGGTCGCCACGCTGTACGCCACAACAAAGAGAGGGATCGTGTGAGCGTGCGTTCAGACGAACGCCGGTCCTTAACTTCCAAGACAGATTCAACCTGTGCCAGTTTCATCCTTCTTTTCCCTGCCGGCGGCAGCGCACGGGAGGCCGGCCGGGGTAATCAGCGTCGTTACACAACGGCCAAATTAATCTGTTTGCTTTTCTCTCTGCTTGCGCACGCAGATATTTTATTTTTGACCATCAAGGAAACAACCCTTGCACGGATTTCGCATCCTACGGCTGGTACTTTTCCCGCTCGCCCATGCATGTTGTAATCGTGGAGTTTTTTTTTTCTTCTTTATTCCCTTTTCCGTGGCAGCGATGAGTAACTTAGGTTTGGCCGATTCAGAAAGAGGTGATGTTGGTGTTGGCGGCTGTTGGAGCAGGTCTCTCCTTGAGAATGTTCGATAGTCATGCATGATGCATGCCAATTCTTCGGAATATCTTCTGAATTAAACGATGTAAGGGGAGAATATTTTGACGAAGATAGGTAGATAAGAGCATTGGAAGCTTTCTTGGACGCTTTTAATTAGCTATATTGGTACTCCATCCATTTCTAAATGTTAGACCTTTTAAAGATTTTAATATGAACTACATTTTGCTGCCTATGTAGTCAACATTGAATCTCCCAAAGAAATGGTGGATCTAGAATTCAACCAATATGGGGGTAACATTACAAAGGATTGAAGTATTTGAGTATTTACACTGCACCAAAATTAACATATATGATGGATATATGCATGCACTAGTAAAAAAAACTTTTTGCAAAATGTTTGTGGGGGCCATGACCCCATGACCCCCACACTGGATCCACCCATGTCTAAAAGGCCTTGTATTTAGAAACGGAGGGAGTAGTAATACGACCCTAGATTTGCCTTGCCAGTTGACTTTTATGGGCTGACTTCCCTATGGCCATTTATTTTTGGCGAGGATAGCTTCCGGTGTATTCATCTACTGTAAGGTAGTACAAAGAATACCAAAAGTAAAACAAAAAATACATCTAGGTCCGTAGACAACCTAGCGATGACTACTACCACTAGTGCGAGCCAAAGACACGCAGCCATCTTCGCCCCTCATTCATAGGATACGGGCAAAACTTGTTGTAGTTGACAGTCGGGAAGTCATCGTGCTAAGGCCCCATTGGACCAGCGACCAGATAAACAACCACCGCCAATGAAGAGAAGCGTAGATCAGAAAGATCCAACCTGTAGAGAAACAAACATAGATGAACGAAGATATATAGGATCCACGTGGATCCACCGAATAGAAACGCCGACCGAATCCCGCGATATTCGCCGGAGACAAATCTTCAGACGCCCTCCGACAGTGCTAGAAACACCGCCGGGGCGGGGACTAGGTGGGCAGAACCTTATTCCATCTTTAGAGAGCCGCCGCCGCCTCGCCTCTCTAAGCAGAACACAAACCCTAACAAAACTCAAAATAGCAAGGTGTTGATTGCTTCCTTATACACCTTTCTTTCTTTAGTACACTTTTGTAGTTGATGCTTCCTTCTTATGAATCATGTTTCATTGTCCTCAACTGCAGGATGTTGACCGATGCGCCCTCTGTCCCTGCTCCTGCCAAACCTTGCTTCTCTTTTGGTGGCAAGAGAAGTCTCAAGGTGGAAGGTTAGGGCCGGGAAGCACTAGGTTCTCTGTTGGCTTACCGCTAACTATCAAAGGCATTTTCATATAGTTTTTTCCCGTCTCTAAGATGGCAATTCCATTTAAACATTGAAAGGTTTGGTGCTTTCTTAATTGATGTAAATGAAGCTAGCTCAAGAATATCTCAACTTGCATCATGCATTAGTACTCCGTAAAGTGTATATGTGTATTTGTGTTGAGAATTTATCTGGTATTTATTTACAACATGTCATACAAAAAAGTGTGTGTTAGATGGTGTGCTATTTATTTTGGTTGTCCAAAACAAACTTTGTGCTATATCATTCTTTTTGTTACTCATGGCCTCTTTGATTCAGCGAGTTTTTCATAGGATTTTTACAGGATTGAATCCTATAGGATTGTTTCCTAAGGAATCATTTCTACTACGTTCTGTAGGAAATCTAGAATCCACTCCAATCTCTTAGGTAAAATCATTTCTTTTCATGTGATTCAATCAAAGAAACTCAAATCCTATATGATTCGAATGGGCATGACATTTCATTCATGTGTTTTTCGTATTCCTTCGTATTTACAATCTCATGTTCTACAAATATGTCTTTTTTCTTCTTCTTTTGTACCTTGTATAGTTTTATTAGCATAAATTTATCATTGTTTCATACTAATGCCAGGGATATCACACCAGATGATTCTAAGCAGGGGCAAGTATAAGGTGACTATAAAGAAAGAAAAAGGAGAAGGTAATCTAGAAAAAAGAAGAAGCTAGGGAACACTGAGCTTATCACTGAATTTACAGATGAAGATGAAGAAGCAAGACTCTAGGATGTTATACTTAGTTAATGTTTGCATAAGCAACAAATCTTTCAAACAGACGTTGTGACTACAATTTTGACAACATTGGTGTTCATCTTGTTGGACATGAATACACCGATGTCTCGTAATTGGTACTATTATATTCAAGATGTTGTAGTAAATTACACATAATTTTTAAGTGGAAACGACATGAGTGCTTGGATTGCCAGGGTAAATCAATCAGCTAAAGTATGCATCTCGGCTAGCTGCATACACCTCGACAGTTAATCTTCTCACGTATGGTTGCGCATCAAGCAGGAGAGAGGTTGGCGATGACGCCACTGTACGTGATGATGGATGCATACGCGTGCGGCGGCGTGCGCAGGCGGAAGCACGCTAGTCTCTCTGCCTATTCGCGCACCTGGGAAGAAGACACGGTGGGGGGACCCGATCCTACACTGTTACTCCGGCACGACCTGGCTAGACTTCATCTAGGGCCGGTGCAAGCACGCCGATGCATACGAATTCATGCACAGGGTGTTCGTGTTGAGTGTTGGCTCCATCTAGGGCGCTACTACCGGAAGCAACCATGCAAGGACGACAATGGTCGTCGTGTCTGATTCTTTGCGGAAAAAACAAACCATGGTCTGCCCCTAGGAATGTTGCGTGATCGTTCGTCGTGAAGTCCTATGATGGCTCACTGCTCCACCCCGCGTAAGGATCTCGAGAGTTACCTAAGCAAGGGCATTAGATCGTTCTCGTCGACCAGAAATCTCGGGTCACAACAACCGCAAAACGACGTGCACATCTTTGCGGTCTCCGCAACTTCAAAACTCTACGTCGGGCCCAATCAGTTCAGCTCACATGATGCGGCGGCATTAGGGCATGACACCTCGAGGCTAGGGGTTCAAATAGCAGGAGGAGAAGTCAGCAGTGGACAGAGATTGGGCGGCTGGGGAGGAAAAAGAGGTGGCGTCGGGAGGAGATCGGGCACGCCACCTCCGCTCGTCACTACGTGAAGGAAAACGAACAGAAGGTATAATACTTAAGAGGGAGAACGAAATACGGATAGCTTTGCCCCTAATTTTTCATAAAAGGTACGTGGGGGCTGGAAAACCGTTGTGTCCCATTAGATTGAAAATGAGCGGACGGGGCGTACAGATCAGAGCATATTGGGGAGTAGCCAGGCCCCATCAAATATGTATGCCCCTGTTGGGTGCCCGTTTGATGTCCGAACACCCCCGAACGTACGCGGGAGAAATCAGCTTCGACCTTGAAGACAACCTTAATCATTTGTTTGATTCATTTATATGCATTGTAGCCCGCAGCTGATGATGAAGAAAGTTTACGTAATTCTGATGTTGAGCTCCTGGAGAATCCACCTGACAGAATCGAAGACAAACGTCCTACCCCAATCTCCATCATGCTCATGGATGAACGTGATTAGTTGTCAGGCTCTGCAATTATATCATGACGATCGATGATGCTGAGTGTTTGGAGTAAGCATCATTTATATAAATATGTAATCTGCCAGTATACATTATTATGATTCTTACCATCCATTTCTCAGGAAGGAATGGGTGCGAAGGTTGAGACCCTATCCAATGGGATTAAGTCTCAAAAAACTTCAGGGTATACTTAACATGGAGCGGTATATGAAAAATGATTGTGTCAACATCACCGTGCATATGCTATCATGTGATGAGGGATTATTGATCATAGACGCTCCTGTACACTTCATGGATCTAAAATTTTGTGGAAATTATCATAATTCTTCGCTCAGTATTATTAGTGCTAACATGTTTCTAAATAGTTTTTCTTACTCAGTCCATGATGTTAGATTCAACGCGATATCAGAAGTTCTACGGGAAGGCAACTATTCAGATGTTGGCAATACAGTTTGATATCGTGCCATGGATAGACAACAACATCTCATTGTGCAACATGGTAAGTAAGGTCTTTTGTCAATTGTTGTCATGGTTTATTGTTTTTTCTTATAGATACCAGATATAGATTTATCTTCCGTATGCACTCATCGACCGATACATCTTGCATCTCATCGATCGATACATCTTGCATGTCATTGAGAAACAAGCACGCCATGTATATATATTGTGGACCCTATCCATACATCACAGTCACTAGAGCTTCAAACTCTGAGGCATTTAGTGAAATTACAAGGATTTGCGAGGGAATTCAAAGACGCACTCGAAATAAAGCAACTCGGTTGGATTTCTGATATATCTAGATGGCAACGTTTATTTCCGCCTATACTTGCAATGAGCTTAGAGGGGTAATAAATTTATATATTTCATTATCATAACATTCAAAATACAATAATTTCTTTTTGTCATCACAATAATCAATATAATATTAATTTAGAAACTTCCACGGATGTGTCTAGCTGTTTTCTTTTCTTTATGCTCTGGTGGAATGATAAAGAATTGGTTCTTCCAGTTTACACGATGAGTATTCTCCGTTACAGAGTTTAAGACCTTTGGCGTGAAATATTCGTGCTAACTACTTATATTGCTTTTACAGGATGGGTATGAGTTGAGAAAGAAGATTTTCTTATACTTGCTCAAATATCGTTGAATGAAACTAAAGAAAACATTCCTGACATTGTACGAGAATTTTTTAAGTGCATCAAGTAGATCTTAATTTGTAATGGATTTTTAGTTGGATCATCACTCTATATGTGTGCATCATGAGTTTGCCCCTTTTTATGTTAATTTACATTGCAAATTAAGTGGACTTTATTTATTATTTGATTGGGCCTGTGCTATCTTGTCTCTACATGTGAAATTAACATGCTTTATGTTTATATAATTTTAGTAAAATATTTCAAAAGTCTGTGGCAACGCATGGGCATTTATTAGTAGCTACGTGGGAACTGTATCAGCCTAAACCAAACATCAAGCGAGGGCAAGCCCGACCACCGCTTGGGAAACAACCTGCCCCGGCGTCGCTCGTAGTTGAGGCTCAGGGGAACCCTAGTCCCGCCGGCCGCCGGCCCTCCCCTCCAACACCTCTCCCTCACCGCCGCCGAGTGTCTCTGTTGGGTGAAGCACCGACAGTGACGGCGGCGATGGGGCCTTCCATGGGCGTGGCTCCTCTCCCTCGCTGGCGGTGGCGCGACTCTGATCTGCCGGCGGCGGTGCTGCTCGGTGACGGGTGTGGTGGGGTGCTCCACCTGGTGGTGTGCCCCGGCTTACATTGATGGCTTGGGCTGGTGATCCCTCTGATTTGATCTGAGTGGGTTGGTGGAGTTTGGCCCAAAGCTGCGGTCGACCGTGTGTCTCGTCGGTTGATGTAGCCTGGGCTCTGGTCGGCAGGCTTCAGGCCATGGATGTTGGCAAGCAGGCGGCGGTGGGCTGCATCAGGGTGGCGTGGGGGTCTGCTGCGGTGAAAATAATGGTGGTTGTCCTCATGCTCTCTTCGCATCATGGCAACGTCCTACATGATCGGTCCTCCTCGATTTGGTCATCGACGGGTTCTAGAACTGTTGTCGGAGATCTTGCCCAAGATATCTGGATCGGATAGAATTCGGTCGTGCATGTCATATCAGCCTCGAGGTTCCATGACGGCGTGATACGAAGCTCTATTGTTTGTTGACACCATGGGACATGTCGGTTTCTCGATTTCTATGGTGTAAACAACTGTGGAGAAGGTCATGGTGGCTGAGATCAGATGATCAGTTAGACGGACGGAGCCTTTGAGGCAATGGAGTCAGCCATGTGTTTGGTAACTCTCAAGAGTAGCAGTGTCAAGTGGAGGCGGCAGCACCGGAGAAACTCATTTTTGGAGGTGCTCCTCGGGTGTTGAGCCGTGACTTTTAAGGTGAAAATCTAAGGTATGGTCTTCATTGGTTGTGTCTTGCAATTAACTAGCTGAAAGAATTGTTTTGAGAGCTCGGACTTCTACAGGGTAAAAACCCACTAGCAGAAAACATGGCTTTGGTTGAGGCATGGGTAAGGGCATTAATCCCGGTTCACTAACGAACCGGGACCAAAGGGTGCATCAGTCCCGGTTCGTGAGGCCAGGGCGCCGGCCGGGCCTCGGGGTCCATTGGTCCCGGTTCGTCTGACCCCTTTAGTCCCGGTTCCAGACACGAACCGGGACCAATGGGCCTCGCTCCTAGCCCAGCACCTTTAGTCCCAGTTGGTGGCTGGAACCGGGACCAAATGTTGTCCTTTAGTCCCGGCTTTAGCCACCAACCGGGGCTAAAGATATCCCTATATATACCCCTGCCCCTGCCCGGAAACAGAGCCACTGCTCTGTTTTTTTGGCCGGCCGTGGGAGAGGTGTGTGTTGCTCTAGCTCACCTCCTATGCACACGAGCTGTTCGATGAAATGCCTGAGCCACACTTAAGCTTTCTCCTCTCGAAGCTCCTTGTCCAATCTCCATTTTCCTCAAGATTTTTCTAGGTTTGCCGGTCCGTCCTGTCCCGTCCCCATTCTCACCGCCGTCGATCGCCCGCGCCGATCTTGTCGCCGGCACCACCGTGGTGAGCCTCTTCTTCTTATCTTCTTTCTAAAAGAAAAATTTCTTACTTGTACGATTTAGATAGATACTTGTATAATTTTCTTAATTTTATTATTTTTTGTTATTATATAGTGCGATGGTTTTGGTATCCATCCCCATCGGCCCTCGTCCTGTCTATGATTCGGATGTGGTATATTATCTTTAACAACTATTTGTTTCATTTAGTGTTTATGACAATTATGCCGACCAACGTGACATAGATGTTTTTATCTACGAGGTATGTGAACCAGAAATTCCAACCGACCCTCTTGTCGAAAGGTTAAATTTAGTTGAAAAATAAAATGATTACTTGAAGAAAAAATTGAAAAGAATTGAGGAGGAGAAGATGGAATTGGAGTTGCATGTTGCGGATGTCGTCGATGATCACAAGATCAAGATGGATAAAATGCGCTTGAAGATTAGAAAGATTAAAAAATATGCCATTCATACTGAGGCTTGGTATCGTTATGCCGTTGGATCAATTGTTACCTTAGTTGCGATTATGATCGCATTTGTTGTTGCATTGAAATGGTGTACATAGTTTCAATGTATGTTTTAATTAGATGCTCTAGAGAGCTATATGTTGTTCAATGAAAACTATGTATGAACTTTATGTATTTATTTTTTCAGTAATAACATTTGATCACTATTGTACTTTTGTCTTAATGTGATGATGAACTTCTATTAATTTGGTCACTTCTCTATTCATGATGTTCTGTAATGATTTTTGACACACTTTATTATATATAATGCACACAGATGAACCGGCAATGGATGTACGGTGACAGACGCACCTCCGAATACATTAAGCGCCTGCATAATTTTCTCGAAGTGGCTGAGGCAAACAAGCAGAATGGTTTTATCTGTTGTCCATGCCCTATCTGTGGGAATACGAAGGCTTACTCTGACTCGAAAATCCTTCACATCCACCTGCTTGAGAAGGGTTTCATGCCACACTATAATGTTTGGACCAAGCACGGAGAAAGAGGGGTTATGATGGAAGACAATAAAGAAGAAGAGGATGATGACAACTATCCACCCCCTGAATACGGTGATGCTGCAATGGGGGAAGCTGAAGATCAAGAGGAACCAGACGATGTGCCCGAATAATGATCTTCGCTAGGTCATTGTTGATGCACAGAGAGAATGCGAAAGTGAAAGGGAGAAGTTGAAGTTCGATCGCATGTTAGAGGATCACAAAAAAGGGTTGTACCCAAATTGCGAAGATGGCAACACAAAGATCGGTACCGTACTGGAATTGCTACAATGGAAGGCAGAGAATGGTGTAACTGACAAGGGATTTGGGAAGTTACTGAAAATATTGAAGACGAAGCTTCCAAAGGATAACGAATTGCCCGATAGTACGTACGAAGCAAAGAAGGTTGTCTGCCCTTTAGGATTAGAGGTACAGAAGATACATGCATGTCCTAATGACTGCATCCTCTACCGCGGTGAGTACGAGGAATTGAACGCATGCTCGGTATGCGGTGCATTGGGGTATAAGATTAGACGAGATGACCCTGGTGATGTTGAGGGCGAGCGCCCCAGGAAGAGGGTTCCTGCCAAGGTGATGTGGTATGCTCCTATAATACCATGGTTGAAACGTCTGTTCAGAAACAAAGAGCATGCCAAGTTGATGCGATGGCCCAAAGAGGACCGTAAGAAAGACGGGAAGTTGACAGCACCCGCTGACGGGTCGCAGTGAAGAAAAATCAAGAGAACGTGGGGGGACTTTGCAGGTGACGCAAAGAACGTATGGTTTGGTTTAAGCGCGGATGGCATTAATCCTTTTGGGGAGCAGAGCAGCAATCATAGCACCTGGCCCATGACTCTATGTATCTATAACCTTCCTCCTTGGTTGTGCATGAAGCGGAAGTTCATTATGATGCCAGTGCTCATCCAAGGCCCTAAGCAACCCGGCAACGACATTGATGTGTACCTAAGGCCATTAGTTGAAAAACTTTTACAGTTGTGGAATGGAAAAGGTGTACGTGTGTGGGATGAGCACGACCAGGAGGAATTTCACCTACATGCGTTGCTGTTTGTAACCATCAATGATTGGCCTGCTCTCAGTAACCTTTCAGGACAGACAAACAAGGGATATCATGCATGCACATGACAACGAAAGTATATATTTGGAAAAATGCTGGAAGAATGTATACCTAGGACATCGTCGATTTCTTCCGACCAACCATCAATGTCGAAAGAAAGGCAAGCATTTCAAAGCTGAGGCAGATCACCGGAAGAAGCCCGCCGTCCGTACTGGTGATCACATACTTGCTATGGTCAATGATTTACAAGTAATCTTTGAAAAGGGTCCCGGCGGACTATCTGTTCCGAACGACGCCGAGGGACGCGCACCCATGTGGAAGAAGAAATCTATATTTTGGGACCTACCCTATTGGAAAGACCTAGAGGTCCGCTCTGCAATCGACGTGATGCACGTGACAAAGAATCTTTGCGTGAACCTGCTAGGCTTCTTGGGCGTGTATGGGAAGACAAAAGATACACCGGAGGCATGGGAGGACCAGCAACGTGTGCACGAAAAAGACGGCATGCCTCCAAAGCAGTATGAAGGTCCTGCCAGCTACGCTCTTACCAAAAAAGAGAAGGAAATCTTTTTTGAATGCCTGCTCAGTATGAAGGTCCCGTCTGGCTTCTCGTCGAATATAAAGGGAATAATAAATATGGCAGAGAAAAAGTTCCAGAACCTAAACTCTCATGACTACCACGTGATTATGACACAACTGCTTCCGGTAGCATTGAGGGGGCTTCTACTGGAAAACGTTCGATTAGCCATTGTGAAGCTATGTGCATTCCTCAATGCAATCTCTCAGAAGGTAATCGATCCAGAAATCCTACCAAGATTAAGGAGTGATTTGGTGCAATGTCTTGCCAGTTTTGAGATATTGTTCCCACCATCCTTCTTCAATATCATGACGCACGTCCTAGTTCATCTAGTCGATGAGATTGCCATTCTGGGCTCGGTATTTCTACACAATATGTTCCCCTTTGAGAGGTTTATGGGAGTCTTAAAGAAATATATTCATAGCCGTGCTAGGCCAGAAGGAAGCATCTCCACGGGCCATCAAATAGAGGAGGTCATTGGGTTTTGTGTTGACTTCATTCCTGACCTTAAGAAGATTGGTCTCCCTCAATCGCGGTATGAGGGGAGACTGACTGGAAAAGGCATGCTAGGAGCGGACTCAATAATATGTAGTGACGGGCATTCTTGGTCTCAAGCACACTACACAGTTCTACAGAATTCTACCTTGGTGACCCCGTATGTCAATGAACACAAGAATATTCTGAGCTCCAAACACCGGGAGCAGTGTGACGACTTGATTACATGTGGACACATCAGGACTTTTGGCAGTTGGTTGCAAACACATCTCATGGTTGACAACACTGTTGCAGATGAGCTGTACTCGTTGGCCAGGGGACCATCTTCGACTGTATTGACTTACAAAGGGTACGAGATAAATGGGAATACATTTTACACGATCGCCCAAGATCAAAAGAGCACCAACCAAAACAGTGGTGTCCGCTTTGATGCAGCAACCAACAGGGGAAATGACACATGTTATGGTTACATAGTGGACATATGGGAACTTGACTATGGACATAATTTTAAGGTCCCTTTGTTTCGGTGCAAATGGGTCAATCTGTCAGGAGGCGGGGTACAGGTAGACCCGCAGTACGGAATGACAACAGTGGATCTCAACAATCTTGGGTACACAGATAAACCATTCATCCTAGCCAATGATGTGGCGTAGGTTTTCTATGTGAAGGACATGTCTACCAAATCGAGAAAAGGAAAAGATAAGGAAGCGAATACATCATACGATGAGCCAAAGCGCCCCATAGTTCATTCAGGGAAAAGAGATATCGTGGGATTGGAGGGCAAGACAGACATGTCTGAAGATTATGAACATTTTCATGAAATTCCTCCCTTCAAAGTCAAGGCTCACCCAAGCACCCTGTTAAACGATGAAGATTATCCATGGTTACGGCGCAATCAGCAAGGGACACACGCGTAAAAAAAGTGAAGACTTTCTCTCTACAACTATTCTGATGATGCCTTTCATCTAGAATATCACTGCAGTTACATGTCAAGAAATGAAATGCCTTTTGTAACAGATGAGTTTTCGTCCGAAACATTGATACTTCGAAAGAGATTGTCCATTTTGTACACGAAGTGCATCCAGTTTTAGCCGTAACCCTCTTAACTTTTTAGCACATGCTATGTGGGTGAAATGATGATACCATGCCAACTTTCAACCTTTTCAGAGTTCATTTGTAGTGTTTTTCAATTTCAGGTTCATTTAGCTCAAAAAAATCAGTAAATGCATGAAAAATACCAAATGAAGTCAGAAAGGGTTGAAAATTTATGATGTGGCTTTGAATGGTGCATTATGAACACACAAAATGTCTGGAGTTCGAATAAGTTCAAAAAAATGAAATCCCTTTGTAACAGATGAGTTTTTGTCCGAAACCCTGATACTTCGAAATAGATTGTCCATTTTGTACACGAAGTGCATCCAGTTTTTGCCGTAACCCTCTCAACTTTTTAGCACATGCTATGTGGGTGAAATGATGATACCATGCCAACTTTTAACCTTTTCAGAGTTCATTTGTAGTGATTTTCAATTTCAGGGTCCTTTAGCTCAAAAAAATCAGTAAATGCATAAAAATACCAAATGAAGTCAGAAAGGGTTGAAAATTTATGATGTGGCTTTGAATGCTGCATTTTGAAAACACAAAAAGTCTGGAGTTCAAATAAGTTCAAAAAAATGAAATCTCTTTGTAACAGATGAGCTTTCGTCGGAAACCCTGATACTTCGAAAAAGATTGTCCATTTTGTACACGAAGTGCATCCAGTTTTTGCCGTAACCCTCTCAACTTTTTAACACATGCTATGTGGGTGAAATAATGATACCATGCCAACTTTCAACCCTTTCAGAGTTCATTTGTAGTGCTTTTTGATTAACAAAATCTTTTTTTTGATTAAAACACCCATTTAACAAAACCTAAAAATTACCAAATTGAATATAATGATAAAACATACTAATATTAAACAGCAGGAAAAAGAATCACTCAAAAACCTATTTTTAAAGTAAAGTTATTCACAAACTAGTGATTCACACAAATTTCAAAGAATTCAAATTTGAAAACAAATGGCACTAACAGAAAGTTTATAATTTTTGTGACCTAAAGCAAAAAGAATCACTCAAAAACTCTAAGTATTTAGCTGTAAGTAGAAACAAAAGAAAATAAATAAAGCAAAAAACAGAACAAAAATACTGGAAAAAAATTTAAAAAATGCCACCTACTGGGCCACCACGGCTAGAAACCCAACCGCTAGTTGGGCCAGGACGCAGGCCCGCAGCAGGCCCAGTAGGGCTTAGGCAGAGTGAGTGAGTTTAGGCCCGTAGGCCTGCATTAGAGAGGAGCTCGAGAGGGCAGCGGCAGCGGCGCTTATAAACCACTCCGAGCCCCTCTCAACTAGCGAGGTGGTTCTAAATTTTTGGCCGCGGCAGCACCACCCTTTTGTCCCGGTTGGTAGCACCAACCAGGACCAATGCCTACCTTTCATCACGGTTGGTGGCACCAACCGGGACTAAAGATCTCTGCTTCCCGCCCTTTGGGCTGCTAAAAGAACCTTTAGTCCCGGTTGGTCCCGGTTGGTAGCACCAACCAGGACCAATGCTTTGTGTATATAAACAACACTTAGGAATTTTTCACTTCTCATCTAGCAGTTGCCCCTGACGACGCCGAGCACATCGATGCCGCTAGGCTGCCCGAGCTCGCCGTCGACGCATTTGCCCTGCCCTGCCCCGACGCACCGCCCCGTGCCGTCGACGCCCTCGCCCTGCCATGCCCCGAGCTCGCCGTCGACGCGCCGCCCCGCGCCCCTGCCCTGCCCCGAGCTCGCCAATCGCCGAAGCCGTCCGCCCCCGCCCCCTGCCTGCCCCGACGCGCCGCCCCGTGCCCCTGCCTCGACGCCGCCCCGTGCCCCTGCCCCGACGCAGCCCCGCGCCCCCGGCCTGCCCCAACGACGCCGCCCCTCCTCCCCGTTCGGTCCGGCCGGCACCCCCTTTCCTCCCTGTCCTCCTCCCTGTCCTTTTTTTCATGATTTTTCATGATGATTATGATGATATGATGATATGTATGTGTATATGATGATATGTATGTGTATATGATGATATGTCCTGATTTTTCATAATTTTTTTTGTTCATATATATGATGATTTTTTTTGTTCATATATGATCATATGATGTTTTTTTTTTCATAGTTGATCATATGATTTTTTTTTTTGTTCATAGATGATCATATGATGTTTTTTGTTCATATGTATGCATGGATGGATGGATGTGTATATATAGAAAATGATCATATGATGTTTTTTTTGTTCATAGAATATTTTTTTATAGAATATTTTTTTTGTTCATAGAAATTAGTTAAAATTTACCAAGTTACTAAGTTAAAATGTTCATATATTCAAAATTAATTAAAAGAGCATTGTCGATCTACCCCCTCCCGCCCCTACCCGTAAAAGTTAAAATGTTCATATATTCAAAATGAGTTAAAAGTTACTTACTCCCGGTCCGCTTGCCCGACCAACTCTCGAGGCCACCCAAACCCTAGAAGAAAGAGCGACGTCGTTGTCGATCTACCCCCTCCCCGATAACTTCGACATGAGGGGGGACGTCGGACGACATGCATGAGAGAGAGGCGGTTCGCTCGCCCGACCAACTATCGAAGCCACCCAAACCCTAGAAGAAAGAGCATCGTTGTCGATCTACCCCCTTCCCGATAACTTCGACATGAGGGGGACGTCGGATGACATGCATGAGAGAGAGGTGGTCCGCTCGCCCGACCAACTATCGAGGCCACCCAAACCCTAGAAGGAAAAGCGTCGTTGTCGATCTATCATTGCCGGCATAGGTCAATGGGGTAGAATGTTGCATAGTTTGATCTTCTGCATAGCGATTATTTTTTGCAAAGTGTCCTCTCCTGAAAGTATAACCCCGATAACTTCGACATGAAGGGGGACGTCAGACATGCATGAGAGAGAGGCGGTCCGCAACTAATCCATTGCTCATATATGCATATGATTCCTTGTTGTGATTAGCTAGGTCTATGTTTGCCACTAATTAATCCTTCTCTCATGTTTGTATATTGCCATGTTGTAATATTTGCAGAAACTATGGAAAGAGACTTAGAACAAGAACAGTTGTTGGGGGATATAATCCTCGCCGGTGCTGATCCCTTGTCATTTCTCAACGACATCGATGGTCAGGAAGGAGAGGATGACGGCTCCGCTAATCCAACAATGGAGGAGGAAGGAGATCATGACGGCTCCGGTGACCGAATGGCGGAGGAAGGAGATCATGATGACGGCTCCGGTGACCGAACGGAGGAGGGAGCTGTTGCAAAGTCCGGCGAGGTATATATATTAATTAAACCTGTGTTGACTTAATGCATTAATTGTTTTGGTATGTACATAAATTAACGCTTCTTTCAGCCCTCCGGATCGAGCCAAACTTTCGTAAGGAGACGAGGCCCGAAGAAAAGGTTGCGCCAGGATGAAAGGTTCATGATCACAGAAGTGGCAAAAGATGGCCAACCGATTGCTCCCAAGAGGACCAAGGACGCATTTGTACATCAGTGCGGAGTTGTTGTTAGGGACAACGTCCCGATCAGCATCGTGCAATGGAATAAGAGTAAGGATGACCCTGAAGTATCTTATGTCCAGGATAGACAGAAAGATGATCTTTGGACCTCGCTGATGACAAATTTCAGCCTCCCGCCAGAGGAGGAGCCGAATAACCCAGTTATAGAGCCAAAGGTCAAGGCGTATGCTCTTAAGAAGATGGCAGAACTATACAGGAACTGGAAGAAAGAGTTGAACTCAAAGTTTGTCGACAAAGGAAAGACTCCAGAATTCATCGGTCGATATGAGAAGATAAGAGATCACTGGCCTGCATTTGTGGCCTACAAGGAATCAGAGAAGGGTAAGAAAAGGTCACTGACAAACTAGAAAAATGCTGCAAAGAAGCTGTATCACCATCACACGGGGTCAGGTGGCTACTACAAAGCCCGGCCGTTGTGGGACAAAGCTGAGCAAGACCTGCTTGCTAAAGGGGTCCAACCAGCGACATTGCACTGGCCAGATCGTTCAAGGACTTGGTTCTTCGGAGTTGGGGGGAACTTTGGACCCAGAAACAGGGGAGTGTCGTTGGACAGACGAGCAACTTGCAATACCCATCAAGAAGCTTCAGGCAGAAATCAAGGCAGCGCAGGAAGGGACGTTCATTCTCGACAGAGAGAAGGACGAGCTGACAGAGGCCCTCGGGAATCCTGAGCACCCTGGACGAACACGAGGCACACCAGGCTCCGTTCCGTGGGTGCATGGGTTTCCCGACAACGGTGGTTACAGAAGCCGAGAGAGAAAGAGCAAAGCGGAAGCAAGCTCAATGCAGAAGCTCAATGAAAGAATAGCAAAGCTAGAGGAACTTGAGAGCCAGCGAGCTACCGGCCAACCATCTCAGCGGCACGAAGATCCTTACTTCGACGCTGCCCGAGAAGCTAACCCACCATCATAGCGGAGAAGTAGCGTGGCTTCCACGGAGCTCGTTCAGCCTGATTTCACGGCTCCTCGCTACCCCGTGTATAGTATCACGGAGGCTGAACATTGCGAGCTAATGACGAAATGCCAGAACCTGACCTTGAAGGCGGCGGTCGGCTCTGTTGTACCTCCTCAAGCTGAGGGAATTTTTCATTGCCGTCCGATTCCACATGGCTATGCTGTTGTGACGGTGGTTGAAATAATAGAGGGATTTCAGGAGTTGGAGCTTGACTACACTACAGGTGGAGGGGAGATTCATCTGGTAAATGCTTTAAGGAGTAGCTGTCTATGGAGAAAGGAGTACATCAAGCTTCCAAACTGGACGCCTCCTCCTCCTCCTCCTTCGGTGAGTCAGGGCACTCTGCCTCCTCCTCCTCCTCCTCCTCCGACGAGTAATCAGGGCACTCCGCCTCCTCCGGCGCATGAGGGCAGTCCGCCTCCTCCGGCACGTCGGAGCACTCCGCCTCCTCCTCTGCCTCCTCCGGCACATCGGAGCACTCCGCCTCCTCCTCCGCCTCCTCCGGCGTGTCAGCGGACTCCGCCGCATCAGCAACGGCAGAAGAGAGACGGCGCCGCTCCGGCGGCTAGCAGTACAAGAGGACCCGGCGGGAAGAGATTCAAATACGGTCCAAGCCTCAAGCCTCTGGAAAAGTAACCATATGAGAGGACCGACGAGGAAAACGCAGAAATCAGTGCTGCCGAAGTGGAGAACCATTTTGCATGGAAACCTCCACCTCCGAAGGAAACAATAGATCAGGTGAAAGTGAAGTGCACTCTGCGTGCCCTTAAGCGACCACCACCGTCTCCGCCGCAATCCAACTATGAGCGCATTATTGAAAGGACATATAAGGAAGCGGAGCGGTCGGGAAGTACTTGCAATGCTGCAAGAGAAGCAAAACGAAGAAGTGGGAAAACAATTCCCCAGCTCGGCGAACAGGCGAAGCAATCGTGCCCCCCGCTCAAGGTGTCTAGCGATATCGTCGCTAATCATCCGGGGCTACTGCCCGGTACCAAACTTGGTGATTACCTGGGCGATGATATACAGTTCGAAACGTTAGAGACAGTAGAGATCTTCAGATACGAGCACGGGAAGCCTCTCGTCAAATCTGATCATCCTCCTCTAACAACGATGATGCGAAGATTGCATGAATTGTACATGGGTACCTGCAGGAAGAGTGGGGCCGACAATATATTGCTGAGAATTAAAGAGGAGTACAACCTCATTGGAGTTGAGGTGTTGCCTGTTGAATTTGTGGAGTTATTTCAGTTATTCAATCAAGAGGCCCTCGACAAACAACTCATGACTTGCTACTGTCTGTAAGTATTACTTCTGTAATTAAGTCTCTAGCTCAGCTCGTTCATTGCATGTATATATAATTATCCTCAATATATTATGCAGATTGAAGATCGTCGAATGCAAGGAAAGACAAATCTATGACATTGGGTTCATTAGCCCAAATACCGTAAATGAATGGTCGGTAAAAAAGAAAGTCGAAGAAACTGAGAAAAACTTGGTACAATTGTTCCTTCGACATCAAAACAAAGGGAAAATACTCTTTCCTCATAACTTCAAGTGAGTGTTACTGTCTTGTGCATATTCGGTTTCGCTTACTCGAGGTTAATTAATATAATTGATGAGTTATGCGTGCGCAGCTTCCACTTTATTCTGCTAGAAATTAAGCTTGACGGGGGAGTAGTAACTGTCTTAGACTCGAGTCGTAAAGATCCCCAGGAATATGCGGACATGACTGCAATGCTCCAGAAGTAAGTTCAATCATTATCGCACCATATCGGCAACTTTTGTTCATTTCCTGATATCAAGTAATCATTTTCTTTGCCTGGCAGGGTTTGGAAAAAGCTCACCGGAATGGTTCTGAGTCTACCGAATGAGCTGCGATTTACACACCCCAAAGTAAGAAGTACTAGCTAGTTCCGCGCATCTCTCATTGATTCTAGTTTCATCAATACCATTTATCATACTTGATTATCAGTTTGATTGAACTCTATTCTCGTAAAGTGCTTGTGGCAGGAAGGCGGAAATTATTTATGTGGATACTACGTTTGCGAGTTCATGCGCAGCTCGACCTCTGAGCGGGGCTACTCTGACAAACAATATGAAGTATGTAAACAATAATATTCACAATTTTATTTTATTACCATCAGTTGTGTTGAGTTTTATTCATATATATGTATTGACCCCCTTCTTTAAATTAGATGTTGTAGATGCGGGATGAACTCCTACCAAATAATCGCATACGACTAATTCAAGAGGAATTAGCGGGATTCTTTCTTGACCAGGTCATACATAAAGACGGAGAATACCATGTGGAAATTGAAGCTGACTTTCGGTAGATTATGTCAGAGATCGTAAGATATGTTATATTGTATATATGTAGTAGCATTGGATAGAAATACGAAGACTTGTTGTTCGACCAATCTCGGAGAAAGAGATGTCACTTCTCTCTGTATATGTTCATGACGATCTTGTGTAATTAATGATTCCTTTATCTGCTTAGTAGCGTCGATGTCTCTCTATATTAGTAGCTAGCGTTGACCAAGCACGGAGAAAGAGCACTTCTCTCTATATGTAGTAGTTATAGCTAACACAATATAAAACCCCTAATTAAACCATCCAAAACCCCTAATAAACCCCCCTTTCAAAAAAAAAAAACCGCAGAGCCTGGGAGCTGCTGACGCGTGGCTATCCTTTAGTCCCGGTTGGTGGTCCTCCTCCCTGGGCGCCCCAAAGCGGCCACGTGGCCTTCCTTTTGTCTCGGTTCGTAAGCAAATCGAGACTAAAGGTTTTTAGTCCCTCTGGAACCGGGACTAGTATCTTGTTTTCTACTAGTGACCTAAGATGTTGGATCTGGCAATGATGGTGCTTGTGCACTGTTTCCTTCATGGAGGCATTGCTTTCGGACAGCTTTTATGTTTTTGGCTGTTTGTATTTGGTGATGGTTTGTGTGGGGCTGCTGAGAGAAGTCGATCATTGTGGTTGGACCTTTGTTTTTCGTTGCGACATCTTGTAAATGCAAAGGCCGGGTGTAATTGATATCTGCGTGATACTAATATATTTTCCTTTTAAAAAAGTAGCTACGTGGCAGGGGAGGCGTTTGCTGGCACGTGGAACATGCGCGCCTCGACGTGCCGCTCCTACAGCGAAGCAGAGCACTCCACCTGTAAACAGAGGACATGCTGAGTGTAAAGAGGGGAAACAAAGTTAGACGCCGAATTGAAGGCCAGACCAGCCCGCCTGCTTGATCGGCCAGGTCAGAGCCCATCCAGTTGGGTGCGGTCACGTCGCCGTGGACCCTGTCAAGCATCCGTAGCCGCCCCCCTCTCTCCCTTGCGCGGTGCCGGCGGGAGCGTCGGCGCTCAACCGGACCGGACCCGGTGACGATGTGGGAGCACGAGCTTGACTTGAACATCGCCTTTGTGGTCCGAGATGCATGCGTCGCCGGCAGACTAGCGGAGTAGGCTCCACCGCTCTTTTCTTTTCTAGTGGCTGGTGGTGACTTTATGGCGGACCTTGACCCCCATGGCGCCACGTTTTCTCTCAAAGCCAAAGCCAGCCTTCCTTTATTTTCCAATCGAGACTCACTTAGGCATTGTAAAAGTAAGTCGTGCCCAAGGTGTTTTCCTCGCGTTAGTGCAAAAAACAAGTACTCATCCGTCTATAAAATCAGTTGGTTCAGCACGGATCCACTCACTCGATTATAAAATCAGTTTTGCTAAGTCTCAGTCGACTGAGACTTTGTTATGTCTCAGTCGATAATATCTTCATTTGATTTTGCATGGAGATTCATGCAAAAAATTGTTTTTAGTTTTTATTTTTTCTTTTTACATGCTACATCACTTGACTGAGACTTCGTTAACTCTCAGTCGACTGAGACTTAGACACACCCTTATAAAGTAGAGTACTCCTACGTGGATCAACTAATTAAGCACGTGATTGATGGCGTTCGTTCGTGAAAAGTGTATTATGCGTCTAGTCTAACCAAACCACTGGAGAGTATATACTTTGCTACTAGTATGGCTGATTCGCAAAGGCATGCCCCTAGCTAGTCAAAGTCTAACCAACCAATGGAGAAGTAATGAAGAATCACACGCGAGATCCTTGCTGCTTGACTTTTTTGGGATGCGGATATAGAAACTATCCGAGGGACAGCAACCAAGACAGAGCGGCACAAAGCATGCACTTCATGTACTACTACGTGCCGGACATTTACATGCCGTGGGCGTAATGTATCAACGGGCCGGACCCATCAGACCGTCAAAGTCTCACCGGACTAATAATCGGCCGGGCGCGCGCGCGGAGACCGAAAGTGATGGTCGCGACGCCGTGCGCAGCAAGGAGAAGGCCGGAGATGGATGGCAGCCGGGGCATGCAGGCGTGCGTTCACACGGCCGCCGGTCTTGACCCTCCAGGCAGGCACATTCATGCATGGAGCCCGTACCGAGACCACGTCGTTTTCACCGCCGGAGGCGGCGCCCGCCTGGGTCAGACGCCGGAGGATTTTCTGTTTTTACAAAACTGCTAGAGTAGTTAGTAATCTGTTTGCATTCCTCTCTGCTCAGCTTAGAGCATCTACAGCCGCAGCTTACAAATCCAGGCCCTCAAACGCCCGTGGACAGACGCATCCGTGGGCACTGACAGGACACGCCTCATTTATTGACTTCCACATCCGAGTCCTTCATATCCAAAGTTCCAAAACTATACAACCCATGCAACGCTATATAAAACACATTCATATCCCAGTTCATTGGATCAACATTGCATCACCGGACAAAAGGAGCATAGTTTGTCAGCAAATCCATACTACAAACAACTTAAAACATAGTTAAAATATAACCAGATCAGGGAAGGGTGAAGGAAATCACAATTTCCGCTCTGGCCCCTTCCCCTTCCGGTCGTCGGCGTGGCTGAGCCCCTCCTTCGTGTAGGCATCGGCATGCGGAGGTGCGCCGTCGGCGTGGCTGAGCCCCTCCTTCGTGTAGGCGTCGGCATGCGGAGGTGCGCCGTCGTCATTGGAGCTGGAGGTGGAGGTGGACCGTCCGCCAGGTCGGAGTCGGAGCTGCACCTCATGCCCAACAGCCTACGGAGCAGGCGGTCCTGCTCCTTTGCATGGCGGACCGCCTTCACCTTCGCCGCCGCCTCCTTATTTGCGTCGCGCTCCGACAACTCGATGTTGAGTCGGAGCACATTGGCATTCTTGCAGCGGAGGTGCGCATCCATCTTCGCCGTCGTGAGAGAGCGGCGGAGGACTGACGCGAGGAGCACGGCCTCGGGATCGACCGGCGTGCTCGCACGCGAACGGCGCGCGGACATCGCCTCCCCCTCTCCCTCACCCGCTGCCGCTCTCGCTCGGCTGCACGTGCCTCGAACTATAATTAAAGAGAACGACTATTTGTAGAAAGTTTGTCCAATTGAGAAGCTGACCTCTTCGTAGCCGTTGGACTATTGGAGAGCAGGTCGCTCACAAAGATTAGTGGATCGAATGTTCGATGGTGATGATGCATGTCAAGTCACCATAAGGGCAGTGTACTTCTCTCAGGAACAATACCGTGAGAAGGATATTCTACCCAGAAGCAACAATTGTACAATCCAAACGAACTTAATTTGGATCCATGAGACGACCAGAATGTAATGGAGGAACACAGGAAAGAGCTGAACTTTTGAAGCTTTCTTTGTCATCATTTTTACGCTGGTTCGCTAGCTAGCTAGCTAGGTACCTTGGGTTCTTCGACGGTTGACGTTTCGTGCAGACTTTTTCATACATACTCTGGGTCAGTTTCAACGGTACGCTGCTGCTAGTGGCCAGCTGCTGACTCCATGAGAGCTATAGGGGTACGCGAAGCCACGGGTCAACGCCGGGACATGAATGGAAGGTGGAAACAGCTTTCTGATGGTTTTTGCGACTTGCATGCATGGCGACTTTCCAACGTTCGTTCCTTGCGTTCCGCATGCAGGTCAAGTTAGGCACCGGCACGGCATGGGGGCACCAATCGGTTGGTACACATCTGTGTTTGGGACTAGCTTGACGCTCGACTAGTTCTAAAGTCAACGGCGTTGACCTAGCGCAACCGAAACCGCAAACACGAAAGGCAGCAGGACATGCAGTTGCGGCCTGCATGCGGAACTAGATGGGATCGGATGCGGACGGTCCGGTCGCGTCGGCCATTGCCGGCAGCCTTGTGGATGGTGGAGTCGTGATAGGCTCCACTTCTCACGATCTGGTGGCCGGCCGGCGACTTGTCGCGGACCTTGACCCGCGCGAATTCATGTAGTACTGTACGTTCTTTTGCCAACTTCTGGGCGAGATACATGCATGTCAGTGCTAAACGAGTCATTAATTTGCTCGTGGTGGTCTCCCTGGGGCTCGCCACAGTGGGGGTATCATAGCCGGTATCATGCACTCGGGAATAGCAAGCAGGATGATGTGGCAGAGAATTAAAGAAGAGAGAGAGGGTTAGAATAACATAGGTAAATACCATAACATAATAAATGTTATACTATTTTGTGTCATGTATGGATATAAATAAGGTCATCTATGATACTACTTTATGATACTATGCACTATGAAGATAGTATCATACACTAGTATCATATGCATGATACTAGTATATGATACTCACCACTGTGAGTAGCCTGAGGATGCTCCTCACGTGAGTTGGAAAAGGTGGACGGTTCCTTTGTCAGAGCTAGATTTTCAGTTGGCTCACCCAATATTCACACGCACTAGGCCACTTGTACTAGATGACAAGACTGAGAGGCTGATTGGTTTGCTACCAATATTTGGCATTGCAATATTTAGCAAGCCAACATTTGGCAAAACCAAAAGTTGCCAACATTTGGCAACCTTTTGTGAGATTGACAACAGAAATTGGTATGTAACCAATCTCTAGCCAACATTTGGCAGTTGCCAACTTTTGGCAACAAACCAATTAGGCTCTGAGTATACGGTACTTCTCGGCTGGCCCCACCCCAACCAAGAATGTAATTGACCACTGTACTTGGCTATAGATGGCCGATTCGTAAAGTCCATAGATCGACGAGCATACGATGATTATTCCCGTTGTCGAATCTCCAACTCGTAGAAAAGAAGGAAGGTATCTCCAACGCAGACCCGCAAAAAGACACGATATAGCGTACGATGACTATTCCCGTTGTCGAATCTCCAACTCGTAGAAAAGAAGGAAGGTATCTCCAACGCCGACCCGCAAAAAGACACGATATTGCGGACACGGAAGCCATCTATCCAACCCTATACCGTAAATGTTTGCCTTAAAAAAATAGCAACTGTGATTTATAATTTATTTTAGTTTCAGTCAAATGCTACTCAACTTTGGCGGAAAGCAAGCTTCCGCCGCATGCTACTCATAAGTATTTGGCGGAAAGCTAGCTTCTGCCAAATGAAGGCACTAAGCTCCGCCTAATCTAGCAATGACCACCTAATCAAGCATAATTACCACCTTCTGCCAAATGCACAAACGTCTTCAACACTATCTTTTCCCAAATTTAACGCAATCAGCAGAGTTGAGGCGGTACGTGGTGCCTTTTGATTGGCCAAACTGAAGTCCGAACTCCCGCAAAACTCCTCACTTTTGGTTTCAGTTTGCCCCAAAAATATGGTTCAGACCGCTCGGCGTACCAATACAGGACCGTGTTGGATAGCAAACTGCATCTAGACAGCGCGGCCCGGACGCTTGCGGGAGGTTTGAGGGTTCGCCTTGGAGATGCCCTAACACGAGATCTGTGTCCTATATCGGGACGAAGAATTGTTTTCTTTTAACTCGGACGAAGACTTGGTTAGCTTCTCAGGGGCTGGAGACGCGGATAGGATTAACAAAGGGTCAACCGATCAAGACAGAATGTGGAAACTAATTTCTTGCATGGATGTTATATGGGATCATCAAATCACGGAAATCTTTTGCGGTTCCACCCGGCAACGGGATACTAAAAAACTGGCACGGGCAGCGTACGCCACAAGAAGAGGGCGATCGTGCCACCGTGTGTTCACATGCCACGCCGGCGTAGTAAAAGTCATGTACGTACCGTGGTGGTTTCCTAGCTCGCGTTAGCCCAAAACAAGGTAATCACTAATCAGTTGGTTCAGCATGGATCCACTCACTCGATTACGAAATCGAGTACGTGGATCAACTAATTAAGTACGTGATGGTAAAAAGTATGCGTCTAGTCTAGTCTAAGAAGCCCACTCGAGTACTTTGCTAATTCGCAAAAGTACGCAGAAACCAGAGTGCTGAAGAATCTCATGCGAGATCCTCACATCTTGACTGCTTCTTTGGGATGCGGAACGGTCAGGCAAAGATAGCGCGCGCGGTGGACAGGAACGGCAGAAAGCACGCCCGTTATAGCTGTGGAAATTGCGGATCCGAGCTTTGCATGACGAGGGCGTATGTATCAACGGGCCGAACCCATCAAGACGAAGGTGACGGTCACGCCGCCGTACGCTGAAAGGAGAAGGCCGGAGATGGATGGCAAAGGCATGATGGCGTGCGTTCACTCGGCCGCCGGTGTTGAACCTCCAGGCAGATTCATGTATCCAACACACATCGTTTTCACCGCCGCCGGCGCCCGCCTCGGTCAGTCGCCGGTGTAATTTTGTATTGACTGCGAATTAGTCAAGTCTTTTTGCTTTCCTCTCTGCTCACGCAGCTATTTTATGTGTGTGTACTCTATTCCCCGGATGGCTTCCAGTTAAATTATACAGAGCAACTTACTTACGCGACCGGATCATCTGATGTGTATATACCCCCTCCGTCCGAAAAATCTAGTCCCTTAAATGGATGTATCTAAATACATTTATTTAAGGAACAAGCTTGAGACAAGTTTTTTTAGACGGATGGAGTATATAACTAATGATGTGCACGTGTCCGGCCGTCCGGCGTCTGCTTCGCATATAACTAATGGAGTACTCATACTGACACCAGCAAGTGGACGTAATCATGTCGATCAGTACGGCTCTGCTCTAACAGCTAGGCAGATAGCCTGGCCATGACGCACGAGCACGAGATACACATGTTAATTAAGTCCCCGCCTGTCCTGCACCTTACCCGGCCGGGCGCCATATGTAAACTACATTTTTTTATGTATACTCCATTTCTGAGCACGAGAAGTTTGTGATTCTCATGACACGGCCCTCGCTTTTCACGTACATGCTGCTAGGAGAGCAACTAGTATAGGTTCCGTACAGTTTAATTATCACAATATGTGGAGATTACTTTATGCTCCATGCATGTCTTGCATAGCAATAGGCACAGTTCTTATACTAGCTAAACGTTTTACATTATGAAACGTAGGGAGTAGAGTACTAAATTCGGCAGGATTAATAAGGACGGCTAGTTGTGTAGTAGCAATACAGCAGAAAGTTTGCCAATTCAGAAGGTGACCTGTTTGCGGCCGTTGGACGATTGAAGAGCAGGTCTTTCGCAAGGATTAATTGATCGAATACTGTTGCCATGATGCATGCCGAGTCGCTTCATAACTCCACCCTTTTCTCCGTGACAATACCACGAGAATTCAGAATCGTACAATTCAATCAACCGATCGACAGAACGATGAGACAACCAGCAGAATGTAACGGGCGAAACAGGTAAAGAGCATTTGAAGATTGCATTGACTTTTCTTAACGTTGGTCCTTAACTTCCAGACAGATTCAACGAATATGCGTGGTCAGCTTTTCCCTGCCAGCAGCGGCGCGTGGGAGGCGCCTAGCATTGTGGATGCCGGCCAGTCAAGTTAATCAACGTCGTTATAAAAATTAATCAGTTTGTTTTGCTCTCTGCTTGCGCTCGCAGGTATATTTTTGACGATCAGTGAAAGGATGCTCACACGGGTTGGTAGAACTAGTGCACTTTTTAGATGCACTAGTCCATTTTTTTTAGCACGTGTAGCTTGGGTTTCCCATGCCACGGCTGGTACCTTTCGCCCTCCTGCATGCATGCACACGGGCTGGCATAATCGTGGAGTTTTTCTCTCTCTTTATTTCCTTTTCTGCGGCATCGATGAGTAATTTACGTTTGGCCGATCCAGAAAGAGGTGACGTGTTGGTGGCTGTTGGAGCAAGTCTTTCCTTGCGAAATGTTTGTTAGAATATATTGTACGTATATACGGTGAGTTATAAACCGTATATACATTAACTTGCGTGAGTTGTAATCAGGTAGTTAGGCCGGCGGCTGATCCTTATCTTGTGTATAGCTAACTTGAGGATCAAGCCATAACCTAACTACCGAATCTGTAAACCCTAGCATCTGGCTATATATAACACGCAATGCGTCCCTGCTAGGCATATGCTTCACGCCATCTTTCATGGTATTCAGAGTCTATCTCCTCTAAGCACATCTCCCGTAGCCATGGCGTCCTCAAGCTCCGCTGTCGCCGCGCCCGCCCTCATCCCCATCGCCGATCGACTCCACCGCTCCAACTTCCTGGTGTGGCGCGCGCAAGCCATGGCGGCCATCCGTGGTGCGCAGCTCGTCTCCTACCTCGATCCAGAGAGGGAGCAGCCGGCGCAGAAGCTCAGCGACAAGGACGGCAAACCCACGGACGTGCCCAACCCTGCGTACGACATCGACAAGGCTCGAGACTCTCAGGTGCTGAGCTTCATCTTCAACTCCATCTCAGCTCCTGTCATGGTCCAGGTTGCACACTGCGACACGGCGGCCGAAGCATGGGCCGCCATCACAGAGATCTTTATCTCCCAAACCCAAGCACACATCGTCAACACGAGAATCGCCCTTTCCACGATCAAGAAGGGCAACTCGACGATGGCTGAGTACATCGGGCGCATGAAGGCGCTCGGTGACGAGATGGCATCGGTGGGCAAGACGCTCATCGACGACGACATGGTGTCCTACATCCTTGCGGGACTCGACTACGACTACATGTCCTTTGTCTCCACGATCTATGCCCGAACTCAACAATTCAAGGTGAGCGAGCTTTACTCGCAGCTGATCAGCTTTGAAAGCAGATTGGCTATGTTCGAGGGCGGCGGACAGTCCTCCCACTCCTCTGCTAACGCCGTCTCTCGTGGCGGGCGTGGCGGATCCAACCGTGGCGGAGGCCGCGGTGGCAATGGCGGTCACAATGGAGGCGGCCGCAATGGCGGTGGTGGTCGTGGTCGCGGCGGCGGCCGCAGCAATGGAGGAGGTCGCAATGATCTCCCCGAGGTCTTCTGTCAAATCTGCACCAAGCCTAATCACACCGCAATGGAGTGCTATCACCGCTTTGACATCTCCTTCAACAAGGAGAAAAGCGCAGCAGCTGTCAACACCACACTAGTAGAAAACATGGCTTTGGTTGAGGCCTGGGTAAGGGCATTAATCCCGGTTCACTCACGAACCGGGACCAAAGGGGGCATCAGTCCCGGTTCGTGAGGCCAGGGTGTCGGCCGGGCCTCGGGGGCAATTGGTCCCGGTTCGGCCCACCCCTTTGGTCCCGGTTCCAGACACGAACCGGGACCAATGGGCCTCGCTCCTGGCCCACAACCTTTAGTCCCGGTTTGTGGCTAAAACTGGGACTAAAGGACCTATATATACCCTCGCCCCTGCCCGCGAGCAGAGCCACTGCTCTGTTTTTTTGGCCAGCCTTGGGAGAGTTTTGTGGTGCTCTGGCTCACCTCCTATGCACATGAGGTGTTCGATGAAATGCCCGACCCACACTTAAGCTTTCTCCTCTCGAAGCTCCTTGTCCAAGCTCCATTTTCCTCAAGATTTGTCTAGGTTTGGCGGACCGTCCTGTCCCGTCCCCGTCCTCACCGCCGTCGATCGCCCGCGCCGATCTCGTCGCCGGCACCACCGTGGTGAGCCTCTTGTTCTTATCTTCTTTCTAAAAGAAAAAAAAATTCTTACTTGTATGATTTAGATAGATACTTGTATAATTTTCTTACTTTTATTATTGTTTGTTATTATATAGTGCAATGGTTTTGGTATCCGCCTCCATCGGCCCTCGTCCTGTCTATGATTCGGATGTGGTATATATTATCTTTTATAACTATTTGTTTCATTTAGTGTTTATGACAATTATGCCGACCAACGTGACATAGATGTTTTTATCTAGGAGGTATGTGAACCGGAAATTCCAACCGACCCTATTGTCGAGAGGTTAAATTTAGTTGAAAAAGAAAACAATTACTTGAAGAAAAAATTGAAAAGAATTGAGGAGAAGAAGATGAGATTGGAGTTGCATGTTGCGGATGTCGTCGATGATCACAAGATCAAGATGGATGCAATGCGCTTGAAGATTAGAAAGATTAGAAAATATGCCATTCATACTGAGGCTTGGTATCATTATGCCGTTGGATCAATTGTTACCTTAGTTGCGATTATGATCGCATTTGTTGTTGCATTGAAATGTTTTACATAGTTTCAATGTATGGTTTAATTAGATGCTCTAGAGAGCTATATGTTGTTCAATGAGAACTATGTATGAACTTTATGTATTTATTTTTTCCGTAATAACATTTGATCACTACTGTACTTTGGTTTTAATGTGATGATGAACTTCTATTAATTTGATCACTTCTCTATTCATGATGTTCTGTAATGGTTTTTGACACACTTAATTATATATAATGCACATTAAGGGCGTGCATAATTTTCTCGAAGTGGCTGAGGCAAACAAGCAGAATGGTTTTATGTGTTGTCCATGCCCTAGATGTGAGAATACGAAGTCTTACTCTGACTCGAAACCCCTTCACATCCACCTGCTTGAGAAGGGTTTCATGCCACACTATAATGTTTGGACCAAGCACGGAGAAAGAGGGGTTACGATGGAAGACAACGAAGAAGAAGAGGATGATGACAACTATGTGCCCCCTGAATACGGTGATGCTGCAACGGGGGAAGCTAAAGATCAAGAGGAACCAGACGATGTGCCCGATGATGATCTTCGCCGGCTCATTGTTGATGCAAAGAGACAATGCCAAAGTGAAAAGGAGAAGTTGAAGTTCGATCGCATGTTAGAGGATCACACAAAAGGGTTGTACCCCAATTGCGAAGATGGCAACACAAAGCTCGGTACCACACTGGAATTGCTGCAATGGAACGCACACAATGGTGTATCTGACAACGGATTTGAGAAGCTACTGAAAATATTGAAGAAGAAGCTTCCAAAGGATAACGAATTGCCCGACAGTACGTACAGAGCAAAGAAGATTCTATGCCCTCTAGGATTGGAGGTGCAGAAGATACATGCATGCCCTAATGACTGCATCCTCTACCGCGGTGCGTACGCGGATTTGAACGCATGCCCGGTTTGCGGTGCATTGTGGTATAAGATCAGACGAGATGACCCTAGAGATGTTGACGGCGAGCGCCCCAGGAAGAGGGTTCCTGCCAAGGTGATGTGGTATGCTCCTATAATACCACGGTTGAAACGTCTGTTCAGAAACAAAGAGCATGCCAAGTTGATGCGATGGCACAAAGAGGACCGTAAGAAAGACGGAAAGTTGAGAGCACCCGCTGACGGGTCGCAGTGGAGAAAAATCGAGAGAACGTGGGGGGACTTTGCAGGTGACGCAAGGAACATATGGTTTGGTTTAAGCGCGGATGGCATTAATCCTTTTGGGGAGCAGAGCAGCAATCACAGCACCTGGCCCGTGACTCTATTTATCTATAACCTTCCTCCTTGGCTGTGCATGAAGCAGAAGTTCATTATGATGCCAGTGCTCATCCAAGGCCCTAAGCAACCCGGCAACGACATTGATGTGTACCTAAGGCCATTAGTTGAAGAACTTTTACAGCTGTGGAATGGAAAAGGTGTACGTGTGTGGGATGAGCACGACCAGGAGGAATTTGACCTACATGCGTTGCTGTTTGTAACCATCAATGATTGGCCTGCTCTCAGTAACCTTTCAGGACAGACAAACAAGGGATACCACGCATGCACGCACTGTTTAGATGACACCGAAAGTATATATTTGGACAAATGCAGGAAGAATGTGTACCTGGGACATCGTCGATTTCTTCCGACCAACCATCAATGTCGAAAGAAGCCTGCCGTCCGTACTGGTGATCACATACTTGCTATGGTCAATGATTTACAAGTAATCTTTGGAAAGGGTCCCGGCGGACTATCTGTTCCGAATGACGCTGAGAGACGCGCACCCATGTGGAAGAAAAAATCTATATTTTGGGACCTACCCTATTGGAAAGACCTAGAGGTCCGCTCAGCAATCGGCGTGATGCACGTGACGAAGAATCTTTGCGTGAACCTGCTAGGCTTCTTGGGCGTGTATGGGAAGACAAAAGATACACCGGAGGCACGGGAGGACCAGCAACGTGTACACGAAAAAGACGGCATGCCTCCAAAGCAGTATGAAGTTCCTGCCAGCCACGCTCTTACCAAAGAAGAGAAGGAAATCTTCTTTGAATGCCTGCTCAGTATGAAGGTCCCGTCTGGCTTCTCGTCGAATATAAAGGGAATAATAAATATGGCAGAGAAAAAGTTCCAGAACCTAAAGTCTCATGACTGCCACGTGATTATGACGCAACTTCTTCCGGTTGCATTGAGGGGGCTTCTACCGAAAAACGTTCGATTAGCCATTGTGAAGCTATGTGCATTCCTCAATGCAATCTCTCAGAAGGTGATCGATCCAGAAATCCTACCAAGGTTAAGGAGTGATTTGGTGCAATGTCTTGTCAGTTTCGAGATGGTGTTCCCACCATCCTTCTTCAATATCATGACACACGTCCTAGTTCATCTAGTCGACGAGATTGCCATTCTGGCCCTGTATTTCTACACAATATGTTCCCCTTTGACAGGTTCACAGGAGTCTTAAAGAAATATGTTCGTAACCGTGCTAGGCTAGAAGGAAGCATCTCCATGGGCCATCAAATAGAGGAGGTCATTGGGTTTTGTGTTGACATCATTCCTGACCTTAAGAAGATTGGTCTCCCTCATTCGCGGTATGAGGGGAGACTGACTGGAAAAGGCATGCTAGGAGCGGACTCAATAATATGTAGGGACGGGCATTCTTTGTCTCAAGCACACTACACAGTTCTACAGAATTCTACCTTGGTGACCCCGTATGTCAATGAACACAAGAATATTCTGTGCTCCAAACACCCAGAGCAGTGTGACGACTGGATTACATGTGAACACATAAGGACTTTCGGCAGTTGGTTGCAAACACGTCTCATGGGTGACAACACTGTTTCTGATGAGCTGTACTCGTTGGCTAGGGGACCATCTTCGACTGTATTGACTTACAAAGGGTACGAGATAAATGGGAATACATTTTACACGATCGCCCAAGATCAAAAGAGCACCAACCAAAACAGTGGTGTCCGCTTTGATGCAGCAACCAAGAGGGGAAAGGACACATATTATGGTTACATAGTGGACATATGGGAACTTGACTATGGACATGATTTTAAGGTCCCTTTGTTTCAGTGCAAATGGGTCAATCTGTCAGGAGGCGGGGTACAAGTAGACCCACAGTACGGAATGACAACAGTGGATCTGAACAATCTTGGGTACACAGACGAACCATTCGTCCTAGCCAATGATGTGGTGCGGGTTTTTTATGTGAAGGACATGTCTACCAAACCGAGAAAAAGAAAAGATAAGGAAGCGAATACATCATACGATGAGCCAAAGCGCCACATAGTTCTTTCAGGGAAAAGAGACATCGTGGTAGTGGAGGGCAAGACAGACATGTCTGAAGATTATGAAAAGTTTCATGAAATTCCTCCCTTCAAAGTCAAGCTGACCCAAGCACCCTGTTAAACGATGAAGATTATCCATGGTTATGGCGCAATAAGCAAAGGACACAAGCGAAGAAAAAGTGAAGACTTTCTCTCCACAACTATTATGATGATGCCTTTGATCTAGAATATCACTGCAGTTACATGTGAAGAAATGAAATCCCTTTTGTAACAGATGAGTTTTCGTCCGAAATCCTGATACTTCGAAAGAGATTGTCCATTTTGTACACGAAGTGCACCCAGTTTTTGCCGGAACCCTCTCTACTTTTTAGCACCTGCTGTGTGGGTGAAATGATGATATGAAGGAAATATGCCCTAGAGGCAATAATAAAGTTGTTATTTATATTTCCTTATATCATGATAAATGTTTATTATTCATGCTAGAATTGTATTAACCGGAAACTTAGTACATGTGTGAATACATAGACAAAACAGAGTATCCCTAGTATGCCTCTACTTGACTAGCTCATTCATTAAAGATGGTTAAAGTTTCCTGACCATAGACATGTGTTGTCATTTGATAAATGGGATCACATCATTAGAGAATGATGTGATGGACAAGACCCATCCGTTAGCTTAGCATAATGATCGTTAAGTTTTATTGCTATTGCTTTCTTCATGACTTATACATATTCCTCTGACTATGAGATTATGCAACTCCCGAATACCGGAGGAACACCTTGTGTGCTATCAAACATCACAACGTAACTGGGTGATTATAAAGATGCTCTACAGGTGTCTCCGAAGGTGTTTGTTGGGCTGGCATAGATCGAGATTAGGATTTGTCACTCCGAGTATCGGAGAGGTATCTCTGGGCCCTCTCGGTAATGCACATCACTATAAGCCTTGCAAGCAATGTGACTAATGAGTTAGTTACGGGATGATGCATTACGGAACGAGTAAAGAGACTTGCCGGTAACGAGATTGAACTAGGTATGAAGATACCGACGATCGAATCTCGGGCAAGTAACATACCGATGACAAAGGGAATGACGTATCTTGTCATTACGGTTTGACCGATAAAGATCTTCGTAGAATATGTAGGAACCAATATGAGCATCCAGGTTCCACTGATGGTTATTGACCGGAGATGTGTCTCGGTCATGTCTACATAGTTCTCGAACCCGTAGGGTCCGCACGCTTAACGTTCGATGACGATTTGTATTATGAGTTATGTGTTTTGGTGACCGAAGATTGTTCGGAGTCCCGGAAGAGATCACGGACATGACGAGGTGTCTCGAAATAGTCGAGAGGTAAAGATTGATATATTGGAAGGTGATATTCGGACACCGGAATAGTTCCGGATCGTTTCGGGTATTTTTTCGGAGTACCGGGAGGTTACCGGAACCCCCCGGGAGAGGTAATGGGCCTCATGGGCCATAGGGGAGAGAGAGGGGACAGCCCACAAGGGTGGCCACGCGCCCCCCCCCATGGGAGTCCGAATTGGACTAGGGAGGGGGTGGCGCCCCCCTTTCCCTCTCCTACTCCCTCTCCCTTTCCCCCTTTCCCACTCTGGAAAAGGAAGGGGGAATCCTACTAGGACTAGGAGTCCTAGTAGGTCTCCCCACACTTGGTGCGCCCCTAGGGGGCCGGCCTCCTCCCTCTCCTCCTTTATATACGGGGGCGGGGGGAGGGGGGGCACCTCCAAGGACACAACAAACATTGTTAGCCGTGTGCGGCGCCCCCCTCCACCGTTTACTCCTCCGGTCATATTGTCGTAGTGCTTAGGCAAAGCCCTGCGCAGATCACATCACCATCACCGTTACCACGCCGTCGTGCTGACGAAACTCTCCCTCGACCTTCTGCTGGATCAAGAGTTCGGGGGACGTCATCGAGCTGAACGTGTGCTGAACTCGGAGGTGCCGTACGTTCGGTGCTTGATCGGTTGGATCGCGAAGACGTTCGACTACATCAACCGCGTTAAGCTAACGCTTCCGCTTTCGGTCTACGAGGGTATGTGGACACACTCTCCCCTTCTCGTTGCTATGCATCTCCTAGATAGATCTTGCGTGAGCGTAGGAAATTTTTTGAAATTGCATGCTACGTTCCCCAACATGATACCATGCCAACTTTCAACCTTTTCAGACTTCATTTGTAGTGCTTTTCAATTTCAGGGTCATTTAGCTCAAAAAAATCAGTAAATGCATGAAAAATACCAAATGAAGTCAAAAAGGGTTGAAAATTTATGATGTGGCTTTGAATGGTGCATTTTGAACACACAAAAATTCTGGAGTTCAAATAAGTTCAAAAAAATGAAATCCCTTTGTAACAGATGAGTTTTCGTCTGAAACCCTGATACTTCGAAAGAGATTGTCCATTTTGTACATGAAGTGCATCCAGTTTTTGTCGTAACCCTCTCAACTTTGTAGAACATGCTATGTGGGTGAAATAATGATACCATGCCAGTTTTCAACCTTTTCAGTGTTCATTTGTAGTGCTTTTTAATTTCAGAATCAACTAAAACAGAACTATAATATTCTTCAATAGAAAAAAGAATCAACTAAAAAGATTTTATAAACTAAAAAGAATCAATAGCAAAAAGAATCAACTAAAAAGCTTTTATAAAACTCTAATAGCAAAAGGAATCAACTAAAAAGCTTTTATAAACCTCTAGTATTTTTGGAACTTAAATTATATAAAATTTCTGCAACTAAAATTATCAAAGTATTTTTTTGTTCAAAACATTAATAGCAAAAAGAATTTTCATAAAGAAAATTTTTTGTTAGAAACTTTAATAGCAAACTAAAATAACAAATTATTTTTTTGATTAAAACAGATATTTAAAATAACCTAAAAATTACCAAATTGAATATAATGATAAAACACAGTAATATTAAATAGCAGGAAAAAGAATCACTAAAAAATATATTTTTATAGTAAAGTTATTCACAAACTAGTGATTCACATAAATTTCAAAGAATTCAAATTTGAAAACTAATGGCACTAACAGAAAGTTTAAAATTTTTGTGACCTAAAAGCGAAAAGAATCACTGAAAAACTGTAAGTATTTAGCTGTAAGTAGAAACAAAAGAAAATAAATAAAGCAAAAAACAAAACAAAAAAACTGGATTTTTTTTTAAAAAAAATGCCGCCTACTGGGCCACCACGGCCTGAATACGACTAGAAACCCAACCAGATAGTTGGGCCAGGATTCAGGCCCGTAGCAGGCCTAGTAGGCCCACAGGCAGAGAGACACGTTTAGGCTAGTAGGCCTGCAATAGAGAGGAGTTTGAAAGGGGAGGCGCAGCCGCGCTTATAAACAAGTGCCGAAGCCTCTCAGCTAGCGAGGTGGGACTAAACATCCAGCCGCACCGCGGCTGTGCCAGGCACAGGCCTTTGGTCCCGGTTGGTGGCTCGAACCGGGACCAATGCCACCCGTTCGTCCCGGTTCGTGCCGCCAACCGGGACCAATGACACCCTTTAGTCCCGGTTGGTGCTACAAACCGGGACTAAAGGGGGTTGTTATATAAGCCAAGAATTAGGAAATTTCCCCCCACCCGCCATTCTTCTCTCGACGACGCCGCCAGGCTGCTGCTGCTGCCCTCGACGCCGACGCACTCGCTCTCGCCGGGCCTCCTCGCCGTCGTCGCCGTCGCCGAGCTGCCCCAACGCCGTCCCCGCTCCCACTGTGAGCCGCCGCGCCATTCCCCTCCTCTCCTCCTCCCCCCCACCCCGCGCCCCGACACCGCCGCCCGCGCTCCTGCCGCCCGCGCTCTCTGGCCGCCCGCGCCGACGCCGCCGCCCCTGCCGCGCGCCGCCCCTGCCTTGCGCTGCATCAAGTTAGAATTTGCAAAGATTTTGCAAAAGTTAGAATTTTTTATGTGTATGTATGTTCGTATGCATATATGTATGTGTATATATGTGTGTGTGTATGTATATATGTTTGTGTATATATGTGTGTATGTATATAGCATTTTTTGGTCCATGTATATATGTATGTGTATGTATGGATGAATGGATGGATATGGATGGATGTATATAGATAGAAAATGTTCATATGATTTTTTTTGTTCATATATATGATGATTTTTTTTGTTCATACATGATCATATGATGTTTTTTTGTTAATAGATGATCATATATATGATGTTTTTTTGTTCATATGTATGCATGGATGTGGATGTATGGATGGATGTATATATATAGAAAATGATCATATGATGTTTTTTTATTCATAGAATTTTTTTTTGTTCATGAGAGAGCGGAGACGTCGGACATTCATGAGGGAGGCGGGCCGATCGTCGGACATGTCATGTGAAATTTTTTTTTGTTCATAGAAAACTCCGGTAACTTCGACATGAGGGGGGACGTCGATCAAACCCCTCTCGCCCGACCAAACTCTCGAGTCCACCCAAACCGGGACAGAGAAAGCGCTGTCGAGGCCACCCCAAACCCTAGAAGAGTTGTCGAGGCCACCCAATTTTACCAAGTTAAATGAGTTAAAAGTTACTTACTCCCGTTACGCTCACCCAAATTTACCAAGTTAAAAGAGCATTGTCGAGGCCACCCCAAACCCTAGAAGAGTTGTCGAGGCCACCCAAATTTACCAAGTTAAAAGAGTGTTGTCGAGGCCACCCCAAACCCTAGAAGAGTTGTCGAGGCCACCCAAATTTACCAAGTTAAAAGAGTGTTGTCGAGGCCACCCCAAAACCTAAAAGCGTTGTCGAGGCCACCCCAAACCCTAGAAGAAAGAGCGTCGTTGTCGATCTATCGTTGCCGGCATAGGTCAATTGGGGAGAATGCATGGATAGTTTTATCTCCTGCATAGCGATTATTTTTTGCAAAGTGTCCTCTCCTAGAAGAAAGAGCGTTGTCGATCTCCTACCCCCTCCCGCCCCTACCCGATAACTTAGACATGAGGGGGGACGTCGGACATGCATGAGAGAGGTGGTCCGCAACTAATCCACATATGGTTCCTTGTTGTGATTAGCTAGGTCTATGTTTGCCACTAATATATCCATCTCTCATTTTTGTATATTGCCATGTTGTAATATTTGCAGAAACTATGGACAGAGACTTAGAACAAGAAGAATTGTTGGGGGATATAATCCGCGACGGAGGTGATCCTTGTCGTTTCTCAACGGCACTGATGGTCAGGAAGGAGAGGATGACGGCTCCGATAATCCAACAATGGAGGAGGAAGGAGATCATGACGGCTTCGGTGACCGAATGGCGGAGGAAGAACACCATGATGACGGCTCCGGTGACCGAATGGTGGAGGGAGCTGTTGCAAAGTCCGGTGAGGTTTATATATTAATTAAGCCTGCGCTGACTTGATGCATTAATTGTTTTGGTATGTACATATATTAACGCTTCTTTCTTCTTTTATAGCCCTCCGGATCGAGCCAAACTTCCGTAAGGAGACGAGGCCCGAAGAAAAGGTTGCGCCAGGATGAAAGGTTCACGATCACAAAAATCGCGGACGATGGCCAACCGATTGCTCCCAAGCGGACCAAGGACGCATTTGTACATCAGTGCGAAGCTATTGTTAGGGACAGCATCCCGATCAGTGTCCAACAATGGAATAAGAGTAAGGACGACCCTGAAGTTTCTTATGTCCAGGATAGACTGAAAGGTGATCTTTGGACCTCGCTGATGGCAAATTTCAGCCTACCGCCAGAGGAGGATCCGAATAAGCCAGTTATAGAGCCAAAGGTCAAGGTGTTTGCTCTTAAGAAGATGGCAGATCTATTCAGGAACTGGAAGAAAGAGTTGAACACAAAGTTTGTCGACAAAGGGAAGACTCCAGAATTCACCGGCCGATATGAGAAGATAAGAGATCACTGGCCCGCATTTGTGGCCTACAAGAAATCGGATAAGGGTAAGAAAAGGTCAGAGACAAACAAGAAAAATGCTGCAAAGAAGAAGTATCACCATCACACGGGGTCAGGTGGCTACTACAAAGCCCGGCCGTTGTGGGACAAAGCTGAGCAAGACCTGCTTGCTAAAGGGGTCCAACCAGCGACATTGAACTGGCCAGATCGTTTATGGACTTGGTTCATCGGGGTTGGGGGAACTTTGGCCCAGAAACAGGGGAGTGTCGTTGGACGGATGAGCAACTTGCAATACCCATCAAGAAGCTTCAGGAATATATCAGGGCAGCGCAGGAAGGGACGTTCATTCCCGACAGAGAGAAGGACGAGCTGACAGAGGCCCTCGGGAATCCTGAGCACCCTGGACGAACACGAGGCACACCAGGCTCCGTTCTGTGGGTGGTTGGGTTTCCCGACAGCGGTGGTTACAGATGCCAAGAAAGAAAGAGGAAAGTGGAAGTGAGCGAAATGCAGAAGCTCAATGCAAGAATAGAAAAGCTAGAGGAACTTGCAGCTACCGGCTGATACGTCACCAACGTATCTATAATTTTTGATTGTTCCATGCTGTTATATTATCATTCTTGGATGTTTTACAATCATTTTATATCATTTTTTGTACTAACCTATTGACATAGTGCCCAGTGCAGTTGCTATTTTCTGCATGTTTTTTACATCGCAGGAAATCAATACCAAACGGAGTCCAAACGCAGCGAAACTTTTTGTGGAATTTTTTTGGACTAGAAGACATCCAGTGGGCCAGAGAAGCACCTGGGGGGTGCTCCGAGGGGAGCACAACCCACCAGGGCGTGCCTGGAGGCCCAGGCGCGCCCAGGTGGGTTGTGCCCATCTCGGGGGCCTCCCGCACTGCCTCTTTGCTCTATAAATACCCCAATATTCCAGAAACCCTAGGGGAGTCGACGAAAATCAATTCCAGCTGCCGCAAGTTCCAGAACCACCAGATCCAATCTAGACACCATCACGGAGGGGTTCATCATCCTCATTGGCGCCTCTCCGATGATGCGTGAGTAGTTCATTGTAGACCTTCGGGTCCGTAGTTAGTAGCTAGATGGATTTTTCTCTCTCGTTTGATTCTCAATACAATGGTCTCTTGGAGATCCATATGATGTAACTCTCTTTTGCGGTGTGTTTGTTGGGATCCGATGAACTTTGAGTTTATGATCAGATCTATCTTTTTATCCATGAAAGTTATTTGAGTCTTCTTTGATCTCTTATATGCATGATTGCTTATAGCCTCATTTTTCTTCTCTGATATTTGGGTTTTGTTTGGCTAACTTGATCTATTTATCTTGCAATGGGAAGAGGTGCTTTGTGATGGGTTCGATCTTACGGTGCTTGATCCCAGTGACAGAAAGGGAAACGACACGTATGTATCGTTGCCATTAAGGATAACAAGATGGGGTCTATTTTTACATAAATAGATCTTGTCTACATCATGTCATCGTTCTTATTGCATTACTCTGTTTCTCCATGAACTTAATACACTAGATGCATGCTGGATAGCGGTCGATGTGTGGAGTAATAGTAGTAGATTCAGGCAGGAGTCGGTCTACTAATCTTGGACGTGATGCCTATATAATGATCATTGCCTGGATATCGTCATGAATATTTGAAGTTCTATCAATTGCCCAACAGTAATTTGTTTCCACCGTTTGCTATTTTTCTCGAGAGAAGCCACTAGTGAAAACTACGGCCCCCGGGTCTCTTCTTTAATATATTTGCCTTCAAGATCTATTTTGCTATTCGCTCTTTTATTTATTTGCAACTTTTATTTTCAGATCTATTAATAAAAAAACCCAAAAATACCTCGCTGAATTTTATTTGCTTTTATTTGCATCTTTCAATCTACTACAATTTTATCTATCTCGTTACCCGAAAGGGATTGACAACCCCTTTAACACGTCGGGTTGCAAGAATTTGTTCTTTGTGTGCAGGAGTTGTTTACATGGTGTTGCGTGGTTCTCCTACTGGTTTGATAACCTTGGTCTCATCACTGAGGGAAATACCTACCGTCGCTGTGCTGCATCATCCAACCCTCTCTGGGGAAAAACCGACGTAGTTCTAGCAGACATCAAGAGGAGTTTCTGTCGCCGTTGCTGGGGAGACATCATCAACATCAACCAGGTTCCTAATCACGAATCTCATCTCCTTGCAATTTACATTATTTGCCATTTGCCTCTCGTTTTCCTCTCCCAACTTCACAAAAATTTTCCGTTTTATTCGCCCTCTTTTTCGTTCGCCGTTTTCTCGTCAGATCTGTTTTTTAGTGCAATCTTGTTGCGAAGTCACCATGACTCAAGAGAACACCAAGTTGTGTGATTTCTCAAATACCAACAACAATGATTTTATTAGCACTCCGATTGCTCCTCCTGCCACTAGCGCGGAGACTTGTGATATTAATACTGCTTTGTTGAATCTTGTTATGAAAGATCAGTTTTCCGGTACTCCTAATGAGGATGCCGCGTCCCATCTTAACACATTCATGGAATTATGCGATATGCAAAAGAAAAAAGATGTGGACAATGATGTTGTGAAGTTAAAATTATTTCCGTTTTCTTTGCGAGATCACGCAAAAATTTGGTTTTCCTCTTTGCCTCGCAATAGTATCGATTCTTGGAATAAGTGCAAGGATGCTTTTATTACTAAGTTTTTTCCGCCCGCGACAATCATTTCCTTTAGAACCCAGATCATGAATTTCAAGCAACTTGAGCACGGGCATGTTGCACAATCTTGCGAAAGGATGAAAATGATGCTAAGGAATTGCCCAACTCATGGGTTAAATCTTTGGATGATCATACAAAATTTTTATGCGGGATTGAATTTTGTTTCTCGTAATCTTTTAGATTCCGCCGGGGGGTACTTTTATGGAAATTACTTTGGGTGAAGCTACTAAATTGCTAGATAACATCATGGCAAATTATTCACAATGGCATACCGGAAGGGCTCCTACTAGTAAAAAAGTTAATTCGGTAGAAGAAATAAATTCTTTGAGTGAAAAAGTTGATGCTCTTATGAAGTTGGTTGCTAATAAAAATGCTCCTATTGATTTTAATGATATGCCTTTGTCTACTTTGATTGAGCAAAATAGTGATGCCATAGATGTGAACTTAATTTCGCGAAACAACTTTAATAACAATGCTTATAGAGGTAATTTTAATCCTAGGCCTTTTCCTAGTAATTCCTCTAATAATTATGGTAATTCCTATGGTAATCCTTCTTATAATAATAATAGGAACACCTCTGATCTTGAGAATAATATTAAATAATTTATCAATACTCAAAAAGTTTTCAATTCTACAATCGAAGAAAAGCTGAATAAGATTGATGATATGTCTAGAAGTATTGATAGAATTTCTCATGATTTGGAAAATCTCAAGATGAATTTTTTTGTGCCTAAGGTTGAGGAATCTATTAAAGCTCTTTATTTTTCTATGGATGAAAGTAAGAAAAGAACCGCTATGCTTAGAGCTAGACGAGAATTTTTAGAAAAAGCGTTTTCTAGTGATTGCTTTCATAAAAGTGATGAAGATCTTAAAATGATTGGTGTTTCTTCTATTGATTCCCTGTTTAGTAAAATTAAGATTGATGATAAAGGGACTGGAGAAGAGTCAACTTTAGCTAGAAGGCATCCCGATAATTTGGAGGGTGAAAATTTTGTTGAAAATTTTGATAAAAGTGTGTTTGAAGAGGTCAGGACTTTAACTAGTGATGTGCCCACTATTTTGGATTACAAAGACTTTAATTATGATAGTTGCTCTTTGGTTGATTATATTTCTTTGTTGCAATCCATGATAAATTCACCCCATGTTTATGAACAAAATAAAGCTTTTACTAAACATATTGTTGATGCTATGATGAAAGCTTTTGAAGAAAAGTTGGAATTGGAAGTTTCAATTCCTAGAAAACTACATGATGAATGGGAACCTACTATCAAAGTCAAGATTAAAAATTATGAGTGTTTTGCTTTATTTGACTTGGGTACTAGTGTTTCTACAATTCCTAAATCTTTGTGTGATGTGCTTGGTCTTACTGATATTGAAGAATTCTCTTTAAATTTGCACTTGGCGGATTCTACTATTAAAAAGCCTATGGGAAGAATTAATGATGTTCTTATTCTTGCAAATAGGAATTATGTGCCCAAAGATTTTATTGTTCTTGATATTGATTGCAATCCGTCTTGCCCAATTATTCTTGGTAGACCATTTTTACGTACTATTGGTGCCGTGATTGATATGAAAGAAGGCAATATTAAATTTCAATTTCCACTAAGGAAGGGTATGGAGCACTTCCGTAGGACAAGAATTAGGCCACCTTACGAATCAATCATGAGGGCATCTGATGGATCTCGAAACAAAGTTGGCAACACTTAGATCTTTTGCGTTATGCCTAGCTAGGGGCGTAAAACGATAGCGCTCGTTGGGAGGCAACCCAATTTGTATCTTTTTGCTTTTTGGTTTTCTTGCTGTTTTCAATAAAATACCCAATTATTCCTCTGATTAGATGTGTTTTTGTGGTTTAAATTAGTGTTTGTGCCAAGCAAAGCCTTTGGGGTGATTTGAGTGATAGTTGATTTGATCTTGCTGAAAAACAGAAACTTTTGCACTCACAAAAATATTTCTTACTTTTTACAGAGGAGTGCTTTTGAGTCGATTCTTTTTGCAGGAGATTAATAATAAAAAAATCTTATGTTGTCATCATTTTTCAGAATTTTTGGAGTTACAGAACTATTCGAAATATCCAGATTACTACAGACTGTTCTGTTTTTGATAGATTCTGTTTTCTTTGCGTTGTGTGCTTGTTTTGATGATTCTATGGTTTTCTTTGAAGAGTTTTTGCAATAGAAAAGTTGGAATACAGTAGATATAATGCAAAAATAAAATATGAATGGGTTTGCAACAGTACTTAAAGTAGTGATTTGTTTTCTTATACTAACGGATCTCACGAAGGTTTTGTTGAGTTTTGTGTGATTGAAGTTTTCAAGTTTTGGGTGATATTACGATGGATGAAGGAAAAAGGATTAGCAAAAGGATAAGCTTGGGGATGCCCGAGGCACCCCAAGATAATATTGAAGAAGTATCAAGCAACTAAGCTTGGGGATGCCCCCGAGTGGCATCCCCTCTTTCTTCTAACGACCATCGGTATTTTACTTGGAACTATATTTTTATTTGTCACATATCATGAGTTTTGCTTGGAGCATCTTGTATGATTTGAGTCTTTGCTTGTTTTGCTTTTTATTTTAAGTCTTGAATCCTTGATGGACACACCTTTTTGAGAGAGCCAAAAAAAACTATGCTATGCTTGCTCCTATGCTTCACTTAAATTTTTAGAGCCTTGGAATTGCTTTGGTGCTTCACTTATATCTTTTTGAGCACGGTGTGCTTTGTTATTTTGTTTTGAAGAAATGCTCTCATGCATCACTTAGATTTATTTGGGAGTTAGTAAAATTTTGAAGAAATTCTCTCTTGCTTCACTTAGATTAATTTGAGAGAAAGAAATATTATGCTCATGTTCTTCACTTATATTTGTTTGAGCTTATTAAAAGCAACATATGAAACTAGTCCCAAAGTGATAGATATCCAAGAAGGATATAATAAAAACTTTCATGAAGATCATTGGACAAAATAAACTTGGTTCTTTGTAATAGTTTTGAGATATGACAATATAATATGTGAGCCATGTTGATGAGTAATTGTGCTTTAGTAAGAATATTGGTGTTAAGGTTTGTGATTCCCTATGCAAGTACGAAAGTCAATAGTTATGCAATGAAATTATATCTTACTTATGGTGCATTATTCGGTGTTACTTATGCTTAATGCTTTCTTACGAGATTATTCGTTTCTTGGTTGGGCGCTTCTCAATCTTTTTGCTAGCCTTCATTTGCATTAAGTATGATCACTACTTGTGCATCCAAAACCCATAAACCAGTTTTGCCATATGAGTCCACTATACCGACCTATATGCGGTATTTCTGTGCCGTTCTAAGCAAATTTGTATGTGCCATCTCTAATTTTCAAAATAAATTTCTCTTTTCTGTGCTCGTACCACTCGCGAGGCGGTGAGGGGTGGCCGATATTTTCCATGCTAGATGTGTTATTCTCACGATGAGTGTTTATCCACTTGTCATTGCACGAGAGTACGACAAAGGTATTAGGGATGCCCAGTCCCGAAATGAAAAATGAATTTACTTTATGTTGTCAAATAATAAATTCCTTGGAAAGTGTTGGTATGGAGGGCACCCGTGGATACGGCTAGCCATGGAAAGTGAAAGAAATGGTGGAAAAAGTAATAAATTTTATTTTTTGTTTGGGAACCGCCTATGATATGTCTAGCATGGAAAGTGTTGGGAGCTCTAAGTCATTTTCGTTGGTGGGAAAAGTATGCCTCTCAAAATGTTTTTATCTCTCAATTTAAGCTTTGAGCTCTGGCACCTCTACAAATCCCTACTTCCCTCCGCGAAGGGCCTTTCTTTTACTTTATGCAATTTTTATTTTTAATTTGAGTCTACATATTCTCTTACAAAGCACCAACTAAGGGGCATTATGATCGTACTTGAGCATTGGGCGTAGCTAATATTCGAGTGTGTTTCATGAATAGATCAATGATTGAGCATGACGGGCTAGGGATAACTTGCTTTAGTGTTGATATTTTGAAAGACATGGTTGCTTGTTGATATGCTTGAGTATTTAAGTTATCATGTCAAAACTAGACTATTGCTTTGAACCATATAAAAGTCCACATGTCCATGCTATTAAGAAAAGAATATGTGATGAACATGCTAGGCAGCATTCCACATCAAAAATTCTGTTTTTATCATTTACCTACTCGAGGACGAGCAGGAATTAAGCTTGGGGATGCTGATACGTCTCCAATGTATCTATAACTTTTGATTGTTCCATGCTGTTATATTATCATTCTTGGATGTTTTACAATTATTTTATAATCATTTTATATCATTTTTTGGTACTAACCTATTGACATAGTGCCCAGTGCCAGTTCCTGTTTTCTGCATGTTTTTTACATCGCAGGAAATCAATACCAAATGGAGTCCAAACGCAAGGAAACTTTCTGTGGATTTTTTTTTCGACCAGAAGACATCCAGTGGACCGGAGAAGCACCTGGGGGGTGCTCCGAGGGGAGCACAACCCACCAGGGCGCGCCTGGAGTCCCAGGCGCACCCAGGTGGGTTGTGCCCACCTCGGGGGCCTCCCGCACCGCCTCTTTGCTCTATAAATACCCCAATATTCCAGAAACCCTAGGGGAGTCGACGAAAATCAATTCTAGCCGCCGCAAGTTCCAGAACCACCGGATCCAATCTAGACACCATCACGGAGGGGTTCGTCATCCTCATTGGTGCCTCTCTGATGATGCGTGAGTAGTTCATTGTAGACCTTAGGGTCCGTAGTTAATAGCTAGATGGCTTTCTCTTTCTCGTTTGATTCTCAATACAATGGTCTCTTGGAGATCCATATGATGTAACTCTTTTTTGCGGTGTGTTTGTTGGGATCCGATGAACTTTGAGTTTATGATCAGATCTATCTTTTTATCCATGAAAGTTATTTGAGTCTTCTTTGATCTCTTATATGCATGATTGCTTATAGCCTCGTATTTCTTATCCGATATTTGGGTTTGGTTTGGCAACTTGATCTATTTATCTTGCAATGGGAAGAGGTGCTTTGTGATGGGTTAGATCTTACGGTGCTTGATCCCAGTGACAGAAAGGGAAACGACACGTATGTATCGTTGCCATTAAGGATAACAAGATAGGGTCTAGTTCTACATAAATAGAGCTTGTCTACATCATGTCATCGTTCTTATTGCATTACTCCGTTTCTCCATGAACTTAATACACTAGATGCATGCTGGATAGCGGTCGATGTGTGGAGTAATAGTAGTAGATGCAGGTAGGAGTCGGTCTACTAATCTTGGACGTGATGCCTATATAATGATCATTGCCTAGATATCGTCATGAGTATTTGAAGTTCTATCAATTGCCCAACAGTAATTTGTTTCCACCGTTTGCTATTTTTCTCGAGAGAAGCCACTAGTGAAAACTACGGCCCCCGGGTCTCTTCTTTAATATATTTGCCTTCAAGATCTATTTTGCTATTCGCTCTTTTATTTATTTGCAACTTTTATTTTCAGATCTATTAATCCAAAAACCCAAAAATACCTCGCTGAATTTTATTTGCTTTTATTTGCATCTTTCAATCTACTACAATTTTATCTATCTCGTTACCCGAAAGGGATTGACAACCCCTTTAACACGTCGGGTTGCAAGTATTTGTTCTTTGTGTGCAGGAGTTGTTTACGTGGTGTTGCGTGGTTCTCCTACTGGTTCGATAACCTTGGTCTCATCACTGAGCGAAATACCTACCGTCGCTGTGCTGCATCATCCCTCCCTCTCTGGGGAAAAACCGACGTAGTTCTAGCAGACATTACCGGCCAACCATCTCAGTGGCACGAAGATCCTTGTTCGACGCTGCCCCATAAGCTACCCCACCATCTCAGCGGAGAAGCAGCGTGGCTTCCACAGAGCTCGTTCAGCCTGATTTCATAGCTCCTCGCTACCCCGTAGATACTCTCACGGAGGCTCAACATTGCGAGCTAATGACGAAATGGCAGAACCTGACTTTGAAGGCAGCTGCCGGCTCTGTTGTACCTCCTCAAGCTGAGGGAACTTTCCATTGCCGTCCGATTCCACATGGCTATGCTATTGTGACGGTGGATGAAATAATGGAGGGATTTGAGGAGCTGGAGCTTGACTACCCTACAGGTGAAGGGGAGAATCGTCTGGTTTATGCTTTAAGGGGTACCTGTCTATGGAGGATGGAGTACATCAAGCTTCCAAACTGGACGCCTCCTCCTCCTCCTCCGGCGAGTCAGGGCACTCCACCTCCTCCTCCGGTGAGTGATCAGGGAACTCCGCCTCCTCCGGCGCATGAGGGCACTCCGCCTCCTCCTCCGCCTCCTCCTGCGTGTCAGCGGACTCCGCCGCGTCAGCAACGGCGGAAGAGAGACGCCGCCGCTCCGGCGGCTAGCAGTACAAGAGGTGGGAAGAAATTCAAAGCTGCTCCAAACCTGAAGCCTCTTCCAAGGTTACCATATGAGAGGACTGACGAGGAAACCGATGAAATCGTGGCAGTCAAAGTGCAGGCCCATTTTGAACGGAAACCTCCACCTCCGAAGGAAAAGGCAGATCCGGTGAAAGTGAAGCGCACTCTGGATGCCCTGAAGCGACCACCACCGCCTCCGCCGCAATCCAACTATGAGCGCATTATTGAAAGGACATATAAGGAAGCGCAGCGGTCGGGAAGTACTTGCAGTGATGCAAGGCTAGCAAAACGAAAAAGTGGGAAAACAATTCCCCAGCCCGGCGAACAGGCGAAGCAATCGTGCCCCCCGCTCAAGGTATCTAGCGATATCGTCGCTAATCATCCGGGGCTAGTGCCCGGTACCAATCCTGCTAATTACCTAGGCGATGATGTATAGTTTGAAATGTTAGAGGTAGTAGATATCTTCAGATACGAGTACGGGAAGCCTCTCGTCAAACCTGATCATCCTCCTCTAACAACGATGATGCGAATATTGCATGAATGGTACATGGATATACCTGCAGGAAGTCTGGGAAGGATAGTTTGATGCTGGGAATTAAAGAGGAGCGCGACCTCGTTGGAACTGAGGTGATGCCTGTTGAATTTGTGGAGTTATTCCAGTTATTCAATCAAGACGCCCTCGACAAACAACTCATGACTTGCTACTGTCTGTAAGTATTACCTCTGTAATTAAGTCTCTATAGCTCAGCTCTTTCATTGCATGTATATATAATTATCCTCACTATATTATGCAGACTGAAGATCGTCGAATGCAAAAAAGCACAAATCTATGACATTGGGTTCATTAACCCAAATACCATAAATGAATGGACGGTTCAAAACAGAGTCAAAGATACTGAGGACAACTTGCTAAAATCGTTAATTCGAAATCAAAACAAAGGGAAAATACTCTTTCCTTACAACTTCAAGTGAGTGTTACTATCTTGTGCATATTCGGTTTCGCTTACTCGAGGTTATAGTAATGTAATTGATGAGTTATGCATGCATGCGCAGCTTCCACTTTATTCTGCTAGAGATTAAGCTTGACCGAGGAGTAGTAACTGTCTTAGACTCGAGATGAAAAGATCCCCAGGACTATGCGGACATGACTGCAATGCTCCAGAAGTAAGTTCAATCGATCATTATCGCACCATATCGGCAACTTTGTTCACTTGCGGATATCAAGTAATTATTTTCTTTGTCTGGCAGGGTTTGGAAAGAGTTCACCGGAATGGTTCCGGAACTGCCGAGGGAGCTGCGATTTACACACCCGAAAGTAAGTAGTACTAGCTAGTTCCGCGCATCTCCCATTGATTCTAGTTTCATCCATATCATTTATAATGCTTGATTATCAGTTTGATTGAACTCTATTCTCGTAAAGTGCTTGTGGCATGACGGCGGGAATAATTTATGTGGATACTACGTTTGTGAGTTCATCCGCCAATCGACCTCTGAGCGGGGCTACTCTGACCGTCAATATGAAGTACGTAAACAATAATATTCACAATTTTATTTTATTACCATCATTTGTGTTGAGTTTCATTCATATATATGTATTGACCCCCTTCTTTAAATTAGATGTGGCAGATGCGGGATGAACTCCTACCACATGATCGCATATGAGCAATTCAAGAGGAATTGGCGGGATTCTTTCTTGACCACGTCATAAATGAGAAGGGAGAATACCATCTGGAAATTGAAATGGATTTTAGATGTTAGGGATTCTAAGAGATGTTATATTGTATATATGTAGTAGCGTCGGATAGATATACGAAAACTTGTTGTTCGACCAATCTCTCGAAGAAAGAGAGGTCACTTCTCTCTGTATATGTTCATGACGATCTTGTGTAATTAATGGTTCCTTCATTTGCTTACTAGCTAGCGTGTCGAGTTCTCTCTATATGTATAGTAGCTATAGCGTCGACCAAGCACGGAGAAAGAGAGGTCACTTCTCTTTATTAGCTAGCTAACACAATATGAAACCCCTAAATTAACCCTCCAAAACACCTGAACCCCCCCCCCCCTTTCAAGAAAAAAAAACAAAAATCCCAGTGCCTGCGAGGTGCTGACGTGTGGCTTCCTTTTGGTCCCGGTTGGTATTACCAACCGGGACTAAAGGTCGTCCTGCCTGGGCGCCCCGCAGCGGCCACGTGGAGCCCCTTCTGTCCCGGTTCGTAAGCGAACTGGGACTAAAGGTTTTGGGCTTTAGTCCCGACCCTTTTGTTCCGGTTCCAGAACCGGGTCTAAAGGCCCTCTGGAATCGGGACTAGTTCCCTGTTTTCTACTAGTGCCAACTCCTCCTATGGGGTGGACACAAACTGGTATGTGGACCCAGGAGCAACAGACCACATTACTAGCGAACTCGACAAACTCACCGTCCGGGACAAGTACAATGGACACGATCAAGTAAACGTGCCAAACGGTGCAGGTATGAAGATTTCCCATATAGGTCATGCCTATGTTCGTAACCCTACTCGCAATCTTCATCTTAAAAATATCTTGCATGTGCCCAAAGCCACCAAAAACTTGATCTCTGCTCATCACTTATCCTATGACAATCATGTGTTTCTTGAAACTCATCCCCATTTTTTCTATGTCAAGGACAAGGCAACGAGGAAAACCCTCCTCCACGGCAGGTGTAGGAATGGGCTCTACCCCCTGTCATCAGCTCCCATAAGCTCGGGCAGACATGCACTTGGCGCCACCAAGATCTCTCCGTCGCGGTGACACAATCGCTTAGGACATCCATCCTCGGCAATAGTTCAACATGTTCTTAGGCACAATAAAATTTCCTTTTCTAGCAATGAGTTGCATAAAGAGGGAGTGTGTGATGCTTGTCAACAAGGCAAGAGCCATCAACTTCCCTATCCGAATTCTAGTAGTACTTTGAATGCTCTTTTAGAGCTAGTTTTGTCTGATGTATGGGGGCCTGCCCGAGATTCAATTAATAAGAAAAATTATTTTGTGAGTTTCATCGATGATTTCAGTAAATTCACGTGGATATATATCCTTAAGCATAGATCAGAAGTCTTCAAGGTGTTTCATGAGTTTCAAGCACTAGTTGAACGACTTTTTGATCGCAAGATTATCACAATGCAGACAGATTGGGGTGGCGAGTATGAGCGCCTCAACTCCTTCTTTCGTCAAATAGGGATTACACATCACGTGTCATGCCCTCATGCCCATCAACAGAATGGGTCAGCCGAGAGGAAACATCGGCACATTGTAGATGTGGGTCTCTCTCTTTTAGCTCATGCTTCCATGTCCTTAAAGTTTTGGGATGAAGCTTTTCTAGCTGCCACTTATCTTATCAACCGCACTCCTAGCAAAGTGATCAATCTTGACACTCCCTTGGAAAAGTTGTTCCATGAAAAACCCAACTACCACGCTCTACGCACTTTTGGTTGTGCATGTTGGCCAAATCTTCGACCCTTTCATTCTAAGAAGCTAGAATTTTGTTCTAAACAATGTGTTTTTCTTGGCTATAGAAATCTCCACAAAGGGTTCGAGTGTCTTGACGTAAAAGAAGGCCATGTTTATATTTCTCGAGACGTCATCTTTGATGAAACAGTTTTTCCGTTTGCCTCACTCAATCCAAATGCCGGCGTTCCTCTTCGGTCTGAAGTTCTTCTTCTTTCTGAAACTGCTCCATCCGAACCTCTTTTATCATGGGGACGAACAGATAGCTGATCCTTCGGTTAATCTTCATAAAAATCCTGCTGTAAATTTTGGTGGAAACCCTGTTGTGTACCATGATTTTATGCAGCAGCAGACAGGCACGGAACACGATGCTGATTCAGGTGCTGAGCCAGATTCAGAAAGCGGCGATCCCGAGGAAGATTTCCCCTCGCCTGCCACGCCGGACAGCGGGATCTGCAGCACATCATCCTCGGGCGGGGGCGATCTAGTCTCGCCACGCCACGCGTCTCCTCGCAGGCCCGCGGGCGTTGGCGTTGCAGCGCACTCCGGGTCAGGTGGACCCGGCGGCAGCGAGGCGCCTCTCTCCAACCGCCAAGCGGCGCGGTCTCCCCCGCACAGCCGAGTCGGCCAATCAGGCGCCTCGCATGTGCGCGACAGCATCCGTCTTGAGTCCGGTGCGGAGCGACCAGGCGCGTCTTCGGCTGCTGACAGGATCCACCTCGGATCTGGTGCGGCTGGCGGATCTGGTGCAGCGACCGGATCTTCTGCGCCACAGTCTTCTGCATCAATTCCTGCGTCAACACCAAGAACAAGATCTCAACTCTGTATCTCAAAACCAAAAATACGTAAGGATGGTACGGTCAGGTATGACCAGACACGTTTTGCTGGTCTTGCTGTTACAGGAGAACCAAACACCTTGGCAGAAGCTTTAGAAAATAAAAATTGGAAACATGCAATGAATGAGGAATATAATGCTCTTATTAAAAACAGAACTTGGCATCTAGTTCCTCCCGCAAAAGGGAGAAACTTAATTGACTGTAAATGGGTATACAGAATTAAAAGAAAGGAAAATGGAGAAATAGATAGGTACAAGGCTAGACTAGTTGCAAAGGGCTTTAAGCAAAGATATGGTATAGATTATGAGGATACCTTTAGCCCAGTTGTGAAAGCATCTACTGTCAGACTTGTTCTCTCTATTGCAGTGTCAAATAATTGGAGTCTTCATCAGCTAGATGTGCAGAATGCGTTCCTTCATGGCGTTCTAGAGGAGGAAGTGTATATGAAGCAACCACCTGGGTATGAGGTAAAGGACAAGTATCATTATGTGTGCAAACTTGACAAGGCTTTATATGGTCTAAAGCAAGCACCTAGAGCATGGTACTCTAGACTGAGTGAGAAACTTCAAAGGCTTGGTTTTCATCCATCCAAAGCTGACACATCACATTTTTTTTATAGAAAAGGCAAAATCACCATCTTTATGCTAGTGTATGTTGATGATATTATTGTTGCAAGCTCGTCACAGGATGCAACCAAAGCATTCCTAGAAGATCTGAGAAAGGACTTTGCTCTAAAAGATCTTGGTGATTTGCATTACTTCTTGGGAATAGAGGTAAAGAAGATAAAGGATGGCATACTCTTAAGTCAAGAGAAGTATGTGTCAGATGTGCTAAAATGAGCAGGTATGATGAATTGTAAGATTTCGAACATGCCTCTGTCAACTTCTGAAAAATTGTCTAAAGAGCAAGGAGAGCCATTAAGTAGTGAAGCATCTACAAACTATAGAAGTGTGGTAGGTGCCTTGCAATATTTAACACTTACAAGACCTGACATATCTTTCCCTGTCAATAAAGTATGTCAGTTCCTACATGCTCCTACTCTTGAACATTGGACAGCAGTAAAAAGAATCCTGAGGTACCTAAGAGGTACTATGAGCACAGGGTTGAAATTCACAAGGTCAGCCTCTACATTGGTGAGTGCATTTTCTGATGCTGATTGGGCAGGGTGTCCTGATGACAGAAGGTCAACAGGAGGTCTTGCTATCTTCTTTGGACCAAACCTTATATCCTGGAGTGCACTAAAGCAAGCTACTGTGTCAAGATCTAGCACTGAAGCTGAGTACAAGGCCTTGGCAAATGCTACGGCTGAACTAATATGGGTTCAAACCTTGGTTCATGAGCTTCGTGTAAGTCATTCTCCTACTGCCCGATTGTGGTGTGATAATATTGGTGCCACATATCTATCAGCAAATCCTGTGTTTCATGCAAGGACAAAACACATTGAGGTTGATTATCATTTTGTGCGAGAAAGAGTAGCCAAGAAGCTACTTGATATTCGGTTTATCCCCAGTAATGATCAAGTTGCAGATGGTTTTACTAAAGCCTTATCATGGCGCAAATTGGAAGAATTCAAGAACAATCTCAACTTGGTGAAGTTATGATTGAGGGGGGTGTGTTAGAATATATTGTACGTATATACGGTGAGTTATAAACCGTATATACATTAACTTGCGTGAGTTGTAATCAGGTAGTTAGGCCAGCGGCTTATCTTGTGTATAGCTAACTTGAGGATCAAGCCATAACCTAACTACCGAATCTGTAAACCCTAGCCTCTGGCTATATATAACACGCAATGCATCCCTGCTAGGCATACGCTTCACGCCATCTTTCAATGTTCAGTAGTCATGCATGATGCATGCAAATTCTTAAGAATTTCTTCTGAATTAATCGATCTAACGGGAGAGTATTTATTTAGACCAAGATAGGTAAGAGCATTTGAAGCTTTCTTGGAGCCTTTTAATTAGCTAGTACCACTACGCACCAAGAGTTGCTTTGACGTTAACCAAAAAATAAGTTTGCAAAAAGAAGAGAGTTTATTTTTAGATGAAAAAAGAGAGTTGTCATGATTGTTGACCTTTCAGGCAAGACTTCCCTACGGCCATTTATCCATTCGATTTGAAGTCCACACAATTAATGGGTCAGCTTCAACGGTAGCCATCCGCTACGTGCTGCCAGTTGCCGACTCTTCAAGAGATATGCAATTACGGGTCAACGCCAGCCCATGAATGCATGGAAAATGGAAACTTTCTCACGGTGTTGACGACTTGCATCACCAACGAGCAAATATCTCCTGCGCGATGTCCAGCTGTGTCGTGTGTCAAAGTCAACCACCGGCAAGCTAAGATACTTCCTCCGTATCAGTGCATTAGACACATTACGAAGATCAGATAATCCCAAAACATTTAGGCACGATGCATTAACTCTCCATCTTGTCCCCTGTTTCTTGCCATGAAAAATGGAATCAATCAATAGGAGGTGTGGGGCGTGTATGTCTTTAATGACTTTAGACTACCAAGCGTAATAGTACGTAGTTGTCAGTTTTTTTGTATGCAATGATATTAATTAGCAAATAAACATCATGTTTTTTTGTTTTTCTCTTCGCCTTGGTCGCGGTGCACAACCAAATATAACTAATGTACCGGTACGGAGAGAGTACATTTGTTTGTTTCTTGCCGTGTTCATGCATGCATGCAGGTAAACATAACAACGGCTGATAAGTAATTTTTTCTTTTCGTATATTGTCATTGTCAAATTTGGTTTTTCCGTGGTGGAAAGGTAGGAAATGACTTGTCGTTCCATTAGCAAAACAGATCAATGAATGGTTTCTGTCAGTGTGATCACCAGAGCCGGCCTTCGTACGTACGTGTGCATCTGGACTTGTGAAGTTTTGGTACCCCATATGGTCCAGTTACGGGTCAGAGCAGAAAAGCACCACCGAAGCTCTGGCTAGTGGCCGGCCGGGCGGCGGTCGCGGTTTCAACGCTCGCGGTCGAGGAGGCTGCCTGAACAAGTCAGACTCCCATCTCTCCGCCAGAAAATAGTCAGACTCCATGGACCAAGCTCGCGTTCGTCCAGCGGAGTGGAGTAGCCGCCGCGCACATGCACCAAGCTCGCGGTCGTCCAGCGGAGTGGAGTCAGTAGGATCCACTCAAGAGTCTACGACTAGTCAAGGTCCGTCACAGCGAAACTCATGCAATGCAACGCACTCCATTTATAAATATATTAATAGAAGACGTTTCAGAGACTTGACGTTAAGGAGGGAGTAGTGGTTTCTGGACTACGTTCTCGCGTGAGTCAAAAATCAGTTGGAGGTTTACCGTTCACTCACTCGATCGGTTCTAACGAGTAGACCATTTAAGCACGTGCATGCATGTTTGAGTTTGTATGGTCCTCTCAGAGATAAAGTAGCATCCACGACTTCATGGTCGAACAAATGAACAATCCCGCCCCGTGGAAAGACAAGCAACGCGAGATCCTTCCATTTTTCTTGCCAGAATCTGGAGGGGAGACTAGCTTGGCTTCTTTGGGGCCGACGATACGGATAGAACTGATCAAGGGTCAGACCAGCAACGCGAGATCATTTCATTTTTAAAGAATCGAGTGACCTTTTCTAGCTATTGAAATGAGCTAAATGTTTTTTGATTAAACAAAAGATGTAAATGAATTCTAAAAGAAATGAAACCTGATATGGTGTCATTATATGACACCTATACCGTGTGGTAAAAAACTTAATAGTATTACGAAAAGAATCTTATGCATTTCGTCTAGAAATTGAACAACCTTCGGGGAAGTATCATGATTTTGAAGGGAAATATGTCAGGTGTGAAGGTGAATTTGTTTTTTCCATCATTTCCCCTTGTATGTATTTCTATGTTTAGTTTAGGCCATTGTAAGTTTCATGATGAAATTTTGGACTATTCTGATTAATATGATATATTTAGCCATTTAATGCATTTATAGTAATTTAATGAACATAAATCGTATTAGAACTACACGTACATTAAAAATGTCAAACTATTGGTGAAAACATACCTTTTAATTTATTGACTTTGTATTTGGGTCATATATTGAAGTAAGAACTACACGCTCATTAGTTGGATATGCGACACGCGTGTGCCTTGAGGCCGCGACTTCTGTTTCCAAACAACCTACAAGATAGCATTTTCAAATACTTTTAAATTTCTAACCACATAATCCACATGTCATGCATAACGAGACCATGCAAAGTTTCATAGGTTTCATAAAACATTAGAATTTTCAGAAAAATTCAAAATCAATTTTACATAATTATAATTAAATTTGTGTGCTTGAATGTTCACATACACATTTTTTAAAGCACCAAACTTTCGTTTCAGTGCACCTAAATATTAATTTGTGATCTTTCTTCCAATGTTCAAAATTAATTTTGAATCTATAGTTGCAGTTCAAATTTGAATTATATCCAATTAAATACAAATTTATAAAAAATATCTAAAAATAAGAAATAATGAAAGTACATAGTTCAAATCATTTTCATACAATATCATGTTCATAAACAAATTGCACACTCAAATTTAAAAAACATGCAAGCAATGAAACAAAATACCTACATATTTGACCAGTGGCGGACCAAGGTATGTGCCCGTCACTTGTATACCTCCCACCACAGCTAATGTGGTCCAAATCACTGGTCAAATTACTAGTGGCGGACTAAAAGTTTAGCCCGCTACTACTGACCTAGATATCACTGGTGGGTGGTCTTGCGGCACCCGCTACTAATAGGAGTGACCCACAACTAACCAAGATCCAAAAACAACTGGCGGGTAGCTATTCGTGGCTGCTACTAGTAACTTAATATCAGTGACAGGAAACTTTTTCTGCCCGCCATTGGTATCTTGCCAAAATAACAGTGGCAGGGTCATGAGTTTGCCAGCCACTAAGGTAACCTCACCTATAAGCATATTCTTAGTAATGGTGACAAAAAAAGGGAAAAAGCTTGTATTGAATTGTTGTCACTTAGGGTTAATGTTTATTAGAGGGTTCATCGGAATCCTGTAAACTCGACAACATATCATCTTGCGAAATGTAGTTACATGTATACATACTTCAAGTCCATATGATGCAAAGGTATCTCGATCTATGGATGGGCTATTTAGCTATTAGATTCAGAAATGGTCTCGGTATAATAGTAGTATTACAGGTGTGCTTCCTGTGCAGAAATCAACACATTTATATGTCTGATATGAGCATGAAATAATTCATTGTGCACTTTTTCACATTATTATGTACTTACTGTTCTTTTATGCTTTGGAGAGTTACACTTGATGAACATATGAGTCTTCCAGTTTTCAATACAAGAATCACCTTCCAACAACTTTTACACACTGTTTAATTTTTATTTATTTTTTATTCTAAAAATAAGAAAATATTACCAACACATTATATTTAAAAAAATTGAACACACACATTATCTTTTAATTTCCTTGTGCAACTAGCAATACTAGTAAGGATTGACACCCCTTGTTGGGCCTGTTGGGAGTTGTTCTTGGTGATAAACCAAGTTATCAATCCGTGGAGTACCGGTATCCTATAATAGTTGATGCTCTGCAACATAAATAAAACTTTACTTGGGGGAGGTGTGGGGTTGGTGTGTGTGGAGGGAGGGTGGGGTGGTGTTTAAGGAAATGCTGTGACTACTGAAATTTTTAGTAATAGTTGGTGGTGGAGGAAGGAGGGCGACGGTTGAAATGCCTCGACTACTGAAAATTTTAGTAAGGTGGGTGGTGGAGGAGGGACGGCATGGTTGAAATGTCGGGGATACTGAAAATTTGGGTATAGAAATTGAAGCAACGCGGGAACAACAAAGATCGCACACGGTCGAAACATAATAATTGTGTATGACATAAGAAAAACCCGCGGAACCACAAATTTTTACATCGCTCAAGGCGGCTAGCTTTTTTGAAATTTCTCAAGGCGGGTTGTTGCTCAAAAAGAAAACTAGAAATATGTGTGCCGTATATTGCGGTTCATCGCATATGGTTCGTTTCGAAAACGAGTGTGCAATACATGTAGTATCTCCTATATTAAGCCTTTTTTGCCCTATCAAATAAAATAATGACCAACTAAAATCTGGAAGCAATTTCTTCAGTCACCACATACCATTTTAATTTGTATGCCAATTTGTTTTGCATTTTCATGGTTCATTTAATATTTTCATGACATTATATGCTTTTCTGTGCATTGTTCGGGCGTAATTCGAATACGAATTACAGCCCCATGCAGAATGCAGGAAAATGGGGCAAAAACTCTTGTTGATGTTTTTGAGCATATGCTCAGGCCTCCATGAGTATAAGGAACCAAATTACACATATTTGGTAGGCGTCGTTAATGGCGAAAATGAAGCTAATTTGTCTTTAAATCTCAAAAAATAGAGATATATTTTGAAAAATAGAGATATATTCCCTTAGTAGGCCGTAGTAAAAATTGCAGTCAGTTTGAGAAAGTTTGTCATGCCGCGTGCTTACAAACTGGAGCATCTCGGAGGAACACTTGGTTACCGGATGGGGACAGGTGAAGTTTAAGGGCGATCTGATGATCCCTTTGTCGGGCGGCCTTGAAACTTTTTCTTCAGTCAGACTTACCATTTTTAGCTATATTCATTTTCTTGTATTTTTTGGGTTTATTTGATATTTTCAGGACATTACATGCATTTCTATGCATATTTCGAATATGAACGACAGCCACATGCGGAAGGGCAGGACAATGGCGCGAACAATATTATTGATGTTTTTGAGCATGTCTTCATGCCTCCACAAATTTGAGGAATGGAATTGTGCACATTCGGGTGCACTAGTAGAAAAAGGACCTTTCGTTCAACACATTAGTCTCGGCTAGAGTTGGAACCGAGACTAATATAAGCATTCGTCCCGGTTCAAGTTTCATGGACGTCAGAGGACCTATATTTGTCCCGGTTGGTGTTACCAACCGGGACTAAAGGCATTGACCCTTTAGTCCCGGTTGATAACACTAACCCAGACTAAAGGGTCTACCTTTAGTCCCGGTTGGTATTACCAACCCGGACTAAAGGGCCCTTTAGTCCCGGTTGATAACACCAACCCGGACTAAAGGTCCTCCATAGGCTAGTTCAAAAGGAAAGCATCCCATTCAGAGTCATATGTGCCGTGTAGGTGGATTTTTTGTCGAAAGAGACCACCTGCCCAACAGAATTGTCAGAAAAGACCCCCTCCGGATGAAATTGTCAAAAAAGACCCCCTCGGCCGTGGCGGCAGGCGACACGTGGCACCTGCCGTCACACCGGGTGGCGGCAACACTGTTCACATACTGTTCACACGGGGGGACGATTTTCGCACGGCAGAACGGAAACGGGCGCGAGTGAACAGTGCTGCCGCCTACGGGTGTGGAGGCAGCACTGTTCATCACTGGTGAACAGTATTTTTCAAAAAAGTAAAAAAAATAGCAGAAAAATTCAAAAAAATCTGAAATTTTTTTGGCATAAAAGACGATCGAGTGTTCTAAGTGGGTGCAAAATTTTAGATTTTTTTGAGTTTTTGAGTTTTTTTTTACTTTTTCGAAATGACTGTTCACCGGTGATGAACAGTGCTGTCGCCACACCCGTAGGCGGCAGCACTATTCACTCGCGCCCGTTTCCGTTCTGCCGTGCGAAAATCGTCCCCCCCCCCCCCCCGTGTGAACAGTGTTGCCGCCACCGGGTGTGGCGGCAGGTGCCACGTGTCGCCTGCCGCCACGGCCGAGGGGGTCTTTTTTGACAATTTCATCCGGAGGGGGTCTTTTCTGGCAATTCTATTGGGCAGATGGTCTCTTTCGACAAAAAATCGTGTAGGTGGGGTGGTAAGCTACACGTGAGGCAATACGTGAGGTCTTGAGTTCTAATCTCACGAGTAGTTGCATTGGTGGGTGGGTCAAGTTTAAGGGGATCTGGCGTCCCTTCGTCAGGCGGCCTTAAAACATTTTCTTCAGTCAGCACTTAACATTTTAAGCTATATGTCATTTATTTTGGCTATTTTTCGGATTCATTTGATATTTCCAGGACATTACGTGCATTCCTATGAATATTCCCATGATTTATCATCGCACATGACTTGCGGTTGTAAACCATCTGCGATACGTTAAGTACGCCGTAGAGATCAAAATTCATCCTAAATTTTCACACCTCCAGAAGCATATGTTAAAGACAGTTGGCTAATTTTAAGCACAAATTGCCTAATTTTGCAGCAGAAAAGTCGACATCAGTTTATACGCTCACTCTTTTACAAACAGTTCACCAGTTTACATGTAGATGAACTGCACAAAATATTCACTACGTCATGGATGCATACAAACGTCGTGCCACCATCGTCGTCGTGATCTTCCTCTGCTCAGAAGAAGTTTTCAGAGGAGCTCGTCGAGTCGATGATCTCCACTGGTTTCGCGGCGGCCATCGGTGGGAGTACCTCGGCCGGAGTGACCGCAGGGCCTCTCGCTAGGTCGGCCGCGGTCAATGAAGCTGCCTTCACCGCGGCGGCATTTCCCAGGGAATCCGCCGTCGACGGAGCCACCGTGATGCCCGTGTGGCCGTCGAGGTGCCGCTCTTCCCAGGGCTGTCGCCGTAGGTGCAAGTCATGCACCGGCCCTCTCTCTTGAAAAATGTTTTCCTGAGTATATTCTCTTGTGCTGGCAGCTTTCCGGTCAGGCAACAGGGATCCGACCAGAGAGCGCAGACACGAGTGCCGCCTTGAACCCGGGGTCCCTCGTCAGCGTCGCCGCCATCTGCTCAACCAGGTTCTTCCTATCGGCCACCTGCTCCGCCGTCGAAGTTTCCTGCTTCCGCTGCTGCTGGACAAGCACCGGCGCCGGTGATACGCGGACGGCGGCTGCGTCGCCCCTCTTCCTGCCACCAGAGCCTTGTTGCTTGGGTGGCTGTGCGTGGTTGTGGTCGCCGTCGTACGTGGCCAGAAGCATGGTCTTGTCCTCGGCGCTGCGCTGCACCTTCTTCTTCACCTGGCACGACGGCGCGAACGAGCACCGGAAGTAGGCCCTAGGGCACGGGTTGTCTTTGGTCACCTTCTGCCCGTACTTTCGCCATTGGTACCCATCCTTCACGACCTGCTCGTCAAAATCAATCGCAAATTGATTAGTTAATGAACGGTGACAAAATTTCCTTGCGATCGATGATCACGAGGAAGACGATGGACGGACTTTTGCTGGGCGTTCGTTACTTACGAGGCTGAGGTCGGAGGGATCGGCGTGGACGTAGAGCTTGGAGACCCTGCTGGCCTTGACCTCGTCGGCGCGGACGCGCTTGCTGTTGCACTGTTCGTGGACGGACGTGCACTCCGCCTGGTCGGGGCCGACGGTGACGCTGACGGCGAAGTGGTCGCTGCCATCGGCCGCGTCAAGCTGCGGCGAAGGGTTGCGGCTGGCGGTGTCGAGGCTGTCGCTGCGGGCACGTTTTCGGGTCGCCGACGCCGCGTAGCCGCCTTCCGATATCGTCGACGACTGGTGGTGTTTGTTGGCCGCGGTCACCGCCGCCATCTGGCCGCAGACCTTGCCCTGGAGGTCGGCGTACTTGGCCACAAGCGCGCGGAGCATGTCGCTCAGTCTCCTGTTCTCCTTGCCCACTCGCCGGAGCTCCACCTCCAGCGCCTCAACCTACACATAAACACACCCAAACAAAACTTAGAAACTGGTCGACTGATGGAATTAAATATGCCACCGCAATATCTCCCGGGATGATGAATTTCCACGCACCTCGTGATTTTTCCTGATGGACATGAAGTCCTCCTCCACGAGGTCCCTGGTCACCGGAGGGGCGCCTCGCGGCCCGCCAACGTTGAGGCCGAGGCTGAGGGAAGTCTGCCCGATCATCCACTGCTCGTCCATGTCTTCCTTGAATTCGCAGTAGCTCAAGAATGGAAAAGATTCTATCGGCAAACAGGAGGCGACAGCCGAGGAAGAAGTCGAAGAAGAAGACCGGGATTCTAGATGGGCATGAGCTAGAGAAGTGGTCGTGGCTGGGAGGAGGCGCGCGGACATCAATTTATAGAGAGGAGGGGGAGTGGACATGGGAGGGTGGTGTTCGGTAGGAAGGAGGAAGACTCGGAGGAGGAAGCATCTTGGGGTGGGGCTCGTCGTCGTCGCGCTTCTTTTGGTCGCCGTGACCGCGATAGAATATTTTTAGTGAAGCTGGCAAGAAGAAGTACTACTACTGATTTGTTTTTGTTTGTTGCAGGAGTGAGTTGGAATTTTTTTGATTAAGTCGAGTGGGGTGGGGACAGAAGAGAAGCACTTTCTTTGGGGTCTCCGTTTGGTCAAGGAGAGCAATCGCGTGCCAACAAGGGGGTGCTTTAATCCTTACATTTTGGCACACCTAAAAAGAAAATTGCTCCCGGGGCTCGCCTCACGCACCTAGAAGTAGCAGCTATTGCCTTCGACGACATCAAGCAAAGAACTTTGGCCTTTGGCCGGGCACAGGTGGCAGCCGGTATTGGTTGATTAGTGCCAGCCTGTGGGCTTTTCTAGGGGTTTTTGTCCAGTTTTTCTCCAAAAAACCGGAACACTCTTGTACATAAACCTTATTCTCCTTCTTATATGAAAAGGCAGTGCTCCTGCCGGTTCCTCAAAAAAAAAAAAATTGCTCCCCTAAAAAAAATTGCGTCCGGCCTGCCTTGATTTTCTTTAATAATGATAAAAAAAGATATATGTGTACCTTCTGCCGGCCTTTAAGGCGCCGGCGCGCCGGCCCAAATTTGGGCCGGTCGGCTGCCAAGCGTCCGATGTATCCTTTCCAACCGTCCGATTGCTTCAGTTCAAAAGTCAAACACGCACATAAAAATACGAAAAAAAGGGCAGCAGGACGTCGCCGCCGTTCCAGCTCGGCAGCCTCGGCTTGCAGCACCCCGCAGCACGCGATCCCAGTTCTTGGCGCTGAGCACCTCCGGTCTAGCGCCGCCGCTAGCTACCCGTACCTCCGTCTGCGGCGGCTCGCAGAAACATGGCCGTCCCCATGGGGTCGCAGCAGCACCCGGTCGACTCCGCCACGGCAGTGTTCAGGAACGAGAGGACGCTTTGCGTCGCAGGGGATGGCCATAGCAAGAAGGAGGGGTGGGGAGGTGGTTCGTCGGCCGTGAAGGTTGGGCGTGAGTAGTACTTAGTAATGGAGAAAAGAATGGCTAGCGTCTCTGGCGTGGGCAACGAAGGAAAGAGAGATAGCAATTTAAGAGAAGGAAGAGATAAGATTTATGCGGGGGGTTTGAGGCCACGTGGTAGTGGCTGGAAAGACAGTGCGTCGGACCAAGGACGCGCGTCGCTAGCGACCGGCCAAGAGTTCCACCGGCGCACCTATTGTAAACGTTTCCCAAATCTAAGTCGCCAAGTATTTCTTACGTATAAATCGATGCCCTCAGTCATCCTATGTCACCTGGTTGAGATTCGAATATAAAGACTTGAACAAAAAAACACGGGTCAACTTACATCTTTTCGACACCCCAAGGAAGAAAATTAGGCATGCTGAAAAAAATCCGCTTTTATCACTTTAGTGGATGTAAATGACTTTTTCCCAATGAAATGCGGGCACAGACTACTTACACGCCTCCCAAATGCTCAGGTACTAGTATATGATACTACATCCGTAGTGCATAGTATCATAGTTAACTTCATTTATTGCCATGCATGATACATAGTAGCACATCATTTAATATGATGCGGCATCATGATATGATACTCAACCCTCAGTTTCTTAATTTAATTCTATGCCACCTCGTCAAATTTGCTTAGTTGGCATGCATGATACTACCTATGATACTACCATTACGACCAGCCTCATACTGTTGCGGCTGCTCACAGTCTTCTCCCGACTTGCTGAAAAGCATGCCAGGAAATGATGCCATGTGGCGGCCGCCCAACGGGCCAACCACAGGAATCCGATGGATTGCCCATCACCGGTGGTATATGGGAGTCTGGGTTGCTTCCAGTCTAGCGCGGCACGGCGCGACACATTGGTTAGGGCATCTCCAACAATTGTAAGATAGGTGTTGGTAAATTTGTCACCTAGGACATAGTGATGATGTGGCATGTAATAAATATATAGAGAGAGCAATCACATTTATTTTCTCACCATATATTGGGTAACTTAGATACAACCTATTGGAGTAGTTGTATGATAGCTTGTTTGTTGATGACATGGCGATTTTACCAATAAGACTAACACTAGTAGAAAACAGGGCTTTGGTCTTGGGCAGATCAGAGCATTAGTTCCGGTCGTGTTACGAACCGGGACTAATGGGAGCATCAGTCCCGGTTCGAGAGGCTAGGACGCCGGCCGGGCCTCGGCAGGCATCTGTCCCGGTTCGGCTGGGACCTTTAGTCCCGGTTCCAGCCACAAACCGGGACTAAACGGGTTGCTGCCATTTAGTCCCGGTTGGTTCTGAAACCGGGACTAAAGGGTAGGCCATTAGTCCCGGTTTTAGACACAAACCGGGACTAAAGTTTTGCCTATATATATCCACGCCCCCATCTCCTCTGTTTTTTGGCCGTGGAAGGGTGGAGGTGTGGGCTACTCTATTTTTTGCCTGTATATGCACATCAGGTGTTCGATGAAATGCCGGAGCCACACTTAAGCTTTCTCCTCTCCAAGCTCGACTTCCAAGCTACATTTTCTACAAGATTTGTCTAGGCTTGGCAGTGCACCAACTACACAAGTGTTCTAAAATGTTAGCAACTTCATCGTTTCATCTCTCACTGCTAGTTTAGCTCATTTCAAATGCTCTAGAAGTAGAGTAGTTTGTGGGTTTTAGTGGAGGAGTATATGTGGGAGTTCTTTTGATTTAGATGCACAATTTGAGCTCAAATTAAATTTTTAGAGTCTACACATGTGTAGGGTGCCGCCCCGTCCCTGTCCTCACCGCCGTCGATCTCGTCGCCGGCACCACCGTGGTGAGCCTCTTGTTCTTATCTTCTTTTTAAAAAAAAATCTTACTTATAGGATTTAGATAGCTACTTGTATACTTTTTTTTAATTTTATTTTTGTTTGTTATTATATAGTGCCATGGTTTTGGTATCCGCCCCCGTCGGCTCTCGTCCGGTCTATGATTCGGATGTGGTATATTATCTTTTATAACTATTTGTTTCATTTAGTGTTTATGACAATTATGCCGACCAACGTGACATAGATGTTTTTATCTACACTAGTACAGCGAGGTGCTATACAAACGGTTTTTAATCCTTTTCGCGACGTTATTTGGAACCGTCACCAAGTGAGTGACTACGATAAGGGGTCCTTCCCATACGACCCAGAAACCACCGGGGATAGGGGGCCTTGATGCAAACAGTTGTTCCTATAAAACTATTTCTGATATCTCGAATATCCAAAACACTCCATCCTTGCAACTCGTTTGTGCTCGCATTGCCATCGCAGTCGGTATTCTGTGGTGCTATGTTTACGATGCGCGACCCATAACAAACGGTTCACGATTATAGAAGCAGACAATCACATACATTTACTTTTCCTCAACTGTATGCGATTCGATGTAAGAACGCACACAGTTGTCGCTATAAAACTGTATGCGAAGCTTGAATACATCCCACAAAATTCATCCGTCGTACCCGCGTTGGATAAAGACATATCGCACGCGTTCTTCTATGACCAAACATTTGCGATGCACACAACATCATAAACAGTCCATAATTGTGAAGCGTGTGTGATAAGGTGACTATCGCAAACATTTAATAAGAAAGAACTATGTGCGATGCTGTCGTTAATCGCACACATTTTTTCTTGGCTGATCGTGTGTGCAGTAGAGATTGATCGCACACGTAATGGATCCTAGAAACGTGTCTGATCTCCACGTCTATCGCAGACGTTTCGCTTTCGCAAACCGTGTGCCGTGTAATTCCTAATTAATTCCTAATTTAAAAATCACATGTTTTGAATTTGAAAGTAGGCAATCACTTATTTCATATCCAACCATGTTTATTACAAATATAGGTTCAACCACGAATGCATAATTCGATGCACAGATACATATACTGAAGAACTACAGAAGCATCAAGTAAAGAATGATGAACCACAGTTGTACTAAAGACTGTAAAGAGAGAGGCGAAAGACATTCCGGTTGCTGGAGAAGGTGAAGCGGAATGCCCATATTGTGCACTCCTCCATGCGTAATGCGCGCACGACTCTAGGCCAACCCCTTGTGAGAGCTACCCGTCCATCCTTCACTGTCTTCGTTAGGACTTCTCGATGCTCATTGTAGTCTGGATGAAATACTTTAATCTTCACTACGTGTCCACCAATCATGTACTTTGCGAGCTAATCTTGAGTGAACTGCTTCGGGAACCACTGCGAATGAAGAAGATTCAGCCAGTGTTGTCTAACAACTCATTATGGGCAGTAAAAAGAGAAGGCTCCAGAGTTTGTAGTTACCATCCTACAGCTCACTGTTGTATTGGATAGAGCATAAACAAATAATTTGCTTGCCACCGTTCGTATCTGTTTGCTAATAATCCTTATTAGTTTCCTCACTTGATGCTTGTTCATGAATGTCTCATTGCCCCATACGCAAAAAGGGTCGATGCGTGGATCCTTGCCAAGGGCATATGTACCTACAACCAACAAGTCAATATTAGAAGCTAACAAGTGTACATGCCTGGATCTATATGCACTACATTATGAAACGACGGGGGGAGTACAAGCTGAGGGATGAAACTAACCTCGGCGGAAAATGGTGGCCACTCCCGTTGTTGTCCTGCACAAGTAGTGGAAAGGCATGATAAGTACAGCAACCTTAACATCAAACAAATATAGCAAAGGTAAACAACATCATCTCCAAAATGATAGCTTGAATGTGTTGGTTTCAGCATGTTGTTAAAGCAGATATAAAATGGAAGACAATGTTACCTACAACAGGCTTAACAGCCATCAAATATTGCAATTCAAACTGGTATTGTTGAAAATGAATAGAACGTAGGTAATGCTTAAACATCACACTGGATAAATATGTAAAACTAAAATAAAGGGCATGTGTTGACTACACCAGGCATAACTGAAACCAAATATAGCCGTTCAAACTGGTATTAATGCAATCGAGCGGCACAGTTCCGACTTGCACATAATGAACATCACATTGTGAATGACTGAAATAAACAAGGCATAAATGATAGGTATAACAACCAAATATAGCGATTGAAAACTGGACTGAGTCTCACTGCAACCAACCTAACAAGCAAATACAGATAAACATGACATATGCTTGAAAACTGGACAAATGCTCACTGCAACCAACCTAACAAACAAATACAGATAAATAAGGCATCTGCTTGAAAACTGGACAAATGCTCACTGCAACCAACCTAACAACCAAATACAGATAAACAAGGCATCTACTTGATAACTGGACAAATGCTCACGGCAACCAACCTAAGAACCAAATACATATAAACAAGGCATCTGCTCGATAACTGAAAAAATGCTCACTGCAACTAACCTAACAACCAAATACAGATAAACAACGCATCTACTCACTATAAACAACCAAATATAGCCATTCGTGAAACTGAAGTGGACAATTCATACTTAAACATCACATAGCCCTATTGAAGAATACATTTTTGCATAACTGAAATAATTAAATACGGCATAGTTAAAACACCGCATGACAAATGCTACTACAACAAAAGGTACAGAGAAGCCACAGGTCGGGTTGCCAAGTGGGCCATTGAGCTTGGACCCCAAGGTTTGAAGTATATGCCTCGGACAGCTATCAAGTCTCAAGCACTTGTGGATTTCATCAATGACTGGACAGAGTTGCAGATGCTGAAGAAAAGCCGGATAGCACATATTGGACTATTCACTTCGATGGATCCAGGCAGTTGGAAGGCTCGGGGGCTGGAGTTGTTTTGACTTCCCCACGAGGTGATAAATTTTGTTATGTTCTAAGATTGATGTTCCCTTGTACTAACAATGCAGCTGAGTGTGAAGCCTTGCTCCATGGTCTTCGGGTGGCTAAAGAGATGAATCTAAGCCGTGTGAGGTGTTTTGGCGACTCAGACTTGGTGGCTCAGCAAGTTTCAGGCACTTGGGACTCCAAGGACCCACTCATGGCGGCTTATCGCCGAGAGGTTGATGCTATTGCTGGTCATTTCAAGGGTTATCAAGTGGAGCATGTTGATCGCAGGAAAAATAAGGCTGCTGATGCTTTAAGCCGTCTAGGGTCCCAGCGTAAGCCGGTACCACCTAATATTTTCCTTGATATCTTGCATAATCCTTCAGTTAAATTGCCTACGGAGGAAGATCTTGCTATTCCTGACCCGGAGGCACAGTTGGTGGCGGCTCTCCATGTTATTCCTGATTGGACAGTTCCATATTTGGCTTATATGACCCGGGGCGAGTTACCTGAAGATGAAACTTTGGCCAGGCAGATAACCCAGCGGTCTAAGTCAATGACTATTGTCAATGGTGAGTTGCACCGATGCATTGTTACAGGGGTTTTTCAGTGTTGTGTTTCTTCTGAGGAAGGCCGTGAGATTCTACGAGAAATTCATGAAGGAGATTGTGGCCATCATGCCAGCTCTAAGTCTCTCGTGGCTAAGGCTTTTCGTCATGGCTTCTATTGGCTGACGGCTCATGCTGATGTAGAGGATTTGGTTAGTAAGTGCGATGGTTGTCAAAAAATTTCAAGACGAGCTCACATGCCGGCTCAAGAATTCAGGATGATTCCAATTACTTGGCCGTTTGTAGTCTGGGGGCTGGACATGGTTGGACCTTTTAAAAGATCCAAGGATAAAAAGACTCACCTCCTTGTGGCAGTTCACAAGTTTACAAAGTGGGTTGAGGCTGAGCCGGTCAGCAAGTGTGATGCAGCGACGGTGGTTCAATTCATTAAAAAGGTGATCTTTCGTTTTGGGTACCTTCATAGTATCATCACTGATAATGGTACCAATCTGTCTAAAGGTGCTATGAAACAATTTTGTCAACAAGAGCATATTCGTCTTGACGTTTCATCTGTGGCTCACCCCCAGTCCAATGGTCAAGCTGAAAGAGCCAATCAAGAAATCTTGAGAGGAATAAAACCCCGGCTTATGGTCCCTTTGCAGAGGACGCCGGGTTGTTGGGTTGAGGAGTTGCCTTCGGTGCTATGGAGTATCAATACTACCCCCAACAGATCTACGGATTACACGCCTTTCTTCATGGTTTACGGAGCAGAGGTGGTTCTCCCTAGTGACATCCGTCACGACTCGCCCCGTGTGGCGGCTTATGTTGAAGCTGATAATGAAAAAGCACGTCAGGATGCTCATGACCTTCTGGATGAGGAACGTGACCTTGCGGCGGCTCGTTCAGCGATTTACCAGCAGGACCTGCGTGGTTATCATAGCCGCCGGGTTAAAACCCGGACCTTTCAAGAAGGTGACTTGGTGCTCCGGCTTATCCAGGATCAAACTGACATGCACAAGTTATCCCCACCTTGGGAAGGGCCTTTTGTGGTCAGCAAAAATCTGAACAATGGGTCACACTACCTTATCGATGTTCGAGACCACAAGGACTCACGCACGTCGGAGGAGGAGACCCGCCGGCCGGGGAACATTGCTCATCTTCGGCCCTATTACACCTGAGCCACCAGCTCTTGTGATGTACATATTTCTACCAATGTATATATTATGATTAGTATAATAAAGCCGGCATCCCTGATAATTCAGGGCCTCTGTCGTTTCATTTCTGAGAATCTGAATCTTTATTGTCAATTCATAAGATCACTTGGGGGCTTCCTGCTCACTGAGCATAGCTATGATTACCCTCTTGATCCGGCTTGCACGCCTTGTTACAAATAACATCGGGGCTTCCTGCTCATTGAGCATAGCTGTGACTACCCTATTGCTCCAGCTTATACGCCTGGATTGAAAGATTACTTGGGGGCTTCTTGTTTAATGAAACAGAGCTTTGTTGTCCCGTGTAATAGGCTTGGACGCCAGGTGTATTCACCAAAAATCCAGGTTATCCTGCCTTTGTATACCTGCCACTCCGACCAGGTATTCCTGGAATGACTCGCTGTACTCTTGACAGTCAATCTTATAAAGACCCTGAACTTGTCAAAGTTAAAACGGCGATTGGTCACGTGAGGCCCGGTTTACAGGTTTGAATGAAGGATTAACTCAGTGGCTGTGCGGCCCTTGAATAGCACTTGATATTGAGGCTTGGCAACCTATGAAGGCCTTGTTTTATCTGATTTATTTTTGCTTTGAACATTTTTTGGGTTCATCTTTTGTACCATATTGATATATGGTTTGAAATTGATTCAGGCCATATAGCCTTGAGCCTTATAACTCATGTTTGAGTATATCCGGAGTTTTGATAACCCGGCCTGGCTTTGGACGATAAGTCGCCAATGTGTTTTGATTATACGCTTGGAGTTCTGCGCTCTAAGTCCTTGGGATATTACCCTTACTGCATGTGGTGTGGTAAACCGGTAGTAGGAACAAATATCACAGGGCACATGTTATCTGTTTATGTACAGGCAATATGATAAACATAATCTGCATGATTGATGATATTATGAGCATAAGCGGCAGATCTTCAACATCGGATCGCCGGCTCAAAAGTATTATACATAAACATGCACGATGGCATGGCAGATCATTGTTTTCAACTACTTATTACAAGGCATTGGACGGCCCAAAAGAATTAAGTGTTTTTGATGCACACAGCATCCAATGATGTGGATGGTAAACCGGCTTTTGCATCAGTTGGTTTGGTCTTGGCGGGTTGAGGCTTCTGGGTCATCCTGCCCCGATTCTTCTTCCTCCTCTCTCATCTGGAAGTTAGGCGATGCCAATCGATCCCAGTCAAAGCTTTGAAAATAGCTTCATCATCTATAAGAGTTGGCGGGTCAATGTCAGGAGCGAAGGTGTGCTTACGCGTTGGCGGGATAAGGTCCACAACCTCATACACCGGCGCCTTCACTTTGGCATTTTTAGCATCATAAACTGGATGATATTTGGAGAGATCAGTCTCTTGGGCCAATTTTCTTGCAAAGGGACGCATCTCCCTTACTATTTTTGTGAAGTCTTCAGCACTGAAGGGAGACCCATCTTCTTTTAAACTCGGGCAGCCGGTGGCTAGTTCTGCCGGGTCAAGCTCTGCTTGCCATGCCTTTGCCCGGCTCAAAGCCGTGATGGCACCGGCTCTGGCGGCTGATCGTTTCAATTCTTCAATTCTTTGTGGCAGCACAGATAGCTTCTCCAACATTTCCTTGATGAGGGAAGGCGGTTGCTTCTTATGGGTGGAGGCAGAGATAGCTCGTTGAGCGCCAGTGTATAATTGCTCTATAAGAGTGTAGGCAGCTTTCAGCTTCATGCGCATGTCTGAGCCAAAGTGGGAGATTCTGGAGCCTGCGTTGCCAAAGAGATTGATAAGCCGGCTGAATGATTATTCAAGGCATGGATGGTGAAAGATTGAAATATAATATCGCTTACCAAAGATGGCGGCTGTCATGCTATTGATTTGATGTTTTAAGCCGGATAACTCATCAGTAACAGGCTTAAGGGCAGCTTTAGCATCTTCTGCTCTTTTTTGTAGAGCTGCCTTCTCGGTTTCTAAGCCCTTTCTCTCAACACTGAAGTCCTTTCTCAGTTTTTCAATATTTTCCAAAGCGGCCTTCAGCTCTGATTTGGCCTTGGAAGTCTCAGATTGCTGGGTCTGAATGTTTTGCCTCAGATCGCTGACTTGAGATTCCTTCATGTTCAATTCAGCCTGTCACATAAAAAGGCAGGCAGTATGACGTTCTGATGATCATTTTATTTCAAGTCCCAAGCATAATACAAGTATTTTACTTGGCACTTGGGGGCTAATGCACATTGCTCTTTTCTTGAAGACAATTATGTGATGACCCGACTACACTGTTATAACTATAGCCGACTCATGGGGGCTACATACTTGGATTTTATTCACAATTATGGTGATAAGTCCTGGCTTATCGATGCTGAATAAGCCGGCCCTTGGGGGCTACATATGCGAAGTTAAGAACTACAATTTGAAGTCCCGGTTTTAGCTATGCAGCTTAAGCCGGCCCTTGAGGGCTACTCGTTTTGATTCTGCAACTCCCAAGACACTATGACAGTAATGAAAGATTAAAGAGGTTATTTGAAGTCTACAGTATATTCAATTCTATCATATCCAGTAGACTTGGTGGCCGACAGAGATATAGGGAAAAGATGATAGTGGTTACCTCAAAACGTTCCTTCATAAGGTTGACCAGGCCGGCTTCAAAGTCATGGCTATTGTGAAGGCGGTTTAGATAGCCTGAATAAATCTCCTGAGCATTGAACTGGTCATAGCCTTACAAGTCCACTTTCCACTTGCCCTTATCAACAGCAGAAAATTCTTCCTTGGCGCTGTGCTTGGATAAGACGGTGGGATTACCTGGTGCTGCATAAGCCGTCCCAGTGACTATGACATCTTGAGTATCTTGAGCCAGCTAAGCGGGGCTGGGCGGTTTAGCAATTTCTTCATCAACATTCATGGTGTCCATAGTAACAAGGGGCTCTTCTGGTGGCGGGTCATCCATAGCCGTTTCTGAAGTTCGAGGCATGGATTCAGACACGGTCTGCTTCTCCGGGTCAGTAGCCTTGGGATCTTCAGCCGGCTTGTTAACTTTAAGCTTTTTGCTGGGCTTGGCCATGGCGCTGACAATAACAACTCATGATGAGATTAGTGTATTAATGGAATAAGGTATTAAGGCAAACAGGCTTAAGTATTTCTTACCCAGGAACAGTTTTGAACAAGGGAATTTGAGTCCCAGTTGAGTCGCCCGAGGAAGAATGAGAGGTCCCCTGATAGTTTGAATCAGATGGGTCAAGAGGTTGGCGAAAAAGACCCGCCTTGGGGTAAGCTAAGTCGGAAATATGTGAAACCTCTGGACGACGCTTGCGAGGAGCCGGCGTGTTTGGTAAGCCGGAAGAAAGAATCCCGCCACCACTGTTCCGGGTTGTGCGGCGAGCTTCATGCTTCTGCTTCTTCAAAATAAAGTTGGGATCCAAGTAAGCTAAAGGGTGAGAAAACCTTACTTTCCGGCTTGCTTGATGAATTTTCTTTCTTGGCAGAGGTTCTGAGTCAGAGGAAAGGATAGTTACCTCTTCACCATCTGCATGGCTGCCTTCCGCATCATCCTGATAGTGATCAATGTCAATAAGATGAACAAAAAAGGAGCCAAGAGAATCAAGTTCTACCTCCGACTCTTCATCAAGAGTAAACGGATCAACTACTTCTGATTTCTTCTTGGCAGGTTTCTTAGCCAAGATTTTGGTCCTGGTCTTCTTGGCCGGTTTATCTTGAAGCCTCTTCTTCCAGAAGGGGGAGTCAGCCTGCAGAGGTTCAAGTAAGAATGAAAAGGCAGATTGACAGATAATGAGTTAATGAAAGGTGTTCACAAATACTCACAACTGGCGGCTTGTTGAGGGTGCAAAAAGGGTTCAGCCCCGTCTTGCTGCAAGTGGCCAAGTTTTCGCTCAGCAATGTCTTGACCATCTTGTTGAGGCTCTCATCGTCCAATTGCTCTCGGCTGTGGCGTTGTGGATCTTTGATGTCACAGGTATACTCGCACATTAAGCCGGTCCGGCGGCTTAAAGGTAAAATTCTCCATGCGACCCAGCATCGAACTAGGTCAACTCTAGTTAAGCCATTGGCCATTAAGGCTCTGATTTTTCCAAAAATGGGCATATATTTGGCTCGTTCTGCTGTGCTGATCCGGTCAGGGAGGGGGTGCCTGTTGCTAAGCCGGCTCGGACGATAACCCGGCAAAGGATTTTCACCTTCTGGAGATGTGTCTTGGCAGTAAAACAAAGTTTGGTTCCAGTCCTTGGGATGACTGGGAAGTGCAGCGGCTGGGAAAGTAGCTTCTTTGCGCCTCTGGATTGAAATGCCGCCTAGTTCTAGGCTGGGCCCATCTGTGAACTTAGTCTGGCGGTTCAAGTAATAGAATTCCCTGAACAGCTCTACAGTGGGTTCCTGTTGAAGATATACTTCGCAGAAAACTTGGAAGTTGCAGATGTTTGAAACAGAGTTGGGCCCAATATCTTGTGGATGAAGTTGAAAGAAGTGTAGCACATCACGAAAGAATTTTGAGCCGGGTGGAGTGAACCCCCGGAGCATGTGATCAATGAAAACTACAACTTCACCCTCTTTTGGTTCAGGGGTGGTTTCGGTTCCTGGGGCCCTCCAGTGGATCACACTCTTTTTAGTCAGGACGCCTTCGTTTACAAATTCAGTAAGGATTTCTTCCGTGACAGTGGAAGCAACCCAGTTGCATGAGGTGACAGTTTTGGTCATTTTGAGGATGAAGGCCTAAAAGGAAAATATTGCCGGTTTAAGATTATGTTATTAAGCTGGCCAATGATTGAAAAGTAAGTGTTATAAAGGTTGACATGATTAAACCGGAAGGCAGTGCTCGGTCATACGAATTGTGAACACGTATTGGCGGCTTAACAAGGGGACTAATGGTACATGGCGGGTTACGGTTTGTCAGTTAAGCCGCCCAAACAGTTGCCATATTTCAGATCTATAAGTGAGGATTTGCTAAGTGATGGACAAATAGATTCCACAGATCGACGCTACAATTTTGGATCTACAACAGTTCAGAAAATGAAATAAGTTCTAAACCTAAGGTGATGACAGCAGAAGAACTCGTATGCCCAGATGAGATTTTTGTACAGAGGGGTATCTTTTACTATTGGAAACGAATGCTAAAACCATTACCGCATAACTTTGGCACTATGTTCAGATCTAACTATGTGATCTAAAGAGGAAAAAGAGGAACGGCGATGAACTCCGATGAACTGGGCAAACCCTAGTGTAGATCTGATGCGAAGCGAGAGGGGTACCTGTCGACGCCGATGGGCAGCAGGAGTGCGCCGCGTTGCTCTGGTCTGTTCAGGTTGATGCAGCGGCCGGAGTAGAAGACGCTAGAGGCGGACGGCGGTGGCAGAGCTCGGGCGCTGTGGAGTCGCATGAGGAAGAAGATGCAGAGGCAGGGGTAAAAGTGAAGACAGGGGCCCCCTGTCCCTATTTATAAGGAGGTGGATAAATGGCATGCGCGGGAATCGAGGAGGTTGAAAAAATGATTATGTGGCTACAAAGACGCCTCAATTTTTGGAAGGTCCATTAAAAATAAAGATTTGTTGAGATATTCTGGGTCTGCCTGTAATTAAGGCGCCTGATGTCATGGCGGGTTACCGTGGTTCTGCGAACTGACGTCGTGGCGGGTTACAAGAAAGTTCATAAAGTTGATGATGGAAGATTCTACTAAGTTAGGTACTGAAGATTGATGTGAACAAGTTCAAATCAACCTGGGGCCTAATGTTGGGGATATAACTATTGGGTATGACCCGCCCAGGAGGGGCCGGGTCATACCACTGGCAACTTAAAGATAAAGATGGCGGGTCATGAAGCAAACTTATTGAAGGCCCAAGACCCAGAGGCAGCTTGAGGCCCAAGAGGATGAACCGCCATATGATTAAACTATATTGTAAGGCAAGCTTAGTTAGTGACCGAGCCGGACACGTTGTGTATGAGCCGGCCGGGACTCTGTAAGCTGCCGGGCATCAACCTGTGTATATAAAGGGGTGACCCGGCGGCGGCTTAACTCAGAAAAACAATCAATCGAAAGCTAGGTCAAGCGTATTCGCTCCCTGGTAATCGAAACTCCAGCAATACAACTGAAAGCAGGACGTAGGCTTTTACCTCATTGAGAGGGGCCGAACCTGGGTAAACTCTCTGTGTCCTTTGTCCCGTTCAACCCCTTTAAGCTAACCTAGTTGCGATGGCTCCACACCTAAGTCCTTTTGCTAGGGCATCTGTCGTGTTAAGTCCACGACAGGTTGGCAAGCTAGAAAAGGTAACATTTGCTGATAGGATGTTGCCTCACATGTCATGGACGGGATCCTTCCAGTTGGAAGAGCATAACCCCATGGTGCGCTCTCTGATGTCACAGATGGGCTGTTTCACCTTGGAAGAACCTTTGTGGGTGCCCTTCTCGTGGTCGTGGTCGATAAGATCTGACTTGGCAATTGAGGATCCCAAGTCGCCGCCGTAGAACATGTCCTTCAGAAATGACAAAATGGGCTCGATGGCGTACAAGGATCGCAAATCCTTGACCGCGTGGTGGAGGAGATCAGCAGCAGGGCCGTTGAAGAGATCGACGGTGGTTGAACCAGAGGGGTTGGGGATGGATCACTTAACCTGTGACATGGCCCGCGTGAAGCCGTCGCTGTCGACGAGCTTGATGTCGTAACCAGCTTTCCCAAGATACAGTAATACGCTAGCCCGCTGACGTGAAGCCTTCGGCATGGTAACATAGTTAATGTCTTCGCCGGCTTCCGCGACGAGGTGTTGCTCTGGGATCGATAGGTCAGGGCGAATGGCGGCCACCTCGCCAACGTCCGCCGGAGAGGCCATGATAAACCTCTTCTTGGCCGAACGCTCGTCGGGCTCCCCGGGATACGTGGTCGAGCTTAGGCTGTGACATTCTAGAGCAGGGGATGTGGATCTAGCGGGGAGGCACACCGCATGCCTCATCTAAAAACTCAGGGGAGTGGGGCGACGGTATGGGAATCGCTGGGTAACCTGAACTTTATTATCTAAGCCAGGAGGAACGGGCAGACCGGCAGGGGTTGGCGCCGGTGGCGGCGGCAAGCTAGGGTTCGAGGGGGGGAGGGGGCTGGGTGGGGGGACTGTGGAGGGGGGTGGTGTTTGAGGATACACCGCGGCTACTGAAAATTTTAGTAATGATGGGTGGAGATGGTGGTGGACGAGGGAGGGCGACGGTTCAAATGCCTCGCAACTACAATTTTACTATAAGGTCGGTGTTGGAGGAGTGTGGGCGATGGTTGAAGAACGGCGGCTACTAAAATTTGGGTAAAGGAATTGATGCGGGGTGGGAGTACCCAAGATCGCACACGGTCCAATAAGAATATGCTTGTATGATAATAAGGAAAAGTAGCGGAACCGCCGATTTTTGCAACGCTCAAGGCGGGTAGTTTGTTTTTAGATTTCTAGCTAGCTGGTCTATCGCACACGGTTCGTCCTAATTTTCAGACACATACGTGGAATTCAATCTAAATAAACTAGTCGTCTTTAGCTTTCGCATGTGGTGATTCACAGTGCACTTGCGTCGCACACGATTAAGCCAGTACCTCCACCTTTGCTCGCGCTTACGCAGTCGTGGTGATTCACAGCGCACTTGCATCGCACACGGTTAAGACATTATACCCATGTCCATTGAGCATCATCAGAGTCTTTGCAGCAAAAAAACTTTAGAGAGGGTCAGAAGACAGCCACACCAGCATGTGGCCCAAATATATATGAGTGAAAAGGGTGGTCTGTGATGTTCAAAATTCCAATGCACAACTTTGACCGCGCGGGCCCACGGTTGGGCGCGTCGTCGAAGATCGGTGAGAGGGGCCAGAAGTCAAGAACCACCTGGAAGTGGCCAAATATATGTAGGAATATAGGGTGTGATGTTTAAAACTTTAAATACACAATGCACAACTTTGGTGGCACCTGCCTCGCAAACCCGAAAGCACCCTTGGATATATCTATAATGACAGAATGTCGTAGCTAGCTAGGGTGCTTGACCCACCTCCCACTTCGTGTCGGCGGGACGGATGCACGTAATGATACTTTGGTCATACATGCATGTCGCCATGACCTACCATAAGACGAACCAGTGAATCTATCGTTTGGTCAAACGACAATTGTTGTTGTCGATAAACCGCTTGGGCCAATAGATTGAACCATCATAAAAAATCGCATGAGAGGGACCACAAAACCAGCACCGCTTGCGTGCGCCCCAAAATGATGTACGTTGGAAGGGGTGATGTGTGTTTTCAATATAGAATAATGTACAATTTAGATATGGCGCCTGCCTCTCGATACAGACAACAACCATGAAAGCCAGGTAGTTAAGGACGAGATACGTAGGGTACGGTGTCGGTCGAACCCAGCAATCCGAGCATGTGCGAGGGAATCCTGACAACGCATGAGCTCAAGCTTTGGTTGAACAACATGTGACGATGACCGGCCCTAACACGAACTAGGAGGAATCCATTCATGGCCAACACATACCCCTCGTTATCGGTCAAATGGATGATATATATACACTCGGGGAGCCCACAGATATGCGTGTCGTCACAAAAAACCGCACAAGGGAGACATGGTCGATCAGAAGACCCCGTATACACTGCATGCGGCCCGAAAATATGTATGGGTATGGTGGTGTGTGATGTGTTTAAATCCCGAATGCACAACTTCGATGGGCCACCAACTACATTACAAACCGAACATTGTACCCGGCTTCGAGGCGGCGGGGGGGGGGGGGGGGGTGTCGTCCAACGCATGCGCTCAAATATTATTTGGTCTAACATGGCACACATAGCAATAGGAAACCATCATGGTCAAACCCTTCTCGTATGTTGGGTCAAAGGGATAGATTGTGTGGGCCCCATCGTTATCGGTAAAGGACAATATATATACCTCGGGGAGCCCACAGATATGTGCGGCGTCTATAAACCGCACAAGGGAGACATGCTCGATCAGAACACCCGGCCCCCTATACCCTGCATACGACCCGAAAAAAATGTATGGGTGTGGTGTGTGATTTGTTCAAATCCCGAAAGCACAAGTTCGATGGGGCACCAACTACATCAGTAACATTACAAACTGAACATCGTACCCCCGCGGCCAGATTAAAGACGTACGATGTCGGGAACACAACTTCGAGGCGGGTGGGGGGGGGGGGTAGGGGCCGGGTGCCGTCCAACGCATGTGCTGAAACTTGATTTTCTCTAACATAGCACACGGCGCAAAGAGTAAACCCTTCTCGTGCATTGAGTCAAAGGGATAATTTGTGTGGGCCTACAGATGTCGATCATTCTTTGATTTTTTAGAACAAAAAATAACAAATAAAAACATAGTCTACAAATTAGCAAAACATGGATCCCAAGGTTTATATAATCGCCATGACAGGTCACTATAGATTCGATCTTTCTTTGATTTTTTAGAACAAACAATAACCAATAAAAAACATAGTCTACAAATTAGCAAAACAAGGATCCCAAGGTTTATTTAATCGCCATGATAGGTCAATATAGAGACATTTATCTCTATAATGACCGTATCATAACATTTAAATGAAGCTAGAGATATGCAACTTCCCACCGAGTCACCCATCCTTAGACTACTCCAGCCCGAGCACGCTTAACTTCTGCGTTCTATTCGACTAGGCTAGCGGATGGGATGCCGCCCCTTGCTGATAGGAATTGCCTCCTTGCCTTTATGGCGTTTCACGCTGGTCACCCTATGGGACCTACTCCCTACTATCACACACATTTGTGCTTTTAGAAACTGTGTGCGATATTTACATGGCTGGTGTGTCGCCGCCTAGCCTTCAATGAGCACTAACACTGACAGCGGGAAAACGATGGGAGAAGAGGTGGGAAACCGATGGGAGGAGTGGCGGGGAACGGTAGCGTGTTTGGATATATAACAACATTTATGTAGAAAACTTAGTAGAGAAGGAAGCGTGAGCTAGCACAACGCATGCGCACAGTGCTTACCCATATAAATAAAATCACAACCGAAACTGCATGTGCTGTCGAAAGGGATGAGGATTGCCGTTCGATCTTGGAGCATCCAACAGTGCAGACGTACGATCCGTGGGGTTTGGGTTCTTGCCAATCAGAACGCACGACTCAGATCGCGCGCGCAGGAGGGGGGGCATCGGCCACGGTTTGGTAGGCACACGGCTTTCGTGAATGAACCGTGTGCTATTTGAAAACATTTCGTGAGAAGAATCTCGGTTTTTAAATCCCCGTAAATCCAAAACTCACCCAAAAATTGTGAAACTTGGCATGGTGTCACGACATGGCACATATATGTCGAGGAAATTATTTTGTCCATTTTGGCGTAAGTTATATTACAAGCCTCTTACAAACCAGAGCTTCTCTCAAGAAGCCTCGTGGTTCCGATAGGGAAACGTGTCCCCCTTGTGGGCGAAACGATAATCACTGCCTCTTTTTGCCTTGTATTTTCTTCTACAGGCAACATGGAACGACAGGATATCCATGCTGAAATTTAAAAATATTCAGGGTTCGTTTGGCCTTTTTATACACTAATTGAGTTTCCTAGGCATTTAATGTCCATAATTCAAATCTGAACTACGAATACATGCTCCAGTTCACCAAAATGGCTAGAAAAATTATACACGTGTCCTTGGGTGCATGTTTAGGTCCCATGCAAGGAATGGGAATGAATTACAACCGTACCGGCATCCTGGCTCGTCCTCAAACATTTGGAATCTCGGTTTTTAAATTCCTGTAAATCCAGAACTCACCAGAAAGTCATGAAAGTTGGCATGGTGTCACGTCATGGCACATATATGTCATGGTAAAAACATTGTCCAATTTAGGCCAAGCTTTATTACAAATCTCTTACAAACCGAAGCCTGTCGCAAGAACCCTCGTGGTTTCGATAGGGAAACGTACATGTGTCCTTAGGGCGCATGTTTAGGTCCCATGGAAGGAATGGGAATGAATTCAACCATCTCGGCGTCCTGGCTCGGCCACAAACATTGCGAATCTCGGTTTTTAAATCTCCGTAAATCCAAAACTCACCAGAAAATCATGAAACTTGGCATGGTGTCACTACATGGCACATATATGTCGTGGTAAAATAATTGTCCAATTTGGGCCAAGCTATATTAAAAGCATCTTACAAACTGAAGCTTTTCACAACCCTCGTGGTTCCGGTAGGGAAACATGCCCCTCTTGTGGGCGAAATGATAATCGCTGGCTCTTCTCGCCTTGAACTTTGTTTTCTACAGGCAGCATAGAATAACAAGAGTGTCGTGCTGAAATTTGAAACTGTTCAGGGTTCGTTTGGCCATTTTATATATTAATTGAGTTTTCTAGGCATTTAATGTAGTCCATAATTCAAATTTGAACTACAAGCACATGCTCCAGTGAAGCAAAATGGGTGGAAATCGTACATGTGTCATTGGGTGCATGTTTAGGTATCATTGAAGTAATGGGAATGAATTACAAACTTCTCGTCGTCCTGAAACATTGAGAATCTCGGTTTTTAAATCCCAGTAAATCAAAAACTCACCCAAAAAACATGAAACTTGGCATGGTTTCATGACATGGCACATATATGCCGTGGTAAAAAAAATCGTCCAGTTTGAGACAAGGCGCATACATTAATAGCCAACGAAGTCCTTTTGAAACAAATAACTGACACGTTAATATCGTAAACGGTTGTATTATATGAACCGTGTGTTCCTGTAACCATTTAAGTGCGGCCACGCGTCCCTCTTTTCTTATGGGATAGTACTACCTCCGTCCTCGTTCATTGGTCATCTTTGAATTTTGTGCCAAAATTTAACCATACTCGGTAGCGTGCGTGCAGCTGTTTGATTACACGGGACGAGCGCGAGAAGTCCGCCGTGCAGCCTCGACGGGATGCGTGCGAGCAGTCCGCTGCGCAGGCTCAATGAGACGCGTGCATCATGTCCACCTCGCAGGCTTGACGGGACACGTGCGAGCAGCAAGGCTGCCCATGCTCACCGGGAAGCGAGCTCTTTGACCTCCATCCACCAGCCGCCCGCCTCGCTCAAAACTTCTCCATTAATGGCGGCCTAGCCGCTGTTTAACACGCGGTTCGTTAAAGCACCTAGACGGAGGGTGTTTGCTTGTGATCCCATGGCCCCGCTCAATGTTAGCACTTGCTTTGTTCGTGTTTTCAACTCGTATTCTGACCTAATTTAAAATGCCACATAGGGTAACGGATAATACGACGACAAACAAAATGGCAACGGATAATACGACAACAAATTTACAATGGCGCGGATAATAATTGTCTTACATATTCCGGATAATTTAAAATACCACATGCGGCAAAGCCCGGAAACACGGGGGCAAGAGAAGAAGGAAATTACAGACAACGATCTGGGTCGCTACTGTCTCTACTCCTCGATGGATCACCGGGCGACGATATCCTCTAGCTCCTTCTTCAATTCCTCACGACTTTGCTTGAAAGCAGCCACGAATTCCTCCACCTCCTGCTCGCGCTCGATCCGGAGCTTCCTCAAGTCACCCATCAGTTCCTCGACGACCGCTGTCAGCATCATCGACGAGGCACTGCTCTGCTCATGCAACATCTTCCAACCGGCGGCCTCCTTCTCCTTCTCGGCGAGCGCCTTGAGGAGCTTCGCATTGTCACCCATGAGTTGCTCGACGAGGCCGGTCGCCTTCTCAACCGAGGCACCGCTGATCTCGAGCAGCTTCATCAAGCCGTCGACCAGCTCCTGCTGCTTAATGAGGCCAGCGAGAATGTCATCGTCGCTGTGCAAGGACTTCAGCAACGCTAGCTCGTCGCGATCACTGACGCGGTGAGTGCGCTTGTGAGAGCCCTCGTGTGCCGGTGAGAGCTCGTTCGAGGGCTCCGCAGCGTGCCGGGACATCTCTGCTATGGCTGCTGCGTGGTGACGGGACCTCTCTAGTGCTTCCGCGGTCTTGGTCTTTGCTCCCTGGTTATATGTCCACCCGAAACTCCTCCTACCGGTCATGGCGGAACGACTTGACAGGAAAGACCAGTTTTGTGGGTGATGAGGAGAGGAACTGTGAAGTAATTTTTGAGAGGGTAGTTTTTATAGCCCGGTGCTAAGTGTGAACACATATTGGTTTGATCGGTGTGAATAGATTTGCAATTACTTATTGCGTTGTAATCTGTAATGTGACGAGAAACAAGGTCAAAATTTATTGATGGTTCTGGGCCTACAAAGCCTGTTTCTGTTGTTCTGGATCATCGCAAACAGTTCTTATGGATCAACCATATGCCACGCATCGGAAGGCCAAAACGTGGGCCTGCGTTCTCGGATGTATGTGTACGTGTCTGCCCACTATCACACACGGTCAAGATATCACCATCGTGTTCGATGGATGCGCCGTCGCGCCTCCCACGGGGTGCCGGAAGGTTGACCACGTGGTTGCTCGCCGTTGAGGCAGCCGCGGCGTGCTCTGCTCACGTCCATCCGCGTGTTTTGCTCGCCATTGAGGTGGCCGCGGCGCGCTTCGCTCTGGCGTCCCTGCGCGCGCTCTGGTCGCCGTTGAGGCAAATTTACAATGGCAACGGTTAATAATTGTCTTACATATTCAGGTTAATTTAAAATGCCACATGCGGCAACGCCCAAAACACTCACGACCTACATATGCATACAATTATAATAAAATATAGGCAAAAAGGCTGAGCTGTCGGCCTTCCAACGACGGTCTTCTCGGACTCCATGATCAGCATAGCACCCTTGCGGCCGTTCATTCCAAGTGTCCGGACCCGCCTCCGCCTATGGAGCTGCCGGCGCTGGGAGGCTCTTGGGGCTGTTGGGCCTCTTCCAGAAGAGCTTGACAGCGTGCAATCGCGTGCATGGTATCTCCGCGGAACCGCTCCATTTCCATGTTTCTAGCCTGGTAGCAAATTCCGTCCATCACCTGCATCCTCAAGATATCACGTTGGCGATGTTCTACTTCGCCGGTCACGTCAACTCCGCCAAGGATGCACTCGAGGTTGACACGGCCGCCGCCGGCAATGATGAAGCCGCAGGCTGGCTGTGTCTTCACTGAATCGCAGATGTCCTCTGCCCATTCCTTGCGGGGCATCAGGCTCTCGATGAGCACTGGTGATGGCGGCTCTTCGGGTGGGTCATCGATCATGCCGCTGAGCAGCTCTGGATCTTTTGCACGGTGGATGGCAAACTGCTCATTACACTTCCTCTGCAATATGTCGATTGTGCACCCAAGGACTGTCACGCCGATATCGCTGCCGATGGACCATGGTGCCTGCACCGGCCGATGACGTTCTTGCTCCCCGACCTGCTCCGGCTCGTTCTCCTCACCGAAGATGTAACGCAGGTAGGGGTCGATGTCGAAGCTTTGGTCGTTGCCCGGCATGCTTGGAATAACTAATGGTAGATGGGTGAGGACTAGATCTGCGCCGAGTGTCGCGACGGTGCGTTGCCGCCTGGGTTATATGCAGCAAGCCATTAGCTGGTGGCGGGAAACTGAGGAGGGAAGAGGCATGGATTTTACAATTGACCCATGTGGAGCGCGGGAAGCATTCGCTGGAGCGCGGGAAGACTAAGTGGAGCACACACACAACCCGAATACCGTATGCGGTGCCACGTGTTATTTATCACACACGTGTTAACATAAGAAAACGTATGTGTAACTTACTAATCATCGCACACGGGTACTCGCAGACGCATCGTGTGCGATACTCCTAGACACCACAAGCAACTAGTTTGCATTTTTCAAAGTTTTTTGTACAAACAGAATCGCACACAAACTAACTATAGTAACCATCTGTGTTATAATTTCTCATCGTAAACAGTTCATCCGAGCGGGCTGTTTGCCGCGTATCACACACATCTTGTTTACACGAAATGTTTGTGTTCTTTTGACTCATCGCAAATAGTTCAACTATGTGAACTGTATGCCGCATATCACACACATCTTGTTAAGTGAACCGTTCCTGTTCTCTTCCCTAATGAAAACAGTTCGTCCGAGTGAACCGTATGCCGTATATCACACACACCTTGATCTGGCTAACCATTTCTGTTGCATTCCCTAATAGCAAGCAGTTCATTGGAGCGAACTGTATGCCATATATCGCACACACATTGATATGGCTGCCCGTTTCTGTTCTTCTGTCTAATCGCAAACAGTTCGTATGGATCAACCGTATGCCCCGCATCGCACACGTAACTAAAATCTGAACCGTGTTTGATGTCTCCGCCATCGCAAACGTCTTGCATCTTTTTTGATGGTTTTTTCACATCCCCGTTTGCGATTAATACATCGCACATAGTTTCGTCAAAGGGTCTCTGATCGTAGTGTCGCGTTAGCAGCATCCTGCAGTTGTGCTAGGAGTTATGTGAACCGGAAATTCCAACCAACCCTTTTATCGAGAGGTTAAATTTAGTTGAAATAGAAAACAATTATTTGAAAGAAAAATTGAAAAGAATTGAAGAGGAGAAGATGAAATTGGAGTTGCATGTTGCTGTTGTCGTCGATGATCACAAGATCCAGATGGATGCTATGCGCTTGAAGATTAGAAAGATTAGAAAATATGCCATTGATAATGAGGCTTGGTATCATTATGCTGTTGGATCAATTGTTACCTTAGTTGCGATTATGATCGCATTTGTTGTTGCATTTAAATGTTTTACATAGTTGTATGTTAGTTTCAATGTATGTTATAAACCTCTAGAGAGCTGTATGTTGTTCTATGAGAATTATGTATGAAATTTATGTATTTATTTTTTCAATAATAACCTTTGATCACTAATGTACTTTGGTTTTAATGTGATGATGAACTTGTATTAATTTGGTCACTTCTCTATTCATGATGTTCTGTAATGGTTTTTGATATACTCAATTATATAATGCATGCAGATGAACCGGTAATGGATGTACGGTGACCGACACACCTCCGATTACATTGAGGGCCTGCTTAATTTTCTCGAGGTGGCTGAGGCAAACAAGCAGAACGGTTTTATGTATTGTCCATGTACTGTCTGTAGGAATACAAAGGATCGCTCTTCCTCGAAAACCCTTCACATCCATCTGCTTGAGAAGGGTTTCATGCCACACTATAATGTTTGGACCAAGCACGGAGAATGAGGGGTTATGATGGAAGACAACGAAGAAGAAGAGGATGATGACAACTATATTATGTTCCCTGAATACGGTGATACTGCAACGGGGGAAGCTGAGGATCAAGAGGCACCAGACAATATGCCTGATGATGATCTTCGCCGGGTCATTGTTGATGCACTGAGAGAATGCGAAAGTGAAAGGGAGAAGTTGAAGTTCGATCGCATGTTAGAGGATCACAAAAAAGGGTTGTACCCAAATTGCGAAGATGACAACACAAAGCTCGGTACCACACTGGAATTTCTGCAATGGAAGGCAGATAATGGTGTATCTGACAACGGATTTGGGAAGCTACTAAAAATTATGAAGAAGCTTCCAAAGGAAAATGAATTGCCTGACAGTACGTACGAAGCAAAAAGGTTCTATGCCCTCTAGGATTGGAGGTGCAGAAGATACATGCATGCCCTAATGACTACATCCTCTACCGTGGTGAGTACGAGAATTTGAACGCATGCCCGGTATGCAGTGCATTGCGGTATAAGATCAGACGAGATGACCCTGGTGATGTTGAGGGCGAGCGCCCCAGGAAGTGGGTTCCTGCCAAGGTGATGTGGTATGCTCCTATAATACCACGGTTGAAACATCTGTTCAGAAACAAAGAGCATGCCAAGTTATTGCGATGGCACAAAGAAGACCGTAAGAAAGACGGGATGTTGAGAGTACCCGCTGATGGGTCGCAGTGGACAAAAATCGTGAGAAAGTGGGGGGACTTTGCAGATGACGCAAGGAACGTATGGTTTGGTTTAAGTGCAGATGGCATTAATCCTTTTGGGGAGCAGAGCAACAATCATAGCACCTGGCCCGTGACTCTATGTATCTATAACCTTCCTCCTTGGTTGTGCAAGAAGCGGAAGTTCATTATGATGTCAGTGCTCATCCAAGGTCCTAAGCAACCCGGTAACGACATTGATGTGTACCTAAGGCCATTAGTTGAAGAACTTTTACAGTTGTGCAATAAAAAAGGTGTATGTGTGTGGGATGAGCACAAACAGCAGGAATTTGACCTACGAGCATTGCTGTTTGTAACCATCAATGATTGGCCTGCTCTTAGTAACCTTTCAGGACAGACAAACAAGGGATACAACGCATGCACGCACTGTTTAGATGAGACTAAAAGTATATATTTGGACAAATGCAAGAAGAATGTGTACCTGAGACATCGTCGGTTTTTTCCGACCAAACATGCCTTAAGAAAAAAAGGCAAGCATTTCAAAGGTGAGGCAGACCACCAGAAGAAGCCCGTCCTCCGTACTGGTGATGATATACTTGATATGGTCAAGGATTTACAAGTAATCTTTGGAAAGGGTCCTGGCGGACAATCTGTTCCGAATGACGCTGAGGGACACACACCCATGTGGTAGAAGAAATCTATATTTTGGGACCTACCCTATTAGAAAGACCTAGAGGTCCGCTCTGCAATCAATGTGATGCACATGATGAAGAATGTTTGCGTGAACCTGCTAGGCTTCTTGGGCATGTATTGGAAGACAAAAGATACACCGGAGGCACGGGAGGACCAGCAACATGTGAACGAAAAAGACGGCATGCATCCAAAGCAGTATCAAGGTCCTGCCAGCTACGCTCTTACCAAAGCAGAGAAGGAAATCTTCTTTGAATGCCTGCTCAGCATCTAGGTCCGGTCTGGCTTCTCGTCAAATATAAAGGGAATAATAAATATGGTAGAGAAAAAAATTCCAGAACCTAAAGTCTCATGACTGCCACGTGATTATGATGCAACTGCTTCCGGTTGCATTGAGGGGGCTTCTACCAGAAAATGTTCGATTAGCCATTGTGAAGATTTGTGCATTCCTCAATGCAATTTCTCAGAAGGTAATCGATCCAGAAATCCTACCAAGGTTACAGAATGATTTGGTCCAATGTCTTGTTAGTTTCGAGTTGGTGATCCCACCATCCTTCTTCAATATTATAACGCACGTCCTAGTTCACCTAGTCGATGAGATTGCCATTCTGGGTCCTGTATTTCTAAACAATATGTTCACCTTTGAGAGGTTCATGGGAGTCTTATAGAAATATGTTCCTAACCGTGCTAGGCCAGAAGGAAGCATATCCTCGGGCCATTAAACAGAGGAGGTCATTGGGTTTTGTGTTGACTTTATTCCTGACCTTAAGCCGATTGGTGTCCATCAATCGCGGTATGAGGGGAGGCTGACTGGAAAAGGCACGCTAGGAGCAGATTCAATAATATGTAGGGACGGGCTTTCTTGGGCGCAAGCACACTACACAGTTCTACAGAATTCTACCTTGGTAGCCCCGTATATCAATGAACACAAGAATATTCTACGCTCCAAATACCCAGAGCAGTCTGACAACTGGATTACACATGAACACATCAGGACTTTCGGCGGTTGGTTGCAAACACATCTCATGCATAACCAGTGGCGGATCCAGGACCCAAGCCGGGGGGCCTGGGCCCGGGACGTGAAGATGAATTGCTTCGTCCATTGTAGTATACTGCGCACTATAGCGACACTGTAGCAGCCTGGGGCCCTGGGCTTGGCCCAATCCTGGGTCTGCCACTGTGCGTAACAACACTATTGGAGATGAGATGTACTTGTTCACCAGGACACCATCTTCGACTGTATTGACTTACCAAGGGTACGAGATAAATGGGAATACATTTTACACGATCACCCAAGATAAAAAGAGCACCAACCAAAACAGTGGTGTCCGCTTTGATGCAGCAACCAATAGGGCAAAGGACACATATTATGGTTACATAGAGGAGATATGGGAACTTGACTATGGACATGAATTTAAGGTCCCTTTGTTTCGGTGCAAATGGGTCAATCTGTCAGGTAGACCCACAGTATGGAATAACAACAGTGGATCTCAACAATCTTGGGTACATAGACGAACCATTCGTCCTAGCCAATGATGTGGTGCAGGTTTTCTATGTGAAGGACATGTCTACCAAACCAAGAAAAAGAAAAGATAAGGAAGCGAATACATCATACGATGAGCCAAAGCGCCACATAGTTCTTTCAGGGAAAAGAAACATCATGGGAGTGGAGGACAAGACAGACATGTCTGAAGATTATGAAAAGTGTCATGAAATTCCTCCCTTCAAAGTGAAGGATGGCCCAAGCATCCATGGTTACGGTGCAATAAGCAAGGGACACACGCAAAGAAAAAGTGAAGACTTTCTCTCTAGTGAAGAAAAAGTGAAGACTTTCTCTCTAGTGAAGACAACATATCACTGCAGTTACATTCTGGGTTGAAAGCCATTGTTATGCTCCACAACTATTCTGATGATGGCTTTGATCTAGAATATATGAGTTTTCGTCCGAAACCCTAATACTTCGAAAGAGATTGTCCAGTTTATACACGAAGTGCATCCAGTTTTTCCCGTGACCCTCTCAACTTTTTAGCACATGCTATGCGGGTGAAATTAAGATACCATGCCAAGTTTCAACCTTTTCAGAGTTCATTTGTAGTGCTTTTCAATTTCAGGGTCATTTAGCTCAAAAAAATCATTAAATGCATGAAAAATAGCAAATGAACTCAGAAAAGGGTTGAAAATTGATGATGTGCCTTTGAATGGTGCATATTGAACGCACAAAAAGTCTGGAGTTAAAATATGTTAAAAAAATGAAATCCCTTTTGTAATAGGTGAGAATTCGTCCGAAACCCTGATACTTCGAAAGAGATTGTCCAGTTTGTACACGAAGTGCATCCAGTTTTTCCCGTAACCCTCTTAACTTTTTAGCACATGCTATGTGGGTGAAAATATGATACCATGCCAAGTTTCAACCTTTTCAGAGTTCATTTGTAGTGCTTTTGAATTTCAGGGTCATTTAGCTCAAAATAAATCATTAAATGCATGAAAAATAGCAAATACTAAACTAAATCCTAGCTTTAGTCCTGGTTGGTGGCACCAACCGGGACAAAAGGCCTACCGCAGATTTTTCACACCCGTATTTAGTCCCACCTCGCCAAGTGACGAGCTAGTCGACCACCTTAAATATCCGGGTCGTCCAGCAGGGATAAGCTTCTCACATCATTGCATCCTTTAATTTGTTAAGTATATGCACTCTTACTACGAATCTTCTTAAGATTCATAGTAAGGGTCTATGTCCTTAACATAGAACAATGGTGTCAGCTTTTTTAATCACTATGTGTCTATGCATAAAAATAAATTAGGTTAACAAAAAGGGTTAGGCTAAACTAATTACTTAACAGAAAAGAAAATATAACATAAAGTATTTTTTGTTAAAAACTTTAATAGCAAACTAAAAAGCTTGTATAAAACTCTAATATCAAAAGGAATCAATAAAAAGAATCAATTAAAATTGTTATGATCAACTAAAACAAAACTATAATATTCTTACATAGTAAAAAGAATCAACTGAAAAGCTTTTAAAACCTCTAGTTATGATCAAAATAATATTACTTAAAATTATATAAAATATGCAACTAAAATTATCAAAGTATTTTTTGTAAAAACTTTAATAGCAAAAAGATTTTCATAAAGTATTTTTGTTCCCAAACTTTAATAGCAAATTAAAAAGCTTTTATAAAACTCTAATAGCAAAAGAATCAACTAAAAAGAATCAATAAAAAATAAAATTTATGCAACTAAAATTATATAAAATTTATATAACTAAATTATGCAACTAAAATTATATAAAATTTATGCAACTAAAATTACATAACTAAAAATAACATATGCAAAAAATAACATTAAAAATTTAAAAACATAACATATGCAAAAAATAAAAAAATGCCCGCCTACTAGGCCACCACGGCCTGCATACGACTATAAACCCTACATATGGGCCAGGATGCAGGCCCGCAGGGCAAGCAGTCCCAACAGGGCATAGAGGTAGGCATGTACTGCCTGCTTTAGAGAAGAGCTCGAGAGGCATGTCGCAGCCGCGCTTATAAACCACTGCGAGCTCATCTCAACTAGCGAGGTGGGACTAAACTTTCGACACCGCTGTGCCAGACATTTAGTCCCGGTTGGTGGCTCCAACCGGGACTAAAGACCCCCCTTTAGCCCCGATCTGAGCCTCCAACCGGGACTAAAGGCCTGGGCTTCCCGCCCTTTCGCCTGGCGAAATACACCTTTAGTCCCGGTTGGTGGCTCGCACCGGGACTAAAGGCCGGTGCGACTAAAGGGAAGCCTTTAGTCCCGGTTGGAGCCACTAACCAGGAATAAAGGGGGGGCTATATAACCATCACTTAGAGAAATTTCCAGTCCCCATCCAGTTTCTTCGATCCCCTCCTCTCCCCCGATGGCGTAGACGACCACCTCGACGCCGCCAGGCTCCCGGACCGCGCCGTCGCCTCCCCGAGCCCTGACCCGACGCCCTCGCCGACGCCCTGCCGTCCCCGAGCCCGCTGGCCGTCGCCGGCGTCGAACCTCCTCGCGTGCCCTCCTCCCCGTCGAGGCGTGCCCCCAAGCCCGTTCCTCATTGCCGGCCTCCAGCTCCATCGCCGCGCCCCCAGTGAGCTCCCCCCTTTCCCAAGGCCCCCTGCTGCCACTGCTCCATGGTCGCCCCTGCTTCGACTACTACATGGTCGCCGTCGTTGCGTGCTCTGTTTTTTTAGATTAATAGATAGATGGATTTTCAGACTAATTTTTTTGGGGGGATGTTTTGTGGAGATGAGATGAGATGTATGAAATATGCTCTGTTTTTAGATGAGATGAGATGAGATGAAATGTATGAGATGTTTTGTGGAGATGAGATGAGATGTTTTGTGGAAATGTGCTCTGTTTTTTTAGATGAATAGATAGATGGATGAAATGTAATAACTCAATGTGATAGATAGATGTTTTGTGGAGATGAGATGAGATGGAAGAGAAAAAATTTAGTTTTTTTAGATAGAGAAACAAATGTTAAATTTTGCATATGATGAGTTAAATTTTGAAATGAATATGTGAAGCTCCCATTTTTTTGAAATGAAAATGTGAAGGTAGTATTTTTGTTAAATGAAAATGTGAAGCAAGTCTTTTTTTTGAAATGAAAATGTGAAGGCTATTTTTTTAAATGAAAATGTGAAGCTCCCATTCCTATAGTTGATATATACTTGATGACAAAAATGTTACTAAAATGGTTTATAGTTGGGGCAATTTCTAGATATTATTTGTGGCAAAGGGGAATAGAATCATGGAAGTCTATGCAACCTAATTAATTTCTGTTTTTTGTGGCATAATGACATTCTTATTTTCAGTAAGAATTTAATTTGTATAGAATTGAAATCACCTGGTTTGCATCAGCATTTCCAAGAGGCAAAGATAACATACTGTCTATGTTTGTTGGTTAGTCATGCATAGTTATAATATGTGTGTCAATTGAAATTAGTAGCTCATTTTTCTTCCTATAGTTATAATCACCTACTAGCATATACTCTACTCTGCTCAAGATCGATGAGATCATGGACAAGTTCCAATGCAATTTTTGTCAAGTTTCTATCAAGTTCCAATGCAATTTTTGTCAAGTTTCTGTCAAGTTTTTGGCTTAGGGAGAACACTTTTTGCCAGCGCTACTATACTTGGGTTTTGCCTAAATTTTTTCAATCGGTGGAATTATTACAGGTTGTGGTGTTGCATCTCCATGGAGTTGGCCCTGATCGTCCCTCCACTGTTCGACAAAAGGTGTCCATTTGTTGTATGTTGAGTTTTGTTCATAGGATGATGCTTGGTTCATTTGTTGAGTTGTGTATTCATCCATGTGTATAAATCTTGTATTCATCTTGTATTCATTTTGTATTCATCTTGTGTATAAATCTTGTATTCATGCTGTCGTTAAAACATAACCCCGATATATAACTTTGATTTTGAGGCATATGAAAACATGAGAGAGGGGGTCGTTAAAACATATCCCCGATAACTTCGACATGAGGGGGGGGGTCGTTAAAACATAACCCCGATAACTTCGACATGAGAGGGGGTCGTTAAAACATAACCCCGATAACTTTGACATGAGGGGGGACGTCGGACAGGCATGAGAGAGGCGATCCGCAAAGTATCCTCTCTTGAAAGATAGGACGACTCATCAGACATGAGGGGGAGGAGTCCTCGACGATCGTCTAAAACTGACTGTTATAAAACTTGTCAACTTTGCATGATGTTTGCCACTAATCCATTGCTCATATGCATATGATTCCTTGTTGTGATTAGGTCTATGTTTGCCACTAATCCATCTCTCATGGTTGTATATTGCCATGTTGTAATATTTGCAGAAACTATGGACAGAGACTTAGAAAAAGAAGAGTTGTTAGGGGATATAATCCGCGACGGAGGTGATATCACCTTGTTGTTTCTCAACGACACCGATGGTGAGGAAAGAGAGGATGACGGCTCCGGTGATCGAATGGAGGAGGGAGGAGATCATGACGGCTTTGGTGATCGAATGGAGGAGGGAGGATATGATGGCTCCGACGGTGTTGAAGCCTTAACTATTGCAAAGTCCGGCGAGGTATATATATATTAATGAAGCCTCTGCTGACTAGATGCATTAATTGTTTGGTATGTACATATATTAATGCTTCTTTCTTCTTTTAGCCCTCCGGATCAAGCCAAACTTCTTTAAGGAGACGAGGCCCGAAGAAAAGGTTGGGCCAGGATGAAAGGTTCACGATCGAAGTAGTCGCTCCAGATGACGGACCAAAGACAAATTTGTACATCAGTGCGGAGTTGTTGTTAGGGACAGTGTCCCGATCAGCATCCAAGAATGGAATAAGAAGAAGGACCCTCAAGTTTCTTATGTCGACGATAGACAGAAAGATGAGCTTTGGAACTCGCTGATAACAAATTTCAGCCTACTGCCAGAGGAGGATCCAAATAACCCAGTTATATAGCAACAAGTCAAGTCGTGGGCTCTTAAGAAGATGGCAGATCTATTCAAGAAATGGAAGAAAAAATTGAACCAGTTTGTCAACAAAGAAGAGACTCCAGAATTCATCGGTCAATATGTGAAGATAAAAGATCACTGGCCCACATTTGTGGCTTACAAGAAATCGTAGAAAGCTAAGAAAAGGTCACAGACAAATAAGATAAATGCTGCAAAGAAGAAGTATCACCAAGTTATGGGGTCAGGTGGCTACAGCAAAGCCCGGCCTACGTGGGACAAGGCTGAGAACAACCTGCTTGCTAAAGGGGTCCAACGAGAGACATTGAACTGGCCCGATCGGGCAAGGACTTGGTTCTTCGGGGTTGGGTGAACTTTGGACCCAGAAACAGGGAAGTGTGTTTTCATGAAAGCTCAACTTGAAACACCTGTCACAAAGATTCAGGAAGCAATCAAGAAAGTGCAGGAAGGGAGGTTCCATCCCGACAGAGAGAAGGACGAGCTGTCAAAGGCCCTCGGGAATCCGGAACACCCTGGACAAACACGAGGCACATCAGACCCCGTTCCGTGGAAGTATGGATTTCCGGATAGCAGTGCCACTTATAGAAGCCAAGGGAGAAAGAAGAAAGAAGATGTTGACCGAATGCAGAATTTGGAAGAAAGATTAACGCTGTAGGAGAAGAAACTAGAGGCGTCACTTACAAGTCAGCGAGCTTCTCAGCAGCACAAAGATCCTTCATTCGATACTGCCCACGAAGCTACCCCACCATCTCAACGGAAAAGTAGTGTGGCTTCCACAGAGCTTGTTCAGCCTGATATCACGGCTCGTTGCTACCCCGTGGATGGTATCACGGAGAATGAACATTGTGAGCTAATGGCGAAATACCATAACCTAACCTTGAAGGTGGCAGTCGGCTATGTCTTACATCCTCGACCTGATGGAACTTTCCATTTCGCTCCGATTCCAGATGGCTTTGCTATTGTCCGGGTGGATGAAATAATGAACGGATTTGAGGGGCTGGAGCTTGACTACCCTACAGGTGAATGGGAGATTCATCTAGAAAATGCCTTAAGGACTACCTGTCTATGGAGAAAGGAAAACATCATGCTTCCAAACTGGACGCCGCCTCAGCAGACTCAGCCAGAGGAGGCCCCTCAACAGACTCCTCACAGTCCAGCTCTGCTATCTCCGCTGCCTTAGTCGTCTCTGGCGCGTCAGTCGTCTCCGCCGCCTCAGCCGTCTCCGCCGCATCAGCGGACTCCGGTGGAGGAGGCCCCTCAGCAGAATCCTCCTCCGGCGCGTCAGCGGACTATGCCTCCTCCGGCGCGTTAGCGGACTCTGCCTCCTTCGACGCGTCAGCGGACTCCGCCTCCTCCAGCGCGTCAGCGGACTCCGCCGCCTCAGCAATGGCGGAAGAGAGGCGCCGCCGCTCCGACGACTAGCAGTACAACAGGGAAGAAATTCAAAGCTGGTCCAAGCCTCAAGGCTCCTGCCAAGTTACCATATGAGATGACTGAGGAGGAAAACAAGGACATCGTGGCTTCCGAAGTGAAGGCCCATTTTGCACAGAAACATCCACTTCCGAAGGATAAAATAGATCCGGTAAACGCGAAGCGCTCTCTGGAAGCCCTTAGGTAACGACCATCGCCTCCGCCGCTATCACAATATGACCACTGTATTGAAAAGACATTTGATAAAGCGCAGCGGTCGGGAAGTACTAGCAGTGCTGCAAGACGAAGTGGGAAAACAATTTCCTAGCTCGGCGAATAGAAAAAGAAATCGTGCCCCCCGCTCAAGGTGTTTAGCGATATCGCTAATCATCCGGGGGTAGCGGCCGGTACCACTCTTGGTGATTACTTAGATGATAATGTACAGTTCAAAATGGTTGAGGTAGTAGCGCCCTTTAGATACGAGCACGGGAAGCCTCTCATCAAACCTGAGCAGCTCCCGCATCTATCAACGATGATGCGAAGATTGCATGACTTGTACTTGAACACCTGCAAGGATGGGACCGAGAGTATCTTGCTGGGAATTAAAGATGAGCACGACTTCATTGGAGTCGACTTGTTGTGTGTTGAATTTGAAGAATTATTTCAGTTCTGCAATCAAGACGCCCTCGACAAAACTCTCATAACTTGCTATTGTCTGTAAGTATTATTTCTGCAATCAAGTCTCTAGCTCAACTCGTTCATTGCATGTATAATTAATTATCCTCACTATATTATGCAGATTGAAGATCGTCGAATGCAATAGAGGACAAATCTATGACATTGGGTTCATTAAACCAAATACCGTAAATGAATATACGGTACAAAAGAACACCGACGAAACTGAGAAAAACTTGCTAAAGGCGTTACTTCAACTTCAAAACAGAAGGGAAATACTCCTTCCTTACAACTTCAAGTGAGTGTTAATTACTGTCTTGTGCACATTCTGTTTCGCTTACTCGAGATTAAGTGTAATTGATGAGTTATGCGTGCGCAGGTTCCACTTTATTCTGCTATCCATTAATCTTGATGCGGGACTAGTAACTGTCTTGGACTCGACACGTAAAGAGCAAAAGGAGTGGGCGGACATGAGTGAAATGCTCCAGAAGTAAGTTCAATCATTATCGCACCATATTGGCAACTTTCGTTCATTTCCTGATATCAAGTAATCATTTTCTTTGGCGGGCAGGGTTTGGAAAAAGTCCACCAGCGAGGTACCGGGTGAATGGAAAAAGGAGCTGCGATTTTCACACCCCAAAGTAAGTAGTACTAGCTAGTTCCGCGCATCTCTCATTGATTCTAGTTTCACTACCATTATCATGCTTTATTATCATTTTGATTGAACTCTATTCTCGTAAAGTGCTTGTGGCAGGCACTCGGGAATAATTTATGTGGATACTATGTTTGCGAGTTCATTCGCCACTTGACCTCTGAGCAGGGCTTCTCTGACCAACAATTTGAAGTATGTAAACAATATTCATAATTTTATTTTATTACCATCAATTGTGTTGAGTTTCATTCATATATATATATATATATATGTGTTGACCCCTTCTTTAAATTAGATCTGGGAGAAGCGAAATGAACTACTACCAAATGATCGCATAAGAGCAATTCAAGAGGAATTGGCGAGATTCTTTGTTGACCACGTCATACCTGAAGACGGAGAATACCATCGGGATTTGCAATGCGATTTTGGTAGATGATGTTAGGGATTGTAAGAGATGTTATATTGTATATATGGATCAACGTGTACTATATGTAGTACCGTCGAATAGATATACGAAAACTTGTTGTACGACCAACAAGCACGGAGAAAGAGAGGTCACTTCTCTCTATATATTGATCATGATGATGTTGTGTAATTAATGGTTCCTTCATTGCTTACTAGCTAGCGTCGGGTTCTCTCTATATGTAGTAGCTAGCGTCGACCAAGCACAGAGAAAGAGAGGTCACTTCTCTCTATATGTAGTAGCTAGCCAACACAATATGAAACCCCTAAACCCTCCAAAACCCCAAAACCCCTACTTTCAAAAAAACAAAAAACAAAAACCCCAGCACCTGGCAGCTGCTGACGTGTGGCTGCCTTTTAGTCCCGGTCGGTGTTACCAACCGGGACTAAAGGTCCTCCTGCCTGGGCGCCCCACAGCGGCCACATGGAGCCCCTTTGTCCCGGTTCATAACACGACCGGGACTAAAAGTGGTGGGCATTAGTCTCGATCGTTTTGTCCCGGTTGTAGAACCGGGACTAAAGGCCCTCTGGAACCGGGACTGATGCCTTGTTTTCTACTAGTGTAACATACAACCTGTTGGAGATGCCCTTAATAACTGAAACTCTCTTTCCACCTCCGGCGATTGGGTTTGAGAGCAAGTACACTAGTGGGCTTATACCCCGCCTACATGACACTTTTGCCTATGTAGAGGAGAGAGATGTGAAAAGTAAGGGAAGTGGACTCTCATGCAAGAGTCTAGGTATATACGCATTCCTAGGTAATGCAATAAATGTGAAGAAAGAGATAGAGAGAAGATAGAAAAAAGCAGTAATGTAATAGCCAACCTTATACCCCACATTATTGTATGAGTGCATATAGATGATGGCTTTATATGACACGGCGGTTCCTTATAGCCATTGATACGTCCATTTTGCATCATGTTTTCCTACTATTATTTATAATGTTTTTATGCATAATAATGCTTTTGGGAGTAATTCTAATGCCTTTTCTCTCATAATATGCAAGGTTTACACAAAGAGGGAGAATACCGGCAGCTGAAATTCTGCACCTGAAAAAGCTACGTCAGAGTTACCTATTCTGCACATCTCCAAATGAGCTGAAAATTTACGGAGAATTGTTTTGCAATATATGAAGAATATTGGAGCAAATAACTACCAGAGGGGGCCCACCAGGTGGGCACAACCCACCTGGTCGCCCTAGGGAGCCCTGCTACTTCTTGAGCTTGCGTTGGTTTTTCCCTTGAAGAGGAAAGGGTGATGCAGCACAGTAGAGATAAGTATTTCCCTCAGTTAAGAACCAAGGTATCAATCCAGTAGGAGAAGAACGCAGAAATCACCAACACCTGCACAAAGAATCAAACACTTGCACCCAACGCGATAAAGGGGTTGTCAATCCCTTCACGGTCACTTGCAAAGGTGAGATCTGATAGAGATAGATAAACAAAATATAAAATATTTTTAGATTTTTTTGGTATAAAGATCTGAAAATAAAAGATTGCAAAATTGTAGATTGGAAAGTAATATGATGGAAAATAGACCCGGGGGCCATAGGTTTCACTAGAGGCTTCTCTCATGAAGGCAAATAATACGGTGGGTGAACAAATTACTGTCGAGCAATTGATAGAAAAGCGCAAAGTTATGACGATATCCAAGGCAATGATTATGCAATATAGGCATCACGTCCGTGTCAATTAGACCGACTCCTGCCTGCATCTACTACTATTACTCCACACATTGACCGCTATCCAGCATGCATCTAGAGTATTAAGTTCATAAAGAACGGAGTAACGCTTTAAGTAAAATGACATGATGTAGAGGAATAAACTCAAGCAATATGATGTAAACCCCATCTTTTTATCCTTGATGGCAACAATATAAAATGTGCCTCGCTACCCCTACTTTGTCACTGGGTGAGGACACCGCAAAATTGAACCCAAAGCCAAGCACTTCTCCCATTGCAAGAAAAACCAATCTAGTTGGCCAAACCAAACCGATAATTCGAAGAGAAATACAAAGATATCAAATCATGCATATAAGAATTCAGAGAAGATTCAAATCATATTCATAGATAAGCTGATCATAAATCCACAATTCATCGGATCACGACAAACACACCGCAAAAGAAGATTACATCGGATAGATCTCCAAGAACATCGAGGAGAACAAGGTATTGAGAATCAAAGAGAGAGAAGAAGCCATCTAGCTACTAGCTATGGACCCGTAGGTCTGAGGTAAACTACTCACGCTTCATCGGAAGGGCAATGGTATTGATGTAGATGCCCTCCGTGATCGAATCCCCCTCCGGCAGGATGCCGGAAAAGGCCCCAAGATGGGATCTCACGGGAACAGAAGGTTACGGCGGTGGAAAAGTGTTTTCGTGGATGCCTCTGGTGGTTCTGGAATATATGTGAATATATAGGAGGAAGACCTAGGTCAGGAGGTCAACGAGGGGCCCACAAGGCAGGGGGCGCCCCCCCCCCCTAGGGCGCGCCCTCCGCCCTTGTCGCCGCCTCATGGCTCTTCTGACTTGGACTCCAAGTCCCCTCGGTGTCTTCTGGTCCAAGAAAAATCATCGTGAAGTTTTATTCCGTTTGGTATTCATTTTCTGCGAGGCTCAAAAACAAGGAAAAAACAGAAATTGGCACTATGCTCTAGATTAATAAGTTAGTCCCAAAAATAATATAAAATAGCATATTAATGCATATAAAACAGATAATATAATAGCATGGAACAATCAAAAATTATAGATATGTTGGAGACGTATCAAGCATCCCCAAGCTTAATTCCTGCTCATCCTCGAGTAGGTAAATGATAAAAACAGATTTTTTGATGTGGAATGCTACCTAACATATTTATCCATGTAATTTTCTTTATTGTGGCATGAATGTTCAGATCTATAAGATTCAAAACAAAACTTTAATATTGACTTAAAAATGATAATACTTCAAGCATACTAATAAAGCAATCATGTCTTCTCAAAATAACATGGCCAAAGAAAGCTATCCCTACAAAATCATATAGTCTGGCTATGCTCCATCTTCATCACACAAAATATTCAAATCATGCACAACCCCGATGACAAGCCAAGCAATTGTTTCATACTTTTGATGTTCTCAAACCTTTTCAACTTTCACGCAATACATGAGCGTGAGCCATGGACATATCACTATAGGTGGAATAGAATATGGTGGTTGTGGAGAAGACAAAAAAGGAGATAGTCTCACATCAACTAGGGGTATCAACGGGCTATGGAGATGCCCATCAATAGATATCGATGTGAGTGAGTAGGGATTGCCATGCAACGGATGCACTAGAGCTATAAGTTTATGAAAGCTCAAAAAGAAACTAAGTGGGTGTGCATCCAACTTGCTTGCTCATGAAGACCTAGGGCAATTTGAGGATGCCCATCATTGGAATATACAAGCCAAGTTCTATAATGAAAAATTCCCACTAGTATATGAAAGTGATAACATAGGAGACTCTCTATCATGAAGATCATGGTGCTACTTTGAAGCACAAGTGTGGAAAAAAGGATAGTAACATTGCCCCTTCTCTCTTTTTCTCTCTTTTTTTTATTTGGGCTCTCTTTTTTTTAGCCTCTTTTTTTTCTTTTTTCTTTTTCGTCCGGAGTCTCATCCCAACTTGTGGCGGAATCATAGCCTCCATCATCCTTTCCTCACATGGGACAATGCTCTAAAAATGAAGATCATCACACTTTTATTTACTTACAACTCGATACTTAGAACAAAATATGACTCTATATGAATGCCTCCGGTGGTGTACCGGGATGTGCAATGATTCAAGAGTGACATGTATAAGTATGAAAAGGTGGCTTTGCCACAAACACGATGTCAACTACATGATCATGCAAAGCAATATGACAATGATGGAGCTTGTCATAATAAACGAAACGGTGGAAAGTTGCATGGCAATATATCTCGGAATGGCTATGGAAATGCCATAGTAGGTATGTATGGTGGCTGTTTTGAGGAAGGTATATGGTGGGTGTAATGCATCAGCGAAAGTTGCGCGGTACTAGAGAAGCTAGCAATGGTGGAAGGGTGAGAGTGCGTATAATCCATGGACTCAACATTAGTCATAAAGAACTCACATACTTATTGTAAAAATCTATTAGACATCGAAACAAAGTATTAGACGCATGCTCCTAGGGGGATAGATTGCTAGGAAAAGCCCATCGCTCGTCCCCGACCGCCACTCATAAGGAAGACAATCAATAAATAAATCATGCTCCGACTTTATCACATAACGGTTCACCATACGTGCATGCTACGGGAATCACAAACTTTAACACAAGTATTTCTACAATCCACAATTACTCACTAGCATGACTCTAATATCACCATCCTCATATCTCAAAACAATCATAAGGAATCAAACTTCTCATAGTATTCAATGCCCTTTATATGAAAGTTTTTATTATATCTCTCTTGGATGCCCATCATATTAGGACTAAATTTATAACCAAAGAAAATTACCATGCTGTTTAGAAAGACTCTCAAAATAATATAAGTGAAGCATGAGAGTTCAAAAATTTCTATAAAGTAAAACCACCGCCGTGCTCAAAAAAGATATAAGTGAAGCACTAGAGCAAAATTACCTATCTCAAAAGATATAAGTGAAGCACATAGAGTATTCTAATAAACCATGATTCATGCGTGTCCCTCTCAAAAGGTGTGTACAGAAAGTATGATTGTGGCAAACAAAAAAGCAAAGACTCATATCATACAAGACGCTCCAAGCAAAACACATATCATGTGGTGAATAAAAATATAGCCTCAAGTAAAGTTACCGATAGACGAAGATGAAAGAGGGGATGCCTTCCTGGGCATCCCCAAGCTTAGGCTCTTGGTTGTCCTTGAATATTACCTTGGGGTGCCTTGGGCATCCCCAAACTTAGGCTCTTGCCACTCCTTATTCCATAGTCCATCAAATCCTTACCCAAAACTTGAAAACTTCACAACACAAAACTCAATAGAAAATCTCATAAGATCCATTAGTATAAGAAAATAAAATCACCACTTTTGGTACTGTTGTGAACTTATTATTTATTTATATTGGTGTAATATCTACTGTATTCCATCTTCTCCATGGTTCATACCCCCCAATACTACCCATAGATTCATCAAAATAAGCAAACAACACAACGAAAACAGAATCTGTCAAAAACAGAACAGTCTGCGAAGATCCGAATTGTTCTAATACTTCTGTAACTCCAAAAATTCTGACAATTTTGGACAACAGAGGAAATTCGTATACAATCCTGTGTAAAACAATTCAGGGTTTTTCAACGCACGAGTAAATTTTTAAAATTCTGGGACTGGACACAAAAGTTTCTGTTTTTCAGCAAGATCAAATCAACTATCACCGTAAGCCATCCCAAAGGTCTTACTTGGCACAAACCCTAATTAAAACACCAAAACACATCTAACCAAAGGCTAGATGAAAAATTTATTGAAAAACAGAACAAAAAAACAAGAACAAAAATAAAATTGGGTTCCTCCCAACAAGCGCTATTGTTTAACGCCCTTAGCTAGGCATAAAAACACATAGATTGATGTCTACTATGCAACCTTATTCTTGTAGACTCGTGTTGGGCCTCCAAGCGCAGAGTTTTGTAGGACAGTAGCAAATTTCCCTCAAGTGGATGACCTAAGGTTTATCAATCCGTGGGAGGCCTAGGATGAAGATGGTCTCTCTCAAACAACCCTGCAACCAAATAACAAAGAGTCTCTTGTGTCCCCAACACACCCAATACAATGGTAAATTGTATAGGTACACTAGTTCGGCGAAGAGATGGTGATACAAGTGTAATATGGATAGTAGATATAGGTTTTTGTAATCTGAAAATATAAAAACAGCAAGATAGCAAGTAACAAAAGTGAGCAAAAACGGTATTGCAATGCTTGGAAACAAGGCCTAGGGTTCATACTTTCACTAGTGCAAATTCTCTCAACAATGATAACATAATTGGATCACATAACAATCCCTCAACGTGCAACAAAGAGTCACTCCAAAGTTTCTATCGGAGAACGTAGGACGAAAACGTGCATCAACCCCTATGCATAGATTACCCCAATGTCACCTCGGGAATCCGCGAGTTGAGTGCCAAAACATACATCAAGTGAATTAATAGAACATTCCATTGTCACCACAGATATCCCATCGCAAGACATACATCAAGTGTTCTCAAATCCAATACACAATCCAACATAACGAAACCTCAAAGAGCAAGACTCAATTCATCACAACAAGAGATAGAGAGGGAAGAAACACCATATGATCCAACTATAATAACAAAGCTCGTGGTACATCAAGATCGTGCCAAATCAAGAACACGAGAGAGAGAGAGAGAGAGATCAAACACATAGCTACTGGTACATACCCTTAGCCCCAAGGGTGAACTACTCCCTTCTCGTCATGGAGACCGCCGGGAAGATGAAGATGGCCACCGGTGATGGTTTCCCCCTCCGGCAGGGTGCCGGAACGGGCTCCCGATTGGTTTTCGGTGGCTACAGAGGCTTGCGGCGGCGGAACTTCCGATCTAGGTTTCTTTCTGGAGGTTTTGGTATTTATAGGAGGTGTTGGCATTAGGGACAAGTCATGGGGGTCCACGAGGCGACGACAAGGCAGGGGGCGCGCCCTCCACCCTTGTGGTTGCCTCGGGACTCCTCTCCGATATCTTTTCGTTCCAGTATTTTTTATATTTTCCAAATATATTCTCCGTAAATTTTCAGCCCATTCCGAGAACTTTTATTTCTGCACAAAAAACGACACCACGGTAGTTCTGCTGAAAACAGCGTCAGTCCGGGTTAGTTCTAATAAAATCACACCAAAATCATATAAAATTGTTGCAAACATGGCATGAATACTTCATAAATTATAGATACGTTGGAGACGTATCAGCATCCCCAAGCTTAATTCCTGCTCGTCCTCGAGTAGGTAAATGATAAAAGAAATAATTTATGAAGTGTGAATGCTAGCAAGTGCACAAGTTTGATGAATGATAATTTCAATCACCTTTTCTAGCATCATTATATATCATAAACAGTAGCTCATCTCATAAAACTTCTCATGATCAAGTAACAAGCTATTCACATGTTAAAGCATAGACCATAAACTTTCTTGAAGACTAACAAACTATGTTCTCAGTCATCAAACAATTGCAATATATCTTATTTTCAGGAAGGGTCTATGTAAGTGCTTTGATTTAGCAAATTCCACATACTCAACTATCATATAGTCTTCCATGATTGCTACCACTCAAAGCATATTTTTAGAACAAATAGCATCCATCGAACACAGAGAAAGATAGGGGCTTAGTGTTTCGCCTCCCAACTTATTTATCATATAGATAATTGTCAACAATAATAATTCATGATCAAATATATTTGAATGGCCATATATGCTTAGATCTTTCCCAATCACATGATGCTTGCCAACTAAAGAATAGGTTGAAATAAGAAATTGACTCAACAAAAATAAAAGTAAAAGATAGGCCCTTCGCAGAGGGAAGCAGGGATTTGCAGAGGTGCTAGAGCTTGAAGCTTTTTAAAACAGAGATGAACATAATTTTGAGAGGTATGCTTTCATTGTCAACATAACAACCAAGAGTTCTCACTATCTTCCATGCTAGATACATTATAGGCGGTTCCCAAACAGAATGGTAAAGTTTTTACTCCCCCTCCACCAACAATCACACTCCACGGCTGATCCGAAACAATGGTTACCGTCCATACCAACAACAATCCTGGGGGAGTTTTGTTTAATTATTTGAAATTTTGGTTTTGATCTTTTGATCATAGGACTGGGCATCCCAATAACCAGCCACTCTCTCGTGAATGATAAGTGAATAAACACTCATCGTGAGAATAACTCACCTAGCATGGAAGATAATGACAGCCCCTAGTCGCTACATGAGCGATTCGGGCATACAAAACAGATTATTATTTGAAGGTTTAGAGTTTGGCACATGCAAATTTACTTGGAACGGAAGGTAAATACCGCATATAGGTAGATATGGTGGACACTCATGGAAGAAACTTGGTTCAAGGATTTTGGATGCACAAGCAGTATTCCCGCTTGGTACAGAAATTTTGGCTAGCAAAAGATTCTAAATAGCAAGCACCACATGTTGGAGGATCCATAACAATATAACTTCTATACAAATATACCCAAGCATAACTCATTACGTTGTCTTCCTTGTCCAACTTCAACTAATTTGCTCAAGTTTGAAAATAATTAATGAGGCTCACAATCATAGAAGATGTCCAAGATAGTATATTTATATGTGAAATCTCTCTTCCTTCAATATTCTTTCATGAATTGTTCAAGTGACCAATACTATGTTTGCTAACTTTCAATAAATTTAGCACCTCAACTTCTTATATGTGAAGTCATTACTCCCCATGGTATAAGCATATGAAGCATATATAATTTTAGATTTATGATATTCAATTCATTCAACCATTTTCTCATAGGATATAAGTGAAGCACGAGAGTAAATGACAAACTACTCCAAAAAGATATAAGTGAATATCAATGAGTAGTCAAATAATTATGTAGCTGTGTGAGGACTCTCTCTCATTTAAAATTTTAGATCTTAATATTTTATTCAAATAACAAGTAAAATAAAATGACATTTTAAAAATAGCACACATCATGTGAAGAAGCAAAAACTTAGGCTCAACCGATACTAACCGATGATTCTTGATGAAGAAAGGTGGGATGCCTACCGGGGCATCCCCAAGCTTAGATGCTTCAGACTTCTTGAAATATTAACTAGGGATACCTTGGGCATCCCCAAGCTTGAGCTTTTGTGTCTCCTTAATTCCTTTTATATCACGGTTTCCCTAAATCTTAAAAACTTCATCCACACAAAACTCAACAAGATCTCGTGAGAAAAGTTAGTATAAATCAAATGCAAAACCTTATCAATTCTTTACTGTAGCAAATCACTAAAATTATTATTTTACATTGCATACTAAATGCCTCTGCATATTTAATACTCCTATCCTCAAATAGAATCATTAAACAAGCAAACATATGCAAACAATGCAAACATAACAGCAATCTGTCTAAACAGGACAGTCAGTAAAGAGTGCAATTGTACCCATACTTCCCTAACTCCAAAACCTCTGAAAATTTAACATACTGTAGAAAATTTGTTAGTACTCATTGTGTAAAAATTTCAAGATTTTATCACGTTCTGACTTTCTAGAAGAATTCAGACAATGATAAAAAAACTTTCTGTTTTCAAAACAGCAACATATAGACTTGCAAAATAAGCATGGTAGAGGCTATACTTGACACTTTTATTGAAATAAAAGATGAAAAACTTTAATCTAAATAACAGCAAGCAAATACTAATAAAATAAAATGACGCTCCAAGCAAAACACATATCATGTGACGAATAAAAATATAGCTCCAAGTGAGGTTACCGATAATGTTGAAGACGAAAGAGGGGATGCCCAAGCTTAGTTGCTTGGATCTTCCTTGAATATTATCTTGGGGTGCCTTGTGCATCCTCAAGCTTAGGGTCTTGTCAATCCTTATTCTCCTCATATCGATATCTCACCCAAAACTTGAAAACTTCAATCACACAAAACTTAACGGAACTTCGTGAGATGGGTTAGTATGATAAAACAAATCATTCACTTTGGTACTGTCAAGACAAGATTCAAAATTTTTGTCACATGATACCTACTGTACCCTATCATTTCTAAAATTTATATTGAGCAATATAAGCCATAGAAACTAGGAAACAAGCAAACTATGCATCAAAAACAGAATCTGTCAAAAACAGAACAGTCTGTACAGATCTGAATTAAGCTCATACTTCTGTAACTCCAAATATTCTGAAAAATTAGGATAACGTAGACAATTTGTATATCAATCCTCTGTAAACATTTCAGAGTTTTTACACATTCCAGTAAAAGACAGGAATTTCTGTACTGGACGCAAAAGTTTCTGTTTTTGCACAGAATCAAGTCAACTATCAACCACACTATCCCAAAGGTTTACTTGGCACTTTATTGAAAGAAAAGCTATAAAACATGATTGCTACAGTAGCTTAATAATGTGGACACACAAAAACAGTAGGGGTAAATATTGGGTTGTCTCCCAACAAGCGCTTTTCTTTAATGCCTTTCTAGCTAGGCATGATGATTTCAATGATGCTCACATAAAAGATAAGAATTGAAACAGAACAGGAGCATCATGAAGAATATGACTAGCATATTTAAGTCTAACCCACTTCCTATGCATAGGGATTTTGTGAGCAAACAACTTATGGGAAGAAGAATCAACTAGCATAGGAAGGCAAAACAAGCATAACTTCAAAATTTTCAACACATAGAGAGGAAACTTGATATTATTGCAATTCCTACAAGCATATATTCCTCCCTCATAATAATTTTCAGTAGCATCATGAATGAATTCAACAATATAACTATCACATAAAGCATTCTTTTCATGATCCACAAGTATATAAATTTCATTACTCTCCACATAAGCAAATTTATTCTCTTGAAAAGTAGTGAGAGCAAACTCAACAAAATAACTATCATGTGAGGCATAATCCAATTGAAAATTAAAATCATGATGACAAGATTCATGGTTATCATTATTCTTTATAGCATACATGTCATCATAATAATCATCATAGATAGCAACTTTGTTCTCATAATCAATTGGAACCTCTTGCAAAATAGTGGATTCATCACTAAATAAAGTCATGACCTCTCCAAATCCACTTTTATCAATATTGTGAAAAGATTCAACACCCTCCAAAATAGTGGGATCAATACTACCTAGATTTGACACTCTTCCAAACCCACTTTCATCAATATATTCATCATAAATAGGAGGCATGCTATCATCATAATAAATATTCTCATCAAAACTTGGGAGACTAAAAATATCATCTTCATCAAACATAGCATCCCCAAGCTTGTAGCTTTGCATATCATTAGCATCATGGATATTCAAAGAATTCATACTAACAACATTGCAATCATGCTCATCATTCAAATATTGTATGCCAAACATTTTATAGACTTCTTCTTCTAACACTTGAGCACAATTTTCCTTTCCATCATTTTCACGAAAGACATTAAAAGATGAAGCATATGAAGCAACCTCAATTCCATTTTTTTGTAGTTTTCTTTTATAGACTAAACTAGTGATAAAACAAGAAACTAAAAGATTCAATTGCAAGATCTATAGATATACCTTCAAGCACTCAACTCCCCGGCAACGGCGCCAGAAAAGAGCTTCGTTGACGGGATGTGAGTGCCACTTACCTAGCCTCCCCGGCAACAGCGCCAGAAAAGAGCTTGATGTCTACTACACAACCTTCTTCTTATAGACTCGTGTTGGGCCTCCAAGCCCAGAGTTTTGTAGGATAGTAGCAAATTTCCCTCAAGTGGATGACCTAAGGTTTATCAATCCGTGGGAGGCGTAGGATGAAGATGGTCTCTCTCAAACAACCCTGCAACCAAATAACAAAGAGTCTCTTGTGCCCCAACACACCCAATACAATGGTAAATTGTATAGGTGCACTAGTTCGGCGAAGAGATGGTGATACAAGTGTAATATGGATAGTAGATATAGGTTTTTGTAATCTAAAAATATAAAAACAGCAAGGTAGCAAGTAACAAAAGTGAGCAAAAAATAGTATTGGAATGCTTGGAAACAAGGCCTAGGGTTCATACTTTCACTAGTGCAAATTCTCTCAACAATGATAACATAATTGGATCACATAACAATCCTCAACATGCAACAAAGAGTCACTCCAAAGTTTCTATCGGAGAACGTAGGACGAAAACGTGCATCAACCCCTATGCATAGATTACCCCAATGTCACCTCGGGAATCCACGAGTTGAGTGCCAAAACATACATCAAGTGAATCAATAAAACATCCCATTGTCACCACAGATATCCCATCGCAAGACATACATCAAGTGTTCTCAAATCCAATACTCAATCCAACATAACGAAACCTCAAAGAGCAAGACTCAATTCATCAAAACAAGAGATAGAGAGGGAAGAAACACCATATGATCCAACTATAATAACAAAGCTCGCAGTACATCAAGATCGTGCCAAATCAAGAACACGAGAGAGAGAGAGAAAGAGATCAAACACATAGCTACTGGTACATACCCTCAGCCCCAAGGGTGAACTACTCCCTCATCATGGAGACCGCCGGGATGATGAAGATGGCCATCGGTGATGGTTTCCCCCTCCGGTAGGGTGCCGGAACGGGCTCCTGGTTGGTTTTTGGTGGCTACAGAGGCTTGCGGCGGCGGAACTTCCGATCTAGGTTTATTTCTGGAGGTTTTGGTATTTATAGGAGGTGTTGGCGTCGGGGACAAGTCAAGGGGGGGGGCGCGCCCTAAGGGAGGGCGCGCCCTCCACCCTTGTGGTTGCCTCGGGACTCCTCTCCGATATCTTTACATTCCAGTATTTTTTATATTTTCCAAAAATATTCTCCGTAAATTTTCAGCCCATTCTGAGAACTTTTATTTCTGCACAAAAAAAGACACCACGGTAGTTCTGCTGAACAGCGTTAGTCCGGGTTAGTTCTAATAAAATCACACCAAAATCATATAAAATTGTTGTAAACATGGCGTGAATACTTCATAAATTATAGATACATTGGAGACGTATCATAGATCTAGGTATTGTCATCTTTGGTATGCAATCCATAAGTAGCTCTCATAATAGATTCATATGGAAACTTAATTTTCTTTCTAGGAAAGTGTTCCATGCCCTTCCTTAACGAAAATTGAAATCTAATGTTTCCTTCTTTCATAACAATAATTGCACCAATCGTTCTAAGGAAAGGTCAACCAAGAATAATAGGACATGTAGGATTGTAATCTACATCAAGAACAATGAAATCAACGGGCACATAATTCCTATTTGCAACAATAAGAACATCATTAATCCTTCCCATAGGTTTCTTAATAGTGGAATCCGCAAGATGCAAATTTAAAGAACAATCATCAAGTTCACGGAAACCTAGCACATCACATAAAGTTTTTGGAATTGTGGAAACGCTAGCACCCAAATCACACAAAGCATGGCACTCATAATATTTAATCTTAATCTGAATAGTAGGTTCCCACTCATCATAAAGTTTCCTAGGGATATAAACTTCCAATTCAAGCTTTTCTTCAAAAGATTTCATCAAAGCATCAACAATATGTTTAGTAAAAGCTTTATTTTGATTATAAGCATGAGGAGAATTCAACATGGATTGCAACAAGGAAATACAATATATGAAAGAACAATTATCATAATTAAAGTTCTTGAAATCCAAAAGAGTGGGTTCATTTCTACATAAAGTTTTGACCTCTCGAATCCCACTTTTATCAATTTTTGCATCAAGATCTATAAACTCCGAATCATTGGGACGCCTTCTAGCTAAAGTTGACTCATCTCCAGTCCCATCTTTATCAAGATTTATTTTAGAAAACAAAGATTCAATAGGAGTCACATCAATCACTTTAAGATCTTCATCATTATTTTCCCAAGAACTAGAAGAACACGCTTTTACAAACCAATCTCACTTAGCACGAACCCTAGCGGTTCTTTCCTTACATTCATAAATAGAAATTCTCATAGATTTTAAAGACTCATTAATATCATGCTTGGGTGGAATAGATCTAATTTTCAAAGAATCAATCTCAAGAGAAATTATATCCACGTTCCTAGCCAAATCATCAACTTTAAGCAATTTTTCTTCAATCAAAGCATTGAAATTCTTTTGCGAACTCATAAATTCTTTAATACTATTCTCAAAATCAGAGGGAAACTTATTATAATTTCCATAAGAATTGTTGTAGGAATTACCACAATTGTTAGAGGAATTACTAGGAAACGGCCTAGGATTAAAATTACCTCTATACGCGTTATTACCAATATTGTTCCTACCAACAAAATTCACATCCATAGATTCATTATTATTCTTAATCAAAGTAGACAAAGGCATATCATTAGGATCAATAGGAGCACTCTTGCTAGGAAATAATTTCATAAGTTCATCCATCTTTCCACTCAAAATATTAATCTCTTCAATTGCATGCACTTTTTTACTAGTAGAAGATCTTTCGGTATGCCATTGAGAATAATTAACCATAATATTATCTAGGAGTTTAGTAGCTTCTCCTAAAGTAATTTCCATAAAAGTACCCCCCGCGGCCGAATCTAAAAGATTTCTAGAAGCAAAATTCAATCCGGCATAAAAAATTTGTATGATCATCCACAAATTTAAACCATGAGTAGGGCAATTTGGTATCATCAATTTCATCCTCTCCCAAGATTGTGCAACATGTTCATGATCAAGTTGCTTAAAATTCATAATATCGTTCATAAGGGAGATGATCTTAGCAGGAGGAAAATACTTGGAAATAAAAGCATATTTACACTTGTTCATGAATCAATACTATTTTTAGGCAAAGATGAAAACCAAGTTTTAGCACAATCTCGTAGTGAGAACGGAAATAGCTTCAATTTAACAATATCATTATCCACATCTTTCTTCTTTTGCATATCACACAACTCAACGAAATTATTTAGATGGGATGCGGCATCTTCACTAGGAAGGCCAAAAAATTGATCTTTCATAATAAGATTCAGCAAAGTGGCATTAATTTTAGAAGATTCCGCACTAGTGGCGGGAGCAATCGAAGTACTAATAAAATCATTATTATTATTACTGGAAAATTCACACAATTTGGTATTCTCTTGATATCAATCCAGTAGGAGAAGAACACACAAATCACCAACACGTGCACAAACAATCAAACACTTGCACCCAACGCGATAAAGGGGTTGTCAATCCCTTCACGGTCACTTGCAAAGGTGAGATCTGATAGAGATAGATAAACAAAAGATAAAATATTTTTGAATTTTTTTGGTATAAAGATCTGAAAATAAAAGATTACAAAATAGTAGATCAGAAAGTAATATGATGGAAAATAGACCCGGGGGCCATAGGTTTCACTAGAGGCTTCTCTCATGAAGTCAAATAATACGGTGGGTGAACAAATTACTGTCGAGCAATTGATAGAAAAGCGCAAAGTTATGACGATATCCAAGGCAATGATTATGCAATATAGGCATCATGTCCGTGTCACGTAGGACGACTCCTGCCTGCATCTACTACTATTACTCCAAACATCGACCGCTATCCAGCATGCATCTAGAGTATTAAGTTCATAAAGAACGGAGCAACGCTTTAAGTAAGATGACATGATGTAGAGGAATAAACTCAAGCAATATGATGTAAACCCCCTCTTTTTATCCTCGATGGCAATAATACAATAAGTGCCTCGCTACCCCTTCTTTGTCACTGGGTGAGGACACCGCAAGATTGAACCCAAAGCCAAGCACTTCTCCCATTGCAAGAAAAACCAATCTAGTTGGCCAAACCAAACCGATAATTCGAAGAGAAATACAAAGATATCAAATCATGCATATAAGAATTCAGAGAAGATTCAAATCATATTCATAGATAAGCTGATCATAAATCGACAATTCATCGGATCTCGACAAACACACCGCAAAAGAAGATTACATCGGATATATCTCCAAGAACATCGAGTAGAACATGGTATTGAGAATCAAAGAGAGAGAAGAAGCCATATAGCTACTAGCTATGGACCCGTAGGTCTGAGGTAAACTATTCACGCTTCATCGGAAGGGCAATGGTGTTGATGTAGATGCCTTCCGTGATCGAATCCCCCTCCGGCAGGATGCCGGAAAAGGCCCCAAGATGGGATCTCACGGGAACAGAAGTTTACGGCGGTGGAAAAGTGTTTTCGTGGATGCCTCTGGTGGTTCTGGAATATATGTGAATATATAGGAAGAAGACCTAGGTCAGGAGGTCACCGAGGGGCCCACAAGGCAGGGGGCGCCCCCCCCCCCCCCCCCGCTAGGGCGCGCCCTCCACCCTTATCGCCGCCTCGTGGCTCTTCTGACTTGGATTCCAAGTTCCCTGGGTGTCTTCTGGTCCAAGAAAAATCATCGTGAAGTTTTATTCCGTTTGGTATTCCTTTTCTGCGAGGCTCAATAACAGGGAAAAAACAGAAACTGGCACTAGGCTCTAGATTAATAAGTTAGTCCCAAAAATAATATAAAATAGCATATTAATGCATATAAAACATCCAAAATAGATAATATAATAGCATGGAACAATCAAAAATTATAGATACGTTGGAGACGTATCAAGCCCAGGCGCGCCCTGGTGGGTTGTGCCCTCCTCGGCCCACCTCCGGTACCCCTGTTCTGGTATATAAGTCATTTTGACCTAGAAAAAAATAAGGACAGGACTTTCGGGACGAAGCACCGCCGTCTCGAGGCGGTACTTGGGTAGGAGCACTTTTGCCCTCCGACGGAGCGATTCCGCTGGGGGAACTTCCCTCCCAGAGGGGGAAATCGTCGCCATCGTCATCACCAACAACTCTCCCATCTTTGGGAGGGCCATCTCCATCAACATCTTCAAAAGCACCATCTCCTCTCAAACCCTAGTTCATCTCTTGTGTTCAATCTTTGTACCGGAACCTTAGAGTGGTACTTGTGGGTGACTAGTAATGTTGATTACATCTTGTAGTTGATTACTATATGGTTCATTTGGTGGAAGATTATATGTTTAGATCCATTATGCTATTTAATACCCCTCTGATCTTGAGCATGATTATTATTTGTGAGTAGTTACTTTTGTTCTTGAGGTCACGGGAGAAGTCATGTTGCAAGTAATCATGTGAACTTGATATGTGTTATATATTTTGATGATATGTATGTTGTGATTCCCTTAGTGGTATCATGTGAACGTCGACTACATGGCACTTCACCATACTTGGGCCTAAGGGAATGCATTGTGCAGTAGTTATTAGATGATGGGTTGCTAGAGTAACAGAAGCTTAAACCATAGTTTATGCGCTACTTCGTAAGGGACTGATTTGGATCCAAAATTTTAATGCTATGGTTTGATTTTATCTTAATACTTTTCTCGTAGTTGCGGATGCTTGCGAGGGGGTTAATCATAAGTAGGAGGTTTGTTCAAGTAAGAACAGCACCTAAGCACCGGTCCACCCACATATCAAATTATCAAAGTAGCGAACACGAATCAAACCAACATGTTGAAAGTGATATGACGAAATTCCCGTGTACCCTTAAGAACGCTTTGCTTATCATAAGACACCGTTTTGGTCTGTCCTTTGCCACAAAAGGATTGGCCTACCTTGCTTCACTTTACTTACCATTACCGTTACTTGCTCGTTACAAATTATCTTGCTATCAAACTACCTGTTACAGACTATTTCAGTGCTTGCAGAAAATACCTTGCTGAAAACCACTTGTCATTTCCTTCTGCTCCTCGTTGGGTTCGACACTCTTACTTATTGAAAGGACTATGATTGATCCCTTATACTTGTGGGTCATCAAGGCTCTTTTCTGGTGCCGTTGCCAGGGAGTGAAGCGCTCTTGGTAATTGGAAATTGGTAAGGAAAAATTATTACTACGTGCTGAAATTTATTGTCACTTGTTACTATGGAGAATCATCCTTTGAGGGGTTTGTTCGGGGTATCTTCACCTCGACCAGAACCACAATTAGCTACCCCTCAACCTACTGCACCTACTGATAATATTGGTTATGAAATTCCTTCGGGTATGATAGAACAACTTCTAGCTAATCCTTATGCAGGAGATGGAACCGAACATCCTGATATGCACTTGATATATGTGGATGAAATTTGTGGATTATTTAGGCTTGCAGGTTTGCCCGAAGATGAAGCTAAGAAGAAGGTTTTCCCTTTATCTTTGAAGGGAAAAGAATTGGTATGGTATAGGCTATGCGATGATATTGGATATTGGAACTGGAATCGATTGAAATTGGAATTTCACCAAAAATATTATCCTATGCATCTAGTTCACCGTGATCGGAATTATATATATAATTTTTGGCCTCGTGAAGGAGAAAGTGTCGCTCTAGCTTGGGGGAGGCTTAAGTCAATGTTATATTCATGCCCCAATCATGAGCTCTCCAGAGAAATTATCATTCAGAATTTTTATGCTCGGCTTTCTCGTGATGATCAATCCATGCTCGATACTTCTTGTACTGGTTCTTTTATGAAGAAGACTATTGGATTCAGGTGGGATCTTTTGGAAAGAATTAAAGGCAACCCTGAAGATTGGGAACTCGACGAAGGTAAAGAGTTAGGTATTAAGCTTGAATTTGATTGTGTTAAATCTTTTATTGAAACCGATGCTTTTCATAAGTTTAGCACTAAATATGGACTTGACTCTGAGATAGTAGCCACTTTCTGTGAATCATTTGCTACTCATGTTGATCTCCCTAAGGAGAAGTGGTTCAAATATCACCCACCTATCAAAGAAGAAATTAAAGAACCCGACATAGCTAAAGATGAAACTATTATTTACAATGTTGATCTGGTTGTGCCTACTGCTTATATTGAAAAACCACCTTTTCCTGTTAGGATAAAGGAACATGCTAATATTTCAACTATGGTTCGCAAAAGTAATATTAGAGCACCTAAACCTGCTGAATAAATTAAAGTAGAACCTAGTGTTGCTATGGTTAAAGATCTCTTGGTAGAAAATATTGATGGGCATGTTATTTGCTTCTGTGATGAAGTTGCTAGAATTGCCAAACCCGATGAAAAAGATAAACATAGACCTGTTGTTGGCATGCCTGTTGTCTCAGTTAAAATAGGAGATCATTGATACGTCTCCAACGTATCTATAATTTATGAAGTATTCATGCTGTTATATTATCATTCTTGGATGTTTTACAATCATTTTATAGCAACTTTATATTGTTTTTTGGGACTAACATATTGACCCAGTGCCCAGTGCCATTTGCTGTTTTTGCTTGTTTTTTACATCGCAGGAAATCAATATCAAACAGAGTCCAAACACCGCGAAACTTTTTGTGGGTTTTTTTATGGACCAGAAGACATCCAATGGGCCAGAGCAGCACCTGGGGGGTGCCCCGAGGGGGCCACAACCCACCAGGGCGCGCCTGGGGGCCCAGGCGTGCCCAGGTGGGTTGTGCCCACCTCGGTGGCCTCCCGCACCCCCTCTTCGCCCTATAAATCATCAAATATTCCAAAAACCCTCGGGGTAGCCCTAGATCAGAAGTTCCGCCGCCGCAAGGCTCTGTAGCCATGCAAAACCAATCTAGACCCCGTTCCAGCACTCCGCCGGAGGGGGAATCATCACCGTTGGCCATCTTCATCATCCCGACGGCCACCATGATGAGGAGGGAGCAGTCCACCCTCGGTGCTGAGGGTTTGTACCAGTAGCTATGTGTTTAATCTCTCTCTCTCTCTCTAGTGTTCTTGAGATGGCACGATCTTGATGTATCGCGGGCTTTGTTAATATAGTTGGATCATATGGTTTTTCCCCTCTCTATCTTGTTGTGATGAATTGAGTTTTCCCTTTGAGATTTCGTTTTATCGGATTGAGTACTTTTATGGATTTGAGAGCACTTGATATATGTCTTGCATATGAATACCCGTGGTGACAATGGGGTATTATGTTGATTCACTTGATATATGTTTTGGCACTCAACTCGCGGATTCCCGAGGTGACATTGGGGTAATCTATGCATAGGGGTTGGTGCACGTTTTCGTCCTTGTTTCTCCGGTAGAAATCTTGGGGCACTCTTTGAGGTTCTTTGTGTTGAATTGAGTATTATGAATCTGAATTTGCTTTGGTGTTATTTTGTACGAACTCTTGATAGATCGATCGGAAAGAACAGCTACTTGTTATTTTAGTACAAACTCTTGATAGATCGATCGGAAAGAATAACTTGGTGTTATTTTAGTACGAACTCTTGGATAGATCGATCGAAAAGAATAGCTACAAACAATTTCTTCTTATGTTCTCCACTAGATAAGAACTTTGGAGTGATTCTCCATCGCACGTTGAGGGATGGTTATATGATGCAATTATATTAGCATTGTTTAGAGATTGCACTAGCGAAAGTACGGACCCTAGGCCTCATTTTCAAGCATTGCAATACCATTTGTGCTCACTTTTCTTACTTGCTACCTTGCTGTTTTTTATTGTTCCTATTACAAAAATCAATATCTACTATCATTACTACGCTTGTATCACCATCTCTTCGCTGAACTAGTGCACCTATACAAATTACCATTGTATTTGGTGTGTTGGGGACACAAGAGACTTTTTGTTATTTGGTTGCAGGGTTGTTTAAGAGAGACCATCTTCATCCTACGCCTCCCACGGATTCATAAACCTTAGGTCATCCACTTGAGGGGAAATTGCTACTGTCCTACAAAACTCTGCGCTTGGAGGCCCAACACGAGTCTACAAGAATAAAGTTGCGTAGTAGACATCAAGCTCTTTTCTGGCGCCGTTGCCGGGGAGATGAGTGCATGATGGTGTATCTTTAGATCTTGCAATTGAATCTTTTAGTTTCTTGTTTTATCACCAGTTTGGTTCGTAAAAGAAAAGTACAAAAAAAATATGGAATTGAGGTGGTCTCATATTATTCATCTTTATCATGTCTTACGTGAAAATGATGGAAAGGAAAATTGTGCTCAATTGATAGAAGAAGAATTCAATAAAATGTTTGGCATAAATGATGAGCATGATTGCAATGTTGTTATTATGAATTCCGTGAATATCCATGATGCTAATGATATGCAAAGCCATAAGCTTGGGGATGCTATGTTTGATGAAGATGATATTTTTAGTCCCCCAAGTTTTGATGAGAATATTTACTATGATGAAAGCATGCCTCCTATTTATGATGATTATGGTGATGACATGTATGCTATAAAGAGTAATGATATCCATCAAACTTGTCATCATGATTTTAATGCTCAATATGATTATGCCAACCAAGAATCACATGATAACTATTTTGTTGAGTTTGCTCCCACTACTATTCATGAGAATAAATTTTCTTGTGTGGTGAGTAAGAAAATCTCTATGCTTGTGGATCATGAAAAGAATGATTTATGTGATAGCTATATTGTTGAGTTCATTCATGATGCTACTAAAAATTATTATGAGAGAGGAACATGTGCTTATACATATTGCAATAATATCAAGTTTTGCTTGTTTTGCCTTCCTATGCTAGTTGATTCTTGTTCCCATAAATTGTTTGCTCACAAAATACCTATGCATAGGAAGTTGGTTAGGATTAAATATGCCAGTCTTATACTTCATGATGCTCTCTTTATGTTTTCAATTCTTATCTTTTATGCGAGCATCATTGAAATCATCATGCCTAGCTAAAAGGCATTAAAGAAAAATGCTTGTTGGGAGACAACCCAACACTTTTACCTACTGTTTTTGTGTGTTAACATAATTAGGCTACTGTAGTGATCTTGTTTTATAGCTTTTGTTCCAATAAAGTGCCAAGTAAAGCCTTTGGGATAGTGTGGATGATAGTTGACTTGATTCTGTGCAAAAACAGAAACTTTTGCGTCCAGTGCAGAAATTCCTACCTTTTACGGAAACGTGGAAAAATTCTGAATTTTTTACAGTTGATGGATACACAAATTTTCTACGCTTTTATAATTTTTCAAAAAAATTGGACATACAGAAGTATGACCTTAATTCAGATCTTTACGTATTGTTCTGTTTTTGACAGATTCTGTTTTCAATTCATAGTTTGCTTGTTTTATGGTTTCTATGGCTTATATTGCTTAATACAAATTATGGAAATTGTAGAGTACAGTAGGAATTGTGTGAGAACAATTATGAATCTTATCTTGACAGTACCAAATTGAATGATTTGTCTTTATCATACTAACCCATCTCACGAAATTCCGTTAAGTTTTGTGTGATTGAAGTTTTCAAGTTTTGGGTGAGATATCAATATGAGGAGAATAAGGAGTGACAAGACCCTAAGCTTGGGGATTCCCAAGGCACCCCCAAGTAATATTCAAGGAAGATCCAAGCAACTAAGCTTGGGGATGCCCCGGAAGGCATCCCCTCTTTCGTCTCCAACATTATCGGTAACCTCACTTGGAGCTATATTTTCATTCGTCACATGATATGTGTTTTTCTTGGTGCGTCATTTTATTTTGCTAGGATTTGTTTTCTGTTATTTAGAATAATGTTTGCATCTTTTACTTCAATAAAAATGTCAAGTATAGCCTTTACCGTGCACATTTTGCAAGTATATGAGTTGCTGTTTCAAAACAGAAAGTTTATCGATGTTGCAAAAATTCCCGAGAAAAGTCAGAATGTGTTAAAATGTTGAAAAATTTTGCACAATAAGCTCTGATAAATTTTCTACAGTGTGGTAAGTTTTCATAATTTTTTGGAGTTAAAGAAGTATTGATACTCTTGCATTCTTTACAGACTGTGCTGTTTTGGCAGATTGCTGTTATGTTTGCATATGTTTGCTTGTTTAATGATTCTATTTGAGGATAGGAGTATTAAATATGTAGAGACATTTAGTATGCAATGGTGAATAATAATTTTAGTGATTTGGTACAGTAGATAATGATAAGGTTTTTGCATTGGTTTATACTAACTTATCTCACGAGTTCTTGTTGAGTTTTGTGTGTATGAAGTTTTTAAGATTTAGGGAAACCGTGATATAAAAGGAATTAAGGAGACGCAAAAGCTCAAGCTTGGGGATGCCCAAGGCATCCCAAGATAATATTTCAAGAAGTCTCAAGCATCTAAGCTTGTGGATGCCGCGGTAGGCATCCCACCTTTCTTCATCAACAATTATCGGTTAGTATCGGTTGAGCCTAAGTTTTTGCTTCTTCACATGAGTTGTACTATTCTTGCAATGTCATTTTGTCTTGTTTTTCTTGTTGTTTTAATAAAATAATTAGATCTGAAAGTTTTTAAATAAGAGAGAGTCCTCAATTAGCTACCCCTTTACTTAACTACTCGCTTGATCTTCACTTATATCTTTTTCGAGTAGTTTGTCATTCACTCTTGTGCTTCACTTATATCCTATGAGTAAATTGCTGAATGAATTGAATATCATGAAGTTGAAATTATATGTTCATACCATGCCTAGTGGTAGCTTCACATTGGGTTTAGAAAGTGAAATCTTTTGAAGCTTGACAATCACAATATTGGTCATACAAGCAATTCATGAATGATTACTATAAGGAAGAGAACTTTCACATGCAAATACACTATCTTGGAAATCTTTTGTGATTGTGAGCCCCCATCAAAATATTATATGCCAAAATTGTTGACGTTGGACAAGGAAGACAACGTAATGATTTATGTTTGTTCATATTCACATAGAAGTTATATTGTCATAGATCCTTCAACATGTGGTGCTTGCCCCCCATCCTTGCTAGCCAAAAATTCTGCACCAAGTAGAGATACTACTTGTGCATCCAAAAACCCTTAAACCCAAATCTTATTTTCAAGAGACCACCATACCTACCTAAGGATTGAGTAAGATCTTTCAAGTAAGTTGTCATCGGTGCAATAAGGCAATAAAAATTGCTTCTAAAAGTGTTAGATCATTTAGTGTAAGAGAAAATTGAGCGTTGTACGAACTTGTGATAGCAAAGAATAAAAGCGACAGACTGCATAATAAAGGTTGCTATCATAAGGGGCAATATAACATGACGTTCTTTTGCACTAAGGGGTTGAGCATACAAACAAAAAGCGCATGGCAAATTCTGCTTCCCTCTGCGAAGGGCCTACCTTTTACTTTTATGTATTTACTTTCATGCAAGAGTCAAAGTTTTTCTCTCTATTCCTTTTTTATTTTTCTCTTTGGCAAGCATCATGTAGTGAGGAAAGATCTAGGCACATATATCCAATTGGATATGGGTAGCATGAGTTATTATTGTTGACATCACCCTTGAGGTGAATACGTTGGGAGGCGAAATTATAAGCCCCTATCTTTCTATGTGTCCAGTTGAAACGTTTTGCTCATGTGTATGTGGTGAGTGTTAGCATTCATAGAAGACTATATGATGGTTGAGTATGTGGAGCTCTTACTTAGACTCAGTTGAATAAGTTGAATTGCAATTGCTTGGTGACTGAGAACATAGGTTGTTGAGTTTCAAGAGAATTCATTGTTTGAACCTTAACATGTGAACTGGTTGCTACTTTAACATGAGAAGTTTTATAAGAATGAATTGCTGTTATGATGCTAGGAAAAGTGATTCAAATTGTCATTGATCAAACTTGTGCACTTTGCTAGCATTCACACTTCATAAATTATTTCTTTTATCATTTACCTACTCGACGACGAGTAGGAATTAAGCTTGGGGATGCTGATACATCTCCAACGTATCTATAATTTATGAAGTATTCATGCTGTTATATTATCATTCTTGGATGTTTAACAATCATTTTATAGCAACTTTATATCATTTTTTGGGGACTAACCTATTGACCCAGTGCCCAGTGCCAGTTGCTGTTTTTGCTTGTTTTTTACATCACAGGAAATCAATATCAAATGGAGTCCAAACACCACGAAACTTTTTGTGGATTTTTTATGACCAGAAGACATCCAATGGGCCAGAGCAACACCTGGGGGGTGCCCCGAGGGGGGCATAACCCACCAGGGCGCGCCCAGGTGGGTTGTGCCCACCTCGGTGGCCTCCCGCACCCCCTCTTCGCCCTATAAATCATCAAATATTCCAAAAACCCTCGGGGTAGCCCTAGATCAGAAGTTCCGGCACCGCAAGGCTCTGTAGCCACGCAAAGCCAATCTAGACCCTGTTCTGGCACTCCGCCGGAGGGGGAATCATCACCGGTGGCCATCTTAATCATCCCAGCGGCCACCATGATGAGGAGGGAGTAGTCCACCCTCGGGGCTGAGGGTTTGTACTAGTAGCTATGTGTTTAATCTCTCTCTCTCTCTCTCGTGTTCTTGAGATGGCACGATCTTGATGTATCGCGGGCTTTGTTAATATAGTTGGATCATATGGTGTTTTCCCCTCTCTATCTTGTTGTGATGAATTGAGTTTTCCCTTTGAGATTTCGTTTTATCGGATTGAGTACTTTTATGGATTTGAGAGCACTTGATATATGTCTTGCATATGAATACCCGTGGTGACAATGGGGTATTATATTGATTCACTTGATATATGTTTTGGCACTCAACTCGCGGATTCCCGAGGTGACATTGGGGTAATCTATGCATAGGGGTTGATGCACGTTTTCGTCCTTGTTTCTCCGGTAGAAATCTTGGGGCACTCTTTGAGGTTCTTTGTGTTGGATTGAGTATTATGAATCTGAATTTGCTTTGGTGTTATTTAGTACGAACTCTTGATAGATCGATCGGAAAGAATAGCTACGTGTTATTTTAGTACGAACTCTTGATAGATCGATCGGAAAGAATAACTTGGTGTTATTTTAGTACGAACTCTTGGATAGATCGATCGAAAAGAATAGCTACAAACAATTTCCTCTTATGTTCTCCGCTAGATAAGAACTTTGGAGTGATTCTTCATCGCACGTTGAGGGATGGTTATATGATCCAATTATATTAGCATTGTTGAGAGATTGCACTAGCGAAGGTATGGACCCTAGGCCTCATTTTCAAGCATTGCAATACCATTTGTGCTCACTTTTGTTACTTGCTACCTTGCTGTTTTTTATTGTTCCTATTACAAAAATCAATATCTACTATCATTACTACGCTTGTATCACCGTCTCTTCGCCGAACTAGTGCACCTATACAAATTACCATTGTATTTGGTGTGTTGGGGACACAAGAGACTTTTTGTTATTTGGTTGCAGGGTTTTTTGAGAGAGACCATCTTCATCCTATGCCTCCCACAGATTGATAAACCTTAGGTCATCCACTTGAAGGAAAATTGCTACTGTCCTACAAAACTCTGTGCTTGGAGGCCCAACACGAGTCTACAAGAATAAAGTTGTGTAGTAGACATCAATCATTGTTATCATGGTTTATGTGACTTAGGTGCTAGCGTGAGTGCTATTCCCTTTACCTTATACCAAGAAATTATGAATGACCTAGCACCCGCTGAAATAGAAGGCATAGATGTCACTATTAAACTTGCTAATAGAGACACCATCACACCACTTGGGATTGTTAGAGATGTTGAAGTCTTGTGTGGGAAAATAAAATACCCCACTGATTTTCTAGTTCTTGGTTCCCCACAGGATGACTTCAGTCCCATTATCTTTGGTAGACCTTTCTTGAACACTGTCAATGCCACTATAGATTGTCATAAACAAACTATCAGTGTTAGCTTTGGTGATGATTCTCATGAGTTTAATTTTTCCAAGTTTAATAGACAACCTCATAAGAAAGAATTACCTAGTAAGGATGAAATAATTGGTCTTTCTTCTATTGCCATGCCTCCTACAGATCCACTAGAACAATATTTGCTAGACCATGAAAATAATATGCACATGCATGAAAGAAATGAAATAGATAAAAATTTCTTCGAACAACGACCTCTACTAAAACACAATTTGCCTATTGAAACTCTAGGAGGTCCGCCTCCACCTAAAGGTGATCCTGTGTTTGAATTAAAACAATTGCCTGACACTTCGAAATATGCTTATCTTGATGAGAAAAGGATATATCATGTTATTATTAGTGCTAACCTTTCAGAGCATGAAGAAGAAAGATTATTGAAAATTCTAAAGAAGCACCAAGCGGCTATTGGATATACTCTTGATGATCTTAAGGGAATTAGTCCCACTCTCTGTCAGCACAAGATTATTATGGAACCTGATGCTAAACCCGTTGTTGATCATCAACGACATTTGAATCCTAAGATGAAAGAAGTGGTAAGCATTGAAATATTAAAGCTTCTGGAAGCAGGTATAATCTATCCCATAGCTGATAGTAGATGGGCAAGCCCTGTTCATTGTGTCCCTAAGAAGGGAGGTATTACCGTTGTTCCTAATGATAAAAATGAACTCATTCCACAAAGAATTGTTACTGGATATAGAATGGTAATTGATTTTAGAAAATTAAATAAAGCAACTAGAAAAGATCATTACCCTTTGCCTTTTATTGATTAAATGCTAGAAAGATTATCAAAGCACACACACTTTTGTTTTCTTGATGGATATTCTGGTTTTTCTCAAATACCTGTCTCACAACCTGATATAGAGAAAACCACCTTTACTTGCCCTTTTGGAACTTATGCTTATAGACGTATGTCTTTCGGTTTATGCAATGCACCTGCTACTTTTGAAAGATTTATGACTGCTATATTCTCTGATTTTTGTGAAAAGATTGTTGAGGTTTTCATGGATGATTTTTCTATTTATGGAACTTCTTTTGATGATTGCTTGAGCAACCTTGATCGAGTTTTGCAGAGATGTGAGCAAACTAATCTTGTCTTGAATTGGGAGAAGTGCCAGTTTATGGTTAATGAAAGTATTTTTTGGGGGCATAAAATTTCTGAATGAGGTATTGAGGTGGACCAAGCTAAAGTTGATGCAATTGAGAAAATGCCATGTCCTAAAGATATTAAAGGTATTCGTAGTTTTCTTGGTCATGCTGGTTTCTATAGGTGGTTTATTAAAGACTTCTCTAAAATTTCTAGGCCTCTTACAAATCTTTTACAGAAGGATGTTCCATTTGTTTTTTATGATGATTGTGTAGAAGCCTTTGAAACACTTAAGAAAGCCTTAACTTCTGCACCTATTGTTCAACCACCTGATTGAAACTTGCCTTTTGAAATTATGTGTGATGCTAGTGACTATGCTGTTGGTGATGTTCTAGGACAAAGAGTTGATAAGAAATTAAATGTTATTCATTATGCTAGCAAAACTCTAGACAGTGCCCAAAGAAATTATGCTACTACTGAAAAAGAATTTTTAGCAGTTGTGTTTGCTTGTGATAAATTCAGATCTTACATTGTTGATTCTAAAGTTATTGTTCACACCGATCATGCTGCTATTAAATATCTCATGGAAAATAAAGATGCTAAACCTAGACTCATTAGGTGGGTTCTCTTGCTACAAGAATTTGATTTACATATAACTGATAGAAAAGGAGCTGAGAACCCCGTAGCTGATAACTTATCTAGGTTAGAGAATACCCTTGATGACCCACTACCTATTGATGATAGTTTTCCTGATGAACAACTAGCTGCAATAAATGTTTCTCATAATACTCCTTGGTATGCTGACTATGCTAATTATATTGTTGCTAAATGCATACCACCTAGTTTCACATACCAACAAAAGAAAAAGTTTTTCTATGATTTAAGACATTACTTTTGGGATGACCCACATCTTTATAAAGAAGGAGTAGATGGTATTATTAGACGTTGTGTACCTGAGCATGAACAGGAACAAATCGTACGGAAATATCACTCCGAAGCTTATGGAGGGCATCATGCGGGACATAGAGCTGCTCATAAGGTATTGCAATCTGGTTTTTATTGGCCTACTCTCTTCAAGGATGCCCGTAAGTTTGTTTTATCTTGTGATGAATGTCAAAGAATTAGTAATATCGGTAAGCGTCAAGAAATGCCTATGAATTATTCACTTGCTTTTGAACCATTTGATGTTTGGGGTTTTGATTATATGGGACCTTTTCCTTCCTCTAATGGGTATACACATATTTTGGTTGTTGTTGATTATGTTACTAAGTGGGTAAAAGCTATTCCAACTAGTAGTGCTGATCATAACACTTCCATTAAAATACTTAAAGAAGTTATTTTCTCGAGGTTTGGAGTCCCTAGATATTTAATGACTGATGGTGGTTCACACTTTATTCATGGTGCTTTTTGTAAAATGCTTGCTAAATATGATGTTAACCATAGAATTTCATCACCCTATCATCCTCAATCTAGTGGTCAAGTTGAACTTAGCAATAGAGAAATAAAACTTATATTACAAAAAACTATTAATAGGTCCCGAAAGAATTGGTCTAAGAAATTAGATGATGCACTTTGGGCTTATAGAACTGCATATAAAAATCCTATGGGTATGTCTCCCTATAAAATGGTTTATGGAAAAGCTTGTCATTTGCCTCTTGAGTTGGAACATAAAGCATATTGGGCGATTAAAGAACTCAACTATGATTTCAAACTTGCCGGTGAAAAGAGGTTATTTGATATTAGCTCACTAGATGAAGGGAGAACCCAAGCCTATGAAAATGCCAAGTTATTTAAAGAAAACATTAAAAGATGGCATGACAAAAGAATCCAAAAGCGGGAATTTAAAGTTGGAGAATATGTTCTTTTGTACAACTCTCGTTTCAGATTCTTTGCAGGAAAACTTCTCTCTAAATGGGAAGGACCATATATCATCGAGGAGCTTTATTGCTCTGGAGCTATCAACATAAATAATGCCGAAGGTACTAACCCGAAGGTGGTCAATGGGCAAAGAATTAAACACTATATCTTAGGTACGCCTATCAATGTTGAAAGCAATATTATTCAAACCATGACACCGAAGGAACACATAAAAAAGACCTTCCGGAACACTCCAGAATCCCTAAAAAGAGGAGGTACGTGACACGGTAAGTAAACGGACTCCAAAAAATCTGCAAAAATATTTTCTGTCAGTTTTGGAATATTTTAAAAATTAGGAAAATAAGAAACAACCAAAAAGGCACCCGAGGGGGGCACAAGACACCAGGGCACGCCAGGGCCCCCTGGCGCGCCCAGGTGGGTTGTGCCCACCTCGGGAACCTTCCCGACTCCATTTTTCTCCCATTTGCTTGTTTCCCAAGATAAAAAATCTTTATATACCCCCCGAACGTATTGACCACTGTATCGCGGAGAAATCTTATGTACTTCTTTCTTGCTATTTTCTGACATATCTAGATCGCCATGGCCGCTTCGAGCTCCTCCAAAGACAAGTTCTTTGAGAACTTCATCAACCCATATTTGCGGGAGGTGATGCAGCACCCTCAAGCCATTGAGATGAGTGAGGAGGTGCTCCACATCCGGGACAGCCAGGGTCCCAAGGGGACGGGAACCGTGGATGCTAGGCTCGAAGCTATGGAGCAAGAAGTCTTCAAGTGCAAGGGGATGGTGGAATGTGGACTCAATGCCAATCATCTCATGATCATGGATTACACCCGTGATCTCAAGGTGGATGGCAAATCCATGAAGGACATCGTCTTCACCTTCAACGAGCAAGTCAACTTTCTGCAAAGCCAAATCTATGATCTCCAAAACCAAGTCTTTGAATATGAGGCAAGGTTTAAAGGTATGAGTTTGGTTGCCAGTTGCAGGACTCGCGAGACTCGCTCCTCCTCTTATGATGGTGAGCCATTGCCATGGAAACTGGAAGATAAGATCGCTACTACCTCATCACCACCACCACCACCTTCTTCATCACCAAAGGAGACCTGAGTTCATGGCATGGATACTCCGCTTGGCTTGTGCCAAGCTTGGGGGAGGTGTCCCGGTATCATATCACCACCACTATCTTTGCTTTCATCTATTTTAGTTCGATCTTTAGTTATCCTATGATTTAGTTGAATAAAAGTTTAGTTTGATCTTTTCTTTTCGAGTGCTTGCTTAGTGATCTATCTATGTAATCGTGTGCGAGATATATAATAAAGAGTAGTTTGAGTTTTGTTTCTTTACTCTTTTGTTCCAATAAAAAGAAAGGAAAATAAATGAAAAAGATCATATGCTAATCTTATGGTAAGTAATGACATCACATAAGGAAAAGTATAAGTGGTAAAATTTGTTGGAGATTCACAAACATTGCATTGGTCAACGATGCAATTCATGAAAGAATTAATAAGGGAAGAGAAGATTCACATGCAAATGCACTATCTTGGACATCTTTTATGATTGTGAGCCCCCATTAAATATTTTGTGTCAATATAGTTGACGTTGGACAAGGAAGACAACGTAATGATTTATGTTTGTTCATATTCACGTAGAAGTTATATTGTCACAGATCCTTTAACATGTGGTGCTTGCTCAATATCTTTTCTAGCCAAAAATTCCGCACTAAGTAGAGATACTACTTGTGCATCCAAAAACCCTAAACCCAAATCTTATTTTGAGATTCCACCATACACTACAAAAAAAATACACTTCCGTGATGACACGTGTTTGTCACAGTAGGTCACGTTTTCTGTCATGCATATACATCCATGACGATTTTATGACAAAATCAAGATAGTCATACATGTGCTGTCGTAGAAGTGTTCCATGACAATACCAAAATTATCATCACGGAAGTGTCCACTTCCATGACGATAAATGGCGCGTCATGGAAGTGTTTTCGTCAAGGGTAACCAACACGTGGCATCCACCGTAACGGGTCGCCGTTAAGCTATCGGGTTCCGATTTGGATCCGATAACCCGTTAACAGCCCGGACCAATGGGGATTTTCCACGTGTAAAATTCTCAATGGCCAGAGGAACCACGTGTCGGCTCAGCGTTGGGACAGATGTCATCCACTCATTGGACGGGAAGCACCTATGATACGTCGACACGTGGCATGGCCCAATAGAGGCCCATTCAGGTGAAAAGGTTGGCCCATTTGACTTGGTCAAAAGGTAGCGGGCCGGCCCACGAAAAGCCTATTAACGGCATGTTCGCATATAGCCCATTTATAGCCCGCTAACTCACGGCCCGTTATGGCCTATCCGAATTGGGCCCAGTAGCGTTATTTGGGCCGTCTAATATGATTCCAGCCCGTTGTAACTTCCGGCCCATGTATGGCCCATGACGTCTTTCGGCCCATACGAGGTCCTTTGTAACTCTTGGCCCTTTAAAGGCCCGTGGTGAAACTGGCCCATAATGAACAGTGTAACGCTTTACACCCATTAATGGCCCATTATTCCGTTGGGCCGTTTCCAGCCCGTGTTATCGTTCGGCCTTCTAAGGGCCCATTTATTCTTGGGCTCATTTCCAGCATTTGGTTACTTACAGCCCATTACTGGCCTGTTCTGCTTGTGGGCCAAATTAAGCTCGTGGTTACAGTCGGCCCGTTTGTGGCCCGTTAACCCGTTGGGCTATTTTCATAGCGTCATCAAATACGGCCCATTAACGACCCGTGATGCCTGTCGATAGAATTAAGCCCGTTATACATTTCGGCCTATTCACGGCCCGTTATGGTCGGGCCATAAACACACGACTTCCACTCTAGCCCGTTTACGGCCCATTTTGCGGACCGTCATTGGTCCACAAATAATACGGCCCGTATAAGGCCCATTGAATATACAGCCCGTCGAGGGCCCATGGATCCTATGGCCCGTAGGAGGCCCATGGTCACTACAGCAGGTAGCAGGACCATGGTTACAACGGTTTGTATGTTGCCCATGGTTATTGTGGCCTAGTTATAAAAAATAGGTTATTGTGGCCACTAGAAAAACGCGAAAAAAGAACTACAGTGACTACAAGCAAACAACTAAACAAGACAATAAGGAAATAAATAAGCAAGCAACTAACGCTAGGCTATTACGGCTATTACATATATTACATCCACTGGGCATCAAAGTTTGCCACCAGTGCAAATATAGGGAACAAAGCAGCATATCACATACACTGGTTGTCAAAGTTGGCGACCAGTGCAAATAAATGCCGTAGCAAAACAAGTCCAGAACTGAAACCACTTCAGAAGAGCTCAAGAAACAATATCCTGGGTACCCAGCATGCTGGCAAGATGCTAAGCAAGCTTATTAACTTTCTCTTGTTTGGGGCTTAAATCCCCCAGTGCTTGCTGTTGCACCAGAAAGTATGCATCTGAATTCTGCAGGGACTTCCTCAGTTTTTCAGATTCGTGTCGCAGCATATCTGATCGATGTCTTTCAACTTTTAGTTGAGACTTAAGAAGACGAATTGATTCAGGCAGTGAGTTCGAAGAGCTTGTGCCAGCAGTAGTGGCCAGTAACTTGAACACTACATCAAGACAGGACTTTTGGGTTGTCTCACTGTCGTCAAGATAGTTTTTATCAACTTTCTTGGAGAACAACAGGGATGTCTCACTATCTTGAACCTTATCTGCATTACTTCCTTTACCATTGCATAACAGGGTACTCTTCTCCAATATTTTGTCCGCATTCTAAAAGAGAAACAAGCGGACACATCACAGGTTTACCATGTTGTATATGAAACTCATTTTGGTAAATTAGTTCAGTAGTAAAGTGGACAGGATAACAGCATGAAACAAACATATGTCTATGTACCATGGTCACTGTATGGTCTATATCATTCTAGTTTTTGTTGCCAAATCAAGATAGAGACACAGTTTAAATAATATATGTTTAAGACAAAGCAGCATAGACAAAATATAAGTGTGGGAAATTACAGAGCAATAACAACACTTGTAATGTGCATGACATGAGAACATAACTGTTTATTCAATTGAAACTGAAATCAACATAGAGCAAGTTACAACAGCAAACCAGTTAAAGAAACAGGTTTAAAACATACCTGTTGCGCCATTGGAGTTTCAATTCGATCCTTCAAATTTGAAAATAGTTGGTATGAGTAAATACAGTGATGCAAGAGCAAAGGAGTATGAACCATAGCTACAGAACCTGACCTGAGAACAATTCTTCTTCTGCTTTAAGCATTGAGTTGGGGTTCGGAGTGGTGGTCCTCGTGCTTTGGGCACTGCAGTTGCCTTACTAACTGCTCGTGTTTGGGTGCTCTATGGTGGAGACGGTGCTGTGTCAACTGGAACTGGGTTACTATCTACTGGGGTTGGGGTTAGAAGGGGTGTAGCTGGTTCTCTGTCCAACTGGGTAGGGGTACAATCTGTGAGAGTCTGGGTTATGTGTGGTGGGGCTGGTTCTTGGGCAAGTACAACCGTGGTTCTATCTGCATCAACTAGTAGCACTATCTTTTCTGAAGACCATGTTATTACTCCCTTAGATACTGCCATCACCCTCTCCAATTCAAATTGCTGATAAACAAGAAAAGTAATTGAATGTACAGACATTGTATGATAGCCAGGTGCAATGGATAGTGGGGAATAAAAGAGGGCATGAAATAATTCACATTTATGTTGTCTAACCAAACAGGATAGCATGACACAATTTCACATATATGATGGCTAACTAATTAAATAGGATAGCATAACACAATTTCACATATATGATGGCTAACTAAATAGGATGGAAAGACATAGATCAAAATATGATGACTATGTAAACAGGATGACATGATATAACTATATAATGTGTTTATTAAATAGGTTGGCATGCCATAATTCACATACATGTCGCCTATGGAAACATTATAGCATGATATAATTCACGGATAGAATGACATAATTCAAAATATGATGACTGTAAACACTAAACAGGATGAGATGATATAACTATATGATGTCTTTATTAAATGGGTTGGCATGTAATAATTCAGATAGATGATGTCTATGTAAACATGATGGCATGATATAATTCAAATATATGATTTATATACTAAGCAAGTAAGCAGATGGCAATCGCATATATGATGTAAAAGCTAAGCAATGCAAGACAACATATGCATGATATGAGTAATATAACCCTGCCAAGTTTGAGCATAGACCTCAGCGGGGAAATAGGATTGGTCATCTGTCTCTGAATCCTCCTCTGAGGAGCTATCTGTAACCAGCAAGATGTTTGCTTCAGCAGGTAGCATTGTCTGCTCTGAAGACCTTGTTTTCACTCCAGATACTTCCATCACCGCTTCAAATGGCTGATGCACAGGAAGAGTAGTTGAATATACAAACGTTGTCGACAAATGGAAAATGTAATACAAAAAAAGGATAGCATGATATAATTCACATATATGATGATTGGCTAAACAGCATGGCATTGCATAATTCACATATATAATGCCTTGCAACAAGATAGCATTGCATAATTCACATATATAATGTCTTGCAACAAGATGGCATTGCATAATTCACATATATAGTAATTAGACACTAAACAGGTGACATTCACACAAAGCATGTCTAAACTAAGCAAATGACATAACAATGCAAGACACCATACGCACGATATGAGCAACATAACCCTGCCAAGTTAGAGCATATACCTCGGGGGGGGGGGGAGGACTGGTCATCTGTCTCTGAATCCTCCTCCGAGGAGCTATCCGTAACCAGCGAGATATGCGCTTCGTCAGATAGCATAGTCTGCTCTGAAGACCTTGTTTGCACTCCAGAATTTTCCATCACCGTGTCAAATGGCTGATGCACACGAAGAGTAGTTGAATGTACTAACATTGTTGACAAATGTAATACGTAATGAAAAAAAGGATGGCATGATATAATTCACATATAAGATGACTGGCTAAGTAGGATGGCATTGCAAAATTCACATATATGATGCCTGGCTAAACAAGATGGCGTTGCATAATTCACATATACGATAAAGAAACTAAACAGATGGCATTCACACAAAGCATGTCTAAACTCAGTAGATGACATATTTGATGTATAAAGTAAGCAATGCAAGGCACCATACGCATGATGTGAACAACATCAGCATGCCAAGTTAGAGCGAAGACCTCAGGGGGTAAATAGGAGTGGTCTTCTCCTTCTGAATCCCCCTCAGAACAGTTATCTTCCTCTTGATTACAATCTAAAATGGGTGGAGGGGGGCTGCCTTTGCGCCCACCATGGAGCGACGTCTGCATGAAATTTTATTGCCACGCAAGGCTCGTCTCTTTTGCTCTACATCTTCAGTTCCATTGTGTACAATAACTGACATGCATAGGAATAAAACATAGTGAGATTATGTAAGGAGTGCATGCAGAAATCCAGACTGATGGTAGCAACCTGTGGATAGACCCAAAACCAATGATAGCAGGCAGATAATGGCTTCAGTTAAAAAATACAGATAATGGCTTCTTTACTGTTTGTTTCCCACCCAACATGAAACTCATAGTAGACACCAGGGATTAACCAGATAGTAGACATGTACTATTGATTGCAGCCCCGATATGTACCCCACAACCATTTAAAAACTCAAGTTTGAGCATTAGTTTGGAGCTGACTCAGAGTCTTATCAGTGAACAGGACAATAAAGTAGCATGTAATATTAAGCGATGCATAACGTAAGCAGACACGAAAGAGTGCGACCTCTCTTGCGGACCCGTGTAGTCCTCGAGGTCATCTGCTCAGTTGATGATGGTAATGTAGTTGTCGTGGCTACCGGCGGCAGGGAAGAAGATCTGAGGCGGCGAAAGACAGTCTGGAGGGCAGATCCCTGTTGTGGTGGACCCTTCTGTCATTGGAGCAGCTGAGCTGGGGTGGACGACGGCACAGCAGGAGCGGGACAAATCACACAAGGTTTTCTTTGACAACTATCTGTAAGAGAAGTAATTCTGTAAGGGCTCGTTTGAATTGGAAGATTCTAACAACGCAGGGATAGGAAATACACAGTAATAGGATAGGAATGCATGTGCAAAGAATTTAAAATCACAGGATTTCTGTCAATCTGGGTGTTTGGTTCACAGGAATTGGAAGGTCACAGGAATGCAAAGAAGCATGGTCAAATTAAGTCAAACCACAAGAAAATGTACAGTTATAATGCTATTATGCTACTATCACTTAGTCTTGTTCTTCATGAATAGGAATTTGAAAAGGAGGGCCAAGTGGATATTAAAATTCCTATGGTTTTTCTTTGAAAGAGACACTAAAGGAACAAATCCTATAGTTTTCCTTTGCTCCATTCCTTTGAACCAAATGCATTAATAGTAGTACCATAGTAAACTTTCCAATTCCTATGTTTTTCCTTCACTTTTCCTTTCAACCACTGGCAATTCTAGTAGGCAGGCTTGAACAGGCAAAAGCCTACACTCCATAAATGTTTTTGTGCTACTTGTACTACTTTGGACCCAGGCCACTACCCTACTACCTCAACTCCCAGGCCCATCTACACATGCACAGCTCAAAAGAAATAAATAATGATGGCTTTCGAGAGAGTCCATCACGGATAGCTAAGTTTCCTGGTACCTCACTGATTGTCATATAGTAGGAGAAACTAATCGTATTTCACGTTACTATGTGTGCTCAGTGGACAATATATATAACATGTAGAGTAAAAAAGCGATGCAACAAGTGTACAACCTCTTTGGCGAAGCCATGTCGATCTCAGCATGATTGGATTGGTCGGTGAGGATGCTCCGGCTGATGTGGCTGTCAGAGGAGGGGAAGAAGATCTTAGGCGTCTAGAGATGGAGCCGAGGGTACTGCTCCGCTGTGATGGAGGGTTTCGTCGTTGGATCAGCTCCGGTGAGTTATACGACGGCGAGGCTGAAGCAGGACAAGAGAGACAATGTTAACCTGAGTGGAATTCTAATAGCATCTCCAATAGATGATGTAAAATACATACCCACAAAGTGCTAGATGTAAAATACATCAGCCGCTCATCTCTGAACTTAACTGTCGAAACTGAATTTAACTGTCGAAATTGAATTTTACTGTCGAAACTGAATTTTACTGTCGAAACTGAACGCACTAGTAGCAGAAAAGCAGTAGCAGCAGCAGCAGCGCCCGGAGCAACAGCGCGTGCGAGAGCCGGGGCAGCTGGTTGTGTAGAAGCATCTCGGGTAGCAGCTGCAGGGGCTCGAGCGAGAGCAGGATCTGCTGCTTGTGCAGCAGCAGCGCGAGCAAGAGTACAACAGCAGCGCAAGCAAGAGCAAGAGCGAGAGCAGCAGCAAGAGCAAGAGCAAGAGAAGACCAGGCAGGGGACCAAGAGCAAGAGCAAAGCAGCAGCGCGAGCAAGAGCAAGAGCAGACCAGGCAGGGGACCGAGAGCAAGAGCAGAGCAGCAGCGCGAGCGAGAGCCAATGCAGCAGCAGCTCCTACTGATGTGGACGTCGACACCGAGGGAGCGACGCCGTGGAGGAAGTGGCCGGCGACGCCGCCGTAGATGGAGCCACGCCATGTCAGCTCGGGACCGAGCGCCGGCAGCACCGTGAGATCGAATCAAGAAGAAAATGCAGTGATTAGTGTAGAACCTCTTTGGTGGCGCCGATTAGGCCTCAGCTTCATCCGAGGAATCAGTGATGATGCTGCTCTTCTGGTGGTGCAGTTGAAGACGGAGGTGTGGGAATGGAGGTGGCGCAAAAGACGAGGGGAACGTCGGGGCAGCTCCTTGGAGGTGGAGGACGGGGTGGCTGAACCGGCGGGACGACGAGATCGACGACGGATCCTCATACAGTGCGGTGGATGAGGGACGTCGAGGTGTTGCTGTGGACGACGTCATCGGGGACAAGGCTCCGGCTAGGTGGGCGGACGGAGGAGGGTGTGGGGCTTCATGGGTTTTCGCGGCCTCAGTGTACGAATGGGGGCGGAGGGGATGGGAGGGGGGAACCATGGCTTAGGGACGCACTTGTCCGAAATGTGGGGTAAGTTACGAAAGTAGCCCCACCGATTTGACCTAGGTGGTTCTTTCGGTTCAGGGGTATCACGGGAATTTCGCGTGTCGGGATTTGGCAGGAGGTGGGAGTTTTCCCGCGCGTTGTAATTTTGGGATAGCAAGGCACGGGTTGAGATGGAGGGAATTTTAAAAGCACAACGAGACAAAGAGATATCTTAAAATTTCGTGATAACAAGGCGCGGGTTGAAATTTCCGGACAAGCCTAACGTGTCAATTCGCACTTCCCTCGACGAAAAAACAAAAAGAAATCAATTCGCACCACACAAGTGAGTCTAGTCCATGTACTGTACCAAATCAATTCGCACTACAAATGCCATTCAAAACTTTGAATCCATGTTATGTTCAATTAAAATATTTCGCTACGTGTATAATGCATGCAACCTGCTACTCAAATGAACGTTTTAGTGCATTCCAAACGTATATACTACCGCTTCAATATGAACTAAATTTGAATTCGTTTCTCTATTTGAATAAGATCTACAATCAAGATTGTTGTCAAGTTAAACCATTTGAATTTGTTTCTCTATTTTAATAAGATCTACACTCATCATTATTGTCAATTTAAACCATCGTTTATATATTATCTTCACAGCACACCACATGATTACTGTCGAGTTAGATATGAACTATGTGTACTATATGAACTCGAACTCGATTTTTTGAATCCACTTTATGTTGATTTCAAATCACAGTACATTTCAAGCTCTAGCTAGATCTACATAATCTAAACCATGTCTCATATGTATAATGTGTTTATCACATTATCACAAATTTAAATAAAATGTGAGATTGTTCGATATATCGTATGGTTTAGATTGTTCGATATTTAGTTGTGAGCTGCAAACGCCACACATTATCACAAATTCAAATAAAATGTGAGATTGTTCGATATATAGTATGGTTTAGATTGTTGGATATTTAGCTGTGAGTTGCAAACGCCACGCATTATCACATTATGGTATAACATGTCCAAAACCACACCACGCGTATCACTGCTATATTCATGCATGCATAGGTTTATAACACTATGATCTCTTATTCAAATATATGAATCCACTTTCATATCGAATTATGATCTTTGTTAGTCTCCTACACCCACACAATCCTCTAACCTTTGTAGCTAGCACTAACTTTCTCTCGTGCATGCACACGCCCTCCCCCTCCCTCAGCATTCTATCCATCGCGCACATTCATTTTTTTCTTTAGGTCGTTCTCCCACGATCTCCACAACTCCTTTCCGACACACACCGATCGATAAACCTCTCCAGCGATGTCTGCCTACCACATACACACGCACTTTCCATCTCCTCCTTTCTGTGTCCATGCCTCGTGTCTCTCATACGATCCCACACACGTGTAAACTCTCGCCCCTCTTTTCATCGATCTCACAATCGCACACTCCTCCCCCTATCTAGCTAGTAGGCCTCTCGCACCACCTCCTAGCCCTATCTTTCTCTCTCTCTATCCGTCTCTCTAGGCCTTATTTGCCTCTAACAAATGGATGTACACCGACCGATCTCCCGCTATACATATAGCTAGCTAGGTCGTTTATAACTCGTTTTCCCCACGCGCTGATCGATCTACCTCATTAGTTATGTCTCTACCTTCCTCCGACACACAACAATTGATCTACCGATCTAGTTAGGTCTGTTACCAAACACATGGTCCCCCTTCATCATCCATGCATGCCTCCCGACACATCTATCAAGCACACTGATATGTCTCCGTCGTATCTATAATTTTTGATTGTTTCATGCCAATATGCTACAACTTTTATACACTTTTGGCAATTTTTTATATTATTTTTGGGACTAACATATTGATCCAGTGCCCAGTGCCAGTTCCTGTTTGTTGCATGTTTTTGTTTCGCAGAAATTCCATATCAAACGGAGTCCAAACGCGATAAAAACTTACGGAGATTTTTTTTGGAATATATGTGATTTTTGGGAAAAAGAATCAACGCGAGATGATGCCCGAGGGGTCACAAGGACGGAGGGTGCGCCCAGGGGGTTGGGCGCGCACTGGACCCTTGTGGCCACCCTGTAAGGTGGTTGGTGCCCTTCTTCGGCCGCAAGAAAGCTAATATCCGGATAAAAATCGTGTTAAAATTTCAGCCCAATCAGAGTTACGGATCTCCGGGAATTTAAGAAACGGTGAAAGGCCAGAATCTGGGAGCGCGGAAACAGAAGAAAACAGAGAGAGAGATCCAATCTTGGAGGGGCTCTCGCCCCTCCGCCACCATGGAAACCATGGACCAGAGGGGAAAACCTTCTCCCATCTAGGGGGAAGGTCAAGGAAGAAGAAGAAGGAGGGGGGCTCTCTCCCCCTCTCTCCCGGTGACGCAGGAGCGCCGTCGGGGCCATCATCGTGACGGCGATCTACACCAACAACTTCGCCGCCGTCATCACCAACTCTCTCCCCCTCTATGCAGCGGTGTAACACCTCTTCTCCCCGCTGTAATCTCTACTTAAACATGGTGCTCAACGCTATATATTATCTCCCAATGATGTATGGCTATCCTATGATGTTTGAGTAGATCCGTTTTGTCCTATGGGTTAATTGATGATCGTGATTGGTTTGAGTTGCATGTTTTATTATTGGTGCTGTCCTATGGTGCTCTCCGTGTCGCGCAAGCGTGAGGGATCCCCGCTGTAGGGTTTGCAATATGTTCATGATTCGCTTATGGTGGGTGGCGTGAGTGACAGAAGCACAGACCCGAGTAAGTAGGTTGTTTGCGTATGGGAGTAAAGAGGACTTGATACTTTAATGCTATGGTTGGGTTTTACCTTAATGATCTTTAGTAGTTGTGGATGCTTGCTAGAGTTCCAATCATAAGTGCATATGATCCAAGAAGAGAAAGTATGTTAGCTTATGCCTCTCCCTCATATAAAATTGCAATAATGATTACCGGTCTAGTTATCGATTACCTAGGGACAAATAACTTTCTCGTGACAAAAAGCTCTCTACTAAAACTAACTTAGTAGTTTCTTTATCTAAACCGCCCCTAGTTTTTATTTACGTGCTCTTTATTATCTTGCGAACCTATCCTACAACACCTACAAAGTACTTCTAGTTTCATACTTGTTCTAGGTAAAGCGAACGTTAAGCGTGCGTAGAGTTGTGTCGGTGGTCAATAGAAGTTGAGGGAATATTTGTTCTACCGTTAGCTCCTCGTTGGGTTCGACACTCTTATTTATTGAGAAAGGCTACAACTGATCCCCTATACTTGTGGGTTATCAAGACCTTTTTCTGGCGCTGTTGCCAGGGAGCAATAGCGTGGGGTGAATATTCTCCTGTGTGCTTGTTTGCTTTATCAATAAGTAGTTTTTATTTTCTGTTCTAAGTTGTTTTCTATCTTTAGTTATGGGTAGGAAACGCAAAATACCAAAAAAATTAGTTGTACTTGCTAAACCAATGGTTGAAGAACCACCCAAAATATATCATACTACTGAAGCTTTCTACCTGGATCATCTTCGATCCATTTGTGCTCGTGCTGAAAACCCAACTAGCTTAGTTGAGGGAAAATCATTAAATGAGCATGCTTATTTTGTGCGACATCGTTTATCTCAAAAAGGGAAACTTTTATGGCATCATATTAATAGTTTGTATTGCTATGCTTTGAATTTATGCAAAATACATGATTTTACTTGTTGTTCTGAGGACCCTAGAAAACACCTTCGCTTCCAATGTGAGTTTAAGGATAATGGAATCTTATCTTCTTATGCCAAGGGTGTTGTTCTGAAGAATTTGTTGCTTTTAAGGGTGCTTATGAAATTGCTTCTTTGATTGAAAAGTATGATGCTACTCTTTACAAATCTGAAAATTTTGCCATACTTAAATATTGCTATGAAAACTATGCTTCTAATGCTTATGTTAAGCCATATATTGAGGACTCCTCCGCTGTCCAAGAGGAGACTAATATTTTGCAGGAAACTATGGAAGAAGGAATTGCTGAAACTGTGAGCTCATTAGATGAAAAAGATGACGAGGAGAGTGAAGAACAAATGGAGGAAGAGTGGATTAGCTACCCGTGCCCACCTTCTAATGAGTGTAACTCTTCAACTCATACATTGTTTAATTTCCCTTCGTGCTTACCGAAGGATGATTGCTATGATAATTGCTATGATCCCTTTGATTCGTTTGAAATATCAATTTTTGATGAAATTGATGCTTGCTATGCTTGTGGCCATGATGCCAATATGAGTTATGCTTATGGAGATGAACTTGCTATAGTTCCTTGTGTTAAGAATGAAATTGTTGCTATTGCACCTACGCATGATAGTCCTATTATCTTTTTCAATTCTCCCAACTACACTATATCGGAGAAGTTTGCTCTTATTAAGGATTATATTGATGGGTTGCATTCTACTATTGCACATGATGATTTTGATAAATATAATATGCATGTGCATGCTGCTCCTACTTGCAATTATTATGAGAGAGCAACTACATCTCCACCTCTCTATGTTTCCAATACGATAAAATTGCAAGAAACTGTTTATACTATGCATTGGCCTTTACTTTGTGTACATGAATTGTTCTTTTATGACATGCCAATGCATAGGAAGAGAGTTAGACTTCGTTGTTACATGATATATGTTACTTTGTGCTCATTACTAAATTACAAATCATTGTTAATTAAAATTGGCTTTGATATACCTTGGGATCCAGGTGGATCCATTACTTGAGCACTATATGCCTAGCTTAATGGCTCTAAAGAAAGTGCTGCCAGGGAGACAACCCGGAAGTTTTAGAGAGTCATTTATTTTTGTTGAGTGCTTTTAAATAGTTTAAAAACAAAAAAAATAAAGAGGGGAACCTAAAACTTTTTCAAAAAGAAAAGTGAAAGTGAGAAAGACGAGCATTGTTAAAATGGGAGATAGCCTTGAACTTTGTTCATGCCCATGGAAACTTTGTGAACCTTGATTATAGAAACTTTTCAACAAAAATAATTATCCCCTTGTATAAATCCATTGTATTATAAAAATAATGTGCCAAGATTTGCCTTTAGGATGATTAGATTGCTTGTTTGGTTTGTGCAGTGCAAAAACAGATACTTTGGCTGTAGTGCGTGATTTTACATTTTTTACTGGAAAGTCAAATGCTTCTGGAAAAAAATTCACAGTACTTATATACAAATTGTTTTATTTTTTCCTAATTTTTCAGAATTTTTGGAGTTACATAAGTATGTTAGACGTTCAGATTGCTACAGACTGTCCTGTTTAAGACAGATTCTGTTTTTGATGCATTGTTTTGCTAGTTTTGTTGAAACTATCGATTTTATCGGTGGTATAAGCCATAGAGAAGTTATAATACAGTATCTACAATGCAAAAACAAAATATGAATGGGTTTGCAACAGTACTTAAAGTGGTGATTTGTTTTATTATACTAACGGATCCCACGAGGGTTTTTGTTAAGTTTTGTGTGATTGAAGTTTTCAAGTTTTGGGTGATATCACGATGGATGAAGGAATAAGGAGTGGCAAGAGCCTAGCTTGGGGATGCCCGAGGCTCCCCAAGGTAATATTCAAGGACTCCCAAGCAACTAAGCTTGGGGATGCCCCGGAAGGCATCCCCTCTTTCTTCTAACGATCATCGGTAATTTTACTTGGAGCTATATTTTTATTCGTCACATGATATGCGTAAATCTTGGAGCATCGTGTGCTTTTTATTTTTATTTTAGTAATGCACCATGCTGGCATGAGATAGTCCTTGGTTGATTTATAGAATGCTTCATACACTTCACTTATATCTTTTGAGTATGGCTTTATAGAATGCTTCATGTGCTTCACTTATATCATTTGAAGTTTGGATTGCCTGTTTCCCTACACATAGAAAACCGCCATTTGTAGAATGCTCTTTTGCTTCACTTATATTTGTTAGAGCGTGGGCACATCTTTTGTAGAAAGAATTAAACTCTCATGCTTCACTTATATCTATTTAGAGAGTCAACAGGAATTGGTCATTCACATGGTTAGTCATAAAATCCTACATAAAACTTGTAGATCACTGAATATGATATGTTTGATTCCTTGCAATAGTTTTGCAATATAAAGATGGTGATATTAGATTCATGCTAGTGGGTAATTGTGGATTGTAGAAATACTTGTGTTGAAGTTTGTGATTCCCGTAGCATGCACGTATGGTGAACCGTTATGTAACAAAGTCGGAGCATGATTTATTTTTTGATTGTCTTCCTTATGAGTGGCGGTCGGGGACGAGCGATGGTCTTTTCCTACCAATCTATCCCCCTAGGAGCATGCGTGTAGTACTTTGTTTCGATAGCTAATAGATTTTTACAATAAGTATGTGAGTTCTTTATGACTAATGTTGAGTCCATGGATTATACGCACTCTCACCCTTCCACCATTGCTAGCCTCTCTAGTACCGCGCAACTTTCGCCGGTGCAATAAACCCACCATATACCTTCCTCAAAACAGCCACCATACCTACCTATCATGGCATTTCCATGCCATTCCGAGATATATTGCCATGCAACTTCCATCATCATCATATACATGACTTGAGCATTCATTGTCATATTGCTTTGCATGATCGTAAGATAGCTAGCATGATGTTTTCATGGCTTGTCCATTTTTTGATGTCATTGCTACGCTAGATCATTGCACATCCCGGTACACCGCCGGAGGCATTCATATAGAGTCATATCTTTGTTCTAGATATCGAGTTGTAATATTGAGTTGTAAGTAAATAAAGTGTGATGATCATCATTATTAGAGCATTGTCCCATGTGAGGAAAGGATGATGGAAGCTATGATTCCCTCACAAGTTGGGATGAGTCTCCAGACTTTAAAAAAATAAAAGAGGCCAAAGAAGCCCAAATAAAAAAAAGGCCAAAGAAGCCCACCAAAAAAAACAAAAAAAATGAGAGAAAAAGAGAGAAGGGGCAATGCTACTATCCTTTTACCACACTTGTGCTTCAGAGTAGCACCATGTTCTTCATATAGAGAGTATCTTGAGTTATCACTTTCATATACTAGTGGGAATTTTCATTATAGAACATGGCTTGTGTATTCCGATGATGGGCTTCCTCAAATGCCCGAGGTCTTCATGAGCAAGCAAGTTGGATGCACACCCACTTAGTTTTCAGTTTGAGCTTTCATACAGTTATAGCTCTAGTGCATCCGTTGCATGGCAATCCCTACTCCTCGCATTGACATCAATTGATGGGCATCTCCATAGCCCGTTGATTAGCCGCATCGATGTGAGACTTTCTCCTTTTTTTGTCTTCTCCACACAACCTCCACCATCATATTCTATTCCACCTATAGTGCTATATCCATGGCTCATGCTCATGTATTGCGTGAAAGTTGAAAAGGCTTGAGAACATTAAAAGTATGAAACAATTGCTTGGCTTGTCATCGGGGTTGTGCATGATAAAATACTTTGTGTGGTGAAGATGGAGCATAGCCAGACTATATGATTTTGTAGGGATAACTTTCTTTGGCCATGTTATTTTGAGAAGACATGATTGCTTTATTAGTATGCTTGAAGTATTATTGTCTTAATGTCAAATGGTAGACTATTGCTTTGAATTAGTCGTGTCTTAATATTCATGCCATGATTAGATTATGTGATCAAGATTATGCTAGGTAGCATTCCACATCAAAAATTATCTTTTTTATCATTTACCTACTCGAGGACGAGCAGGAATTAAGCTTGGGGATGCTGATACATCTCCGTCGTATCTATAATTTTTGATTGTTTCATGCCAATATGCTACAACTTTTATACACTTTTGACAACTTTTTATATTTTTTGTGGGACTAACATATTGATCCAGTGCCCAGTGCCAGTTCCTGTTTGTTGCATGTTTTTGTTTCGCAGAAATTCCATATCAAACGGAGTCCAAACGCGATAAAAACTTACGGAGATTTTTTTTCGAATATATGTGATTTTTGGGAAAAAGAATCAATGCGAGACGATGCCCGAGAGGGCCACAAGGACGGAGGGCGCGCCCAGGGGGGTAGGGCGCGCCCTGGACCCTTGTGGCCACCCTGTAAGGCGGTTGGTGCCATTCTTCGGCCGCAAGAAAGATAATACCCGGATAAAAATCGTGTTAAAATTTCAGCCCAATCCGAGTTACGGATCTCCAAGAATTTAAGAAACGGTGAAAGGCCAGAATCTGGGACTGCAGAAACAGAAGAAAATAGAGAGAGAGAGATCCAATCTCGGAGGGGCTCTCGCCCCTCCGCCGCCATGGAGACCATGGACCAGAGGAGAAACCCTTCTCCCATCTAGGGGGAAGGTCAAGGAAGAATAAGAAAGAGGGGGGCTCTCTCCCCCTCTCTCCCGGTGGCGCCGGAACGCCGCCGGGGCCATCATCGTGACGGCGATCTACACCAACAACTTCGCCGCCGTCATCACCAACTCTCTCCCCCTCTATGCAGCAGTGTAACACCTCTTCTCCCCACTGTAATCTCTACTTAAACATGGTGCTCAACGCTATATATTATTTCCCAATGATATTTGGCTATCTTATGATGTTTGAGTAGATCCGTTTTGTCCTATGGGTTAATTGATGATCGTGATTGGTTTGAGTTGCATGTTTTATTATTGGTGCTGTCCTATGGTGCTCTCCGTGTCGCGCAAGCATGAGGGATCCCCGCTGTAGGGTTTGCAATATGTTCATGATTCGCTTATGGTGGGTGGCGTGAGTGACAGAAGCACAGACCCGAGTAAGTAGATTGTTTGCCTATGGGAGTAAAGAGGACTTGATACTTTAATGCTATGGTTGGGTTTTACCTTAATGATCTTTAGTAGTTGCGGATGCTTGCTAGAGTTCCAATCATAAGTGCATATGATCCAAGAAGAGAAAGTTTGTTAGCTTATGCCTCTCCCTCATATAAAATTGCAATAATGATTACCGGTCTAGTTATCGATTACCTAGGGACAAATAACTTTCTCGTGACAAAAAGCTCTCTACTAAAACTAACTTAGTAGTTTCTTTATCTAAACAGCACCTAGTTTTTATTTACGTGCACTTTATTATCTTGCGAACCTATCCTACAACACCTACAAAGTACTTCTAGTTTCATACTTGTTCTAGGTAAAGCGAACGTTAAGCGTGCGTAGAGTTGTATCGGTGGTCGATAGAACTTAAGGGAATATTTGTTCTACCTTTAGCTCCTCGTTGGGTTTGACACTCTTATTTATTGAGAAAGGCTACAACTGATCCCCTATACTTGTGGGTTATCACACACGCACACACAGAGACACATCCCCACTCTTCTTGATAATATTGCAGTTGTACCCACAGTTTGTCTAGTAGGCCTTTCCCACCATCTCCGAGAAGCAACTCCACCCCCCCTCCGGCACTCTACCTCTCTCTCTCCCTCTCTCTCATAGATATCACTATCTCTCTTCCTCTCTATCTCTTCTCTATGTCCCAACCTATTCCTCGCCTTCACTTATGTATGGATGTCGACCGATCTCCCTCAAGACATAGCTAGGTCTCTCCTTCTCAACACATATACGAGTCGATCTACCTCTCTAGTTAGGTCATGACTCCCCCCCCCCACACACACATCGATATATCGAACGCTCTAGTCATGTCTCCCTGCCACACACAAACTTGCCTTGTGGCCTCTGACGTTCCAGTAGGTCAGTCGCCTTATATCTTTGACGTGCACACACACAATTTCGATGGCTCTCTTCATCGATCTCTCACCCACACATTTGATCCTCTCTTCGACTATATCGATATCTATGACCCCTCCCTCTCTTCTCGTGGATCACCCCCTCTATATATGATATAGATAGGCCTCTATTTCACACACATTGCATGTGTCAAATTTTTGTTTGAGATATCATCGACACATATTCCCACAAATACATTCACGAAATCACCCCCCCCCCCATAACAAAAAACACTCACGAACGCACACGCCATCTCTCTAGGTTTGTATCTCTCTCACACACACCCACATAGGTGGGGGACGTGCACGAAGAGAAGAGGTGCACGCACGGCACACGTACTCCCGTCTCTTTCCCAACCACACCTGTGCGGGTACACGGTGGAGCTCATTTCTGTACGAAAAGGCAGCCCACGTGGTAATTTGACACGTGTACTGGTTGTCCACTTGATGGAGGATCGTGTACCACGGGTGAACAAACAAATTGCGACTTGACGCGTTATTTTAAAAAAGCGGCAAACCATGTGGGTCCTACCTTACAGGCAAGGCTCTATACACTGAAGATGCTCTGTATTACTTTTGATGTGTCCCGTCAACTCGCAGAACGAGGAGAAGCTTGCTTAGTATGCCCTCTCCCCCGCCCATGGGCGCGGTGGCTCGCAGAGTCGCAGGAAGAGGAGAAGCTTTGCTTACTACGCCTACGCCCGCTCCCTCGCCCACGCGCGCGGTGGCTCGCAAGACGAGGAGAAAATTTTACTACTCCCTTCGTTAGACGTATAGACACTCCTCGTCCCTACCTTGGTTAGAGAGATTATCATATTGTCTGAAATATATGTCTTTTAGCAGATTTCAATATGAACTACTAGTACATACTCCAAACACTGATGTATATAGACGTATTTTAGAGTGTAGATTCACTCATTTTGCTCCGGATGTAGTCCATATTGAAACGGATGTAGTAGTACGCACTCTCTCTTGCCCCTCGACCCTCGCCCACGTGGTGGACGTGCAGCAATTCATTCGGTCTCAGATAGCCAGAACCATATACTGTAGTACCGTTATTGCTCGACTTCCCGAAGAGGCAAAGAGCCACGTGCAAGGTTAATATTTTTGAGATGCCAAGCGCAAGGTTTATAGGAGAACGAGTACTAGTAGTACTAGTAGTACGTACTGTATCAGTGGTACGTACTGTATGAGGAAGAAGGCAACAAGAATGTATGTTTTGCGTGACAATCTCTTCTTACAGGACGTGCTAGACCTAGTGGACCTCATTGTTGCAATGGGAGTACTATCATAGATGGCACGATTCAGAGTGGTGGGCAGCGGGAATAATTCGGAGCTGCTTAGTCTTAAACCCCATGAAGAAGTCCCATCAGAAGGAATAGCCATCCTCTACACGTGCTCCTATGTAAAATGAGTAAATGAGACAAAAAGAGAAGGAGACAAAGTAAAAAAAATCACCAGCCTTAGAGCCAGCCCTATTGTATCAGTGAATGATATTTCTACGTCGTGATTGACATGGCTATGCTGCGAAGGTACAAGCGGATTTTTATTTATTTGTGGAGGTAGCAGTGGATGGATATTCAACGAGGAGTGAAATGATGGCTGCTTCCTCGGTCAAACATAGAGAAAGGTGGGCCTCATGATTTGACGGCTTATTAGTAATTATTACTGCCTATACTCTTTGCCCATATAATAACCGCATGGTAGAGTACTAGTGGGCTATACTTAACCATGCTCGAAGAGAAGAGGTGCACGCACCCACGCACGTAGTACTAGTAGCACTCTTTGTGTCTTTTGCGTCTTCCCCAACCACACACGTGACACGGTGAAGCTCATTTCTGTATGATGATGCAACCCACGTGATAATTTGACGCATCTAGTAGTAGTTACTCACTTAATGGAGGGTCGGGAACCACGCATGAACGGTGCCGCGTCATTTATAAATAAAGTTTTTTTTCTTCAGTGGCACGTACGCAATATAAATAGGTTCATATGGAGAGGAAAAGAAACCGCTCCACTATATACATAGCCAGGACGAGCCTACATGGTTGCTTGCTGGGGTTGCTCTCTTCACACTCTCTCGCACAAAACGACTGTGGCCACATCTCTAACATCCGGGAGGATCACGTCCTCCGGGGGAAGGGGTGGATGCTTTGTGTAGATGCGGTTGCCGTCGCCGACGGCGAAAACCCACTGTCGGCGCGTCCCGATCAGGTGTCCCCGCCGTTCTCTCTCACAAAGCCGGTGCGGTTGCCTTCGTCTCTTGCTCACTGCCGCGACGTGGGCAATTGCTGCCTCCCGCCGCCCTCCTCTAAGCTAGCTACATCCCGACATCCCTCAGGTACAACTTCCTTTACAGCCGGCTTGCACCACTGCCCCAGCAGTCCACATCGCTCCATGTGGATATTTCTCTACTTCTTTGCCTCGCACGTACCTCTACTGGCTTCTACTATATTTGTGATGAGTTTATGTCTCATCAACTAGTCCCACTAGTCTTATTCTAATCACGCTTCTTCAATTTCTTTGCCACAGGGATGCTCAGCTCGATTTTAGTGAAACTGCACAAAATGATCCGACGGTCAAAGGGTTACAAACCTCATTTCTTTGGAAGGTTCAACGTCGCCAGCAAATTAAAGCCTGGTTAGGGTTTAGGGTTCAAGACCTAGGGATTGCATGGATCTTTTTTTCTTTAGTTGTCTCTGTTCCAAAATAAGTGTCAACTTTAGTAGTAGTACAACTTTGTACTAAAGTTTGCATAAAGTTGAGACACTTATTTTGGAACGGAGGGAGTACATATTGGCAATGATCTATCAATCATTGAGATGCAATAGCATGCATGTTAGTCTCCTTTGTATTTGATGGAATGTTGCAACGGGGCAACCTTGGACGCAAGATACATGAAACAGAAGCTGGAAGCTTCATAGCATTGTACAAATTTATCTCACTGAGAAATTACAGTACGTACTACTATGTACTAAAGAGTTATGTGTCGCACGGTGTCCAGAAAATATGGTGATAGTGTGAGGTGGGCCATGTAAATATGTAATCACTGAGCTTGCGTGTTTTCACTGCTTTCGCACTCCTCTGCTGTAAGAATGGAGAAAATTGTAAAGAGTGGAGACGGTCTACCTCCTTTCGCCAAAACGTGGGACATCCAGCATCCGGTGCATGTGTCATGCACCAAAGTAAAGTGTACAGTGCAGCTGAGACTCAGCACGGTCGTACCACCTCAGTAATAATGACCAATGAGCCGTCAAATCACATAGACCCGGCAGTAAGTTGGACGGACGAAGCAACCATCACTCTTGAATCCGCTTCTCCCTTCAACGCAGGCGCCAGTGAGAGGTCGCGTCTGCTCTGCCCGGGCATGAATGCGGCACCGATTCTCTGGAGCGGCGTTGACCGTTTCGGGCAGGAAGCACGTGCGGGCGATGGAGGGGCTTTGGGTGGGCCAGGCTGGTCAGGAGCGGGCGTGGCAGTTGTCCCGATCGGACGCCCGGAAACGAGAGGATGCACCGACTCTCGCGGCTAAATCGTAGTACTACACACCATCTCTCTGTAGGAGTAGGTCGATGTGTCGCTCTCTCTAACACACACGCACACATACAGGTTCATAGAATAGGAATATCGTGGGAGTGGGAAGCCACAGGAAGTGAGATAAATGGAGTACGTACAAGAAGAGAAGACGTACACGCACGTCCGTCGGAGCCTCGCACTATAGCCCAGCCGACCACAGCATGACGGCCGGATCTGTGCCTCTCATCCCGGCGCCGGCGGTCAGCCGCTATATCTGCGGCCGCGGGATTTGACGCACGCGGCTGCCGGATTTGGAGCATTCCGGCCACTTGCGACTGCTCCTTGCCATGGAGTGTCCGAGTACCGGGTCGCACAAAAATGGCAATGCCTCCACGTCGCGTGCAGGTACTGAATCCGCCTCTAGCCCCTCGGATCTATCCCGTCGGCGGATCGCCGGCAAAGACACGGCCGACCACCATCCGGGCTCGGCCCTTGCCCAACGGCTAGTCGGTTCACCATTGCCGCTCATAAAGTACGATGGCTGCCCGCGGCAGGTCCTGCGCCGCGTTTCGACCATGCCACAACATCCCGGATGGGTGTTCATCAAGTGCGAAAAAGATAAGGTGCGTAGTACTTCTTTTGATTCGGCTGTGCTCCCTTATTCGGCGCATGTTCGGTAGCTTATACTCAAACTTGTGTGTAGGATGGATGCAAGTTTTGGTTTTGGGAAGAAGAATACATCGATCTATTGATAGCACAAAATTTGGTAGATGCTCGTGCACTCCTTGCTAGAATAGAGGCTAGAGATGAGACTAGAGATGATATTAGATGTGAAGCAACGTCTAGTTCTTTAGAATCGAAGAAGAAAGAAGTGTGCAAGCTCGAGAAGCCACAGATCAACAATGAAGACATAGAGAAGATATTAATACAATTAGTGGGAGCAGTTATGGAAATTGGATATCTTTTAAAATGTCTAATTGTGGTTCTTGTTTTCTTTGGTCTTGCTCTCCTAGCAAAGAATTGGTGAATGTACTTCCCGATATCAAAATGTCATTGATGAAATAAAGAAATGTGCTGGAAAATAAATGTGTTCACATTCCAAGGTGCATTAAATTGATGCATGCAAGGATTAAAAGAAACCAACCAGTGCATGTAACCATTCATACTCATTTAGTGGTCGTCCATGAATATATTGTAATTAATGCAGATTAAAGTTTGAGTAATTTTGTAAACTACGAGATGGAGTACTACATTTCTTCATTCATCATCTGTCTTGGTTGATGAGATTTCAAATTTATGCCCTATTAACCGGAAAGTAGTGAGTAGTTAAAAAATTTGGTCAAACTTTGACAAAAAAATACATGACGTGGCGTAAAAACTTGGACTGAGGTAGTACTCCCTCCGTCTAGGTGTTAAGCCATCTTACGAAAATCAGATATTCCCGAAATGTTTGGGCGTCGTCCATTAACTTCGCATCTCAATCCCCTCCTAGCCTCGTTGCTAGCGAGCGTTACTTACTCTGCCTTGTTATCTCCCCGGGAAACCCAATGCATGAAGCACAACTACGCGTTGGTTAGTCAAGGAATCGAAGCCGGCTTGCATGCGAGTTAATACGTGGCCCTGCATGGTAGCTAAAACGGCATCTCTTAATTGCTGTGATTAATTGTTGCGTTTAGAGAGAGAAATCGGGGCTTTGATTGGAGGAAGGACCGGTCAAGTTTCTCCTTCTCCTCCAATCTGTTTGCACCTTGGTCCCGCTGCACCTTCTAACTTGACTTTATACACCTAGACGGAGGGAGTAGTACGAGATACGGTGGCACACTGACTTAGGCCGAATACAAGTGCCCAAAATTATTGGAAGAGAGCAAAGTGTACATACAAAATAATTAAAATTGAATTTCTCTTTTTTTCGAAACGGAAGCAAAAGATTTGCCTTATCCATTAAATAAGAGGAGAATAGAGTTTGACAGTTTGCAAGAGACCCTACAAATAAACGGCATGGCAATTACTCTCAATACGCCCTAGTTTCTTAGCACCCGCTGTAACCCTTAGTACATTCGGTGGCACACTGACTTAGGCCGAATACAAGTGCCCAAAATATTTAAAATTGGAGGATGGTGCAGCCCACCTTTCCGATATTTTGACCGTGTGTGGTTCAGTTGTTGCTTTACCACACGTGAACGATAGTAAGTGCGACCGGGAGGTGTGGAGCGTTAATTTCGATTTGACTCCTTGGAGCGTTAAATTTTCTTCACGTAGTAGTATTAGCTTTGCCCTACTAGTAGTATTTTTCTTCACTAGTAGTACGTTAAACAAAGAGTTCCGTTTCGTGCACAATTTAAAACGATTTTTATGGAGAGAGAAAAAGAAAACCACTCCAACTATATATGCTGCAGCCTCAGCGCTTGTTTTCTAGGGTTTGCTCTCATCACACTCTCTCTCCACTATATATATACACGCTGGAGCCTCAGCGCTTGTTTTCTAGGGTTTGCTCTCTTCACACTCTCTCTCCACTATATATATATACATGCTGGAGCCTCAGCGCTTGTATTTGCTCTCTACACACTCTGTCACTCTATCCAGATCTAAACAAGACTGCGTTAGCCTCTCCTCTCTTTCTCTCACCTCATTGTTGGTCAAAGAGCCGGCAGGATCCCATCCGTCGGGGAAGGTAAGGAGGCTTAACGCTGTCGCCGTCGGCGAGGGAGGGAATCCACTGCCGGTGCCGCTGTTCTCTTTCACCCAGCAGCGGCGCGGGAGGGCCTCCGACCCCTTCTTCCTCGCCGCCGTACATAGTGTGGGCAGATCGGCCTCCGGCCGCCCACCGAGCCACACCCCGAGAACCTTAAGGTATAATGTTTTTAATCCACAGGCATTGCTCTAGTTGCATGTAGAATTTTTTCGCTTCTGCACTCGAATCTAGGTGTTGGATCAAACAAAAAAGTAGTGGGGAAAGTTGTACAGCATGAATCTAGGATGTGGTTCAAAGAGGAAAGGAAGGGGGAAAGTAGTACAGACTGGCTATCCAACACCTATGTTGGTCGAAAAGGAAAAACAATGACAAACGCAGTACACACATCTGTAAGGAATTGATCTTTCTGTGGGTGGGGGACAAGGCTGTATAGTTTGAGCAGGACTGGATTTGCTGCCCTCACATAGGGAAAGGTGTCTAAAGATAACAAAAATGGGACCAACACAAATATGTTCCTTGGTTATTTGTAATAACAGACTGTGCATCACCCCTTTATACATCAGTACATGCACATGGTGCTTGTGCGTCCACTGTCCCATACAACTCTTTAGCTGTTGTTAATCTAATAATGCCGCTGGAAAATTGAAGCAATGCCAAAGTTAAAAGCAAATTACATGTTTAATGAATTTTATTGTTAATATAATCTCTCTGTTAATATGAATCAATGCCACTGTTTGAGAAATGCTACTGTCTTGCTTTCTTTCCCATTTAGATAAGTTAGATGCTTCTTTTTGTGGGCTTCTGTGTCATCCACCGTTATTGACCACTAATTGTTTCCTTTGCACCTCTGTGTAAACAAGGTTATCTACCTCACCTCGTTGCTATTGCGACCTTTTATTGCACTGCACAAAACACTTTTGTTTTTAGAGTGTTTTGTGCAGTTCAACCAAAATGTCACACCGACAACGTTGCTTGATTGCTTGATCTTAGTGGAACTGCATAAGAGGAGATCTGACTTCCTATCTGTGTTGGCGAATTTGTTTCAGATCTTCTTCTTGTGAGTTGTTTCAATTCCGCGTCATGAGAGGTCAGTACTAGCCTTCTTCCACATGATTGTGCAGTGTGCTTTCATATGTTTTACTACTTATATGGTAATGTTGCTTGATTTTAGTGAACTGCACAAAAGGAGACCAGATTTCCAATATGTATGTGCACTGCAATATCCCATTGAGGTAAGATAATGATATTTCGCAACTGTTGGCCTGTATATTGCTACTGTCATCAGAAAAGTAACGTTGTTGTTTAGTGCTATACTTGTGCTCCCTAATTGACATGCCAAATCTTACATTGAAAGCGAAGCTTGTCTGTTATTGACCCAAGTGATGAAGGGGAAGAACAAGAGGAAGAAGAACAAAAATCAACTCCCGGTGCTGTAATGAAGCACTAGAACTGTGATGACACAAGTAATGATATAGTTTTGCATCTTAATTTATTGCTATGGCTGGAACGAGCAATTGTTTTGCCACTGTGATTTGATGCCACTCTTAATGTAATATGTAATTATCTCTACTTGTGCAAATAGGGATCTTGTTTGAAGATAACATATATTTTAGTGGAACTGCACAAGAAGATGTTTGAAACATTAAACTAATTGAGGAGTTTATAGTAAGCATGGCAACCACAGTAGATAATAACGGATGGTTCCGGAGAAGTGCTTGATCTGCATGCTCTACACAATAAGCCTCCTGACAAAGGTTGGTACCGGCCCACGGATTTCATCCATATGATCGAGATTTGTCATCTCTATTGGTGTTGTGCTACTGTTTAGCTACTGTCATGAGAAAGTGGTATTGTTTCGCATGTTAATCTAAGGCTGCTAATAAATTGAGGCACCGGTTTGCCACCGTTATAGCCACTGATAAAATTAAGTAATAATACAGTTCTAGTTGAGATGTTGTGTTTGGTATCATATCATTTCCTATGAGGATAATGAGGATGCATCTCTTTGTGACTATACATTTCATCAGTTACTCCCATTGTTAATGTAATGGGTGTTTTAAATATTTCATTTCCTTCTTTTCGAGCAAACAGGGATGCTAGCATTTAGTTGTTCTCTTGTCTTTGCACAACAGGATCATCCTCCTCTGAAGAAGAATATGTCAGGATATGAAGAAGCCAAGCCCTTCTCTTCTTATCAGAAGGAGCAGTTGAAGGATGGTTACATTACTGCCCACAAGAACAAACTAACTTCAGCTCAGAAGGACTCACGGATCTTCATCTTTGTTGCTGTGATGGCCAATACAATGTTGTTTTAGGATTCTTTCTGGTGAGTTCTATTTTTTTAAATGTGTGCTCTCCATGGATCATGTAGGTTGCCTGTTTAAGCTGTAAATTCATAATACAGTTTGCTTTGTACTAATCACTTTTTTGTATTTATGCAAACAGGGATGCTCAGCTTGATTTCAATGGGAACTGCACAAAATGTTCTGATGGTTCGTGCCCTCCATTATACTTCATCATGCACAATAGATCGAATGTTCTCGAATCATTCATTTTCACCTCCAGCCACAAAATTAGCTACAAGAAAGGAGGTGCCGATATGGTCAAGGCCTTGCAACATATAAAGGCGAAAGCATACAAGCTACGTGCGAAGTTGGTTGATTTTAGTGGAACTGCACAAAAAGAACAGCTGGTTTTTTTAGCACGAGGTGACATGTCAATGTCCGAACTGATGGCAAACCCGGCCCATTCCACAATCGTGGGCATTTGATATTTTGGAATGGGAAAACCTTGTCAAAGTTTGCTCATTGATGTACGCAAAAAGCATTTGATATTTTGGAATGGGAAAACCTTGTCAAAGTTTGCTCATTGATGTACGCAAAAAGACACGCATTTGATATTTTGGAATGTCACCTTCTCAAATTTTGCTCATTGATGTTAGCAAGAAGACATGCGTTTGATATTTTGGAATGGGACGCCCTTTGCCGTCAGCAACATCGATCGATTTTTCTTTGTTCTTTAGTTGTGAAGTAAATATTGGCTCTGACGTGTGAATCATTGAGATGCATAATCATTACATTTCATACATTCTTCAACTAAAAAGGGGTGTGCTGGAGGTATAATTAATTAACCTAATCTATGATCTCCAGCGCCCATTTCCCATGTCCGGCTGAGCCGAACAGAAGCTTCTTCTCCAGATCAGCTCTCTGACTCCACGTCGCCGCCAAGAAGCTAATCGGCCGTCAATGTTCAACCCGCCAAGCTTGGATTCAACCGGAGGGTAGCAGCAGTGGCCTTACTTGGACCCGAGCGGCGGTGACCTACCATGTTCTACTCTTACTCGTTTTCTGTGTGGCGCGGCCTCGTTGGCAGCGGGGAGGGGCCTTGACGAAGCCGGTGATGTCCTCTGTCTCGTTGCCGGCGGGGCGGCGCCTCAGTGGAGCGGGGGAAATCCTCCCCCTCGTTGCCGGCGGGGCGGGGCCTCGGCAGAGCCGGCGATGTCCTCTGCCTCGTTGTTGGCGGGGCGGGGCCTCGGCAGAGCAGGGCCTCGCGGAAGCCGGCGAAGTCCTCCGCCTCGGTGCCGGCGGGACGGAGCCGGTATTGTCCTCCGCCTCGTCGTCGGTCTCGCCAAACAGCACCTCGCCCGCTTCATCGCCCTCTTTTTCGGCGGCCGCAACCTCCGCCACCCGCATGCGGTACCGCCAGCGCGCAAGGCGGCTCTCGCAGGCTGAGCGGTACGACTCGAGCAGCGCCTCCTGGTCCGCCCGCTCCACGGCGATTTGCTCCTCCGCCTGCAGGTGCTCCTGGAGGACATGGTGGTTGTAGGCGGCGTCGGCCTGTGCCTCCCGGAACTGCTCCTCACGCTTCTGCCTCACCATGTCCATGTATTGGGCACGGGCCTCGCCGATGGTCATGGTGCCATGCACCGGCGAGGATGGCGCGGAGGAGGGGGTTGGCGCCGGATCGTCGACTGCCATGTTCTCCATTGGGACGTCGTCGTCCTCCGGCTGCCTGCCGGCCAGCCAGTCGGCAGCAATGGCTGCCATCTCCTTCTGGTCCGTCGTCCGCCCGTCCCGAAGAGCGCTGGAGCGCGACGAAGCCATGGTGGGAGTGGTGTGGACAGGAGAAAGGGAACGGAGACGGATGACTGCGGCTATGGCCGGCGCAGCAGTTTATATAGCAATGGTGGGCGGCAGAGGGACTGACGGGTGGCGCCAGAGTAGCCGCCTCGGCAACTGCGTATCATTAATGCGGGTGGCAGACGGACGGACGGATGGCACTTGTGTCGTTTGAACGCGGAGCAATCGCCTGCACCGGGAAGCGGCGCGGGCGGCGCTGACCGTTTTGGGTGGAAAGCGCGCGCAGGCGAGGGAGGGGGTCTGGGTGGGCCAGGGCGGTCAGACTCATGCTTGGCAGTGGTCTGGTCCAGCAGCCAGACATGCTGGCTCGCCAGCGAGCTCGCCGAGCTCAGCGACGACAATCAGACGATGGACGTGGCTTCCGACCAGGAGTCGGCGCCACCGCCCAAGCCGGTTCATGCCGTGTTCACCATAGAGCAGGTGCGGCCGCACTTCGACGCCCTAATGGCGGAAGAGCTACCAGCGCAGGAGGACCTGTGCTGCAACCTCTGTCTCCTCAACGAGCACCGGCTCGCGGAAGGACGAATCGCCGGCGAACAAGAGAACGACAATGCCGTCGCGGACATGTGGCCCTATGATCCTGACTTCCTGAATGAGCAGCGGGCGCTGTATCAGACCATCCGTAGGGCCCATGAGGCCCTCTCCGCCGTCCTTCCAGTTGTTCCGCTCGCCGTGGCGCCGCCGTCTCGCGTTGTCAACATGGTCAACGAACATGAGGAATCAAGAGATGACTTTAATTGAAGAGGATGACAGTGGAGACCCACCAGGGCCATAGCCGCACGTACGTAAGTGCCTCCTTATTATATACAACAATAACTTTTTTTGCTTCCTCCTGGTTTCCTGACATCACGGTCCCACACCATTATCAACCTGTATTATAGTCAATAAACAAGAGAATTGCACTAGGAGCGGCCGACAGCTGGGACCCAACAGCTCGAGCAGAATTTGTGTTTTTGAGGTGTGAGCAGAGTTTTTCTTGAGCGATATTTTTGTTGTTGTTCAGAGATCACCTGGGCGTGCTGTGGCCTGTCTAGCCCAAGCTATTATTTTACGTCGACCAAATATCCAGCCCAGATAATAAAAAATTTCAAGCTGAAAATGGCTAATCCAGCTATATTTTTTTAAGGAATACCCAGCCCAGGTCAACTTGTTATTCTCCGTCCCGCTGGGCTGCAAATCTTTCCTAGAAGGGATGCATTAGGCTTAACAAAAAATGGGTTTTAAGAAATAATAAATGGGATGTAATTATAAAAACTGGACTGTAACTATAAAAAAAAGCACCAAACACGTAATTAGTTAAAAAATATTATTTTTGGATTTTGAAAATTTTAATTTCATTACTTGTTGCGCTCAATATTTCGTTGGATTTTTACGTTATACAAATTTATTTTAAAATTATATTTAATCTGACTTGAAATTTTGAGATAAAAATATTTCGGATCCCATCAAAATGTGGGAAATTTTATTCAATTCTGTTTTGAGCATTTGGTTGAAATTATTAATCGTTGTCCTAGCTAGAAAATGGGCTATAATTTTAACAAACTGTAAATGGGCTGTAGTAAATTTCATTAGAATTCAAAAATGGGTTGTACATTCTTACAAATCGCAAATGGGCTATATGTTCTCTGCCACACACTTGTGGGCCTACTAGGTTGACACGTACGCAAGGCTTTGTTAACTTATAGTCAACACACGATTCTAGCAGCAGTGGTCTTTGGATGTCCATCCAACAGATGTCGTGCTTCTTCTTCAATCTCGGATATTCTTGCTTCAGCCGCCCAAACCACCGCCGGCGGTACCGCCTGCTACCGCCTCCCGTGGCCGGCTGTGCTGCCGCGCAGGACTCACCGGCCCACCCTACTCCCTGGCCATTCCTCTACTCACCAACACCTCCTGTTATTCTCCGGCGACGGCAGCCTCACACCGCAGCTGAACCAGTGAACCCTCGTACTCCCCTCCGCGTGGGCATCCACCTGCCTCGCCTTCCCTGGCTCCGCGTCGTTCCCTTCCTAGGCCTCGCCGTCGTCCACCGCCCATTGCTGTCCGCGCGGCATGGTCAACATGGTCAACGAACGACAGCCATCGGAAGAGGACTCTACGCGGTGAGGCTGACAGATGGACCCACCAGCTACATCTTCGCATGCAAGGAAGTGCGTCCATATTACGGGCAAAAAAAATGATTCTTCCCCCTGAAAGCTGGGACCCGCCAGCTATATCTTCGCACGCAAGGAAGTGCGTCCTTGTCCTCCCTGGCAGCTGGGACCCACCCGGTCGAGGCGTACGTAGCGTTTTCTGTCTGGTCGCGAACGTGTACGTACATACTGGTCGATCGGTCTCTCTGCAACGATGAACCATGGCCGAACAAGCAGCGGCACGTGTAGTAGTAGAGCCCCCGACGTAGCAGTTCAGGCAGTCCCTTCTAAACCGTGTACACGTACGTACAGCCACATGCCAAAAAATACAGCCACGTACGTACATACGGGCGGGGTCTCGAACGCGTACTCGCGCATACGTACGGCTAGGGCTCGTGTACATGGAGAGGCAATGGACGGCAGCAACGGCGTCCTGTTCATCAGCAGCTAACCGGCTGGGTCGGAACGGAGGAAACAGCGTCGTGTTCACTGGGAGCCAAGTGACTGGGTTGAAACGCGTCCTGTTCATCGAGAGAGAAGCCACTGGGTCGGAATGGGTCGTGTTCAACGGGAGCCAACTGGCTTGGACGGAACAGCCGGAACGGGGTCTGGCGTACCGCAAAAGGGAGGAAAACGGCCTTCTGTTCGACCGCGTACGGTCGAAACGGGGTCCTGTTCATCGGGAAGGGTCTGGCATACCGCACAACAGAGGAAACGGACTTGTGTTGGAGTGTCTACGGTCGAAACGGAGTGCTATTGATCGGGAGGGGTGTGGCGTACCGCAAAACGGAGGAAACCAATTTGTGTTGGAGCACCTACGGTCGCAACAGGGGTCCTGTTCATCGGGAGGGGTGTGGCGTACCGCAAAACGGAGGAAACGGACTTGTGTTGGAGGGCTACGGTCGAAATGGGGGTCCTGTTCATCGGGAGGGGTGTGGCGTACCGCAAAACAAAGGAAACGGACTTGTGTTGGAGCGCTATGGTCAAAACGGGGGTCCTGTTCATCGGGAGGGGTGTGGCGTACCGCAAAACGGGACTCCACGGGCTACTGTTCATCCACCGTCTACTGTCTCGCTCCAGCCTCCACGGGCTACTGTTCATCCACCATCAACTTCCTCCAGCCTCCACCTGCTACTGTTCATCCACCGTCCACTTCCTCCAGCTTCCACCAGCTATTGTTCATCCACGGGGTCCTATTCATCCAGCCTCCACCGGCTACTGTTCAACCAGCCCTCCTCACGGGGTCCTGTTCAACCAGCCCTTCACGGGGTCCTGTTCAACCAGCTCTCCACGGGGTCCCTTCACCGGCTACTATTCATCCACCCCCACCTCCTCGATCGAGGTATGTTCATCCAGCGGCAACGGCCTCTACTACCACGGGATCCTGTTCATCCAACCCCCCACCGGGAACTGTTCATCCAACCCCCACCGGTCGGGGACTGTTCATCAAGAGGCAGCTTTGATCGGCTTCAGTTAGCAGCAGTAGCGAAGGAATCACACTCGGGTTCAGTTAACAGCCAAGGGATCGATCGGGGTTCAGTAACGTAGCTAGTGCAATCGCTCGGGTTCAGTTAGAGCCCAACGCCTCGCTCGGGTTCCGTTAGAGCCCAACGCCTCGCACACACGCGCGTACATCTACGAGAGAAACGCGCAAACCTCCGTGCATCTCTCGGCCCCGACCACCCACCGTAACCGGGAACTCCCCGAAATTTTCCTCGCCCTCGCTTCTACCACGATTTTTTCCGCCATGGACGGCCCAAAGAATGTCATGCAGGTGCGTCCCCGGCCCACCCAGGACGAAAAGCCCATTTTCTGTCATGATTTTTTGTCATAGAAGTAGGAACCCACCACATCTATGATGATACGTGCTTTTGTCACAATTATCGTCATAGAAGTGTCATAAGCATGACAGGAAAAAAATTCGTTCGGCCCAAAATGTCACGGATGTGTGTTTTTTTTGTAGTGATACCTACCTATGGATTGACTAAGATCCTTCAAGTAAGTTGTCATCGGTGAGATAAGGCAATAAAAATTGCTTCTAAATGTGTTGGATCATTTAGTGTAAGAGAAAAATGAGTGTTGTACGAACTTGTGATGGCAAAGTAATAAAAGCGATGGACCGCATAATAAAGGTTGCTATCATAAGGGGCAATATAATGTGACGTTCTTTTGCATTAAGAGATTTCGCATACAACTAAATAAGCTCATGACAACCTCTGCTTCCCTCTGCGAAGGGCCTATCTTTTACTTTTATGCATTTACTTTTTTGTAGAGTCAAAGTTTTCTTCCCTACTCTTTTTTATTTTCTCTTTTTGCAAGCATCACGTGGTGAGGAAAGATCTAGGCACATATATCCAGTTGGATATGAGTGGGCATGAGTTATTATTATTGACATCACCCTTGAGGTGAATACGTTGAGAGGCGAAACTATAAGCCCCTATCTTTCTATGTGTCCGGTTGAAACTTTTTGTTCATGGGTACGCTGTGAGTGTTAGCAATCATAGAAGATTAAATGATGGTTGAGTATGTGGACTTGCCTAAAGGCTCCGATACGCAACCCTTCCTGAAAATATGATGAATTGTAGTTGCAAAGTTGATTGAGAACATAGTCTGTTGGTTCGCAATAAGGTTTATGCTTTATACTGCGATGTTGTGATGAATTGTTACTTATTCATGGTAAGTTATATGATAAAATTTATTTGATAAAGTTTTATGTTAAATTTCCTTGCTGTTATAATAATATGCATGATGCTTCTATGTCTGTATTTTATTTTTATCGACACCTCTCTCTCAAAGCATGTGGACATGTTTTTTTATTTCGGTTTTTCGCTTGAGGACAAGCGAGGTCTAAGCTTGGGGGAGTTGATACGTCCATTTTGCATCATGTTTTTCTACTATTATTTATAATGTTTTTATGCATAATAATGCTTTTGGGAGTAATTCAAATGCATTTTCTCTCATAATATGCAAGGTTTACACAAAGAGGGAGAATACCGACAGCTGAAATTCTGGACCTGAAAAAGCTACGTCAGAGTTACCTATTCTGCATATCTCCAAATGAGCTAAAAATTTACCAGAGGGGGCCCACTAGGTGGGCACAACCCATCTGGGCGCGCCAGGGAGCCCAGGCGCGCCCTGGTGGGTTGTGCCCTACTCGGCCCACCTCCGGTGCCCCTGTTCTGGTATATAAGTCATTTTGACCTAGTTAAAAAAAAGGAGAGGATTTTCGGGACTAAGCGCCGCCGTCTCGAGGCGGAACTTGGGTAGGAGCACTTTTGCCCTCCGGCAGAGCGATTCCGCCGGAGGAACTTCCCTCTCGGAGGGGGAAATCATCGTCATCGTCATCACCAACAACTCTCCTATCTTTGGGAGGGCCATCTCCATCAACATCTCCAACAGCACCATCTCCTCTCAAACCCTAGTTCATCTCTTGTGTTCAATCTTTGTACTGGAACCTTAGATTGGTACTTGTGGGTGACTAGTAGTGTTGATTACATCTTGTAGTTGATTACTATATGGTTTATTTGGTGGAAGATTATATGTGCAGATCCATTATGCTATTTAATACCCCTCTGATCTTGAGTATGATTATTATTTGTGAGTAGTTACTTTTGTTCTTGAGGTCACGGGAGAAGTCATGTTGCAAATAATCATATGAACTTGATATGTGTTCGATATTTTGATGATATGTATGTTGTGATTCCCTTAGTGGTGTCATGTGAACATCGACTACATGGCACTTCACCATACTTGGGCCTAAGGGAATGCATTGTGGAGTAGTTATTAGATGATGGGTTGCTAGAGTGACAAAAGCTTAAAACCTAGTTTATGCACTACTTCGTAAGGGACTGATTTGGATCCAAAAGTTTAATGCTATTGTTAGATTTTATTTTAATACTTTTCTCGTAGTTGCGGATGCTTGCGTGGGGGTCAATCATAAGTAGGAGGTTTGTTCAAATAAGAACAGCACCTAAGCACCGGTCCACCCACATATCAAATTATCAAAATAGCGAATACGAATCAAACCAACATGATGAAAGTAATATGACGAAATTCCCGTGTACCCTCAAGAACGCTTTGCTTATCATAAGAGACCGTTTTGGCCTGTCCTTTGCCACAAAAGGATTGGGCTACCTTTCTGCACTTTATTTATCGTTTCCGTTACTTGCTCGTTACAAATTATCTTACTATCAAACTACCTGTTACAGACTATTTCAGTGCTTGCAGAAAATACCTTGCTGAAAAGCACTTGTCATTTCCTTCTGCTCCTCGTTGGGTTCGACACTCTTACTTATCGAAAGGACTACGATTGATCCCCTATACTTGTGGGTCATCAGCCATCAGCTGGCTATATTATTAACCATGCTCCAAAGCAAGTTTCATATTGGCCCTCTACAGGAGTGTTTGACAAAAAACTATCAATATTGGGGTCGTCGTCCCACTAAACTACAACTTTCGAAATTTTGACCAAAAACTATCATTTTTTTCTAATTTTGTGCCTAAAAACTACTAAAAACGATTGATGACTGTTTTAGAGAATTTAACCATGTTTATGACAGGCGTGACCCACCAGTCAGGGCTGACATGGCGGGAAAGTCAATTATGTTTATTTTGACTGTTAAGTTGACCATTATGACAGGTGCGCCCACACGTCAGCACCAACCTTCTTCTTTCTACTCCTCTCTTTCTATTTTTTGGCATTTCAACAAACACCTTCTGTGCATGGAAGGGAAGCAAGTGAGCTCGAGCTCCAGCGACGCCCCACGCGGGAGAAGAAGGTGAGAGGCCGACGCCGCCATCGTACGTCGTGCTCCCGTTCGCGTCCAGCAGCGGCGAAGGCAGCGCGCCTCGCGAGGTTAGTCATCAGTGGGAGCCACGCCCTGGCCATGGCGGCAGAGTCGACCAGGATGGGCGCGTTGAGGCTCACCACCAAGGGAGCCTCGGGGTCGGTCGTCCTGGCAAAGGGCGGCCCCGGCGAGTACCAGAACTCACTGGCCTCCGGTGGAGCTTGCCGCTATGGTTTTCCTGACGAGCTCAAGGACGAGAAGATGATGTCGACCACTCCTTTGCTCCTGCTCCTGCTCAAAAGCTAGCTAGCCAAGCTAAAACACAAGCTGTTGGATGCCAGAGAGAGAGAGTAGGAAGAAGAAGATTGTTGTGCACCCCATCTGTCATAACGGTCAAAATGAACGGTGACTTTTGCCACATCAGCCCTGACGGATGGGTCCGCTTGTCATAAACATGGTTAAATCATCTAAAATAGTCATCAATCGTTGTCAGTAGTTTTTAGGCACAAAATTAGAAGAAGAAAAATAGTGTGGTAGTTTTGCTCAAAATTTTGAAAGTTGTAATTCAGTGGGACGACGACCCCAATTATGGTAGCTTTTTGTCAAATACTCCCCTCTACAGTCTCAAAATATGAAGGCGGCGAGCTCCATAAATTATGACGATTAAGAGTTATAATTGTTAGAGTGCATTGTTGAAAAAAAATCCTTATATTAACAGTTATAATGACAATCCGAGCTATACGACGACTTTGCTAGAGTTGCTCCTACACTTTAGTAGTGGCCCCAATTACCGATTCTATTTTTTCTCTGTTCCGTGCATGCTTTTCGAATTGATTCCGTATTCCAAATATGCTCTTTCTTCCCGGTTCCCACGCATGTGATGTCAGCTGCGCAATAACCTACAATTTCGAATCTTTCTCGAGATATACACTGGACCTGGACCCATCACGAACCAAGACTTTGAGTTGACGTGATATTAAGAAGAAGAATTGGCACGCAGTGATCGAACCAATATAATCGAACGAACTCTCAGCCGGCAGGGCCTGGTCTGGTCCTGTCAAAACCAAATTTTGGCTTGATCTCTTCGCACCCATGCATGTAGCCACGCAGCCGGCTACTTTTGTAATACAGTAGCTAGCTGAGAATGGCAAGCCGATCTGGAAATCACTGAGACCAGGTCACCTTTGTTGATTGGATCGTCACTGCTGATTAATTAATTAACTATGTATACATGCAGTACATAGACTTCATCCACCGGACATACTTAACGGATTTAATATGTGCACCGGTATCTGAGTACTATGCTACCCGGTCTATGCATGACATCTGCTTGTTTCAAACATCTCTCTTGGACAGGTGCTGAATTCCCCGATTTCTCGTGACAATGCAAGCAAGACCGCATCAAAAGCAGCGAATAATTTTTCATAAAAAATACAGTGAGCGGCGAAGTTGGCGTTCTTCAACATTCTCGAAACAACGAACATGAAACAGAAAGGTTCATGCATGTGTGCTGGTATATATTTCTTTTCTTTGCAGGCCAATTAATTTGCAAGTATATTCCTAATGACCTATATCCTACATATTGACCAAACTAATTATGTACTATCCTAATTAAAGTCAACCTGATCCAACACTAATTAAAATGGCCTCATTCTGGTGGAAAGATGCCGATCTCTTGCGTCACGAACTGCACGTACGCACTTGTTTGCTTGCATGTGTGAACTAGGGGCGAGTTGCAAAATCTCTGATTAGTATGCTGTGTTTTGGGGGTTTGTTCGGATCCCTTTTTTTTTGGCGAAGCAAAGAGTATCATATCCAAGTTCAGTGTGATCCATGCATGTGCATGGATCAGTGCATCGAATCTCCAGGTAGCCACGTTTATCCTACACGTTTAGCACGTGTTGTAGCATATCTGCATAAAAGCATGCATGAACGACACACCTGGAAAATGCAACAACTGATCGAGCTCACCGATCAGAAGATAAGATTCGACCAGCATTGGCAAGATAGATAACAGATGATCGGTTACGTGGAACAGATTTGTCCCTCAATTAATAAAGTGATAGCCATCCTAATGGCCAGCCCCGAGGAAGGGTTCGCGTAAGGGCCTTTTCAATCATTGGTTTCTCCAACAGAAAACGCTAGGCGCCGATCGAATGGATAATTTCGCCATGTCGCAACGCGGCCGTAAGATTGGGACCCTTCCACACCGTTGGATCACGCCTCTTCCCGAGCAATGTTTTCATATATTTTCCGTCCTCCAAATCTCACAGCCACCTTCCTCCATTGTCTTTGTTGTCTCCGGTCGTTGTACCTGGCCATCATCCTCGCTTGTAGATTGACGCGGCTTGTTGTCGTCGTTGCCCTAGTGTCGCTCGTTGAGGCATCTCTGTTGCAGGTTGCAATAACTTCTTTCACCGATCGCAGCTCACTGTCTCGCCACCGATCAAAGCTTGCCGCCAGAAAAAAAAAAAAGCCGATGCAACTCCCAATCGTGCTATTCGCACCACCGGTTGTAGCAAAAACAATTGCCGGGGTCAGCTATCCGTGTTGCGGGTTCTAGCAAACCCAATGATGCAGCTCCCCCTCGCGATGGTCCCATCGCCGTTGCAGCAAGTAAACTTGTCCGGCACAATTATCCACACGTTGCCGGTTCTAGCAAAAACTGATACGCGGTTCCAACAAATACTGCTCTCCCCTGCCGCCTTCTGTTGGTTGTAGCTCCCAACAAACTGCCACACGCCATCACAGCTCTGGAGCAGCCGGTCCCAACTCCCCACTGTGCTGGTTGTAGCCCCCCACGGTGTTGGTTGCAGCAAAAACAAGACACGGTTTTAGCTCGTGGCGGCGTCGGCCATGGCGAAGCCGAGACTCTAAGTCCAGCATGCCTCGATGCCCGTTGCAGCAAACATCAGGCGCGTTCCCAACATCTCCAAACTACTGGTCGTAGCACCTCGCCTCGCTGGTGCTCGCCAGGGCCTCTGCCCATTGCGCCTCTGGTTTGGCATTGGTCCCCGATATGGACGCATGAGCAAGGAGGAGAGGAGAGAAGGGAGTAAGCTTGCAGCAACTACATCATCCCCGCCGTCGATGCCCTGACTTCCCCTCAATGATCCCGTCCCCAATGGCGCAATAGAGAAAAGAGGAGCAAGAGACAGTGGAGAAAGACAGAGGAAGGGGATCGAGGAGAGAGTCATCCTCTCATGAGAGGATAAGATCGCGCGGGTGAGCGATGCCTGGGGCCAAACAATCTGCGTGGCACCCCCGCGTGAAGGGATCCAACGCGAATCGAAGCGCCATCCGAGGGCGCATGTTCAACCGATGCAGCAAGAGCCGGTCGACCAAAAGCAATCCTTAGAATTTTTTTCTTAGAAAAGGCTGATAGCCCGACTTTATAGTAACTACAGTAGAGAGTTCATTATAAACTGAAACCATTGATAATTGCTACTCCCTAGTGTCAAAAAAGGGCATACAGTACATTTGGAGACAGAGGGGAGTAATTTACAGTGGCGCAGTGGAGCCGTTCGGTGGCACGTGGAACACGCGCCTCGCCGGGCCACTCTTGCGGCGAAGCTGAGCCTTCCACGTGTAAACAGAGAACATTCTGAGCATAAAGAGCCGAGACAAAGTCAGACGCCGAGCTGAAAGCAAGACCATCCCGTCTGCTCGATCGGCCAGGTGACGTCGTCGTGGACTCTATCTAGCATCCGTAGTCGTCCCCTCTCCCTCGCGTGCCATCGCAGCTTTAGAGCGGCCGGTCCTAGCTCACCACCTTGATGTTGGTTGTAGTTCCAGTATTAATTATAGTGAAGCCTACGTGTTGGTGCAGGTTGCAACATGTTGGTGCGGGTTGCAACATGAGCCGTGCTGCCACCACAACCTGGGCAGTGTTGCAAGTACATGTGTCTACCATGCGTGAGCCGGGTTGCTGCAGGTTGCAACGTGAGCCATGTTGCCACCGCAATTTGGGCTGTGTTGCAAGCCCATATGCCTGCTATGTGTGAGCTGAGTTGGTGCAAATTGCAACATGAGTCGTGTTGCCGCTGCAACTTGGGCAATGTTGCAAGTCCATGTGTCTACCATGCATGTGTGCTGGTGTACTATGCGTCGTCCTATCAAATCGCATCCGACGGTTGCGGATGCGGCCGGCGCGATCCAGCAATCAGTCGGTTGTTTCAAAGTGTTTTGGTTTTAATTTGACAAATTCACAACAGAGATTAGATAGACCTACGATCTTCATCACACTTTTCCCCTGAACAGATGAGTTAGTCGTTGGAAAGGCTTTGCAGTACTCCCTCCGTCCGAAAATACTTGTCGAAGAAATGGATGTATTGAGATAAATTTTAGTTTTAGATACATCTATTTTTATCTATTTTTGTGATAAGTAATTTCGGACGGAGGGCGAGAGGGGTTCAGCGGTTGAGGCCACTATTACGGAGCAATTCAGCTACAACACTTGATCTCACAGAGTTTTCTTTTTCCTGGAAGTATTAACTGTTGTAGAGAGTTCATTACAAAGTGAAACTGTTAATAATTTAGAGTGGCAGTATTACACAAAGCAGGGGAGGCGTTTGCTGGCACGCGGAACACGCGCGCCTCGTCGGGCCGCTCCTATGGCGAAGCAGAGCCCTGCACGTGTAAAGAGCCGAGACAATGTCAGACGCTGAGCTGAAAGCAAGACCAGCCAGCCTGCTCGATCGGCAAGGTCACGTCGCCGTCGACCTGATCTAGCGCCCCCCTTTCCCTCGCGCGGTGCCAGAGCGTCGGAGCCCGACCGGACCCGGTGGCGGTGGGGGAGCATGACTGCATGAATAGGACGATATGGCGATAAATCGGACGATATGTCGATAAACTGGCCGATTTACCCCTTATCTTGGGTCGACCGATAAGTTCCCGATAAGCGATATCCTCAACATTGCTCGCAAGGATTAACTGATCCAGGTTAGGTTGATCTCCTCCTGATCGAGCCCAACGGTTTAACGGGCCCTTGACTCGCGCCCTGATCGGGGGCGCCCAACCGAACTCTGGTTGGTGGGCCCCTGTCTCCGTGCTACATAAAGAGGTAGGGGGGCCGGACGCACACGGTACGCCGCCGCTGCCCACGCACACACACGCCCACGCCATCGCCCCTCCACCATGGTCACCGGCTCGGGCTCCTCGAGCCAAGGAGAAGGTATCCTCCTCACATCTCTCTATTCTCACTTCACAGATGGATAGACAGATCAATAAGCAAAGATAAACTACCGTTAATCTCTAGCCTACCCGATCCATAGGATCTATCAATGGTATCAGCCAGCGTGTGTTTTAGGATTTTCGGTAGTTGAAAATCAAAGTTTTTTTCCCTCCCGAAGAACCCTCATCACAGGGCAAAGAAATCCTCACCGGGGAAGGGCCTTGGGCTCGCCGGAAAAGTCGCGCCGCCGCTGAGGCCGCATTGTTCCTCTCGATCTCGACGCGCATCAGCAAGCCGAGGCGTCGGAAGAAGAACACGGGCAGTGGGGGGCACCACGCCTTCGCCACTGCCGAAAGGACGGATCCCAAAGAGGACAAAGTCACTTACCGGACGGCCACGCTGTCGCCGGCAAAGGGTGCCGCCACTGAACCGCTTGACGGCGGTGCGCCCACCTACGGGTGCACGCACACGCCAGCAAGGGGGCCAGAGGGGCGCCGTTCTTCTCCGTTCTCCACGGCTCGAGCCAGTAGGCGGTGGTGGATAGGAAAGATAGAAGGAAAGAGGGAAGGGAAAAGAGAGCTCGCCGCGCCGGGGTGCTCCGCCGTCGTTGGCTCGCCGGCGGCCAAGCGAGACCTAGCCCTAATAGCGCGCGTGGGGCAGAGTAAGGGGGAAATGAACTAGGGTTTCCCCAAGCGGCGCGGTGGGGTGGTCTTTGTTCGACCGAAACGAGCGGGTGACCGTCGGATTGATCCGACGGCCACGATCGTGCACAGCGTCGCTCTCTCCCGCAATTGGGCCGTGGGCCAAATCGCTCGGGCGGCCGGCAGTGCATGCTCAGCGGGCCGTGGGCCGCGAGCGGCGCGCGCCAAGCAGGCCGTGGGCCGAGTTTCTCAAAGAATTTTCTCTGATATTTTTCACAGAACAGAGTTTTGATAATTTTTGTCTAGTTTTCTGAGCAAATTTTATCCAGTTTTTTCTATTCAAATTAATCCAACAAAAATTTGTCTAGAAAATAGAAAAGTGACAGAGATACTTCTAAAAAGTATAAAGTTTATGAATTTTATTCATATTTTCCGCTGCAAATAGTTAAAAGTGATTGTTTAAAGGCAAAAAGAACTAGAGTGAGAATTAAAATTTCAAAAGCATGTTAAAGTGATTATGATTTTGTTATTTTATGACCAACGTTGTTAATAGCATGATCATGATTTGTTATTGTTATAAAAGGTGCATTTATTTCTACTTTTGCCCAACGGTGATATAGATTTAATTGCATAAACAGTTGTATGTTTAATTTTGACCAACGTTGGATTAATGCATGCAATTTTTGTTATGATCTCACTTCATTGTGGTTTCAGGAGGGTACCACTTGATGAGTTGCCTCAAGGATGTTCCAACCCTCAGAGGCGATAACTACACTGAATGGAGAAAGAAAGTTGACTTGGCTTTTGTTTGTGCTGAGGTGGACTGGGTTGTGGACATTCCACAGCCGGTCAAACCAACAGAGCCAGTCAGAGGTGCAAAAGATGATGATGCTTCTTGGGAGAAAAAGAAGAGGAAACATGCTCCAGTGGAGATGTCATATACCCTCGAAAACCAAAAGTGGCTCACCGCCAATAAAAAGTGCATGGCTTTCATAAAGAACACAATTGAGAATGCTATTGTGGGCTCAATTGCAGAGTGTACTTCCGTAGGGGAGTTTCTTGAAAAGATAAAGAGGCAGTTCACTGGTTCTTCAAAGATATATGCTACCCAATTGCTAAAGCAGCTGGTGACAGAAAAGTACACAGGCGGTGGACATGGCATAAGAGAGCACATCCTCAGGATGAGCAACATGGCAGCTAAGCTTAAACCCATGGATTCGGATTTGGAGCTCAAACCTGCACTCCTTGTTCACCTGGTTATGGCTTCACTGCCAAAAGAGTTTGGCACTTTTGTTGTCAACTACAACATGTCGCCTGAAAAATGGGACATTGAAAATACTATAGCCATGTGTGTTCAAGAAGAGAAAAGACTTAGAACCTCACATGGTGGTTCTCTGAACTATGTGAAGGATAATAAGAAAAGGAACTACAATCAAAGTGGCAAAGGTTCCCCTTCAAAGCCACATGGAAAAGCTCCCACACAATATCAGCATCAGCAAAAGTCTTTTCCAGTGGACAAAGATACATGTCTCCATTGTAAGCAGACTGGGCACTACAAGAAAGATTGCCCTGTTTGGCTAAAGTCAATAATGGCAAAGAGAGGTAACAACATTGTTTCCTTTGTAAATGAATCCTTGTATACACAGTTTTCGAAATCTACTTGGTGGATTGACTCAGGAGCAATTTTTCATGTTGCAAATTCATTACAGGGATTCCATTCGACGCGGACTACGCAAAGAAGCGAAAGATGCATTGAAGTTGCAAATGGAGTCCAAGCAGAAGTTGAAGCTGTCGGCGACATCTCCCTGGAGTTAGCTGATGGATTCAAGCTTCTGCTTACAAATATTTTATATGTTCCTTCATTACACAGAAACTTGATTAGTGTTTCGTGTTTGGATAAAGATCATTATGAATGTCACTTTGGACATGGCAAGTGTGCCATATGGTTTAATAATACTCATGTGGGTGTTGCTTTCCTACACTATGAGCTTTATTTATTATCACTACGTGAAAAAGTGTATTCTGTGTGTAATGTGAATGAGCATGTTTCCGTGTTGGATAAAGAACAAAAGAAAAGAAAGAGAACACATGACTCATCGAAATTATGGCACTGTCGCTTGGGCCATATTTCGAAGGGGAGAATATAAAGACTAGTTAAAAATAAAATTCTTCCTCCATTAGAGTTCTCAGACTTAGAACAATGCATAGATTGCATTAAAGGAAAGTATGTAAAACAAATCAAAAAGGGTGCAAACCGAAGCACAGGAACACTAGAAATCATTCACACTGATATTTGTGGACTGTTTTCTGTGAAAAGTGTGGATGGCTATGACTCATTCATAACATTCACAGACGATTACTCCCGATATGGTTATATTTATCCAATCAAAGAAAGATCTGAAGCATTGGATAAATTTAAGATATTCAAAGCTGAAATTGAAAATCATCATGATAAAAGAATAAAGATAGTCAGGTCTGACCGTGGGGGGGAGTACTACGATCGGCACACTCCATATGGTCAAGTCCCTAGACTTTTTGCAAGGTTCTTACATGAGAATGGAATAGTTGCCCAGCATTCAATGCCGGGCGAGCCTCAACAAAATGGAGTAGCTGAAAGGCGTAACCGTACACTTACGGATATGGTGCGCAGTATGATGAGTTATTCCACTTTGCCACTGGGTTATGGATGGAGGAGCTTAAAACCACCATTCACATTCTCAATAGAGTACCAAGCAAGTCGGTGCCCAAAACACCGTACGAGCTGTGGACAGGAAGAGTGCCCTCTCTACAGCACTTGAGAGTCTGGGGGAGCCCAGCTGAGGCAAAAGTCTTTAGTACAAATATTGCAAAGTTAGATCCCAAAACAGTCAGTTGCCACTTCATTGGCTGTCCTGATAGATCAAAAGGTTTTCGTTTCTACTGTCCAGAGAGATACACAAAGTTTGTAGAAACAAGACATGCAGTCTTCTTAGAAGACGAAATGATGAGGGGGAGCATGGTAGCTCGGAAAATTGATCTTGAGGAGTGCTACTTCTTGAGCTTGCATTGACTTTTCCCTTGAAGAAGAAAGGGTGATGCAGCAAAGTAGAGATAAGTATTTCCCTCAGTTTGAGAACCAAGTTATCAATCCAGTAGGAGGTACAAACAAGTCTCCAATCTATGCACCTGAACAAACAATCAAACACTTGCACCCAACGTGATAAAGGGGTTTTCAATCCATTCACGGTCAATTGCAAGGATGAGATCTGATAGAGATAGATATAAAAGATTACTAAAACGTAAAACAAAGTAAAAACAAATAAATTGCAGCAAGGTATTTTTGGATTTTTTGGTTTATAGATCTGAAAATATATGATGGAAAATAGACCCGGGGGCCATAGGTTTCACTAGAGGCTTCTCTCTTGAAAGAAAACATACGGTGGGTGAACAAATTACTGTCGAGCAATTGATAGAAAAGCGCAAAGTTATGACGATATCCAAGGCAATGATTATGAATATAGGCATCACGTCCGTGTCAAGTAGACCGACTCTTGCCTGCATCTACTACTATTACTCCACACATCGACCGCTATCCAGCATGCATCTAGAGTATTAAGTTCATAAGAACGGAGTAACGCCTTAAGTAAGATGACATGATGTAGAGGGATAAACTCAAGCAATATGATGAAAACCCCATCTTTTTACCCTTGATGGCAACAATACAATACATGCCTCGCTACCCCTACTTTGTCACTGGGTGAGGACACCACAAGATTGAACCCAAAACTAAGCACCTCTCCCATTGCAAGAAAAACCAATCTAGTTGGCAAACCAAACCGATAATTCGAGGAGAAATACAAAGATATTTAATCATGAATAAAAGAGTTCGTAAAGACTCAAATAATATTCATAGATAATCTGATCATAAATCCACAATTCATCGGATCTTGACAAACACACCGCAAAAAAATATTACATCGGATAGAACTCCAAGAACATCGAGGAGAACATTGTATTGAAGATCAAAGAGAGAGAAGAAGCCATCTAGCTACTAGCTATGGACCCGTAGGTCTGTGGTAAACTACTCACGCTTCATCGGAAGGGCAGCAAGGTTGATGTAGATGCCCTCCGTGATCGAATCCCCCTCCGGCAGGATGCCGGCAAAGGCCCCAAGATGGGATCTAACGGGAACAGAGGCTTGCGGCGGCGGAAAAGTATTTTGGTGGACGCTTCTGTTGGTTTGGGAATATTTGGGAATTTATAGGCCAAGAATTAGGGTTGGAGGACTCCTAGGGGGCCCTCAAGCCAGGGGGCACCCCCCCAAGGCGTGCCCTGAGGGCTTGTGGCTGTCTTCTGGTCCAAGAAAAATCGTCGCGAAAGTTCTATTCCGTTTGGACTCCGTTTGATATTCCTTTTCTGTAAAACTCAAAAAAAAAGAAAAAAAACAGAAACTGGCACTGGGCTCTAGGTTAATAGGTTAGTCCCAAAAATAATATAAAATAGCATATTAATGCATATAAAATATCCAAAACAGATAATATAATAGCATGAAACAATCAAAAATTATAGATACGTTGGAGACGTATCAAGCATCCCCAAGCTTAATTCCTGCTCGTCCTCGAGTAGGTAAATGATAAAAACAGAATTTTTGATGTGGAATGCTACCTAACATATTTATCCATGTAATCTTCTTTATTGTGGCATGAATATTCATATCCATAAGATTCAAAACAAAAGTTTAATATTGACATAACAACAATAATACTTCAAGCATACTAACAAAGCAATCATGTCTTCTCAAGATAACATGGCCAAAGAAAGTTATCCCTACAAAATCATATAGTCTGGCTATGCTCCATCTTCATCACACAAAGTATTTTATCATGCACAACCCCAATGACAAGCCAAACAATTGTTTCATACTTTTGGTGTTCTCAAACTTTTTCAACTTTCACGCAGTACATGAGCGTGAGCCATAGATATAGCACTATAGGTGAAATAGAATATGATGGTTGTGGAGAAGACAAAAAGAAGGAGAAAGTATCACATCAACTAGGCGTATTAACGGGCTATGGAGATGTCCATCAATAGATATCAATGTGAGTGAGTAGGGATCGCCATGCAACGGATGCACTAGAGCTATGAGTGTATGAAAGCTCAAAAAGAAACTAAGCGGGTGTGCATCCAACTCGCTTGCTCACGAAGACCTAGGGCAATTTCAGGAAGCCCATCATTGGAATATACAAGCCAAGTTCTATAATGAAAAATTCCCACTAGTATATGAAAGTGACAAAGTAGGAGACTCTCTATCATGAAGATCATGGTGCTACTTTAAAGAACAAGTGTAGAAAAAGAATAGTAACATTGTCCCTGCTCTCTTTTCTCTTGTTTTTTCTTCTTTTTTTCTTTTCCTTTTTTTTCTTTTTTTATTTTTCGTCCGGAGTCTCATTCCGACTTGTGGGGGAATCATAACCTCCATCATCCTTTCCTCACATGGGACAATGCTCTAATAATGGTGATCATCACACTTTTATTTACTTTACAACTTAAGAATTACAACTCAATACTAGAACAAAGTATGACTCTATATGAATGCCTCCGGTGGTGTACCGAGATGTGCAATGATCAAGAGTGACATGTATAAAAAATATGAATGGTGGCTTTGCCACAAATACTATGCCAACTACATGATCATGCAAAGCAAATATGACAATGATGAAGCATGTCATAATAAACAGAACGGTGGAAGTTGCATGGCAATATATCTCGGAATGGCTATGGAAATTCCATAATAGGTAGGTATGGTGGCTGTTCTGAGGAAGGTATATGGTGGATTTAATGCACCGGCGAAAGTTGCGCGGTACTAGAGAGGCTAGCAATGGTGGAAGGGTAAGAGTGCGTATAATCCATGGACTCAACATTAGTCATAAAGAACTCACATACTTATTACAAAAAAATATTAGTTATTGAAACAAAGTACTACACGCATGCTCCGAGGGGGATAGATTGGTAGGAAAAGACCATCGCTCGTCCCCGACCGACACTCATAAGGAAGACAATCAATAAATAAATCATGCTCTGACTTTATCACATAATGGTTAACTATACGTGCATGCTACGGGAATCACAAACTTTAACACAAGTATTTCTACCAATCCACAATTACTACTAGCATGACTCTAATATCACCATCTTTATATCTCAAAACAAATGCAAGGAATCAAACTTCTCATAGTATTCAATGCTCTTTATATGTAAGTTTTTATTATATCCCTTTTGGATGCCCATCATATTAGGACTAAATTCATAACCTAAGCAAATTACCATGTTGTTTAGAGACTCTCAAAATAATATAAGTGAAGCATGAGAGTTCAATAATTTCTATAAAATAAAGCCACCGCCGTGCTCTAAAAAGATATAAGTGAAGCACTAGAGCAAACTGCCTAGCTCAAAAGATATAAGTGAAGCACATAGAGTATTCTAATAAATTCACGATTAATGTGTGCCCCTCTCAAAAGATGTGTACAACAAGGATGATTGTGGCAAACTAAAAAGCAAAGACTCATATCAGACAAGACGCTCCAAGCAAAACACATATCATGTGGTGAATAAAAATATAGTCTCAAGTAAATTTACGGATGTATTGAAGACGAAAGAGGGGATGCCATCCGGGGCATCCCCAAGCTTAGATGATTGGTTGTCCTTTAATATTACATTGTGGTGCCTTGGGCATCCCCAAGCTTAGGCTCTTGCCACTCCTTATTCCATAGTCCATCAAATCTTTACCCAAAACTTGAAAACTTCACAACACAAAACTCAACAGAAAACTCATGAGATCCGTTAGTATAAGAAAATAAATCACCACTTTTGGTACTGTTGTGAACTCATTCTTTATTTATATTTGTGTAATATCTATTGTATTCCAATTTCTCCATGGTTCATACCCCCCGATACTACCCATAGATTCATCAAAATAAGCAAACAACACATAGAAAACAGAATCTGTCAAAAACAGAACAGTCTGTGAAGATTCGAATATTACCCATACTTCTGTAACTCTAAAAATTCTGAAAAATTAGGACAACCTGGTAAATTGGTATATCAATCTTGTGTAAAAATTCAAAAAAAATTGTCGCTTCTCTGAATTATTAAAACTAGCAAAAGAGCCCGTGCGTTGCAACGGGAGAAAAAAAATCATAATCCCCAATGACCTTGACAACATTTTGCAGCATCACCGATAACATTTTGGCGAACATTTTGTTCAATTTTATTATCATTTTTTACACAAACTTTAAAAAAAATCATGAACATTTTTTATTTTTCAATCATTTTTTTCAAAATTGCGAGCATTTTTTTAATATGATGACATTTTTTAAAAGAATCTACAAACATTTTGTAATTTATTGAACATTTTATTTAGAAATTATCATTTTTAATTTTTTTGGATTTTTAAGTACCAAATTATTTAAAGGAGAAAAACAAAAACAGAAAAGAAAAAAGAAACTTAAAAACAGGCCGCACCCACATGAGCCGGCCCAAACGGGCGTGCTGTCTTCTCCCAGCGCACAGTATAGGAGGTCCCTACTACATGGGCCGGCCCAGGTGGGGTTCTCGTGTGTGAAACATTTTTTATCACATATAGGTGGCATCGGTAGGTTATATTTTGCAACTTTGGGGCAATATATATGACATACCGCCAGAAGCACTATTGACTTTATTATTATAGCAAAAGGGCTCGTGCGTTGCACCGGGTATAAAATAAATAAATACTCCCTCTGTGCCTAAATAGAAGCCTTTTTTAGAGATTCCAATATAGACTATATAACTTATATTTAGAAACGGAGGGAGTATATGCTTAGACAGTTGAAAAAATACCACTCAAACAACTTTGAAATAATCAAACAAGTATAGCAGAACAACATTGTTGAAGCAATTTTGGTTAAAAAAGATTTTCCAAACAATTAATAACTTTCTCAAGAAATAGAATAAGTAAAAATGGATATGCTATTACTTGATGTTCCAAGTTGCGTGGCCTCTGTACTGTTGGTGATTTGGCACATGGCAAGCTGAAATAATTTCTGTGGTTGAAGTATAGTAGTGGTCAAAAGTTTTGGGATAAGATTTCTGATCAAAATTGATAAATAATTTAAGTTTAAATGGTTCAAAAGACAATGCAATTAGATATCATCGTTGTATGCCAAACTTACCCGTGCATTGCAACAGGAAAAAAATTAATTTTGCTCACTAACCTGAAACTTTCAGTATACCATCTGGTCTCACCCCGATTTTGGTTGTCTACTGTTAGAAACATGATGGGTTTCACCCCAACGGTAGTGTACTTTTTCCATTATACGACAATTGTCTCACAAGAAAAGGAAAACACACCACTAACTCCTCAATGTGCATCATGACTCAGTAAAACTTCCAGTGCATGAACATACTTCCTCCTTTTCCTTTTGATCTAGCACATATTGCAGTGTGTTGCACCGGAGAAAAATAATTGGCGTTGTCACTCTGTTTACAAATCCACTTTCTTGTATTCAAATTTGACAAAACGTCACAGCTAGCAACAGTGTGAAGTTAATGTTTTTGTCGCCATGCCAGCAATAGTTTGAATAAAAGGAAAATAAAAATAGCTACATTCAAGAACGGAGGGAAACATTGTCAAACTTGCAAACCTTGTGTTACTTTTCTTGCTTTTAGCAAGTTAATGTTACTTGTCTGAGGTGTAAATGATATCTGAAGAGCTCCCAGAGAAAGATGAAAAAATGTTAACTATACTGAGTTAACTATATATAATACAAAATCTATGCAACGATTGACTTTTCTATACATCAACTTATAGTTGATATATTCTGTTTATTCAACTAAAGTTGTAAATTCACACATTACAAGCTACATCTTGTTCTCCTCCAAAAGAAAAGAAAATAAACAAGAAAATATAAAATGTTAAATCCCTAGATCTCAATCATGAAAAATTGTAAGCAATGGCATTCACAGGAGGGGCCTTGGGTTCATCCTGCTGCAATTCTTGAATCAATGATTGTTAGAGAATCAAGTGCTATTATACCTCTACACAATGTATTCTGTAGTTGCCAAGCTTTACTACAATTCAGAAAATTCTAGTCCAAACAGATTAACCAGCCAAGGGATACTGCGGAAATCCTACCCCCGTAGTAGTTTGAGTGTTCAGGTTCACATATTTATGGACTACTTGAGAGTAAAAATAAACTTTGAAGCTGATATAGTATGATGACAACCTGAATAACAACATCTGGATGTGGAATTGCACTTAAAACTTGCTGCGTCTATCAATAGTTTTGGAAGAAAAATAATATGTGGGGGTACAGGAGAGCCTAGAGGATGGTTCTCCAGCTCTTTGCTTTCCGAAGTTTTGGAGGCTGTTGGATATGTCCAGAACTAAATGTGCCACTTCAGTTATGCATAAACACTCCATATGAGCTTCAACAACACAACCACCACATTAAAGCAGACATCATTTACATCTAGAACCGATAGTGTCAGTTTCAGTCTTCCACGAACACGACACATAATCAGGAGTCCGATGATTTGAGGCATTCCCTTCACCAGGCAAAATGTGTGTGTGTGTGTGTGTGTGTGTGTGTGTGTGTGTGTGTGTGTGTGTGTGTGTTTGTGTGTGTCTGTGTGTGTCTAGAGGAATGACACTGACAGCAGGCTAATATCATCTATAATGCGGGTTGCCTGTGTAGATGCTCAGAGATAGAGGAAATAAATACCTAAAATCAAAAATCATCTAAGCGTCCCCTCTGTCAAAGCTTGATGCTAAGTATGGGTGCTAATTACATATTGAAAACACATTTGGTACTTTACCTCGTGCGGAGGAAAATACCCAAGCGCGTGATGCACCTTCTGTCACCAATACCACATATCGACTGTGAATCAAATCATATCACCTTATGCTATCATCCAGCGCTGAAGATGGTCTAAGAGGAAGAGCATGCTCACCACGGTGACCTCGACGACGATGTCCTGCTCGAAGAGTTGCACGAGGCGCTCGCTGCTAACGTCGTAGGGAAGGTTGCACACGTACACCTTGGCCTCGTCCCACGGATCCCTGTACTCCCATATATATACCATGAGAAAAGTGCATAAAATCTGGCAATCAAGAAAAATATAAGTGTTTACACTATATCAACAAAAAAGATAACTCTCATCTGTATTTATTTCAGTGCTGAAGAAGTGTTTCCCTTTCTTGTTTTTGTTAGGGGGTTCACTATAGAGAACGACACAGCTAATGGTTGGACTTTTCATGGTAAATTTTGGATAAATACCTTAGATATATTATATGTCTTTATTTAATCATCATTAATTTATTTATAAAAATAATAGATTGAACATGGGATTTCCAAACATTTTGGCCTAAAATGTATATTTACTAACTTAGCATTGAACTAAAGAAATATTGGGTATAGGACATACTGTACTCAGGCATGTAAATATGAGAACTTTGTCATGCATCATTCCTACGAACCTCACTTGTTTTCTTTCTTTATTTGTATTAGAATTTCTGAATTTAATGATGTTGACAGTTCTGATCAATTAGTTGTTCCATGCACGCACACATATTTATCAAGCAACACCATGAGCCGTCGTGCGGAAAAACAAATTAAATAGACCTATGCACTACCCGCAAACTACATGATGGCAATGTCACTACCTTGTTGCCAGCTTGACTGCATACTGTAACATGGGTGCCAAAGAGTAGTTCTAATCGTGGTAGTCCTTGTCAGTTGTTGTCGATCTATCACCAATACAAATCTTGTTTTCTGAAGAGAATCTCACCATACAAAACCTGAAGAGTTTTATTGAAACTCAGCCAGATGCCCTTCCCCAAAATAGTACTATTTTCTATTAAGAGAAGCATAAATAACAATATACAATGATTTGCATTTGCTAACTACTCTCATGAGCTGTTTGCAGCGCTGTCTCATGTCCTAAATAATGCAATCCAGTATGCACAGAAGGCAAAAGCGTAAAGATAAAAACTACCAATACAATATTTCAAAAGTGAGTTACTATAAGATGAGATCATCATTGGACGTTCAATCAAAGCAATTCATAGGATCCCCACTTCTAAAGATTTTAGTAAACGTTCTCACTGTCTTTGATTGATTACAACAGATTTATGCCTATTGCTCAAAACTATTAGAAAGCATGTGAAAGAAAAAAAAAACATCTACTTATCTCCATCCATCATGCCATGTAAGTTGGTTCCCTTGCAGTTCAGGTAAGACAAAGACAACCAAATTAAGCAATTGAACAAAGAAAGCCATCCTGCAGGAGCAGAGGAGCAGGATTGATCAAGCAGTTGGGAATCAGTTAAAAAACAAAGAGAAAAGGGGGACAGGCTAGGGTGGAAGTGAGCTCACGGGAAGGCCATGACCGGAGGGAGCGCGGCGGCCGCTGCCTGAGCCTCCGCGTCCGTGTCGTCGTAAGCCTCGGCCGGATCCAACGCGCGCTGATTCTGACGCTGCCCCGCCTCCCGCGTGTCCTCCTCCTCCCGGCCGTTGCCCGCGGTGGCGAGGAGCATGTTGAGCAGTTGGTCACGGTCGGCGGCGTGTGCTCGAGCCGGCCGGCGCAGGCCCGGAGTTCGGCGGCCTAGGCCTCGGCGTCAGCAAACCGCGCACGGAGGACTCGGACGGCACGGGGAAGAGGGCGCGGCGGAGAGGAGGCAGGCCAGGGTGCAGGGAGGACGACGCGGCGGAGGATGGCGTGGCGGAGGATCCAGGCCGGCGGCGGGGAGGCGACGGATCCATCGGTGGGAGGCGCGTACGCTTGAATCGGGGGTGGATTTTTTTATTTGTCGAACGCCTGCACGGGTGGGGCTGAAATACGAAACGTTCTTTTCCACTTATTTACTGGACTGCTGGCTAATTACTTAATACCACAGGGTTTGTTTTGCAAAAACGCCGCGACGGTGAACCCGACAGACTCAATGCATGCTTTATTATTAGGGAAAGATTCTGCAACTGGACGCAAAAGTTTCTGTTTTTCAGCAAAATCAAATCAACTATCACCGTAGACCATCTCAAAGGTCTTACTTGGCTCAAACACTAATTAAAACACCAAAACACAATTACTTGAGAGGTAATATTGTGTATTTATTCAAGAACAGAACCAAAAACAAAAAACATAAAAATAAAATTGGGTTGCCTCCCAACAAGCGCTATTGTTTAACGCCCCTAGCTAGGCATAAAACATAGATCTAGATATTGTCATCTTTGGTATTAAATCCATAAGTGGCCCTCATAATAGATTCATATGGCAACTTAATTTTCTTTCTTGGAAAGTGTTCCATGCCCTTTCTTAATTGAAATCTAATGTTTCCTTCTTTCATATCAATAATTGCACCAATCGTTCTAAGGAAAGGTCTACCAAGAATAATAGGACATGTAGGATTGCAATCTATATCAAGCGCAATGAAATCTACGGGCACATAATTCATATTTGCAACAATAAGAACATCATTAATCCTTCCCATAGGTTTCTTAATAGTGGAATCCGCTAGATGCAAATTCAAAGAACAATCATCAAATTCACGAAAACCTAACACATCACATAAAGTTTTTGGAATCGTGGAAACGCTAGAACCCAAATCACACAAAGCATGGCACTCATAATCTTTAATTTTAATCTTAATAGTATGTTCCCACTCATTATAAAGCTTTCTAGGGATAGAAACTTCCAACTCAAGTTTTTCTTTAAAAGATTTCATCATAGCATCAATGATATGTTTAGTAAAAGTTTTATTTTGATTGTAAGCATGAGGGGAATTCAACATGGATTGCAACAAGGAAATACAATCTATCAAAGAACAATTATCGTAATTAAAGTCCTTGAAATCCAAAAGAGTGGGTTCATTGCTGCTTAAAGTTTTGACCTCTCCAATCCCAATTTTTCCATTACGATCTTTAAACTCCGAATCATTGGGACGCCTTCTAGCTAAAGTTGACTCATATCCAGTCCCATCTTTATCAAGATTTATATTAGAAAACAAAGATTCAATAGGAGTCACACCAATCACTTTAAGATCTTCATCATTATTCTCACACGAAATCGAAGAACACGTTTTTACAAACCAATCTCGCTTAGCACGCATCCTAGCGGTTCTTTCTTTACACTCATCAATAGAAATTTTAATAGCTTTCAGAGATTCATTAATATCATGCTTGGGTGGCATAGATCTAATTTTCAAAAAATCAATCTCAAGAGAAATTCTATCACGGTTCCTAGCCAAATCATCAATCTTGAGTAATTTTTCTTCAACCATAGCATTGAAAACTTTTTGTGAATTAATGAAATCTTTAATATTGTTCTCAAGATCAGAGGGTATTTTATTATAATTTGCAAAAGAATTGTTGTAGGAATTACCATAGTTATTAGAGAAATTACTAGGAAAAGGCCAAGGGTTGAAATTACCTCTATACGCGTTATTACCAAAATTGTTCCTACAAACAAAATTCACATCCATAGATTTATTATTGTTCTCAATCAAAGTAGACAAAGGCATATCATTAGGATCAATAGGAACACTCTTATTAGCAATCAATTTCATAAGTACATCCATCTTTCCATTCAAAGTATTAATTTCTTCAATCTCATGCACTTTTTTACTAGTGGAAGATCTTTCAGTATGCCATTGAGAGTAATTTGCCATAATATTATCTAGGAGTTTAGTAGCTTCTCCTAATGTGATTTCCATAAAAGTACCTCCCGCGGTGAAATCCAAAAGATTTCTAGAAGCAAAATTCAATCCCGCATAAAAAAATTGTATGATCATCCATAAACTTAAATCATGAGTAGGGCAATTTCTTATCATCAATTTCATCCTCTCCCAAGATTGTGCAACATGTTCATGATCAAGTTGCTTAAAATTCATTATATTGTTTCTAAGGGAGATGATCTTAGCGGCAGGAAAATACATGGAGATAAAAGCATCTTTACACTTATTTCATGAATTAATACTATTTTTAGGCAAAGATGAAAACCAAGTTTTAGCACGATCTCGTAGTGAGAACGGAAATAGCTTCAATTTAACAATATCATTATCCACATCTTTTTTCTTTTGCATATCACACAACTCAACGAAAGTATTTAGATGGGATGCGGCATCTTCACTAGGAAGGCTAGAAAATTTATCTTTCATAACAAGATTCAACAAAGCGGCATTAATTTCATAAGATTCCGTACTAGTGGCGGGAGCAATCGGAGTACTAATAAAATCATTATTATTAGTGTTGAAAAAATCACACAACTTGATATTTTCTTGAGACATCGTGACAAAGAAAGCAATCTAGCACACGAGCAACCAAAAAGCAAACGAAAAGACGAACGAAAGAAGGGCGAATAAGAAGACAAATATTTTTGTATTTTTCTGAAAACGTTTTAGAAATGGGGGAGAGGAAAACGAGAGACAAATGGCGAATAATGTAATGCAAGAGATGATAGTTTATGGTGGGTACTTGGTAGGCTTGATGTAGAACCTCCCCGGCAACAGCGCTAGAAATTTTTCCTGCTACTTCTTGAGCTTGCGTTTGTTTTTCCCTTGAAGAGGAAAGGGTGATGCAGCAAAGTAGAGATAAGTATTTCCCTCAGCTTGAGAACCAAGGTATCAATCCAGTAGGAGGTACAAGCAAGTCTCCCATCTATGCACCTGCACAAACAATCAAACACTTGCACCCAACGCAATAAAGGGGTTGTCAATCCCTTCACGGTCAATTGCAAGGATGAGATCTGATAGAGATAGATATAAAAGATTACTAAAACGTAAAACAAAGTAAAAACAAATAAATTGCAACAAGGTATTTTTGTGTTTTTTGGTTTATAGATCTAAAAATATATGATGGAAAATAGACCCAAGGGCCATAGGTTTCACTAGAGGCTTCTCTCTTGAAAGAAAACATACGGTGGGTGAACAAATTACTGTCGAGCAATTGATAGAAAAGCGCAAAGTTATGACGATATCCAAGGCAATGATTATGAATATAGGCATCACGTCCGTGTCAAGTAGACCGACTCCTGCCTGCATCTACTACTATTACTCCACACATCGACCGCTATCCAGCATGCATCTAGAGTATTAAGTTCATAAGAACAGAGTAACGCCTTAAGTAAGATGACATGATGTAGAGGGATAAACTCAAGCAATATGATGAAAACTCCATCTTTTTACCCTTGATGGCAACAATACAATACGTGCCTCGCTACCCCTACTTTGTCACTGGGTGAGGACACCGCAAGATTGAACCCAAAACTAAGAACCTCTCCCATTGCAAGAAAAACCAATCTAGTTGGCCAAATCAAACCGATAATTCGAAGAGAAATACAAAGATATCTAATCATGCATAAAAGAGTTTAGAAAAGACTCAAATAATATTCATAGATAATCGGATCATAAATCCACAATTCATCGGATCTCGACAAACACACCGCAAAAGAATATTACATCGGATAGAACTCCAAGAACATCGAGGAGAACATTGTATTGAAGATCAAAGAGAGAGAAGAAGCCATCTAGCTACTAGCTATGGACCCGCAGGTCTGTGGTAAACTACTCACGCTTCATCGGAAGGGCAGCAAGGTTGATGTACATGCCCTCCATGATCGAATCCCCCTCCGACAGGATGCCGGAAAAGGCCCCAAGATGGGATCTCACAGGAATAGAGACTTGCGGCGGTGGAAAAGTATTTTGGTGGACGCTTCTGTTGGTTTGGGATTATTTGGGAATTTATAGGCCAAGAATTAGGGTTGGACGACTCCCGGGGGGGCCCACAAGCCAGGGCCCCCCCCTAGGGCGTGCCCTGAGGGCTTGTGGAGTCCTCGGGACTCTTCTGACCCCCTCTCTAAGCTCCGTGGATGTCTTCTGGTCCAAAAAAAATCGTCGCGAAAGTTTTATTCCGTTTGGACTCCGTTTGATATTCCTTTTCTGTAAAACTCAAAAACAAGGAAAAAACAGAAACTGGTACTGGGCTCTAAGTTAATAGGTTAGTCCCAAAAATAATATAAAATAGCATATTAATGCATATAAAACATCCAAAACAGATAATATAATAGCATGGAACAATCAAAAATTATAGATACGTTGGAGACGTATGAAGGAGAAGAGGGTGCATGCACCTAATCCGATGATTCAGGAGCCATTTTTCTCACTACCTGTTGTACCTGCACCAACAATCCCTAAGGTTGCGGTGCAAGCACCTGTTGTAACTCCACCCATGACAACTATGGGAGAAGATTCGGAACCTGTCCGTCAGGAGCCGACTGAACCCGTTGTTGAGCATGAGGGGGAGGTGCAGCAGCCACTTTTAGAAGATGTGCCGGAAGGTGAGGCACAGAATGAGACTAGGAGTGAGGCCCTTAGAAGGTCTACAAGACCCAAAAAGTCAGCTATTTCTACTGATTATAAAGTTTATAACACAGAAATAGTTCATATGGAAGATGATCCCACTTCATATGAAGAAGTCATGATAAGCCCTCACTCATCAAAGTGGCTGGAGGCAATGGAAGACGAGATGAAATCGATGAGTTCCAAAGATGTTTGGGACTTAGAGAATATTCCTAAAGGAGCCAAAACAGTAGGTTGTAAATGGGTCTACAAAATTAAGTATGACTCTAATGGGAATGTAGAAAAGTATAAAGCACGACTTGTGGCAAAAGGATTTACACAAAGAGAAGGGATAGATTACAATGAGACTTTCTCCCCAATCTCATGTAAGGATTCCTTCAGAATCATAATGGCATTAGTTGCACATTTTGATTTAGAGTTATATCAAATGGATGTAATGACGGCATTTTTGAACAGGGATTTAAAGGAAAATGTTTACATGAAACAACCCAAGGGTTTTATCATGGAAGGCAAGGAAGATATGGGATGCCGCTTGAAGAAATCTATTTATGGATTAAGGCAAGCCTCTAGACAGTGGTATCTAAAGTTTAATGAGGCAATTAAAATATTTGGATTTAAAGAGAATGTTGAGGACAACTGCGTTTATGCAAAGTTTAAAAATGGGAAATATATTTTCCTAACCTTGTATGTGGATGATATCTTACTTACTAGCAGTGATGTTAGTCTGCTACAAGAAACAAAGAAGTTATTGTCCTCAAATTTTGATATAACAGATCTTGGTGAAGCATCATATGTTTTGGGCATAGAAATTCACCAAGATAGGAAAAATGGAGTTTTAGGACTATCGCAGAAGGCATATTTAGAAAAGGTTCTTAAAAAGTATAATATGCATGCGAGTAAAGCCACACCTGCTCCTATAGTCAAGAGCGACAGTTTTGGGAAATTTCAATGTCCCAATAACCAGTACGAGATCGATCAAATGAAAGCAGTACCATATGCTCCGGCTATTGGAAGTTTACAGTATGCACAAGTGTGCACTCTCCCTAACTTAGCTTTTGTCACCGGGGTACTCGGTAGATATCAAGAGAATCCAGGCATAGAGCACTGAAAGATGGTAAAGAAAGCATTGCGTTATGCGCAAGGCACGAAGGACCTCATGCTAACATACAGGAGATTTGATTCCCTAGAGATAAGAGGGTATTCAGACGCGGATTTTACGAGAAACAAAGTTGATAGAAAATCCACGTCAGGATACGTGTTCACTCTCCCTGGAGGGGCTATTTCATGGAGAAGCTTCAAACAGTAAATAGTTGCATCGCCCACGATGTATGCAGAATTTATAAAATGTTATGAGGCCATGGGGCAGGCGATATGGTTAAAGAAATTTATACCTGACTTGAAAGTGGTAGATTGTATTGACAAACCACTAAAGATGTACTGTGACAACCAGCCCGCAGTATTCTATGCTCACAACAACAAGTCGAGTAATGCTGCTAAAACAATAGAGATAAAGTATTATGTTGTGAAAGATAAAATCCAGGATCACACTATAAGTCTCGAGCATATAAGGACAAAGGATATGCTTGCGGATCCGCTAACGAAAGGCTTACCACCCAATGTGTTCAAGGAACACTTAGCCGGCATGGGTTTAAGGGAAAGCATATGGTTCCTGGATCATGAGAGGCCCAAAAGGAACATAATTTGTTTCAAAACAGAGAGGTATGTTGTAGCTGTCTGATTCTATCGGCAATTGAGCTGTGACGATGAAACATGCTCTATGTACTAATCGGTGATGAAACTAGTAAAGTATAAAGTATAAAGTTAAAAGGAAAGATGAGATCAAGGGGGAGAATGTTAGGTTGATCTCCTCCTGATCGAGCCCAACGGTTCGACGGACCCTTGACTCGCGCCCTGATCGGTCGGGGGCGCCCAACCGAACTCTGGTTGGTGGGCCCCTGTCGCCGCGCTACATAAAGAGGTGGGGGGGCCGGACGCACACGGTACAAGGTTCACCGTGCGCCGCAGCCCCCCACCGACACCCCTACCGATCTAGGGTCAGCGTAGGCCGACAGGAAGCACCACCGCCGCCGCTGCCCACGCACACACACTCCCACGCCATCACCCCTCCACCATGGCCACCGGCTCGGGCTCCTCGAGCCAAGGAGAAGGTATCCTCCTCACATCTCTCTGTTCTCACTTCACATATGCATAGACAGATCAATAAGCAAACATAAACTACCGTTAATCTCTAGCCTACCCGATCCATAGGATCTATCAATCCAAAGTTTGATGGTCATGATGCATGCCAAGTCTCACCAGAAGCAAGAATTGTACAACTCAGAAGCAAGAATTGTACCGCGAGATGGATATGCTACCCAGAAGCAAGAATTGTACAACTCAAACGAACTTAATTTGGAACCATGAGACTACCAGAATGTAATGGAGAAACACAGGGAATAGTTAGCTTTTGAAGCTTTCTTTGACGACCTCACTTTGACGTTCTAGCTAGTTAGGCACCTTGAGTTCGGGGACGGTTGACTTTTCATGTAGACTTTTTCATACATACTCTGGGTCGGTTTTCAACAGTACGCTGCTAGTGACCCCTTGGGAGCTAGGAGGAGTATGCAATAGCCTCTTCCACGGGTCAACGCCAGGACATGGATGGAAGGTGGAAACGGCTTTCTGATCGGTTTGGCCACTTGCACGATGACTTTCTTACGTTTCTTTCCTTGCCGTGCCCATGCATGCAGATGTAGATCAAGTTACGCACCGGCCACATGCATGGCGGCACTAATCGAATGCAACACATTTGATTTGGGACTAGCTTAAAGCTCGACTAATTTTAAATGTCAACGGCGTTATCTAACGCAGTAGAAAATCGCAAACACGAAAGACAGCCGGAGATGCAGTTGCTGCCTGCACACGGAACTCGATGGGGTCGGATGTGGCTAGGGATGAAAACGGACGAACCTAAGTGCTGCCTTATTTGTTTTCATATATTTTTACAGAAGTGAAAACGAATACAGAAACCCTGAAAATAAATACGAAAACAGATATTATCGGAAACAGACACAGAGAGAATAGAAATACAAACCGGACACGGAAACATAAATGGGCCTTGACCCGAACTTAAAAACCCCTTGAATCATACAGAAATACACACAAAAACAAACAAATTTAATGAATTTTTAACATGACTACAAAATAATATCATTATCTTAGCAACTTATCGTAGTATTGTAGTAGTACTAGACAATTGTATATAGGGTCAAGCTGAATACATGTATGACAATAGAAGTTGGGCCTCAAATGATTCATTTTACTCATTGTGTCATTGTGTGTTGTTTGTTGGTGGGCTACAAAGCAACCATAGGTCTATAGTAAAACCGGAAATTCCATATTCATGAAAACAGAAAGTTCCGTTTCCACACTTATTTCACCGGAAATCACCGTTTCGTATTTGTTTCCGTTTCCGCATAAAAAATTTCGTTTCCACTTCCATTTTCATATTTCCTTTTCATTTCTATTTTTTCACCGGAAAAACGAAAAGTTTTCACTCCATTTTCATCCCTAGATGCGACCGGTCACGTCACCTCGCTGGTGGTGCAATGGGACTCTATGAAGCACCGATACGGCTAGAACTGGTGTATCTGCGTACTGCACGCCGCCGATACTCGGATACGCAAGATACGGCTCCGATACGTGTATCCCAGGAGTATCCTGATTTTTGATTTAAAAAGAAAAAAAATAATCCCGATACGCACTGTTGAGACGGCGGGGATACGGGTGGGACACGGCAAGGACGTCGCCAGCCCCGAGCCCAGTAAGAAGCCCACGAACCTAACCCTAACATTTGCTCTCTACTCTCTGTATCGGGCGGGGGACTGCAGGAGCGCGCCGCCGCCGCTGCCTGGAGTGCCTTGCCGCTGCACTCGCCGCCGCCGCCTCGACTGACTCGACTGGAGTCTTCTCCGCCGCCGTCGCAAGAGCTGCTTGCTGTATGCTTGGCTGACTGCTTCCTGTGTGCTGGCCTGACTGCTTCTTGTGTGCTCGTCACTACTAGGAAAAGGGCTATAGATGAAATTGACACTAATGGCGCACCAGAGAAGTGGTGCGCCACTACTATATACTAATGGCGCACCATGTGGTGATGCGTCATTAGTGTGGATGACTAATGGCGCACCAGACACAAGGTGCGCCACTAGTAACAAATTTTTTTTTCATTTTTCCAAACATACTAATGGCGCATCCAGGCAAAGTGCGTCATTACTAGTTCTAACTAGTAATGGCGCACCAGCCGCAGAGTGCGCCAGTGCTGTATTTTTTTTAATTCTTTTTTTTGCAAAACTACTAATGGCGCACCGTGGCAAAGTGCGCCATTACTAGTTTAAACTAGTAATGGCGCACTATGCCACGGTGCGCCATTAGTATATATATACTTTTTTTTACTTTTTTGCAAAACTATTAATGGCGCATGGCCAGCAGGTGCGCCATTAGTATGTTGTGTTACTAATGGCGCATGGCTGTGTGGTGCGCCATTAGTAACCTGGGACCAGCTAGATATTTTGGACAGCCACACCTACACACTCACTTTCCCCACTTCATTCCCTCCACCTCCTTCTCCAAGCTTGTCGGCTGCCTCCTCCTCCTCACCTCATTTGCACCATAGATTCATCAAAATTAAGTGGTTAAATTACCTTTTTTTTGATAGGTAAGTAAGGGGAAAGTTATCTTTATGTTGTAGATCTACTTTTTTTCTCCCTCCAACAACGTGCACATGCACTTTTTATGGCCTAGCTAGATCTATGTATGTTTGTGGTGTTGCATATGTTTGTGGTGTTGCATATATGTTTGTGTTTGCAGGTACCGGTATTTGAAATGCGATAGTTGCCAATATTTTGCCGGAATGTTGATTCATTTCCGTTTCGGCGAGAATTTTGGCACTATGCATTCTTTTTGGTCCTATTTTTAGGCAAAGTCATGCCAAATTTTTTCTTGGTTCTAAAATATCGTTTTGCTCTACCCCGCAGGCGACCATGGTCCGCACGATGACCGAAGGCATCGTGAATAGGTTTTTGAGCTCCGCGAAGGCCGAGATGCTTCAAAAGAACGAGACGGAGGTAAGATGTCCGTGTCGAAGATGCAAGCTGAAGAGCCTTATTGCGGACCCGGATTCCAGGCAGGTGCGGGACCACCTGCTCATCCGTGGTTTCATGGATGGCTATCGGTGGCAAGGTGATGAAGATGACTATGAAGTCGTCCATGGGGGCCGGGCAAGAAATGAGGAAGGGCAGCAAGACAACCACCGCGGCGAGGGCGGGCGAGAAGACGAAGAATCTCCAGGACATGATCACGACGGTGATGCTGTACACAGTCATCATGTAGAAGATGCCGGACATGATGATGAGGAAGATCAAGACGAAGGGCATGATCGTGAAGATGAAGATGCCGGAGCAGACGACGATGGACCATCGATGGGCTGGGTGCTGGACCCTCATATGCAAGAGCTGCTTCTCAAGCAGACGGATAACGCAAGAGCTGCCGCCCGAGAAAAAGCCAAGCTGGATCAACTGGAGATAGACGCGGTTACTCCATTGTATGAAGGATGCAGGCCCGAGGATACCCGCCTGAAAGTAACGCTCATGGCTCTGGAGATGAAGGTAAAACACAAAATGACCGACGCATGCTTCGACGAGAACATGCCATTCTGGCACAAACGACTTCCCAAGGGGAACAAGTGCCCGACCAGTTTCGAGGAGGCGAAGAAAATCGTGTGTCCTCTGGATTTACCGCACGTTAAATACCATGTGTGCATGAACAATTGCATCATTTATCGGGACGAGCACGCGGAGTCTACCATATGTCCGGTGTGCGGCCTCACTCGATACAAGAAGAGGAAGAAAGCTCCTCGAAAAGTGGTGTGGTACTTTCCGATCACTCCTCATCTGCAGCGGTATTTCGCGGACCCTAAGGCAGCAAAGCTCCTGCGTTGGCACGCGGATAGGGAGGAGAAGAAGCGAGAAAATGACAGAAATGATCCGGAGATAAATAAAAAAGACAAGATGCTGAGTCACCCTAAGGATGCGAGCCAGTGGCAAGCGTTGAACTTCGAACACCCAGAATTTGGGGACGATCCAAGGAACATCATGCTGGGCGCGAGCACCAATGGAGTCAATCCGTTTGGCAGCCAGAGAAGCACACATAGCACCTGGTCTGTGTTTGTGTGGATGTACAACCTTCCCCCCTGGAAGTGCATGAAGAGGAAGTACATTCACATGAGTATGCTAATTGAAGGGCCGAAACAACCAGGGAACGACATCAATCTGTATCTGGGGCTGCTGAAAGAGGAGCTAGACACGCTGTGGAAAACGCCAGCCAATACGTGGGACGCCGCAGAGAAAGATTATTTCCCTATGAGAGCCGCACTGCTCACGACGGTGCACGACTATCTCGGTTACGGATATCTCGCGGGGCAGGTGGTCCACGGATTTTCTGGATGCGTCAGGTGCATGGATGACACAACGTATCGCCAGCTAGATAGAGATCCCGGGTCTTCGAAAACCGTGTTCATGGGACATCGAAGGTGGCTTCGCGACGATGACCCATGGAGAAAACGCAAGGATCTGTTCGATGGTGAAACCGAACCCCGAAGACGCCCGCGTACGAGGAGCGGCGAGGAAATAGACGAGCTGTTGAAAAATTGGAAAGATTGCCCACTGCCGGGAAAGAAGCAAAAGGCGCCAGAGCCGGGAAAGAAGCGAAAGGCACCAGAGCCGCTGCTGAAGGTATGGAAAACGAGGTCTGTTTTCTGGGACTTGCCGTACTGGAAGATCCACCGTGTGCCTCACAGCCTTGATGTCATGCATATCACGAAGAACGTGTGCGAGAGTCTGCTTGGTACCCTGCTCAACATGCCAGAGAGGACCAAAGATGGGCCAAAAGCAAGGGCAGACTTGAAATCAATGGGCATCAGCGAGGAGCTTCACGCTAATGATGATGATGATGAGGCGAAGCAGGACACGGAAAGTCGTCGCAAAGGCAAAAAGGCCAAGAAGACCGGAAATGACTACCCTCCCGCGTGCTTCACTCTAAGTCAGGAGGAGATCGAGCAGTTTTTCACCTGCCTCGTAGGAGTAAAACTTCCTTACGGTTACGCGGGGAAGATAAGCAGATACCTAGACCCAGCGAAGCAGAAGTTCAGCGGGATGAAGTCTCATGACTGTCACGTGCTGATGACGCAGATACTTCCAGTTGCAATCCGTGGGATCATGGACGCGCACGTCCGTGAAACGCTATTTGGCCTATGCAACTTTTTCGACGTCATCTCTCGGAAGTCGGTTGGCGTGAGGCAACTAAAAGGCTACAGGAAGAGATCGTGGTGATACTATGCGAGCTTGAGATGTACTTCCCGCCCGCATTCTTCGACGTTATGGTGCATCTTCTGGTCCATATCGTGGAGGATATCATCCAACTCGGGCCGACGTTCCTGCACAGCATGATGCCGTTTGAAAGGATGAATGGTGTCATCAAAGGATACGTTCGCAACATGTCACGTCCAGAGGGAAGCATAGCCAGGGGCTTTCTGACCAAAGAGTGCATCTCCTACTGCACGAATTATCTAGGCATCGAGAACCCCGTTGGTCTGCCCGTCAACAGGCACCTCGGCAGGCTCGCTGGATGGGGTCACCGCGAGGGTCGCCGCGAAATGCATGTCGACTTCGAGGGTCGACTCGCCGACTTTGAAAGAGCAAACCTAGTCGCGCTACAACACATAGACGTGGTCGATCCTTGGGTGGTAGAGCACAAAACCTTTATTGAGAAGACGTACAATGACCGAGGCCAACAGAGGACGGACGGAGATATAATCAAAGAGCACAACTCATGTTTCACGCGTTGGTTCAAGCAGAAGCTTCTGTCGTACCCTTTACATGAGGATTCTTCCGCGGAAGAACAACTCATATTCGCCTTGTCACAGGGCGCCGAGCACAACCTGATGACCTATGAGGCGTACGATATCAACGGCTACACATTCTACACCGAGGACAAGGACATGAAAGGCGATGGTTATCAGAACTCCGGGGTAACGATGGAATCCTACACCGGTAACGACAAGGACAGATACTACGGAAGGATCGAGGAGATCTGGAGATGAGCTACGTGGAGAGAAGGTCCCGATGTTCCGTGTCGATGGGCCAAGAGCGTCCTAAAAGAAGAACCGGTATTTCACCACCATGGTTATACCCGAAGCCAAATCCAAGACCGCGGGCGCAAACGTCACCGTGAAAAATGAGCCATGGGTACTGGCTTCCCAAGTGGACCAATGCTTCTTCATTACCGACCCGTCAAAGCCCGTCGTGTTGTCTGAGGAGAGGCAAAAGGAAGATCATCGGAATGGATGGAGTCGCCAATGAGCAAGACTTCGACAAGTACGGCAACCCAAAGATGGAACATGACGACGACGATGAAGTAGCAGCATACACCACAAGAAGAAGCAGGACCACCCTACCTAAAGATACGTCCGTTCCACAGAAGAACTCCATTTGCGAAAAAAAGAAGGCAAGAAGATTGTGAACAGATAGCTAGCTAAGATCGATGTATTTAAATCGTAGTCTTCATTTCTCGATGTATTTCATGGGGCACTTTTTGAACTCATGAATATTTTTAAATTTCATGGGCACTTTTTGAATTCATGAATATTTTTTCAAATTTGATGATATTTTTTCATATTCAATATGAAAAAAATATGAATATCATGAGGACACTCGATCTCGACCCCCTCTATCGATCGTATCCCCCTCCATCTCGATCGCTATCCCCCCCGCACCCTCCCCCGCTAGCTCCAACCGCCGCCGACGACCCATCGGACCCTCCCCGCTCCACCGCCGCCGCCGAGCCCCCATTGTGATATTTTCAATAACAAATTTGATGAATTTTTTATATTCATAAAAAAAAAATTACTGTTTTTATAAAAAAATTATTACTGTTTTTATAAAAAAATATTTAAAAATAGCAACAAAAAATAATAATAAAAAACATACTAATGGCGCACCGCTCGGGTAGTGCGCCATTGCATCTAAAAAAAAGATTTCTAATGGCGCACCGCTAGGGGCGCCATTGCTATCAAAAAAAAAGATTTCTAATGGCGCAACGCTCGGGGGTGCGCCATTAGTAAGCTTCCCCCCTAGCTCTAACTCGCCGACCTTCGTCCCTCCCTCTCGCCAGATCCACTTCCCCCCCCCCCCCCCCGCGCGCGTGCCGACCCACGACGCCGCCGCCCCTACGTGCGCCGCCGCCCCCGCGCCCCCCACCACTGCAGCTCCGCCATCGCCGACGCCTCCGTGACCTCGCCGTCGCCGACAGCCTCCCCGCGTCGGCCCCTGCCCTGCGCCGCCTCTACCTCAGTCCGGGCACGGGGTGCAGGACGACGACCGCCGCCGACCCGCGAAGCACGTGGCCGCCGGCCTCCCCACGACCAACCGAGGCGCCCAGGAGGACCGCCGCCGTCTTCTTCTTCGACTACGAGGACCCGGACGAGCTCGGACGCCCTCGAGCCATCCCTTCGACGCCGCCGCCGCCGCCGACCCCGACCACTCCGGCGACCGGCCGCGCCCACCCAGGTACCTCTCCTCCTTCCTTCTTCCTCCCAGTTTGCAATCCAGACAGAGTTGCCTGCCATTTTCTCTGAAATTTAAGAGGCATAATGCCAGTGAATCGACATTTCGGTGGCATACATTGCGATCCTTCTATTAGACAAAGATGTCTGAATCTTTTGTGTGTCTCTGTTTGTAGGGAGCTTGTGTAGTATTTTCAGGCTAGATAGGTGGTTCCGGCAGTGAGCACATCCTGGTAGTGTTTTGACATGTTTATATTTTTTCTGTCTGAAACTTTGCTAGGTGAGAATGTCTGAAACCTTTTTTTTGTAGTAATAGCAGGCCTGAATGTATAGCTTCTTACGAAGATACATAACGTGCGAGTATAGATTTTTTGTCAAATCTTTTTTTGTAGATACAGGATTGAAAATCTAACAAAGAGTACTTTGATCAATGAGTATTCTCCAACTAGGAAATTATGTGATGTGACAAGTGAGATGCTATTCACTTAATACTGGTGGACCCTGAAGCTGATATTTTAACAATGGTGGCTTCAGTGTGTGGTGACTATTGATGATTTTTTGTTGGGTGACCTATTAGATCTGGAATGGAAGCTCACATAAGTTGAGCTGATTTTTGTCCATATGAAAGCAGATGACCATATGGTCTGTGGCCTTTTCATCCATATGAAAGTAGAGGCACATTGTGGTGCTAGTTTGCTGGGTTTTGTCTCCGACCATCGTGTCGTGATGATTTTGCAGGTACCCCGAGAGGCCCTTGAGTTTGCCGGAATGTCGATTAACTTCCGTTCCGGCAAATTCGGGTACTCCATATGTCCTATTTTCAGCAAAGGTCATGCTGAAATTTTCCTTTAGGGTGCCCAACTTAGAATTCTCCTTCACGGCATAGCTTTTAGGGTGCCTCGGTGTCGATAAGAACCTAAATGATGAAATCTTAGGCTTTTAGGGTGCCTCGGCGTTGACAAACCCTAAATGATAAAAGCTTAGCTTTTAGGATGCCTCGGTGTCGACAAACCCTAAATGATGAGACCATGATCTTGTTCCTTGACAATAACCAACTTTTTGACCAAACTTTTTTCCTATTTAGAGCGAAACATGGCCCACAACGATGAGGCCGGCGGTTCGGGCGGCAAGCAATTCTGGGAGCTGTCCCAGGAGATGGAGGAACAACCTCACCGCTATGAGGACGCCGCGGAAGACACCAATCCTGACTACACAACCACTAGTGGCGTCGGGGATGACACCACTGATGGCGCCGCCGAGGATGCCACCACTGATGATGGCAGCGCACGCACAGATGGCAGCCAACCGAAGAGGCAACGGAAGGACCGGCGCCCGAGCGTGCTCGGCACCGTCAGGGAGGAATTTACTGAAGTGAACTCCGACGGGCATCCGACGGCGCCCAAACAAGTAGTCAAGGGGTACTCGGTTCAGCTCGGGTGCATTCTCCGGAGCACCATCTCGATCAACACCGAGAACCAAGGCATAAGGACCGAGGGAATTTGCGCAGCCTCCTCTTCACGAAGCTGCACGAACGATACAAGTTCCCCGCTGACTTTGCAAACACACGCCTCTCAGGGAATAAAGTGAACAGTGCCGCCCTCACGAAGATGAGCACGGCCCTGTCTACTTGGAGAAGCGCGGTGAAGAGAATGATTGACAAAGGTGATAGTTATGAGAAGATCAAGGAGAAAAATCCTTCGATCAGCGAAGATGACTACAAGGAGTTCAAGATCAAGTGCGAGAGCAACGCAACCGTGGAATCAAGTCAGTGGGGGAAAGATATGCGGGACTTGAACTTAGGGGTCCACCAACTCGGACCCGGCGGTTACAGAGTGGCGGAACCTATATGGGACAAGGAGGACGCGGAGCGTGCCGAGCAAGGCCTACCGCCCCGCTTCGAGAAATACCGTGACAAGCAGACCAGGAACTATGTCAGGGCCCGGTACAAGGTGGACCCGGTAACAAAGGAGCTTACCACGGATGCGAAGACCAAGGCGCTTGAGCGTGTTCTGATAAGGAATACACCCCCGCGTAATTAGCTCCATATGGTTGCATTCTAATTAATGAAGCCAAATTTCTAAATGGTTCACGTTCCTTCCGCAGGACACTGAAAGCAGTAGCGCGGGGTCGTCTCAGAGCTCCCCTTTCGACACCCCTTTAAATAGGGCGTTGAACATAATGAAAAACAAGGATAAGCTCAGTAAGCCGTCGTCAGCTGGTCGTGTGGCCGGCAAAGGCTTGTCCACGAAATGGTCGGAATACTATACCGCTGGGCGAAAGGAGAGAAAGACCAGCTCGGAAAGCCAGCAGCGCGAGGTTCAACAACTCAAGGCACAAGTGGCACGGATTCCGGAGATGGTCGAAGAGCAAGTGCGAGACCAACTGGGAGCGACGATCACCGCCATTATACCTACCTTGGTTTCTGGGCTGTGGGCGTGGGTGGCGGGCGGCCAACAGGGGCCGCCCCCGATTCCCAGCTTCACGGGCAGCAACTCGCGCAACTCGCCGGTGGCGCCATTGGTGTCTCCGGCGGAGGCGGCATTGGTGTCTCCCGCGGCGGCGCCGGCATTGCAGCTTAATGCACCCGGGTGTGGGAAGAATACGCCGGCCGGCACCTCGGCAGCAAGCGGCCCCTCCGTCAATTGCACGCCCGCCGTTGGCGGTGCCTCGACATTAGCCGAGCTCGACGCCATCACGGTAACTAATTAAGCCTCTCGGCCGATGACTTCATCTCCTTGCCTTTGACTGGGCATCCCTGACGCCCTACATGTTTTCGCAGGGCGCCGCCGACGTTCCGTGCACTCTCCTGCACTTAGTGAACGACGAGTTGGTCGATGTCGCCAAGGGCAGAATCGTTCAACCGGGCAGCCGCGTGTTCCACGGTAATCAGATGCCACCCACCGTTTATAGGGTTCAACTGGTTCGGGTGCTGCCGGGCTTCGACGACATATTACCTCCATATCGACCCCATGGGGCCGACGAAGATGATGTGATGACCCTTAGCGCCTGCATAAGCTGGCCCATGCTTTCGCCGAAGAGCCAGATTCGTTTGGGGGCGGGGGACACCACCCCACAGACAACACCGCTAGTCGTGCCGGCGCCAAGCCATGGCAAGACCCCCGCAACGCTACCGGACATGCCGGACATGCATATGGCACAGGATCCGGGCATGCATATGGCACAGGATCCGGACGACGACGACGATGGTACATTTACCAACGTCGATATGTACTTCAACGAACATGGGTGCGATGACGAATTCTTGGGGCCTCCTTCTCAAGAACCCAACCCTACAAAAGACGATCGCGATCTAGCTGGTACCGCGGAGAAACCCAATTGCAACAGGCGTCGTCTGGCGTTCAGTTCTCAGGAGACGCCTCCAGCTGCCGACTTCACCGAGCCTCAGATAGCCGAGGTGCGAAATATTATCAGCCCCAACACACTCAAGAAGGCGGTCTGTGAGCAGAACTCGGTCCCATTACAGCAGAAGAAGAAGGGACGGAAAAGAAAAACCAACAAGGGTGCGAGCCAGCCGGCACCGAGTACGATCCGTGCTCAGGACGGGCCACCTTCACCTAAGGATATCTCGAGGAGGGTGCATGTGGCGGGTAGGCCGATGCTACCGACTAATATGCTCAATGCTGCAACCGGTGCTATGCGGAGTCTGCATGACAGTGTTCTTTCTTTGGAGAAGCGGCGTCTCAGAGAGAATGATGTGGCATACCCGGTTTTCGTGGCCAAGGTGCCAGAGGGCAAGGGCTTTGTGGATAACTCCATCGGGGGTACGATCGTCCTGCGGTTTGATGACATCTTCGCTATGTTTAACCTTCATCCGCTGCACTACACCTTCGTTCGGCTATTTTCGCTGAGTATGGAGATGCGGATCATTAGAGACAAGACCCCGGACATCGTGATAGTCGACCCCTTCTACATGCGTGCCAAGATCTTGAGCAGCGCTGGGGACCGGCAAGTCGCGAGTTCATACCTCGAAGGCGTCATTCTGGCAAACCCAGATAAGGATAACTTCCTCATGCCTTACTTTCCCGAGTAAGTCATCCCCTCACCGCCCCGTAACATATGATTTCTTAGATTTCGATCGTTCTTTTTTTTTCTAACATTCCGTGTTTTGTGCAGTGACACACATTGCACACTCATCCTCTTAAGCCCGAAATATTCCATGGCCACGTATTTCGACTCGGACCGTCAGTCAAAGAAAGACTACACAAATATCAAGAAAGTTCTTGATGATGTTCTCCCCGGCTACGCCAGATCTAGAGGCACCTTCAGCAGGCCAATTCGTAGGTACGGCAAGCACGTGTTCACCCACAATACGACGTTCCCCTGCGTCAAGCAGCCGCCTGGCGGTCAGAAGGATGCCTACTACGCCCTCCATCACATGCGGGCGATCGTACGGGACCATAATCACCTTCTGCTACCAAATAACCTCAAAGATTGGGCCGCACGCTTGTCGGCAATCCAGGACGCGGACATCAGACAAGAATTCTTTCGCATCCAGTCGGAGTTTGCGGAAATCATCCATCAAGATGTCCTTCGTACCTCGGGGCAGTTCTACCTCAGATATCAACCGTCCAACAGTGAGATAGACGGAACGCTACAAATGCAGGCTGACAACGCCCGCGATTTCATGACCATCACGACAGACGGCGGCTTCATCCATGCTCCTGTCCCATGAGTCGAGTCGAAAGTAGTGATGTGTAGTTCTGAAACATTGATTGGCTCATGTTGTAATTAAACTTTAATGAATTGTATGTCTCTTTGGTTTGGACAGTCGTTCAACTTAGATGTAATCGATGCTATTTATTAGTAGGACCATGAATCGTGCTATTAATGTCTTGCTTTTCTCTTCCGATCCTTTTGTTGCATACTTATATATTGCTTATGTATTGTCTGTTGTTTGGCTTGTGCATAGAGATGCCGTCGTATGTCGTGTACAAGGGTAAGGTTCCCGGAGTCTACGACGACTGGGAGGAGTGTCGGAGATAGGTTCACCGTTTCAGCGGTAACAGCTACAAAGGGTACACCACTAGGGCGGAGGCGGAATCTAGATACGCCCGCTATCTAGCGGGAGAGAGGAGGGAGCGTTGGAGGAACCGGATGAAGACCAGTTTCATCGCGATGATGCTCATCGTGATGACCGCAGCTCTCTTCTATGTGATAGTAGTTTAGATGATCGATATCGACTTGTAATGTGAAGACAAACTCGATACTCGCGGTCTCGAGACTTGTAATGTTTTATCTTTGTTCGGTCTTTTGAATTCGGAGACTAATATGATGAATTGTATTCGGAGACTAATCTTCTATTGTATTCGATGAATCTGCTGTTGCTGTGTGCTGCTGTCTATATTCTGTCCAATAATATATTTTGTAACCTGTGCAAAAATCAGAAAAGTAAAAAAAAAACCTAATATTCATACTAATGGCGCATCACCTCAAGGTGCGCCATTAGTATGCCAAAGGATACTAATGGCGCATCACTACAGAGTGCGCCATTAGTATGCCAAAGGATACTAATGGCGCATCACCCCGCAGTGCGCCATTAGTTTGCCAAAGCACATGGTTAAATATGGCCCCCTGGGAGGCATACTAATGGCGCATGGTGTTCTATACTAATGGCGCACTGCGTGGTGCGCCATTAGTATACCAGATACTAATGGCGCACCAGTGATACGCCATTAGTAAAAAATACTAGTGGCGTGATACTAATGGCGCACCAGTAGTGCGCCATTAGTAGGCAAAACTGGTGCGCCATTAGTAGGCCTTTTCCTAGTAGTGCGTCTGATTCCCCCGAGTCCCGAGTGATATGTGCTTGCTTCTTGGTATTGCTTGCTTGCTGATGTGTGATGCTACTGCCCACTGCTACTCCAAGTTGCACGTCATTGTCTCTATCAAGAACCCCAATACTATACTGCCCGTTTAGAGACAAAACCACACTCTCAGGGCATATTTGTATAGAACAACAATGCAATTATTGAACCTTATGTGTAGCTAAACTAGTGGTTTTAGAAATTTAGCATGAAGATGTGTCTTGATCTCACACGTTCTATTATGTTTGTTTTTATTACATGTTATTTTATTAATTATTTATATATACTCGCCGTATCGCCGTATTGATGTTTTTAAAAATTGCCGTATCCCGTATCGCCGTACCCGTATCGCCGTATCGGTGTTGCAGTATCGGTGCTTCATAGATGGGACTTGGCCATTGCCTGCCGGCAGCCTTGTGGACTCCACTTCTCACGATCCGGTGGCCGACCGGTGACTTGTCGCAGACCTTGACCCGTGCGAATCCATGTTCTACGTTCTTTTGCCGTTTTTTTCCGGGGAGATTCATGCATGCAAGTGTTAAACGAGTCACTAATTTGCTCGTGGTGGTCTCCCTGATACTCCTCCACACGTGAGTTGGAAACCGTAGGTTTCCTTTGTCCGAGCTAGATTTTTAGGTGGTTCACCCAATATTTACCCACTGGGCCACTAGTAGATGACAAGAATGAGACCGAGCGATCCAGCACGTGCCGGAGTAAAAGTATACGGTACTCCTTGGCCAGCCCCAACCAATAATGTAATTGACCACTGTGCTTGGCTATAGAGACCGATTCGTAAAGTCCATAGATGGACGAGTACATGAACTATTCCCGTCGACGAATCTCCAGCTCGTAGAAAAGAAGCGATGCGGGATCCCTGCCTGAGATACGGACGAAGACTTGGTTATCTTCTCTGGGAGTGACGATGCGGATTGGACTGACAGAGGTCAACCGGTCAAGACAGAATGTGAAAATAATTTCTCGCATGGACCTTGGTGTTATACGGGAGCATCAAATCATGGAAATCTTGTACGGCTCCACCTGGCACCGGGATACGAGACCGGCACGGACAGCGTATGCCACTAGGGGAGTGCGAGCGTGCGTTCACATGGCCTGTCCATAACTGACGAGAAAGTGTTGCCCCCGCTTTGTATTACAAAGCAATCAACGATGGATGCTGCGACGAAAGCAGAACAGACACATCCAAAAAAAAATGAAAGAGAAAACAAAAAGAACAAATGCCGACAACGGCGGATCGACAAAAACGAAAAAGCCTCACGACCACTGCGCCCACCGTAGATCTCCCACCAAGCTCCCAGACTCCAAAGCGCCGGTACCAATCAACACCTCCAAGAAGGGACGCGATGATGACGACGCTGCTGCCAAGGGTTTCCCCCGGTACTCGACGAGGAGAGAAGAAAGGTAGCCCCCGATGCCCTCCAGGAAGGTCCGGCGGCACCCTCAAGCACCACCGCGTCGGTGCCGGCCATGCCGACAAGAATTTCTCCCGATCCCAATCATCACCTCGGGCGCTCCGGAGCCCACCATCAAACCGACCACCACCCTGCGCCAACACGGTCTTGAAGCTTCTCACGCCGTCTCACCACGGCACCATGAAGTGAGGTCTACGCACCGAAGAAGAGAAGCCGGGACTAGAAGCAGCAGCACCGTCGGCACGCGGGAGGGCTCAACCTCCACCGTCAGCAACGGTAGCCGGCCGAACGTAGTAGCAGGAGCATACCAGGCCCATGGGCCCACAGGCCCGGCCAGGCCCTCCTAGGCCCGTAAAGCTCCCGCCTTCGCGCTACAGCAGGCACGCCGTCGGCGTCGCCGCCCCCGGTCCGAGCTGCTCCTCTACCTCACCACACAGAAGACAACGAAGCCACGCTGGGGACCGACCCGCTAAGACCCAGATGGGGCCCGCAGGGCCCAGATCTGAGCCGGGGACGCGCGCGCGGGGAGAGGAGATCCCGCCGCCGCCGGCACCACCCGGGCCGGAGCCGTGGGCGCCCGCCGGCGACGGCAGGGGAGAGGAGGACGGAAGAGAGGCCGAGGGCGGAGGCGCGGGAGCCGCCCCGGCCGCCTCCCGGGGAGGTGGCGCGAGGGCGAAAAGAGGGGAGGGGAAGGAAGGGCGGGGGAGGGGGCCCGGATCCGGTCCGCGCACCGGCGAGGGCCTCCGGATCCCGCCAGAGACGGGCTGGGGAGGTGGCAGCGGCGAGGGTTTCGGGGGGAGGGAGAGTCGCGAGAGCCCGAGGGAGCGGGTCGAGCCGAGAGTTACTTCTCAACAAATGACCAGCGGGCGGTCCATAACTTCTAGGCAGATTCAACCCCTGTCGGCTTCACCCTGTTTTTCCCCGCCGAGCGGCGCGCAGGAAGCGCCTAGCATGGTGGACGTCCGCCGTCTGAGTAATCAATGTCGTTATGAAAATGGGTGTGGTTAGGTCTCAATCAACTAAGATTTAACCAAGATTCAGTAAAGTGAAATTACATTCAAAAGAGAGAAAAAAACTGAAAAGATAATTTTACATGGATCTCAATATAAGATCTCACGGATCGACTGAGAATTAACAAAGTCTCGGTCGAGAGTTAAGTAAGACTGTACAAAAATTCATCAGTTTGTGTTGCTCCCTGCTTGGGCACACAGGTATATTTTTGAAGATCAATGAAAGGACACTCGCACTCGCACGGGTTGTAGAACTAGTGCATTTTTTTAGATACACTAGTGAATTTCTTAGCACGTGTAGCTTTGGCTTTCCCATGCAACGCCTGGTACCTTTCGCCCTCGTGCATGCACACGAGTTGGCATAATCATGGAGTTTTTTCTTCATTTCCTATTCCGCCGCATCGACGAGTAATTTAGGTTTGGCGGATTCAGAGGTGACATGTTGGTGGCCGTTGGAGCAGGTCTCTCCTCGCGAAATGTTCAGTAGTCATGCATGATGCATGCCAATTCTTAAGAATTTCTTCTGAATTAAGGGATCTAACGGGAGAATATTTATTTCGACCAAAATAGCTAATAGCACTTGAAGCTTTCTTGGACGCTTTTAATTATCTAACGGGAGTACGCACATAGAGTTGCCTTGACGTTTGCCAAAAAAAATATGTTGCCTTGACGGTTGACTTTCAGGGCAGACTTCTCAGCAGCCATTAATCCATTCGATTAGAAGCCCACACAATTAATGGGTCAGCTTAAGACTAGTCATAGTGGGAGTAACTTAGGTAGTAACATAACACATCTCAAAACAAATTTATTTATGTGACATGAAGTTAATGAAGAGAAAGATACTTGTAGTAACATAATATGTTACTGTAACATAACACATCTCAAGGTAAAATGAGTCTATATCTCAATTAATGAAGACTTGCATGTTACTATCCATTATGAAGGTAGTAACATAGACTAGTAACATATGCATATTACTAGTCTAAGTTACTCCCCACTACGACCAGCCTAAACGGTATCCATTCGCTACGTGCTGCTAGTTGCCGACCCATTCGACAGATATGCAATTACGGGTCAACACCAGCTCATGACTGCATGCAACATGAAACTTTCTCGCGGGGGTGACAACTTGCATCATCACGGAGCAAACATCTCATGCATCCTCGATCGCATGCGTGATCTCCACCTGTGTCAAAGTCAACCACCGGCTGGCCATGATGCATTTGTTTGTTTATTGCCGTGCGCATGCATGCATGTCAAACATAACACCGGCTGGTATGTAACTTTTTGTTTCTACCGTGTCAGTGTCAAATTTGGTTGTATCGTGGTGGAAAGGTGGGAATTTACTTGTCGTTCCATTAGCAAAACAAATCGTCTAAATGGTATCTGTCGGTGTGATCACCAGAGCCGGCCTTCGTACGTACGTGTGCATCTGCACTCCTAAAGTTTTGGTACTCCATATGGTCCAGTTACGGGTCATGGCAGAAAAGCACCACCGAAGCTCTGGCTAGTGGCCGGCCGGCCGCCGGAGCACTCGCGTCCACTCTGCCCGGTCGATGGATATGTTGCGCACGTGCGCGACGGCGGCGCGGCGGCCGCCGGCGATGGAGGAGCGCCATAGCCTGACTTCATCCCTGATGTGGCACCGCACCCGGCCTCGCGGTTTGTACTTCTCGTGGTCGGGGGCTGGCTTGTCAAGTTAGAGCATCTTCAGCCACGTATCATTAATTCAACTCATCAAACGGCCGCGGACGCGACCGGGCGCGTCCGTTTTGAGTCTCTATTTGTTCAACCGTGTAGACACCATTCTTATTTTCTTTCTCATATGTCCGGTCATTTACACGTGATTGATGGAGATGAAGAAAGAGAAAAAAAATAAAGAAAGAAAGAGAAAAGGTGGTCCGGGATGGGGCCGCATCCTATGTGGCGGATTGACCGGGCGTGTCCACGAGCCCTCATATCTTTCTTATATTTGAGACAGATATGAGGGTTCACGGACAGCCCGGACATATAAAAATGATATGAGGGATCCGGTTGAGTTAACTTTTTGCTAACTTTTACGTCTCTCTCTCTCTGGTCAGTGATCCACTATCCCGCGTCCGCCCGTCAATTCGAGGAATCCCGCTATAGACGCTCTTAGACCCCATCCAGTGGAACGGGTGCGCGTGGTCACGTCCTGTAGACTTGTATCGGGCACATGCTACTCGCTCGCGTCCGATCCGGTGGAATAGCCGCCGGGCACATGCTACTCTCTCGCGTGCGGCCCGATGGTCGTCGAGTGAGACTTGGCCATTGATCGCAGCCTCGTGGTAAGCGGAGTGGAGTCAGTAGGATCCACTTGAGTTTCCTTCTACGACTAGTCAAGGTCCGCGACAGCGACACTCGTGCAATGCAACGTACTATCTCCGTTCTGGTTTACTTCGCATTTTGTGTCGATGTTTGGCCATAAATTTAACTAAGAAAAAACTAATGCATGTCATCAAATATTATATAGTTTGATTTGTATTTGAACATAGTTTCTGATGATGCTATTTTTGTTATGTATAATTTATATTTTATTAGTTAAAATCATGATCAAAGTGTGACACTGAATACAAAAAGACTAATAAACCATGAGGAAGGTAGCAGTAAAAACGTCATATATCCATGATGGTTTCCTAGCTTAGACGTAGCGTGGGTCCAAAACAATACGCTTCCTTTTCTGCTCCCACGGTCGAGATCGGTTAAAGTCAGTCTAGTGGTTCACTGTCTACTCGCTCGGTTGACGTGCATACAAGTTCGATTTGTCCCCGGCGTTGTCACGTGTCCGTGCACTTTTTTTTATAGAAAACTTTCAATCTATTCATCTTCAATCATGGCAGTACAATGAATATCAGAAATAAAAATTACATCCAGATCCGTAGACCACCTAGCAATGACTGCAAGCACTGAAGCGAGCCGAAGGCGCGCCGCCGTCATCGGTCCTCCATCGCCGGAGTCGGGCACAACTTGTTGTAGTAGACAGTCGAGAAGTCGTCGTGCTAAGGCCCCATAGAACCATCACCCCAGAACAGCAACCGCCGCCGATGAAGAATAACGTAGATCGGAAGGATCCAAACCGAAGACACACGAACGTAGACGAACAACGACGAGATCCGAGCAAATCCACCAAAGATATATCTGCCGGAGACACACCTCCACACGCCCACCAACGATGCTAGACGCACCGTCGGAATAGGGGCTAGGCGGGGAGACATTTATTTCATCTTCAGGAAGCCGCCGCCGTCTCACCTTCCTGAGCAGGACACAAACTCTAAAAATATTTAAAAAAAGACTAAAAACAGAGCCCTCCCGCCGGCCCTTGCCAGGATCCACCGCGCCTCCATGGCCCTAGGGCCACCGGAGACGAGGCGGACCTGCGTCGGCGCCGGCGAGAGGCACGAACCCTAACTTTCTTTCTTGGAGGAGGAGGAGGCGGCTACTGGAGCATCTACACTTGGGCGTCTTAAACCCGTCTCAAACGTTCGGACGAACGGTCCGGTCACTACTAGTAAAAAAAGAGTGACTCAGACGGTCTACTTAAACAGGCCTCAAACGTCCTGGCTGCCCATGATCTGTTTGATGGAACGGCACAAGAAGAGTCGGTATGTTCTTGTTGCCACTGTCCGATCAACTTTGCATATGGCATGTTCAATGTTTTGCATAGACTGCTAGTTCATTTCGAACATGATAAATGCTTGCAAACCATGATCATTTAGGAGGCGTTCCTGTCAGACATTCTCAATGATAATCAAGGTCCGACCCAAATAGAGCAAGAATTGGGGGATCCAGCTTGCCCTCTTGGATGAGCATGCAAAGAAGTGGCTTGCGAATAAGAAAAATGAGATCAATGACTGTTGGGAGTACAAGGCGGCGAGGGCGGTTGTGGCAGCAACGGAGCATGCGGCCCAGATGTAGGCGGAGCAGGGCGCATGATGGCCTCGGAGCATGCGGCATGGATCGCGTCCGGTGAGTGATCCTGCCAGCCAGCGAGGCACGCGTCACGCTCGGACATTGATTTCATTTTGGTATGTCCGGATTGCTGAACTATGATTTGGTTTGCTTTGTTTTGAACCGTTAAATACGGACAATTTGTATCGTATGATAGACGTGCATGAATTGTGTGGATTTGAAGCTCTGCATTTAAGATGTGTGGATGTGTGGCAGCCCATATAAAGAGCCATCAGGCGCTATCCGCGGACACGTATAAAGGGTTGGATTTGTCAAGTCCGGCTGTAGATGCTCTAATGTTAGCATGTCCGAGCACGTGTACCTTGTGCTTCTCATGTTATTAGAACCCACCGGTGGCTTTCGTGGGCAATGCTGCTTCTCGGCACTTTAATGGCTGCGCACAACTTACTTTATGGCTATTTTTTAAAAAAATAATACATTTTTTATTAATTTACATAAATAATGCATGGTTTAGATATATTACACAAATAATACGGTGTCGTCTTGGGGCAAGACAACTGGAACTAATCGTCCTCCTGTAAGATGATTAGTCCTAGTCGTCCTCCCTCAAGATGATTACCACTAGTCGTCCTCCCTCAAGATGATTGGAATTAGTCATCTTCCCTCAAGATGATTGGAACTAGTCAACTAGTCGTCTTCCCTCAAGATGATTGGAACTAGTCATCCTCCCTCAAGATGATTGGTTCCAAACACGTCCACAAGATGATTGGAACTAGTCATCCTCCCATAACCTTCATAGAGCAGCTTATCGATCGAGGCCCACAGTCGAAACATGTCCCAAGTCCAAACTGGATTACAAACTGCAATTTCAGGGAACCCCTAGTCGGCGCCTTCAGCGCCAATTAGGTAACTCGGCGCCTGCAGGTTCCTTCGTTGGGCCGGTTTTCAAGCGGGCCCATTCCACTACACGCAGCACAACGGAAAATTCATTATTAGCGCAATGTAAAAAATAGCTCTTGTGAGGATTTAATCCAACGACATCCACCTCCGCTGCGTGTTGACCGACCACTAGACCAAACAGGCTTTAGTGAAACATTAGGGCGCAAACTGTATAAGAAGTAACTATAGCCATGCTATTTGCTGCATATAGAAATTAGAAAAATGTGATTTTTGAAAAAAAAAAGTGAAGAAAAATTGAAAGTTCGTAGATCTCAAAACAAACCACAAATTCAAAGAATTGTCATGAATTAGGAAAAAAATCAATGGTTTCAAAAAAGTTCACAAACTTAGACGTTCATCAATTTTGAAATATAGTTCATCGATTTTGAAAAAAGTTCATCGTTTTTTAAAAAGATATATTCAATTTTTTAAAAAAGTTCATAAGTTTTGAAAAAATTTCATTTATTTTCAATAAAACTTCATTGATTTTGAAAAGGTTCATAGATTTCGAAAAAAGTTCATCAATTTTCAAGAAAAGTTCACAAACTTGAAAAAAAGTTCATCAATTTTCAAAAAAAAGTTCATCGATTTTGAAAAAGTTCATCTAAATTGATAAAAGTTCATGGATTTTCAAAAAAAAATCATTGAATTTTTAAAAGTTTGTTGAATTTGAAAAATAAGTTCATGGATTTTTGAAAAAAGTTCATCAAAGTTTTAAAAAGTTCACAAAATTTGAAAACAGTTCATGGATTTTTTTTAAACGTTCATGGATTTTTGAAAAAACGTTCATTGATTTTGAAGAAATAGTTCATCGATTTACAATCACGCATTTAAGAAAAAATAAATAAAAGAAAAAAAAGAGAAAAAAAAAGAAACAGAAAAAGAAAATGTGAACTGGAGAAAGAGTAAGATGAATGCAAGAAGTTACCATGCATAAGCTAGCGATGGCCGTAGTGGTTAGCGCGGTGCGCTGTGAACATATAGGTCTCAGGTTCGAATCGGCGTGGTGCTCCATTTCTCTCACTTTATAAAGAGATGAAGCAAACGCTAAATGGGCCGGCCCATCTCACGGTAGAGGGAGTGCGCTGCAGGCGCCCGTTTGCGAATTTTGGTATGTTCGGTTTCTACCATGAAATTGCGGCGCTTCCTATTTAGCGCTGCAGACGCCCGTTACAGATCATTTTCGCCCGTTACAGCCCAAAATTCGATTTGTAGCTCACCGCGGTCCAAAGCCCACCCACAATTCGTACGTGACATCCAAAATAGCCCACCGCGGTGGCCGCCGCTTCCATCCCTCGAAAGAAAATTTCTTCAATCGATTTGTTTCCCTCAAAAAAAAAATCAATCGATCTGTAGCGTGTTCAGTAAACTTAAGAACCACGCGAGGTCTGTGTGTCCTAGCCGATGCGGTGAAGGCGATTTGTGTCCGATCACCACCCACCCAGGAGCCCACATCTACTTAGGCCTTATACAATGGTAGGTGCCTAAGAAGATACTTAGAAAAATAAACCGGTTTTTTCTGAAGCACCGATGCCTATTTCAATAGGATAGACGCCTAATTAAGTGTTTACCCAGTACAAATAAGCATCGATGCTTAAAAAAAACCTATTTTATTTCTCTAAACACCTTTCCCTAAGCATCTTGCATTGTACAAGGCCTTACGCACGTCCAAAATAGCCGACCCAAACAAAAATTCAAACAGAATAAACCCTCGCCCCTTGATCCATGCTTCGTCCTGTCTTCGCCCGGCGGCTGCTGCCGCCGGCGGACCACGCCCCGTGCTTTCCCAACTGTATCCTCCTCGACACCATCGTGCGCGGGGCTAACCACGACTGGGAGAATCTGTCAACGGCACAGTGCTCCGCCTCCTTGGCGACCACGGCGAGAACGTTGGTGGACGTCAGACGCGAGGCGATGGTGAAGGAGGAACTGCTGGTGGAGGTCGAGGTCTCCTTCTTGTTCGCCACTCCCCCGCAGGTCTCCGGCTTCATCGTCCACGTCGGGGACAACGGCCTATCGTACGGCGCAACCGTCGTCAGCACCGACGGCGACGCCGTTCTGCTAGAGATCACAATCGCCATATTCAGGCCGGGGCGCTATTTCGTGTACAGGGCCGGCCGAGGGACTCCGCCGTCACTCGAGGCGCTCCCTTACCCACCTCTGGACAGGTTCCACCCCACCCACGAGGTCGGCATCGTCAGCCACGCCGAGGGCTACGTCGTGGCCGCCATGGTACCGAATCACTACATCGGCCGCGTTTTTAACCCTAATTACGAGCTCTTCCGCTACTCTTCCCACACCAGGACCTGGAGCACCAAGGTGATCCCGTTCTAGTACACCAGCGCCACTGACCTGGATCATGTCTGTGGCCATACCACCAACAAGGTGATCGCAATTGGAGGGGATGCAATCGGGTGGGTCGATCTTTGGCACGGTATACTTGTCTGCAACGTGCTCGAAGATGACCCGGTGGTCCGCTTCTTGAGCCTCCCAGGCCGGATGCCCACGAATGTGCGTCCTTTGGGAACATGGTCTGCCAATGCTAGGTCGTATAGGGACATGATAAGCGTTGGCAACACACTTAGGTTTGTTGAGTTAGAGTATCACGAAGATGACGATGACTATGGTTGGAAGGCAACAGCTATGGAGAGAACTCTGGGTTCTGACTGGAACACACGCTTTGCTGTAGACAGTGGTGACGTCCTTTTAACCGATCAAAGTTGGGACTTGTTGTCAGACGATGATGAGGAGCGACTTTCCTTGAGGAATTTCGTGTCTTCTGCTCCTACCCTTGGAATAGATGATGGCAGTCTTTACATCATGTCCCGGGCACATGGAAGCGATGAGAAGCCAATGGGTTTGTTTGCTGCTATTGACATGAAAAGTAAGGACGCGAGGCCTGTGTCCTTTTCCACGGAGAGGATGACATATGTTGATCCAAACTATTGTTCATGTACCTTGCCGCGCTACTTCAGCAATACCACTGGTAATATTTATGTTGTGTTCTTCTGATCATCTTTGGGCATGGACACATTTTCTCTAGTTTAATTCATTCGCTGTGTCCAAAAGTTGCAGGGGAGAATATTGCTGGGGGAAATCTCAGGTAATTCATATTGCAAGGTTGGAGAACAACTCGATCAGTGGAATAAATTTATTTATGTAATTAACATCGACTCACATAGATTTGCACGGTCAACTGTTTCTTTGTTCTGTTCACAAAAATTGCAGGTGGATTGGTTTGGTTAAACTAGCAGTGCTCCGGGATATCCTTGCCGCCATTCAGACGCTCACGTCATTAGGTATTTGCTAAGTGTGCTTCTGGAGATATTGTCTTTATCACAGCATGGATTTGGTACTACGTGTATATGTTCAGTTTTATAATGGTTATTATGTTGCTTGTAGCCTACATATACCACTGTCAACATTATGCTCTTGAGTCTCTTGATCATTAGTAATTCTTTTCGTCAACAATAGAAATGTGAGAACATATTTAACTGCAAAGTACACATTATTTATTATGTCATTTGTTGCAGATGAAAAACTGAAAATGCTTGAAAGGCCGGATAAAGCACAACTAAGTGTTTGCTTCATCTCTATCGCGATGCTTAACCAGGTTAGTGCAGATTGCCACATTATACTTTATTTCAAAATTGTAAATCCATCACCGAATCCTAAAATTCTTGTCTGATGTAGATGGCCGATGGTATTAATTCTTACACCGATAATGTATGCACAACCAGCATTCGAGACCATGTCTCCGCCCTTGAAGTGTATGTATTACTGGAGTAAACTGTTTACTATATAATTACCTTTTTAATAAGTCTCTCAATTAATATAGTACTCCCTCCATCCCATAATATAAGATGTTATTACATCCAAGATACTCGATGTAATAACGTCTTATATTATGGGACAGAGGGAGTAGGTTATAATTTTTGAATACCAATCTTCTGCTTGTAGATGTATTTCCCTTCTGCGTAATAAGGCTTCATCATTTATTGACAAGGATGAGTATGAAATAGTCGACATGGTGCACATCAAAATATCGTTTGTCCTAGCATTTGCATGCAGGTACGTGGATATAAGGACAACTTGGTATTATTTCGGTGTTTCACCTACAACCTAAAGATTCTCATTTTGTCTCCAGTCTTGTAAAAGCATTATTGCCCAAAGGATTGGATGATCCGCTTTATCGGCTCCGAGCCGTGGATAGGACTCTTGAGTATGGAGAACTGCCACTGGCAAGGTACTTGAGGCGCCTTGCCCCATCAGAGCGTGGTCCTAAGGTGCCTCGTACTGTGGGGGCTTAGTATTGTATAAATGCAATATGGAAGAATTTATTTTTTTGCGAGAAGCAATATGGAAGAATGACGCCACTCTTATTTTATAGTAGTAGTAAGATGCTCGTATAGTGATATATTATATAGTTTTTTGCAGATGGCATATTATATAGTTGGCACATATAATTTAATGATGGTTGTATGCATGATCAACTGTTATATGTATTATATAGTTTTTTTTTTCTACTCACAGCTTATATAGAGTGCGCTAGGAGGGGCTGCCTTAACGGGCTGATATAAATGCTACTGAAGGCCGTATGCATGACCGACTGTTCATGACTATTACTGCTTATAACTGTCGTATTTAATTAGATTATACAACCGTTAATAACGGAGGTAATAAAGACATCATGAGGGGCATGATATCCTACGATGCACCCGACTGTAGGCGGTCCGACTGCTCTCGTCTTGCTGGTTACCGACTGTTGGATCTCGTCTGTCACGGGGCTCACGATCCGTCTGTAGGCGCTTGGTCCCCGAGTGCGGACTTTTGGCGGGCGATCTCCATGGAGGTGGTTATTTTAAAAAATTCGATAATTACATTTTGGAGTTTCAAAAAAATCTGAAAAAAATTCTACACATTCATATGGATGTATTCTACATGTGTATAAAACCTGACGATGAAATAGATTATGATGAGAGCTACACAAAAAAGACAAAATCCTGAATTTCTAATAGTTATCAGTGTTTGTACTGTTCACCAGTTTCAAAACGCGATTTTGTCTTTTTTGTGTAGCTCTCACCATAATATATATCATCTTAAAAAATTGCACGCATGTAGAATGCATCCATATGAACATGTATGATTTTTTTCAGATTTTTTTGAAACTTCAAAATATGATTTTTGATTTTTTTTTAAATAACCACCTCCATGGAGGTCACCCACCATTGGCATTTTTCGCTTGGTCCCCTCGCTAGTATCCCCTGGGATATGTGATTCCTTGGGTTGCAGCTTTGATGGGCCTGGTTTATAGCCCCTTGGCCCATTGACTTTTGGACCATATTCTTGATTGATTTTGGTTTTAGGCTGGGTCATATGTGCACTTGGGCCTACCCCTTAGGTATAACTCCGTCAGCGCCCCTATTTTTTATTATGTTTTCTTTCCTGTAAATAACATTCGGGCTTTCAAAAAATGTTTGAAAGTTTAAGAAATGCTTTTCAGTTTGAAAAAAATGGTCACGGCATTTAAATATTCACGAGTTTGCACAAAGTGTTAAAGAACTTTAAAAATTGTTCATAACTTTTGAAAATGTTCAAGAATTTGAAAATTATTCATGATTTCCAAAAAAAATATGATTTTTCTAAAAATATTGTGATTTGAAAAAAAAGGAAAGTAAAAAACATAAAAGAAAAAAAATGAAGAAAAGGTAGAAGAAAAAACAAGGGGAATAAAATTGAGTGGGGAAAAACCTGGAATGGGCTGGCCCATACATAAGAAGACTCGGTGCGCGGGGGTTAGGCGTTTGATCCCTGTTCCCGACCCATGAGAGGAACAGGATCCGCCATACAGGAACCTTTCTATATCTCTAATCTCTAACCTAGTAGTAATAAAGCATGGTGTGTTTCTCTGATTTTTTTTTCATCCGTTCACCCTTTTTATTTGTCACGTGTACGATTCTACCTATTGGGGCATTAGGCCAGCTTTTAGTTCTACCAAAAAAGCTTCCTTGTACTACCTCCGGGAGCCCTAAAAAAAACCTCCATTTCATAATGTGCTGCGTATAGATTTTTTGAGAAGTCAAACTTTATAAACTTTGACCAAGTTTCTAGAGAAAACTATCTATATCTACTATACCAAATATGTAAAATGTGAAACTACATCTTATAATGAATCTAATGATATATGCTTGGCATTCTAGATGTAAATATTTTTCTACATAAACTTGGTCGAAGTTTTTAAGGTTTGACTTTTCAAAAAATCTATATGCACTACATTATTAAACCGAGGGAGTAATTAAATAGTACCACCTCGCTAAATAGACAATGAACAAGTAATAGTGTGAGGTGTGGCTATAATCAGGCAATGACAGACCCAGTAAAGGAGGAACAAAAGTTGTGTAGATGATTGAGGTGTGTGGCTATATTGTGCAATAAGAGAGATACCCGATAAAGAATGAATGAACATTGCGTGGGCTTAGTACGGGCCAGTGTGAGTATACAAAATATAAATTGTTGCATTTCTGCTAATATGGATATTTCCTCTCTCGTTGATATACACTGGCCAGGCGTTTGACTTCAGAGTGAAGCGAGGACAAGCTCGGGAGGGTGGCGTGAGGATGTGCTAGAGGTCGTGACAACGGAGCCAGTGTTGGAATGCTAGTGAACATGCCCTAAGTCAGTGATACTTGAACTGAAAATTGTAGTTTGCCTAATGTATCAAATAGAAGACATGGATGTGAAACCTTGAACCACTTGTGAAAATGGTGTGGCATGGAAGACTGGTGGAAGAGTTTACGCGGGAGGAAAGGCAGAGGAAGTAAAAGAGGTGGGTTGAACTTGGACGCTATGTGTCGGTAAGGCATCTGCCGTATGATGTTGCTTTGAGATATGCATTGCATCTTTTTCATCCCATTGTATTCCATGTATTCCCCTATATTTCATTCTAGTGCGGTTTCACAAATAAAGAATTCACATACACTTCATTCATATTTTCAATGTTTTAGTTTCTACACCCCACATCCATTTGAAATTCAGAACTGCAAATATCTACATCCAAACAGACCCTTAACCTTTTCATTCAGGACCTCTAGGGATTGGACTACAAATTGGTCATGCCTAAGGGTCGGCCTACATCGACAATACCTGAAGGGGAGTCTCAAGGCAAAGCTCAGTCTTGTTAGAGCAGTGTGGGAATGTGTTGATGGTTGTGTCCAAACTACATGCAGTGGCCTATATAACCGAGAGAACAGAGTCGCCTACCCCATCAACATAAAACAGAGTAAAAACTATCTCCCCCTCTCATTTTGCTCCTCTTATATCCCCCAGTTCCTGATTCTCAGTGAATCCTGTGGTTGAATCCTAGTCAGTGTCCTGCCATTAGGACAATCGAATCGGGATCTAAGTGTGGAGGACGCAATAATGTCAACACGACCATCACCACATATCTAGTTGTCGAGATGCCATCTGGTCATCCGAGATGACAAAGCTAGAGTTGTCTAGCGGTGGGGACACGGTTCTCTCCCCTACCATTTCCAAAATAATGAGAAGGCAGAGGTTCTCACGGGTGGTTATAGGAAATAGGTACTCCCTCCGATCCATATTACTTATCTAGAGATACATACGTTTGGACGACAAGTAATAGGGATCGGAGGGAGTATATATTTTGTAGCATGTTGTTGTAAAGTGGAGTACACACGTGATGCATTCTAATTTTCTATTTCTGGTATTTCCCACAAAATCTTTTTACCAGATTCTCTTGGACAAATCCCGACAAAGCAACAAAAGGCCGACACGTGCACCGTTTTTTTCGGTCGGCTTCTCATTTTATGGGTTACTAGACAGTTTTTATTTGGTATTTTCCTTTTTTTTTCCTTTTATTTTAAAAATGCCTGGAATTTTTTTGAATTCAAAAGCTTTCTTCAAATTCGTGAACCATTTTTTAAAACATGTTAATTTTTTCCGAATCAACACACTTTTACCAAATGCATCAATATATTCAAATCCAAAAACCTTTTCAGAATTACCAACTTTGTTTTCAAAATCCATGAACTTTTTTTGAAAATCGATCATTTTTTTCCAAATCCATGAATTTTTTTCAGAGTCCAAAACCTTTTCAAAATCAATGAACTTTTCCTATATCCGCGAACATTTTTCATATTTGTGAACTTTTGTCAAATCCTTTCCGTGAATTTTTTTTGAAACCTAGAACTTTTTCAAGTTCATGAACTGTTTTCAAATGCACCGAATTTTTTGAACGTGCGAACTTTTTTGACTTTGTCAGCTTCTTTGAAGCCATGATTTTTTAATTTATTTTTTGAAAAAAATGGTTTTTTTAAACATATTTTCCCAAAAAGTCAATGTTAATCTTTCAATGGTGGACTGGTCAACCGTGAGCAGCGAACCATAAAACTGGCGCGTCCCAAGCGAGCGCTCGCCTCCTTTGCATGGGCCGGTCCATGAGGGGGTGTGCGTCGGCGATAGCTACCCACCCTGGTGCTTAAGACGGGGCGCTTCTATACGGCGATCCCTATTTGACGCTCGCGAGCGTCTAGGTGCTGCGCTTCCGCTGAAGCGCTGGAGCGAGCACCACAAAACGGGCCGGCCCACTTCGAGCTTTAGAGCAGTTCCAGGCAAACCGGTTTTGGGAACCTTCTACCGGTTTTTTCATGGCTTTTTGTTTTGCCGGTTTTCTGGTTTGCCCTGTTTTCTTTTTTCTTTTTTCTTCCTTTTTCTGTTTCTGCTTCTGTTTTTTTCCTTTCCTTTCATTTATCATTTTTCTTTTATTACTTTTATCCTTTGTTTTCATTTTTTTAATTCCTATTTTTTTCATTATTTGGAAAAATGTTCAAAGTTTTAAAATTTGGTTCAGTTTTTGACAATTTATTCACAATTCAAAAATTATTCAGCGTATATCACAAAAAATGTTCAATGTGTATTTAACTTTTGTTTAGCATATATCATAAAATTGTTCAATGTGTACTTAAAATTGTTCAGCGTATATTACTCAAAATGCTCAATGTATATTTAAAAGTTGTTCATCGTATATCACAAAAATGTTCAGTGTATTTTAATATTTGTTCAGTGCATATCACAAAAATGTTTAATGTGCCGAATTTTTTATCAAACATAAAAAAATCAATAAATGTTTGGAATTTCATAATTGTATTCATGTTTTAAATAATTGTTCATGTTTAAAAAAATAATTTTTAGAAGTTTCTTTGAGTTTTGAAATTTATTCAAGAAAACATTATTCAATTCTTTTAAGGAAGATTCAAAAACATATCTGCCCATGCACATAGTACTTTAAGTTTGGCGCTGTAACTTAACACATACCTAGTCCCTAGTTGCAGCGGCTGGCACCACAGTTATTTAGCGTTAGTTCCAGGGTTCGACACCATCCTATGATGGCATTTTTTGTGACAGTTTTTATTGCGTTCGCTCCTCTGGGAATGGGCCGGCCTGTTTGGGCAGCGAACCCTGCGCGAAGGCTCCTCTGTTTGACGCTAACGAGCATGCAACAGGAGCTCTCCTTCTATTCCTCACGTTCAGTGAGACATGAGGCAGCGCTCGCGTCGAGAGGCACCAGCACATGGGCTGGCCCAGGTTCGCTGGAGGGCAGATTCTCAGATTTTTTTTACGTTTTCTGTTTTCATTTTTGCTTTTATTTTTATAGTTTTGCTTATGCTTTAAAATATTCTAAATATGTATATATGTATATATATGCTTACAAAAAACACTCTTCCAAAATAATTTGAAAATTGGTGAACGAGTATTTTAAAAAAGTTGAACAAGGAATATAAAAATGTTGATGAGTATTTTAAAAATGTTGAACAAGTATTTGAAAAATGTTGTGATGAGGTATTTGAAAACAATATTGAACAAGATTTGAAACAATTGTGACCATGTACATTAAAAATACTGAAAAGTATTAAGATTGAAAAATTAATGTGTGGTAAAAAATTAATTGAAAAATTGATTTGAACAAGTATTTGAAAAAGAAAGATTAAAGAAATGTTGAACAAGTATTTGAAAAAATTGTGATAATGTATATAAAAATGGAAGAATAATGTACTTGAAAAATGTAGTTGAACAAATACTTAAAAATGTGAACAAGTATTTGAAAAAAAATGTTGAAGATATAAAAGTATTTGAAAAACAATGTGTGAACAAAATATTGAAAAGAAATGTTGATCATGTATATAAAAATGTTGAACAAGTACTTAAAAATGTTTAACAAGTATTTGGAAAAAATGTTGAACATGTCTTTGAAAAACAATGTTGAACATGTATTTTAAAGGAAAATGTTGATCATGTGTATAAAAATGTTGAACAAGTATTTAAGAAATTGTTGAACAAGTATGTGAAAATTATTGAACAAGTTTTTGAAATTGTGTTGACAAGTATTGGACAAAATGTTGAACAAGCGTTTGAAAAATGTTGAACAAGCATTTGAAGGAAAAACCGAAAAGGAAACAAAAACCCAGAGAAGAAAAAAAACAAAAGAAAGCAAAAAAATAGAAAAGGAAAACAAAACAAAAGGTGGAGAAGAAAAACGTGAAGGCAAATGGAAAACTGGCTTCTGTAGCCTCTACTAAGAGAGGCATCTCATTCTTATAGTGAGTCACAGTTGGGCGGAGTGGCTATCAGAGCTGGCTCCCCAAAGAGAATGGATCTGGATAGTTTTTGTTTTAGCAAAAGGCCCTGGATAGTTGCATGACCCAGTTTTGGAGATGGGAAAGAAAACAAACGAGGAGGCTGCATTGTGAGGCCCATGAAGCAATCAGGTAAGCCCCAGTTTTGTCTTGAAAAAAAGATAAGGCCCAGTTAGGCAAAGCGAAATGGCTCCCCAGAGAGAATGGATCTGGATAGTTTTTGTTTTAGCAAAAGGCCCTGGATAGTTGCATGGTCCAGTTTTGGAGATGAGAAAGAAAACAAACGAGGATGCTGCATTGTGAGGCCCATGAAGCAACCAGGTAAGCCCCAGTTTTTTATGAAAAAAGATAAGCCCAGTTAGGCAAAGCGAAATGGCTCCCCAGAGAGAATGGATCTGGATAGTTTTGTGTTTTAGCAAAAGGCCCTGGTATTGCATGACCCAGTTTTGAGATGAGAAGAAAACAAACGAGGATGCTGCATTGTGAGGCCCATGAAGCAACCAGGTAAGCCCCAGTTTTGTCTTGAAAAAAAGATAAGGCCCAGTTAGGCAAAGCGAAATGGCTCCCACAGAGATGGATCTGGATAGTTTTTGTTTTAGCAAAAGGCCCTGATAGTTGCATGACCCAGTTTTGGAAGAGAAAAGAACCAGAGGATGCATTGTAGAGCCCATGAAGCAACCAGGTAAGCCCCAGTTTTTGTCTTGAAAAAAATATAGGCCCCAGTTAGGCAAAGCGAAATGGCTCCCCTGAGAGGATGGATCTGGATAGTTTTTGTTTTAGCAAAAGGCCCTGGATAGTTGCATGACCCAGTTTTGGAGATGAGAAAGAAAACAAACGAGGAGGCTGCATTGTGAGGCCCATGAAGCAACCAGGTAAGCCCCAGTTTTGTCTTGAAAAAAAGATAAGGCCCAATTAGGCAAAGCAAAAAAGACATAACAAAAGCCAGGAAAATGGGAAAAGAAAAATGGCGTGGTCGGCAGGATTCGAACCTGTTCAAAAGATAAGGCCCAGTTAGGCAAAGCAAAAAAGACATAACAAAAGCCAGGAAAATGGGAAAAGAAAAATGGCGTGGTCGGCAGGATTCGAACCTGTTCAAAAGATAAGGCCCAGTTAGGCAAAGCAAAAAAGACATAACAAAAGCCAGGAAAATGGGAAAAGAAAAATGGCGTGGTCGGCAGGATTCGAACCTGTTCAAAAGATAAGGCCCAGTTAGGCAAAGCAAAAAAGACATAACAAAAGCCAGGAAAATGGGAAAAGAAAAATGGCGTGGTCGGCAGGATTCGAACCTGCGCGGGCAAAGCCCACATGATTTCTAGTCATGCCCGATAACCACTCCGGCACGACCACTTCCTTGCCATTTGCTTCACCCATAACCTTTCATCCCTTAGCTCCCAAAGCCGATGAATTAAACAAGGCCAACTGGGCACACAAGGACAAAATCCCTGTTCTTATCCACTGCAGATAGCAAGTAGTAGTAAAATAAACGGGTCCATTCGCCGTGAGGCTGTCATGTCATGCCACGCTGGATCCCATCCCATGGCCACCACAGCAAAGCAGAAGAGTTCGCGCGGACGCCTCGGCACGGCGGATTCCTGCCACACGTACGCAGCACAGGACACAGGCGACGTACGCACGCAACGCCGATAACACGACGAATCGGCGGCCATGGCGTCTTGCCCGCCCCGCGGCAGGCAGCCTGCCCCATCCGCCGCCGCTGTCCTCTTTCACCTGTCGGCTGCGCCCAGACGGCATACAGCTTAACCGATACACGACCCAACCGAGCATCTTTCGAGTAAGAAAATAGTTGCAGCATCTCCACTCCGACGCTACAAAAACCGTGACTGAACCGCTCAACGGTGGTTACTACTACTGTAGATTAGATTAGATTACTCCTGTAGTCATGTCAGCGGTGAGTTGAGCGGTGCCCATCGGAGCAGAAGAGGTGGGCGGGGCGAGGAGATACGCTGTCCCGTCGTCGGCCGTCGCGCCTCGTCTTGTCTCGCGTCCGGACCCGTACCGCGTGGCAGCATCTCCTCCTCCATAAATTTTGCTGCCGCCCGCCGCGGCCTCGCTAGGTGGAAGTCCTCACGACGTCCCCATCACGTATACGGTATACAACACATACGTACGTACGTATACCTGGTCTCGGGGAACCGGCAGGCGATTCCAACGGCAGCCGGCCGCGAACCAACCTGTGGTTGGATGGTCAGAGGGACTCTGGTATCCCTAACCCATCAGGGTTCAAATCCTGGTGCTTGAATTTATTACTGGATTTATTTCAGGATTTCCGGCGATGCGCATTCAGTGGGAGGAGACGTTTCCGTCGACGACGAGGTGCCTACGGCGACTTCGTAAATTTCAAGATGATATGCCGGCTCAGTCTTTCGGAGATGCTCATAGGGATAGGGTGTGCGTGTGTGCGTTCATAGGGGTGAGTGTATGCGCGTATATATGAACGATTGCGTCTGTACTGTGTTAAAAAAAAGAACGGGAGCCTCCCGTTGATCGCTTGCTTTGCGTTTGCGTGGGCGTCTCCCGTGATCCCTGGGAGATGCCGAGGAGGCCGGTCGGGGACCTGAGCGTGCTTAAGGGTGTGTTTGGTAGGGTGTATGAAGGGTGCATGAGCCCAAGAGTTCCCTTCTCGACCCATTTTTGGGTGTTTGGTAGAGTGTATGAAGGGTGCATGAGTCCACACTAGCTTAGCACAAATACACTATAAGCATGCAGGAAGAAAGCATGCATGAAGAAGGATGTTAAGTTGAGTATGCATGAAAAAGAAACAACTATGCTGAGGTGAGAATACAACCAAACACGTCGCGAGAGCACGAGACGTGCAAGCTGCCGTCAGGCAGTTGGCGCCCCGGCTAGCTAGCCAGCTAGTCGTCGTGCAACCACTTTGATCGGCATCGCCAAGTGCGAAATGCAGGCAGCAGCAAGGAGCGGCGGCAGCCGACAGAGACAAAATGACAACGATTCAAATCGGAGCGCGCAACACCTGACCTACCTGCAGATCGAAGCCACGCCCCATCATACCATACGCGATCCGTAAACAAGCCCGCAATAATCCTTGCCATCTCATCGCCCTATCCCACGCTCCATCCATCAGACTTTTAAAAACAGGATAAAATAACAGGCAGAGAGGGAGTATTAGACAAGTCGCTGTCGGCGGGCCCCTCCGTGACCTCCCCCCACGACCGCGACCCGCTCCCGTTTGAAAACCGCTTTGCTCCTTCCACCTCGGCCTGCCCGATCCCAGGAATCCGAGGCGAGGACCCGGCTTTCCACATTCCGACATTCGCATCTTCCGCTCCGCTCTGCCGGTCGGCGTGGCTACCGATGGCTGTGGCCGCCGAGGGGACGAGCAGGCGGAGGATCCTCGACTACCTCAACGACGGCGAGGAGTTCGGGGTCGAGGGGCCCTCGTCGACGCCGAGGGCGCTGGCCTCGGCCAGGTCGCTGCTGCCCAGGTTCCGGTGGGCGCGCCTCGCTAGGCTCGGCGGGAAGGGCCGCGCCGACAGTAAAGGGCGGCCGCCGAAGGTGGTGGCCGAGGAGGAGATCGTCGCGGCGGAGGAGGAGGGCGAGCTCAGGGACGCCTCGGGCGCCTCTGCCTCAGGTACGTTCGTTCGAACTCTAACTTCGCACTAGTATTCTGCCAGTCGATCGAATTTAGTTTGGTGTCGAGCCCGTCACGAGCAATTGTTAATTCCAGCGGCATGCGCGGCGGCACCCGGCGGCGACACGACGAGGCCGTCGGACCTCGGCGTCGGCCTGGTGTTCCTGCTGGCCAAGACCTCCGACGAGTTCAGCAAGATGGCCAGGGTGCGGGCCGAGATGGAGGCGCTGATCAGCGAGTTCAAAGGCCAGCAGGCCACGGCGACGGCCAACACCCGCGGCGACGACGACGTCTCGGGAGCCCTCAACCCCGATTCCGCCGCGTCGAGCTGCCTCACGGACGGGAACGAGCCGCGGGCCGCGACCGCCCGCTGCGAGGACCATCGTCGTCATCATCATCGGCACCAGGTCGCCTCGTCCTCCGGCGCAGAGATGGAGGCGGCGAGCCGCAGGAGGATGGACGTGCTGGAGGAGGAGTTCCACGCGGAGCTCGAGCGCGTTCGCGCCAGCTACGGCGCGGACACGCCGACGTTCCCGCCAGAAGAGGAGCGCCACGAGGGCGGAGCAGAGCCGTCGGACGACGACGACGACGACATTGCCGACTGCCGGCAGGGACTCGACAGCTACCTCGGCGACGACGACGACGACCGTGACAACAACGACGAGGAGGAGGAGGAGGACGACGACGACGACGCTGATCGGTACCACGGCGTCTCGGCGGTGGAGCTGGAGAGGAGGCTGCACGAGCTGCTCCACCAGAGGAACCAGGAGCGGATCGAGGAGCTGGAGGCCGCGCTGCGGCGCGCCGAGAAGCGGCTCTTCGACAAGGAGATGGAGGCGTCCCTCTGGAAGGACACCGCCAAAATGGCCTTCCGGCACGACCACCACCACCACGACGACGACGACCAGTCGCCGTAAGCGGCCAGGCCACCTCACCTCACCTCACCAATTAATTCTCTTCCACGCAAGGTGGAGACGCTCGTGATGATCACCGGCCCAGAGTAACTCCCTCACTGTTCCTTCTATCTGAATTTTTCCGTGCAGATGAGGAATTTCGTGCAGTACTTTTTGTCGGCATTGATCATGGATCGGCCGTGCATTACATGATTACGGATGAAGCCATTAGCCATGAATGAAGGTGAAATTTGGGACTTTTAAAGCGTGAAGAAGCAGGCGATCGATCAGTGGTGGCTTCGGATGGGTGGTGGACTGTAGGATGGGCCTGGTGTACAATATGTTACCACTGTTAGCAACTTATAGCTGGAGATGTTCATACCGCCAGGGTTTAGAGTCTTAGCACTGTAGTACTAGGTTACATGGGCATGGCTGGGAATAGGATGGAACAGGATATATAGGATATGCTCGGCAAGCAGCCTCACTGATTCTCGGATCCATGTAATTCGAGTACAGTATTGGGAGTTCATGCATATCACTCGTATGCAGTTTCAGAATTAGTACAGCAATTTTACAGCCTGCTCTCAGTGCTTTTGCCCATCATGTACATATTCATTGGAAAAAGAATTTTGCAGCTTTCTCCATTTCGGAATTGCGAAAACACCTGCGCCTTGTTTTTCTTAGAATCAGACTTTTTTTGTTCAATGCTGTTTTGATCACTTGTATGGAGTGATTTCTTAGTCACTTTTTTTATCTGATCTTGTTTAATTATACAGCCTGCTTTCAGTCAAATGCTCTTTGCCCATTTTGAACCTGCCTTGACAAGAGTTTATGTGTTGGTATCGTACACCCCAAATCGATAAGATTTCTGCCAAGTGGTTACACTCTACGAAAGTTTCCTTTTGTTTTTGGCATGCACCTTGTTCCCTTTTGTGCCTGCCAAAAATTATGTCGGATCCACAATGTGAGTTTGGTACTCCCTTTTGTGCCTGCCCAATTCTGTCGGGTCCATAATGTGAGTTTGGTATTGGGAGTCAATCACCACCGCTCCTATGCCATTTAAGATCCGGACGGCAAGTCGTCTGCATTGCATGTTTAAGTGCTCCTTGTCCGTTCTATCTCTACCGAAATGTCCGAAAATATGCCGAACTTTTTTTAGTTATTCATTTGGGAAGGATTTTCATAGGAGTTATACAGCGTTTTACAGTATATTGGAGTGATTATTCAGACCAGGAGTAATGGTTTGTATTGATACCCCAAGCTGACGAGTTGCAGTGATCGCCGGTTGAAATTCACTTCTTCCACGGAAAGGTTGAGGATGCTCCTGATGATCACCCTGAGTTCCTGTCTGTGCTTCTCTCTGAAACTGTCTGCAGATGAGCAATTCGTTTACTTCTAGTTGACATGAATCAGCAGCAGTACTACATGGTTACAGTCTTGCAGATGAAGCCATGATCCGTGAAGGTGATTTTTGGGACCTGATACATGAAGTGGGGGCAGTCGGTGGTAGCTTCGGATGGATTGTCGACTGTAGGATGGGCCTTCTGTACAATATGTTACTACTGTTGGCAATTTATAGTGGAGCTGTACGTACGACCAGAGTTTAGTCATAGCAGTGTAGGTTCAGTTACTACATGAAAGCGGTTCCGATTAAGACAGTATATATGCTCAGTTAGTAGTACTGGTTGTCGGCTCCAAGCCTCCAACCATGTGAATTTGGTATTTGTACCTCATGTGTATCAACTCGCGCGTGATTTCAGAATCTGGACGGCAAATCGTCTGCCTGATTCAACTGTTCATTGGTCATCTGAGGGGAAAAAAATCTTGTACGATCGGGTCGTAGGCAGCAAAATGGGAAACCACCTCGAGCGCGTGACACCTGGTATATACGAATCTAAAAGCAGCAACTCCTTACCGAGTCGTCCTCGTTTTCCCATTATCAAATACTAGTAAAAGGGCCCCTGCATTGCAACGAGGGAAAAATAATCATAATCTCCAATGGCTATGACCATATTAATACACTATCACTATCTTTCTCATTGAGTGTGCCGGCCCACGTGGGGTGATTCCCAAACGTATTTTTCCAGCCGCTACCGTGTGGGGTTGCGGGGATTGCCCTATTTGAAATGTATATTTCCAGCAACTATTGCGTGGGGGTTTCCTATTTGGCGTGTAGCGTGACGAGGACATGTACCTAGGGTAGGGTCCTAGGCCTGACCTACATACCCTACCCAAGGACACCACATGCAAGAACCCAAGGCCTCAAGGTTAAGAGGAGGCGCCGACTGAAATGCCCACAACTTACATTTCACTCGGACACAGGTTCCATTCGGAAGCTTCTCCACCACTCGACCGCTTCTATTCACTCGGAGCATCAAGTATCACTCGACAGCAGAAGACCTAGAGCCATCCGGAGATGGCAAAGGTCGGGCGATCAGTTCATCACCATAAAGGGCATCTAATGCTGGCGTTACTTGTAACCCCCACAACGTTTATTCTCACCATTGAACCCTTGGGTAACGGAGCATTCATGAGGGGCCAGCGGACTCTATATAAGCCGCCCCTCAGCTCCTGCACAAGGGTTCGCACCCCCTGTAACTCCATACTCCAGAGAAACAAAGCTCCCGCAGCATCGAGACGTAGGGTCTTTACCTCTTCCGAGAGGGGCCTGAACTCGTAAATCCGAGTGTACAACCACACCGTAGCTAGACTCTGCCCTCTCATACGTACCCCTATTCTCTACTGTCAGATCTGTTCCCACGACAGTTGGCGCCCATCGTGGGGCAGGCGTCTAAGCGACTTCCGGCGTGGTTGCGTTCTTCGAACTCCTTCATCATGGTTTCCAGCGGCGGACTGTCCCTGGGCCGCGAGATCCGTCTCGGCGCTCTCAGTTTTGTCGCCGACGACTCGGCGTGGCTCCAGGAAGCCCCTCTGGACATCAAGGCGCTCCCTATTCGCGGGGCGGCGCACTTTCGCGCAAGTTCCTACAACGTCCTCCTCCGGCAGCCGTCGACTCTGTATCGGTCAACTCCGGTGACGTTTTCCCTCCCCACTGCCCGCCGTCTCAGGCGATCCGGTCGCTCGCGGCTCCAGCGGTGGGTGAGGCATGCGGTGGCTCGTCAGTCATCCACTCTGCAGATCGCGGCAATCGAGCCCAATGAATCCCTCTACGACTTGATCGATCCGTCGACTGACCGCTCGGATGCTCCTTCCGAGTGCGAAAGCAACGACCCGGCGGCGGAAGTGCTTGTGATTGGCTCTCAGCGAAGCCCACCGGGATTTCCCCGTGACGGGGATGGGAGCGGTGGTCCGTCACATCTCAACGATGAGTATTACCCGCAACCCCTCACAGCGGAACAAAGGGAAGAATTACTTCGCAGGAATGAGCAGGTCCTTCAGACTCCCATAGCTGGCACGACCGCCGAGGCCCAGGCTTTGGAAGCCGTGCGCATAGCCACTCTGGCTGAACGCACACGTCTTGAGGAGCTCCATAAATCACTCGACGACCGTGTCCGCAGGCAACCCCCAAACTCCAATCGGCGACAGCGACAACTGTTCCCGGGTGAATCTCAGAACGAGCACCAGGTATTCCACACTCCGATTCAGAACATGGCAGCAGCTGCGAGGATTGCAGATTCTATCCAGCCATCACGGTTCAAAGCTGGAAGAGGTCTTCAGCAGATCCGAGCGCTCCTCAGGGCGGCTGGGGAACAGAATTCGGCCGTTTCCCAGTCGCGCAACAGAATTCACAGCAGATCCGTTAGGGCTGACACAGTTCAGTCGGCTCACAGTCCCAGATCGCCTCCGCGGCGTGATGACCGCGGTTACCACCAGGATCAGTACCTGGATCAAGGCCGCAGTCAGTTTGCTCCTCGACTTCACCGTGATGACTGATACGTCTCCATCGTATCTACTTTTCCAAACTCTTTTGCCCTTGTTTTGGACTCTAACTTGCATGATTTGAATGGAACTAACCCGGACCGACACTGCTTTCAACAGAATTGCCATGGTGTTATTTTTGTGCGGGAATAAAAGTTCTCGGATTGACCTGAAAATTTACGGAGAATATTTTTGGAATAAATAAAAAATACTGGCGCAAGAATCAACCAGAGGGGGGCCACCCAGAGGCCGCAAGCGCGCCCTGTAGGCTTGTGGGCCCCCTGGAGCCCCTCCGACCTCAACTCCAACTCCATATAACCCTATTCGGGGAGAAAGAAATCAGAGAGAAGGATTCATCGCGTTTTACGATACGGAGCCGCCGCCGCCTCCTGTTCTTCATCGGGAGGGCTGATCTGGAGTCTGTTCGGGGCTCCGGAGAGGGGGATTCGTCGCCATCATCATCATCAACCTTCCTCCATCACCAATTCCATGATGCTCACCGCCGGGAGTGAGTAATTCCTTCGTAGGCTCGCTGGTCGGTGATGGGTTGGATGAGATTTATCATGTAATCGAGTTAGTTTTGTTAGGGTTTGATCCCTAGTATCCACTATGTTCTGAGATTGATGTTGCTATGACTTTGCTATGCTTAATGCTTGTCACTAGGGCCCGAGTGCCATGAATTCAGATCTGAACCCTTTATGTTTTCATGAATATATTTGTGTTCTTGATCCGATCTTGCAAGTTGTAGTCACCTATTACGTGTTATGATCCGCATACCCCAAGGTGACAATAATTGGGATTCTTTCCGGTGATTACCGTAGTTTGAGGAGTTCATGTATTCACTAAGCGCTAATGCTTTGTTCCGGTTCTCTATTAAAAGGAGGCCTTAATATCCCTTAGTTTCCACTAGGACCCTGCTGCCACGGGAGGGTAGGACAAAAGATGTCATGCAAGTTCTTTTCCATAAGCACGTATGACTATATACGGAATACATGCCTACATTATATTGATGAATTGGAGCTAGTTCTGTGTCACCCTAGGTTATGACTGCTACATGGTGAATATCATCCGATAATTATCATTGCCGATCCATTGCCTACGAGCTTTTCACATATTGATCTTTGCTAAGTTACTTTCGTTGCTACTGCTGTTACTATTGCTACAAAACTGCTACTGTTACTTTTGCCACCGTTACCGTTACTTCCATACTACTTTGCTACTAAATACTTTGCTGCAGATATTAAGTCTTTCAGGTGTGGTTGAATTGACAACTCAGCTGCTAATACTTGAGAATATTCTTCGGCTCCCCTTGTGTCGAATCAATAAATTTGTGTTGAATACTCTACCCTCGAAAACTGTTGCGATCCCCTATACTTGTGGGTTATCAAGACCTTTTTATGGCGCCGTTGCCGGGGAGCATAGTTCTATTCTCTGAGTCACTTGGGATTTATATCTGTTGATGACTATGAAGAATTTGAAAGATACCAAAACCAAGATTTTTCCCTCTAGAACGAGGGGAGGTAAGGAACTGCCATCTAGCTCTGCACTTGATTCACCTTCTGTTTTGAGTAAACTTGCGACACCTACACCTGCTATTGATTCTGATATGTCGCATGTTATTGATGATGCTACTTCTGCTATGCATGATGCTTATGATGCTACTACTCTGCTTGATAATACTGTGCCACTAGGTGAATTTCTTGATGAACAACTTGCTAGAGCTAAAAATATTGAGATTTCTGAAACTGATGATATTTCTGAAACTGATGAAATCATTGAAACTGAACACTTTGAAACACCTGTTAGACCTAACCCTCCTAGATATGAATTGCCTGGTATACCGGGGGGTTGTGTTATGGATGGAGAGGTAACTAGGGACTTTCTTGCTTGTAAGGATAGAGATGATCTTAAGAAATTGCTATGCAAGTGGAAAGAAAAATCTTTGAATGCTAGAATGCAATATGATCCTAAGTTTGTTACTTCACCTATCTTTGTTACTGATAAGGATTATGAATTCTCTATTGATCCTGAGTTAATTACTTTGGTTGAATCTGATCCTTTCCATGGTTATGAATCTGAAACTGTTGTGGCACATCTTACTAAATTGAATGATATAGCCACCCTATTTGCTCATGAGGAAAAAATTCTCTATTACTATATTCTTAAGTTGTTTCCTTTCTCATTAAAGGTTGATGCTAAGATATGGTTTAATTCTCTTGCTCCTGGTTGTGTGTAGTCCCCAGGATATGATATATTACTTCTCTGAAAAATATTTTCCTGCTCATAAGAAACAAGCTGCCTTACAGAAAATATTTAACTTTGTGCAAATTGAAGAAGAGAGTCTCCCACAAGCTTGGGGGAGGTTTCTCCAATTACTTAATGCTTTGCCTGATCACCCTCTGAAGAAAAATGAAATACTTGATATCTTTTATAATGGACTAACAGATGCTTCTAGGGACCACCTAGATAGTTGTGCTGGTTGTGTTTTCAGGGAACGAACTGTTGAACAAGCTGAAGTGCTATTGAAGAATATATTGAGTAATGATAATGATTGGACTCTTCCTGAACCACCTCCTAAGCCAACTCCTAAGAAAAGTGGTATTCTATTTCTCAGTCCTGAAGATATGCAAGAGGCAAAGAAATCTATGAAAGAAAAAGGTATAAAAGCTGAAGATGTTAAGAATTTACCACCTATTGAGGAAATACATGGTCTTGATAACACAACACGGGTAGTAGAGGTAAATTATCTCTATAGATTTGATGAAGGTGATATTACTCATAATAAATCTGCTAGTCAATGCATGGATGAATTTGATAACTTTATTGTTAAACAAGAAAGTTTCAATGCTTATGTTAGTAGACAATTGAAACGTAATGCTTATATGCTTGATTGCTTGGGTGACTATATGTGTAGAACTGTTAATGATCTCAAGATTATAAGTAAGCATGCTTCCTTGGTTAAAACTCAAGTAGAACAAGTTCTCAAGGCACAAAATGATTTGCTCAATGAGATGAATAATAAGAACAATGATAATGATGTTAGAGTTATGACTAGAGGTGGTAAAATGACTCAGGAACCTTTGTATCCTAAGGGTCATCCTAAGAGAGTAGAACAAGACTCTCAGAGAATTAATGTTGAAGCACCTAGTTCATCTAAAAAGAAAAATGATAGGACTTTGCATGCTTCTAGTGAACCTACTGTAGACACATGAGAATCCAAATGATATTTCTATTTTTGATGCTGAAACACAATCTGGTGATGAACATGAACCTAGTGATAATGTTAATGATGATGTTCATGTTGATGCTCAACCTAGTAATGGTAATGATGTGGAGATTAAACTTGCTGTTGATCTTGATAACCCACAACCTAAGAATAAAAGATATGATAAAAGAGACTTCATTGCTAGGAAACATGGTAAAGAAAAAGAACCGTGGGAATAGAAACCCAACCCCCTTTCCTCCTAAACCATCCAAGAAAAAGGATGATGAGGACTTTGAGCGCTTTGTTGAAATGCTTAGACCTGTCTTTTTGCGTATGCGTTTGACTGATATTCTGAAAATGTCTCCTTATGCTAAGTATATGAAAGATATTGTTACAAATAAAAGAAAGATACCGGAAGCTGAAATTTCCACCATGCTTGCTAATTATACTTTTAAGGGTGGAATACCAAAGAAACTAGGATATCCAGGAATACCAACTATACCATGCTCCATCAAAAGAAACTATGTTAAAACTGCTTTATGTGATTTGGGAGCCGGTGTTAGTGTTATGTCTTTCTCTTTGTATCGTAGACTTGATTTGAATAAGTTGACACCTACTGAAATCTCTTTGCAAATGGCTGATAAATCAACTGCTATACCCATCGGTATTTGTGAGGATGTGCCTGTTGTGGTTGCAAACGTTACTATCCTAACGGACTTTGTTATTCTTGATATTCCCGAGGACGATAGTATGTCGATCATCCTTGGTAGACCCTTCTTGAATACTGCAGGGGTTGTTATTGATTGCAACAAGGGCAATGTCACTTTTCATGTTAATGGTAATAAGCATACGGTACACTTTCCGAAGAAACAACCTCAAGTGAATAGTATCAACTCTATTGGAGAAACTCCAACAATTGCTATTGGAGGTTTTAAATTTCCTATTCCTACTGTCAAGAAGAAATATGATATTCTTATTGTTGGGGACATACATATCCCCGTTGAGGTAACCTAGTGTTACACGAAGATTCTCTGGTTTCATGTCACTCGGAAGAAGTTTGTTAATAAGACTTGATCAACCTTGTTAATGGATTCCTTTTGATGGGCATGAGATGGATGAATTTAGTAAACACAACTTTCTATACCTACCTTTTACTTTCTGTTTTTTAGAAGAAGTAAAGCAAAAATACTATTATTTCCTTGTTTCCTGAATTATCCGTGCAATAAAAAAATGTCCCGAAAATAAAAGTTCTCCAAATGCCCTGAAAATTTAGTATGATTTTTTCTAGAATATTTGAGAATTTTTGGCACTAAGAACACACTAGGGGGATGCACCAGTGGGCCACAAGGCCACAGGGCGCGCCCACCCCCCTGGGCGCGCCTAGGTGGCTTGTGGGTCCCCCTCACTTATTCCAGCACCCATGCACTTCGTCTTCCTCCTGAAAAAATCCCACCATTGCTCAAACCCGTGTTCTTGCTCATCTTGCTGCCATTTTCGATCTCCTTGCTCATTGCTCCATTTCCGAAACTGTTTTGGGAGATTGTTCTTCGGTATGTGACTCCTCCAATGGTCCGATTAGTTTTTGTTCTAGTGCTTTATATATTGCAAATTTTTGCTGTTGTGGTTACCTTATTCTTGAGCTTGCATGTCAAATTTATATGGTCCAAAGTAGTTTTGATGCATGATATAGCCTCTAGACACTTGTGGGAGTAGTTACTATCAATTTTGTTGAGCTTTGTTCACTTTTATTTTGAGTCACTAAAAATTTCAGAATTTTTTCAGAGGAAGAAAGATGTTTAGGAAGATATACCAAGGTGGTTCCTCAAGGAAGCAAGCCCCAAGGCTCGCGATACGTGAGCCGGACCTTGAACCACCAAGGGAAGCTCTATTACGGCCTTGCGAATGGCCGTTGGATCAATTCATGGTTCATGCAGATTTCAAGGAGGAATTTGATGCGTACGTACAAAATGCTGGCCTTAAGGACTTCGTGTCAGATAAGTGTCGGCAGTACTATCACCTCACTGATTCATTTGTGCGAACATTTAAGTTTACATCCTAGCGCAATACTCATTCTATTCTATTTGATCTTTATGATAAATCATTTACCATGGACCTAGACGATTTTAATGATGCATGCAAAATTCCACAATGGGGCATTCATAGTGAACCTCGTAAAACTGATTATAATGATTTCCTTGCTAGCATCACTGTGGGAGAAATTAGAAATATTACACAAGCTACCATAGAGAGCATTCACTTTCCTGCCATACAATATTTTGCTCTCTTTATAGGTAGATGCATTAATGGTAAACATGATCATAGCCACCTTTGTGCATCAGATCTTAGTGTCCTCAAGTGTGCAGTAATGGGTGATAAACGATATAACTTGGGGGCTATTATTGCAAGGAGGTTACATAATAAGGCTAAAGATGGAGATTTCTTTGGTGGGATTTATGCCACCCGTTTAGCTAATTATCTTGGGGTACCCATAAGGGAGGATGACATTGAGTTACCACCTGCTTTCCTTGATTATAATGCTATGGTACACTACCAGTTTCTTGAGAGGAACGAACAGTCCCTCCTGTACCGACTAATCTTTGACAGGAAGTGCGTCTTCTATGTTACGCTTCCCGCTCCTGCCTTCTTTGACTTTCAGGTAAAACGGAGATACTTCATAACCAGAGAGGAGGCAGATGAGTATAAGAGAGCAGGGGAGGCCGCTCGCCTCCACGCGGCAGCTCTCCAAGCGGTAGCTGCCGCATCCCAGTACAACCCCGACTACAACTTTGGATATCCGCCAGGCCAGCCGTGGCCCTAGACCAACTTAGGCCAAAAGCCTAAGCTTGGGGAGTACGTATCTCACACCGACATTACATTCATGTTCGCACATTCATTCCAGTTGTCGGTGTTCATACTTTTTCAATGTATTTTCCATGCTAGTTTATTTTTCTCGCTTTCTTCTTGTGTGTTTGAAAAACTTTGAGAAAATCCAAAAAATTAGTTCTCGCTTCTTTTTAGTTTTTCTTTTTAGTTCATTTAGTAGTAGTATTAAAAGAAAACCCAAAAAGATTTCTCGTTCTTCTTTTGCTTGTTGGGAGCTTTCCCGTGTAAATAGTTTTTCTCGTTCTTGTTTTATTTTCTTCAGAAAAACAAAAACTCCAAAAATATTTCAGTGTGTTTCTCTGAAATTATTTTCCTTTTTCTTTGGGTCGAGAGGAGAAGACCACGATGAAAATGTTGAGTGGCTCTCATATGCATTATTGTTGATCTAACAAAGAGCCCATATTACCTTGTCTTCTCCTCTGAATAAATGTTTGCAGATTCCAGCTTAGTCCAATGCACGTGCACTCTTCTTATTATTCACATCGTTCGGTCGTGCAAGTGAAAGGCAATAATGACGATATTTGATGAAATGATTGAGATGAAGAAAAGCTGGTATGAACTCGACCTATTTTATTTTTGTAAATATGATTAGCTCATCGTTCTTGATTCAGCCCATTATGAATGAGACATGTTTGCAATGACAATTAGAGATTATAATTACTCATGCCATGCTTAATTAGCTAGGAGTTGATAATGATTTACCTTGCGTGCCAACATGCTTTTAAAAAGGTTGTGATATAGTATGATAGGATGGTATCCTCCTTTGAATGATTCAAGTGGCTTGACTTGGCACATGTTCATGCATGTAGTTGAAACAAAAAACAACGTAGCCTCCATGATATTTATGTTCATGGTGATTTATATCCTACTCATGCTTGCACTCAATGTTGGTTAATCTCAATGCATGTTTATGACCGTTGTCGCTCTCTAGTTGGTCGCTCTTCAATCTTTTTCTAGCCTTCACTTGTGCTAAGCGGGAATACTGCTTGTGCATCCACTTCCTTAAACCCAAAGTTGTTCCATATGAGTCCACCATACCTACCTATATGCGGTATTTACCTGCCGTTCCAAGTAAATTTGCATGTGCCAAACTCTAAACCTTTAAATAATAATCTGTTTTGTATGCCCGAATCGCTCATGTGGCGACTGGGGGCTGTCAGTATCTTCCATGCTAGGTGGGTTATTCTCACGATGAGTGTTTATTCACTTGTCATTCACGAGAAAGTGGCTGGTATTCGGGATGCCCAGTTCCATGCTCTAAATCATATCAAATTATAACTTAAAAAAAACTCCCCCAGGACTGTTGTTGGTATGGACGGTACCCGTGGATTCGGATCAGCCGTGGAGTGTGTTTGTTGGTGGAGGGGGAGTAAAAACTTTACCATTCTGTTTGAGAACCGCCTATAATGTATTTAGCATGGAAGATAGTGAGATCTCTTGGTTGTTATGTTGACAATGAAAGCATACCGCTCAAAATTATATTCATCTCTGTTTAAAAAGCTCGAGCTCTGGCACCTCTGCAAATCCCTGCTTCCCTCTGCGAAGGGCCTATCTATTTACTTTTATTGTTGAGTCATCATCCTCTTATAAAAAGCACCAGTTAGAGAGCACCACTGTCATTTGTATGCTTTGTTATTAATTGATGTTGATTATGAGTGTGACTGGATCTCTTTTGCCATGAATTATAATGTCTAGTCAGTCCTTGATCTTAAGGGGTGCTCTGCATTTATGTTTTGCGGTCTCAGAAAGGGCTAGCAAGATACCATTTTGTCATATCATATCATGATTGTTTTGAAAAAGTGTTGTCATCCGAGATTTATCATTATTGCTCGCTAGTTGATTATGCCATTGATATGAGTAAATGTGAGACCTAAATGTTATTGTGAATATGGTTAGTTCATGATCTTTGTTGAAAACCTGAATATTGGCTAGACATATTTGCAACAACAAGATCAAACAGAGTTTGTAAAAGTTTTTCTTTGTCATTTTCAGTTTGTCAACTGAATTGCTTGAGGACAAGCAATGGGTTAAGCTTGGGGGAGTTGATACGTCTCCATTGTACCTACTTTTCCAAACTCTTTTGCCCTTGTTTTGGACTCTAACTTGCATGATTTGAATGGAACTAACCCGGACTGACGCTGTTTTCAGCAGAATTGCCATGGTGTTATTTTTGTGCAGAAATAAAAGTTCTCGGAGAGACCTGAAAATTTACGGAGAATATTTTTGGAATAAATAAAAAATACTGGAGCAATAATCAACCAGATGGGGGCCATCCAGAGGCCACAAGCCGTGCCCTACAGGCTTGTGGGCCCCCTGGAGCCCCTTCGACCTCAACTCCAACTCCATATAAACCCTATTCGGGGAGAAAAAAATCAGAGAGAGGATTCATCATGTTTTACGATACGGAGCCGCCGCCGCTGCCTCTTGTTCTTCATCGGGAAGGCTGATCTGGAGTCCGTTCGGGGCTCCGAAGAGGGGGGTTCGTCGCCATCATCATCAACCTTCCTCCATCGCCAATTCCATGATGCTCACCGCCGGGAGTGAGTAATTCCTTCATAGGATCGCTGGTCGGTGATGGGTTGGATGAGATTTATCATGTAATCGAGTTAGTTTTGTTAGGGTTTGATCCCTAGTATCCACCATGTTCTGAGATTTATGTTGCTATGACTTTGCTATGCTTAATGTTTGTCACTAGGGCTCGAGTGCCATGAATTCAGATCTGAACCCTTTATGTTTTCATGAATATATTTGTGTTCTTGATCCGATCTTGCAAGTTGTAGTCACCTATTACGTGTTATGATCTGCATACCCCAAGGTGACAATAATTGGGATTCTTTCCGGTGATTACCGTAGTTTGAGGAGTTCATGTATTCACTAAGCGCTAATGCTTTGTTCCGGTTCTCTATTAAAAGGAGGCCTTGGTATCCCTTAGTTTCCACTAGGACCCCGCTGCCACGGGAGGGTAGGACAAAAGATGTCATGCAAGTTCTTTTCCATAAGCACGTATGACTATATATGGAATACATGCCTACATTATATTGATGAATTGGAGCTAGTTCTATGTCACCCTAGGTTATGACTGCTACATGGTGAATATCATCTGACAATTATCATTGCCGATCCATTGCCTACGAGCTTTTCACATATTGATCTTTGCTAAGTTACTTTCGTTGCTACTGCTGTTACAATCGCTACAAAACTGCTACTGTTACTTTTGCCACCGTTACCGTTACTTCCATACTACTTTGCTACTAAATACTTTGCTGCAGATATTAAGTCTTTCAGGTGTGGTTGAATTGACAACTCAGCTGCTAATACTTGAGAATATTCTTTGGCTCCCCTTGTGTTGAATCAATAAATTTGGGTTGAATACTCTACCCTCGAAAACTGTTGTGATCCCCTATACTTATGGGTTACCAATGACCGCCGTCGAGTGCCGACGCCCCCTCCGAGGAGTGGATCATACGTGCCCCGGCGGTATGATGACAGGCGCCCATACGGCAATGAGCGAAGAGAACCAGTCGATCCCCGAGATCCAGGGTTCAACGCAAGGTCAGTCCTTGTGCATAATTTAGTCGACAGAGGCAGAGCATACCGAGAGAACTTGGACAGAGATCGTCCGAGTGGAAGTGGCACTTTCGTCTCTGGGCCAGAATGTTTCAGCAGGGCCATCCGGGCTATGGAGATACCGCCCAAGTTCAGGTTAGCCACTGGAGTAAACAAGTTCACTGGCGAGTCGAAGCCAGAGATGTGGTTGGAGGATTATCGAGTGGCTGTGCAGATTGGCAGGGGCAACGATTATGTCGCCATGAAGCACTTGCCCTTGATGCTAGAAGGGCCGGCTCAGGCATGGTTGAACCAGTTGGCTCCTGCTAGCATATACTGCTGGGAAGACATGGCTCGAGTGTTCATTAAAACATTCGAAGGCACTTGCAAGCGTCCTACCGGGCTGACCGAATTGCAGCACCGCGTTCAAAGGCCGAATGAAACCCTGAGAGATTACATACAGCGTTGGACCACACTTCACCATGTGGTTGAGAATGTCACCGAGCATCAGGCTGTTTGTGCTTTCAAGGCTGGTGTCAGGTACAGAGAGCTCATACTGAAATTTGGTCGGTCTGGGACTTTGACTATGAGCAGAATGATGGAGATAGCCACGCAGTACGCGAATGGCGAGGAAGAAGATCGTCTCCGCAACGGCAAGGGTAAGGCTATTGATCCCGACACTGGCGGTGGTAATCCCAGTTGGAAACAGAAGCGTAAGGCCGAGGGCACAGGCTAGGCAGAAGCAGCCACTTTGGCTGACCAGGGCAAGAGCAAAGGAAAGCCCAAGGGGCAGTGGATACCTAAGAAAATGAAAGATCAGTCGGGACAGGACGTCCTCGACTTGCCGTGTGCCATTCACACAAAGAAAGACGAAGAGGGTAACCTGATATTGCCCAAGCATACCACTCGATAGTGCAGGCTCTTGATTCAGGAGTTCCGTGAAGGTCAGTCGAGTGAAAAGGGCTCCAACAAAGACGACGAAGAAGAAAAAGCCGAGGATTACCCGAAGGTCAATGCCACTCTAGTGATTTTTGCTGACGTGGAGAGTAAAAGTCGACTGAAAGTTATCAACCGAGAAGTTAATATGGCTGTTACAGCAACCACGACGTATCTCAAGTGGTCAAAAACTCCCATCACTTTCGATCAGTTGGACCACCCAGCTTACGTCGCTACCCCCGGGTGGCAGGCGCTGGTGGTTGATCCAGTCGTGGGAGGCACTCGGTTACGGAAGGTCCTCATGGATGGTGGGAGTGGCTTGAACATACTCTATGCCGAGACTCTTAAAGGGATGGGCATTCCGATGTCCCGACTCAGTTAGAGCAACATGCAGTTTCACGGAGTCATTCTGGGGAAGAAGGCAAGGTCACTCGGTTAGATTGCTTTGGATGTAGTTTTCGGTGACTCGAAGAATTTTCGGAAGGAAAAGTTGACATTTGAAGTGGTGGACTTTCACAGTGCCTACCACGCTATCCTCGGTCGACCGGCTTATGCACGTTTCATGGCCCGTCCATGTTACGTATACCTCAAGCTGAAGATGCCCGGTCCCAAGGGCGTAATCACAATCACGGGGAATAGGCAGAGGGCTGAGGAGTGTCTCCAGCAAGGATCCAAAATTGCTGACGAGCAGATGGAGATGGTAGAATTGGAAGAGTACAAGAGAAATGATGATCCGACTGATTTGCTTCGTTCCAAGAAGCCAGCCTCTGAATCCGCTTTCCAGTCGGCGGGTGAGACAAAACAAGTTCATGTTCACCCGACAGATCCTACGGCCGCTCCGACTAACATCTCAACAACACTCGACAATAAATAGGAAGCCGCGCTCATCTAGTTCCTCCATGAGAACTGGGACATCTTCGCATGGAAACCGTCTGACATGCCAGGTGTACCCAGGGGACTGGCTGAGCACCGCTTGAGAGTTGACTCAAAGGCCAAACCTGTTAAGGAGCATCTCCGCCGCTCTGCTGCGGAGAAGAGGAAGGCGATTGGCGAGGAAGTAGCTCGGCTCCTGGCGGCTGAGTTTATACGCGAAATATACCACTCCGAGTGGCTCGCCAACGTCGTCATGGTCCCCAAGAAGGACAAGTCACTCCGTATGTGTATTGATTTCAAACATATCAATCAGGCCTGCCCGAAAGATCATTTTTCGCTCCCCCGCATCGACCAAATTGTGGATTCCACTGCAGGATGCGAGCGTCTGTCTTTCCTTGATGCATACTCCGGGTACCATCAAATCCGACTGTATGGGCCAAATGAAATAAAAACTGCCTTCATCACCCCTTTCGGGTGTTATTTCTATGTCGCCATGCCATTCAGTCACAAAAATGCTGGTGCTACATTTATGCGCATGATCCAGAAGTGCCTGCTCACTCAGATCAGTCAGAACGTTGAGGCCTACATGGATGATATCGTTGTCAAGTCACGCAAAGGTTCTGACCTGCTGACTGACCTTGCTGAAACTTTTGCCAACCTAAGGAGGTATGACATCAAGTTAAATCCGTCCAAGTGCACCTTCGGAGTGCATGGAGGCAAGTTACTCGGTTTTCTTGTTTCCGAATGAGGAATAGATGCCAATCCCGAGAAAATCAATGCAATTGTCCGAATGAAACGCCCTGAGCACGTGCACGATGTCCAGAAGCTCACAGGCTGTCTCGCAGCGCTGAGTTGGTTCATTCCACGTCTTGGAGAAAAGGCATTACCTTTATACCGACTGATGAAGAAGTCCGATACGTTCGAGTGGACTCCCGAAGCAGAAGCAGCATTTGTTGAGCTCAAAGCCCTGCTCTCCACCCATCCGGTGCTTGCTGCCCCGAACAGCAAAGAACCTCTGCTTTTGTACATTGCGGCCACTGGACAAGTCGTCCTCACAGTGGAACGGGAAGAAGAGGGCAAGGCCTACAAAGTTCAGCGACCAGTTTATTACATCTCTGAAGTCCTGACTCCGTCTAAGCAGAGGTATCCCCATTACCAGAAGCTTGTCTACGGTATTTACTTAACTGCAAAGAAAGTTGCACATTATTTCCAAGAACACTCGGTCTCAGTCATCAGTGACGCCCCGCTGTTTGAAATCAAGAACAATCGGGATGCAACTGGCCGAGTGGCCAAATGGGCTATCGAACTCCTCCCTTTTGATATCAAGTTCGAAGCAAAGAAGGCAATCAAGTCCCAAGCACTCGCAGATTTCTTGGCCGAGTGGATAGAACAGCAGCAGCCGACTCAGATTCACCCAGAGCACTGGACTATGTTCCAAGATGTTAAATGGTTCTGGTGCCGGAGTGGTTTTCGTATCCTCAAAAGGCGATCGGCTCAACTACGTCCTGCAGATTCACTTTGATTCTTCCAACAACGAGGCTGAATACGAAGCGCTCCTCTACGGGTTGCGTATGGCCATCTCACTCGGCGTCCGTTGCCTGATGGTATACGGAGACTCGGATCTAGTAGTCAATCAAGTGATGAAAGAATGGGATGTCAGAAACCCAGCCATGACGGGATACTGCAACGCAGTGAGAAAGTTAGAAAAGAAATTAGAAGGTCTGGAGCTTCATCACATTCCTCGAATCAAAAATCAAGCAGCTGATGATTTGGCAAAGATCAGGTTCACTCGGAAACCTATCCCCAGCAATGTATTCCTTGAACACCTCCATTCCCCATCGGTACAGGAGGATCCCTTCACTTAGGAGCCTCCTGAAGCTATAAGTCCCTCTAACCCGATTGAAATCAAGATCCCTGCAGTCATCAATTTGGTTATGGAGATTCTGGCGATTACGCCCAACTGGACAGTGTCGTACATAGCATATCTACTCAGACAAGAACTCCCAGAGGATGAAGTTGAGGCACGTCAGATTGTCCGCAGGTCCAAAGCTTTCATTGTGGTGAACGGACAGCTGTATAGAGAAAGTGTCACTGGTGTGGCCCAACGATGTATTTCTCCAGAGGAAGGTCGATTGATCCTAGAAGAGATTCACTCGGGGATTTGTGGCCATCATGCATCCTCACAGACGATCGTAGCCAAAGCGTACCGAGCTGGTTTTTACTGGCCACGGGCCAACGAAGCTGCTAAAGAGATCGTTCAGCGTTGTGAAGGATGCCAGTTCTACGCAAACTTGTCTCATAAACCTGCATCCGCCTTGAAGACCATACCACTCGTCTGGTCGTTTGCCGTGTGGGGACTAGACATGGTTGGACCGTTCAGGACAGGGTCGAGTGGCTTCACCCATCTGCTCGTGGCAGTCGACAAATTTACCAAGTGGATTGAAGCCAGACCCATTAAGAAACTGGATTCACGCACAACCATCAAGTTCATGAGAGAGTTGATACTCAGATATGGAGTCCCACATAGCATTATCACAGATGATGGCTCAAATTTTGATTCGGAAGAGTTCAGACGATTCTGCGCCACCCAAGGCACTCGGGTGGACTACGCATCCGTTGCGCACCCACAGTCGAATGGTCAGGCTGAGAGGCGAATGGCCTTATCCTCCAAGGGTTGAAGCCACGACTCATGCGTGATCTCGAGCATGCAGCTAGGGCCTGGGTGACCGAACTGCCGTCTGTCCTGTGGGGGTTAAGGACGACTCCTAACCGGTCCACTGACCGCACCCCTTTCTTCATGGTATATGGAGCCGAAGTCGTGCTGTCGAGTGACCTCCTCCACAACTTGCCCTGAGTGGAACTCTATTCAGAAGCTGAAGCGGAACAGGCGCGGCAAGGCGCTGTCGATCTCTTGGAGGAAGAGCGAGAGATGGCCCTGATACGGTCGACTGTTTATCAGCAAGACCTTCGTCATTTCCATGCAAGACACGTCAAGGGTCGGGCATTCCAAGAGGGAGACCTCGTGCTCCGAGTGGATCAACAGCGGCCGCACAAGCTCGCCCCGCGTGGGAAGGCCTCTTCATCGTCACCAAGGTGTCACATGATGGGGCTTACCACCTCTACAACCTCGCAAAGAAGATCGACGAGCCGCGTGCCTGGAACGCAGATCTTCTTCGTCGATTCTATACTTGATGATTGAATTGTCAAGATGTAATAAGAGTGCTTTAAGAAATATTTGCTTATCAAAGACATGACTCCTGCAGTCCTTCTATGATTTCACTCGCACAAGCGCATGTTCCAAACCCCCAGTGGGTAGCTTAGTTGCGGACCAGTCTTCGCCTAAGTTTAAAATTACTCCGAGTGACGAGCATCACTCTCACTCGGAGGCTAAGCTGCGAGCCAATCCTCGCCTAAGTTAAAAACTACTCCGAGTGACGAGCATCCCTCTCACTCGGAGGCTTAGCCACAAGCCAGTCCTCGCCTAAGTTGAAAACTACTCCGAGTGACGAGCATCCCTCTCACTCGGAGGCTTAGCCGCGAGCCAGTCCTCGCCTAAGTTGAAAACTACTCCGAGTGACGAGCATCCCTCTCACTCGGAGGCTTAGCCGCGAGCCAGTCCTCGCCTAAGTTAAAAATTACTCCGAGTGACGAGCATCCCTCTCACTCGGAGGCTTAGCGGTGAGCCAGTCCTCGCCTAAGTTGAAAATTAATTCGAGTGACGAGCATCCCTCTCACTCGGAGGCTTAGCTGTGAACCTGTCCTCGCCTAAGTTAAAAACTATTCCAAGTGACGAGCATCCCTCTCACTCGGAGGCTTAGCAGCGAGCCAGTCCTCGCCTAAGTTGAAAATTACTCCGAGTGACGAGCATCCCTCTCACTCGGGGGCTTAGCCGCGAGCCAGTCCTCGCCTAAGTTAAAAATTACTCCGAGTGATGAGCATCCCTCTCACTCGGACGCTTAGCTGCGAGCCAGTCCTCGCCTAAGTTAAAAACTACTCCGAGCGACGAGCATCCCTCTCACTCGGGGGCTTAGCCACGAGCCAGTCCTCGCCTAAGTTAAAAATTACTCCGAGTGACAAGCATCCCACTCACTCGGGGGCTTAGTGATACGTCTCCATCGTATCTATAATTTTTCATTGTTCCATGCCAATATTCTACAACTTTTACATACTTTTGGCAACAATTTATATGATTTTCTTAGACTAACATATTGATCTAGTGCCCAGTGCCAGTTCCTGTTTGTTGCATGTTTTTTGTTTCGCAGAAAATCCATATCAAACGAAGTCCAAACGCGATAAAAACTTACGGAGATATTTTTCGGAATGTATGTGAATTTTGGGAAGTGGAATCAACACAAGGCGGTGCCCGAGGGGCCCACAAGCCCTTGAGGCGCGCCCCCTACCATGGGCACGGCCAGGGGCCTTGTGGACACCCCGAAGGTCGGTTGGAGGTGTCCTTCGGGCGCAAGGAAGCTAATATCCGGATAAAAATTGTGTTAAAATTTCAGCCCAATCGGAGTTACGGATCTCCGGGAATTTAAGAAACGGTGAAAGGCCAGAATCTGGGAAGGCAGAAACAGAAGGAAACAAAGAGAGATCCAATCTC